>OX578274.1:14659650-15859650 GCA_951217065.1 Baccha elongata | reverse complement strand
TGAAAAATTATTTCTTTGCATTTTTTGATTGTTTCAAGGTCTGAGCAGCAATTTTTTTCTTTTGTTCCATTTCTTCTTGATCTTTTTGTCTCTGTGGTATTGTCTCGGTTAATTGTGATTTTGGTAGGTTGACTTTCTTCTTAGTTACACGTGCACATTTCTTTGGCAAAACTTCATCTGTGTTTGCAGCTTCTGGGTTAATTTTTTTCTTTCTTTGAGTTTTCTTTTTTGGTTGATCAATTTCTTCTTCAGTTCTGAAATCTGTTGACATGCTATTGATTGCCGTTTGTACACGTTTACTAACTGCCATTGGTTTTGCAAAAGAATCCCCAGCTTTTACTGCGAAATAATTTGTTATTGTTGATTGTGATTTTTTTTCGTTAATCTTTTTCAAAACTGGTGCAAGTGTTTCGTCTGTTTTTATTCTTGTCCAACCGAAATTCGTCCTTGCAAATTCTCTTATTGATTCTACGTCCGGGGCACACCAACTAAATGTTTCTTGACTTTCGTCAACTTTAGGTTTGAAATATGCCTCAATCACCTAAAATATTAATATAAATATTTTGTTATAAAAATTTAAAAACTTAATTCTTACTTCAAGACTGGGAAATCCTTCAATCATTTCAATATTTCTTAATTTTTTTCGAAGTCGATGTTTTAAAGAACTTCCAATGACTATATTTGTGCTTGCCCACCATTCACGAAAATTTCTTAAACTTGTCAAAGCAGTGTTTGTTTGGCTGCTGTTTACTGTTTCTGTGAGATTTTTTGTAGTGAATGTCGCTAGTATTTCTAGAGCAGTTACTGTACCTATTCCATTTATTCCTACAGTGAAAGTAAAAAAAAATATTCCACATTATAAAATTTAAACATTACAGCAGTAAAATTTACCTGCAGTATAATCGCTTCCAACCAATAAGGCCAATTGAATAAGCTTGCTTCTATCCACATTAAATGACTTATGAATTTTATCATGTTTGAATTCCATAACATGTTTATTTTGAGCAAAAAAGTTTTTGTACACTGTCCGGCCCCCAAAGAGCCATATATCGCTATCATCGGTAATAGTTCCGTTGGTGAGTTCAATTGCGTCAAGAAACGCACACTGAGCTTCGGCCTCCATAGGAGCAACAATAAATGGAACTCCGAATAATCGTAACAATTGCATGCATTCGGAATTCATTTTCTCTGTTATAGTCATTCCCATTCTGTCTTGTCGATTCCTTTCCTTTTCTAAAGTTTGTTTTTCTTTTGCTATTTGAGATACCATATTTTCTAGCTGTTCGGTTGTATTTGTTTCTTTTAAAGTATTTGCTGCACTTTCAAGATAATTTCCTGAATTGCTTGTAGTTTCTATTTTTTGAGTGGAACTTGTATCTTCAATTAAAGTATCTTCAAATAACATTTTATTGACTTTCTTTGATTTTGCAACAGGTGAATCCTCGTTATCGGTCGTGGTTGTTCGTTTTCTTTGATTCTTTTCGTTGCTGGATTTTGGTGTCTTCCTTACGAAAAAAGGGGACTTTACTTTTGGACCGTCTTCAGTTTCTTTCAATCGTTCTGGAGTTCTTTTGATAAAATATTCGGTCTCGAAAAACTGAGAAATATCTTTTGTTTTTGATGGTGTAACATGAGTCGACCGTATTTCTGATAAATTTGATTCGATGATTTCAATGACTTCACTAGATTTAGATGTTGTTTCTAAAGAAACATTCTCGGAATCACCTTTTTTCAAAAGTCGAGTAGGGGTCGTCGGAAGGGATTTTTCTTCGGACAACAGTTCTGGAATTTCTTCCACAGCAATACTTTGAGATAATGGACTTTTGGCATTGTTAATATCACAATCTAGTTTTGGACTCAAAGGAACGTTTTCATCATCAGCAATTTCAATAATTGATGTATCAAGTTTAATATCAGATAAATTTATTTTAGTTGCTTCCGAAGCTTGTTTCTTTAAATTTTGTAAAATTTCATTTACATTCAGTGATGGCATCTTTGGTACAATTTTTTTTTCTTCTGTTGTTTTGAAAACATCAGCAAAAAGATCATCTTCTTTATTTATAGTTTTAGATGGATCTACAAATATTTCCATTTTATTTGTCACAACATTTGAAATTGTGTTGGAGACTACATTGTTAGATGCATCACTTTTTTCAATGGCATCTTCATCCGATTCAGAATTAGAATCTGAAATTATTCCTATTTCTTCATTTTCGTTTTGTACTATCAGACTATTTGAACTAGTTGGTTTATGTTGAAGTGCATCATTTGAACTTTCAATGAAAGATTTTTCTTCTTTTTTAGTTTTTGGTTGTAGATCATCATTTGAACTTGCTATGAAAGAGCTTTCTTGTTTTTTAGGTTCCAACTCAACAGCTGTTTCTTTGATATCTTTTTTGTCCTCCAAACTTTAACATAAAACAAAATTAGTAAATTTTAGTCAAATCCTTATCGTTTTATATATAAAAAAATAAGCGGTTTGGAAAGTTATAAGTATGAACGCATGAAGCCATGAACTGGAAGAGATGATAAAGATGCATCAAAAAAAAAAAAAATACTGGAAATAGGCTTCGTTTCTTGGATGTATAGAGATTTGAATAGACGTGTGGGGAATTTCGCGAAATTTTATTGGTGAAGACATCCTTAGCATGTGCAGATTTATGAAAATATTATGAATTTGTATTTTCTCGAGTGCAATAATATGCCTATACCGTCCAACAAGGTAAAACAACGCAAAGCTATCCAAAAGTTTTAGGATAAAAAAGAACGCGCAGACAAAAATTCAAAATGTTTTCATGTGCCAGTGTTTAGATCAAATCTTCCAAATTTGCGAGATCGCATCTAGTTTTTCCCTCTTTTCATTTAATTGAAACACCAAAAATGCAAAAAGGAAGGAAAGAACAAGTCTTTTCGCAAATGAAAAACGCTATAAGACAGCAAGGAATTGTGAATATCTACGTGCAGATGATTACGTTTTTAAACGAGCAAGTTAAAACAAAGGTAAGAAGCACAGCAGGTGTCTTAGAAAACTTGCATATTGAATTTTGGTGTACACCAAGGAAGCGTCTTAAGTCCTTGCTATTCATACAGTTCTAGATTATCTACGATGAAGATAATGTGACGGACGCCAATGTGAATTTTTTATTTGCTAACGATGGCGTCATCATAAGTGAAAATCATTACTCCTTGCAAGAAGCACTTGATGAATTTGTGGACGTTTTGGAGGGAAAATGGGTAGAGCATAAGCGCCCAATAGAGTGGATACTTCTGATGTCCATTTTCTGATTAAGTCAGTTCTATTTCGAAACAAACAGCGCTTTCAAATTTAAATTATGTTAAATGAACAAACGAACCACAAAATAGGAAATTGTACAAGGATGAGAGTAAATTGACGGTAATTGGAATCAATTTGTCGGCATTCTTGGCCTCAGACATGGAACAATCATTACTTGTCAAGCTTGCCGACGCTTTTAAAGGTCAATCAGACGAACTAAATAGGCAGATCTCAATAATAATGAGAAGAAATGACAATGTTGTGATCCCATTCAAGATGATAACGTAATCGGAAAAGAACACGAAAAAGACTTCAAATATGTTAAGCTATTGATTTTAGAAATTATTGTCTTAAGAATTGTTTAACATACCCAAATGTAAGATTAGGTTCATCACCGTCCCAATTTTGTGTACTCTCCAAAAGACTTTTGACCTCTTCCTCATTCATACCGGCATGTTCAATCATATAAGCTCTGGCAAGTCCGACAGCTGCATTTTTTAACTGTGATTTTTGAGCCTTATTAAGTTTTACACTTTCCTTTAATTCATAGTCGCTTTCACTATATGGAGCTGCATCGTCTAGGGACATTTTCAACGCCATTTCTAAATCATAATCATCGAGTGTTTTTTTCTCCTCCAACTCCTGCTCTTTCTCTTTCTTTCTACTTTCCTCTGCAGCAGCTTTAGCTAGAGTTTCTTTTAAGTCTTGTACAAGAAGGTATCGAGTATTTCCATCCGATGAAATGTTTTTTGTACAACCTAAAGCTGGAGCTTCAATAATACCTTCATCGCTAAAGATTTGTTCTAGCTCGCTCATCGTTAATGTTCTCACACCATCCATTTCTTTTTCAGCATCTTCTATACTCTGCTGAACTAGTCGTCTTTTTAATAATCTTTTCATTTGAAATGTGCTGAATTCATTGCTCTTGGATGGCAGTTCGTGTAGTCTTCCCCACGATGATTGCTTTCTAGTTTCTTTGATGTCGAATAGTATTTCATGACGTATGTCCGCAGGAAGGTTAAGAAAATGTTTACTTTTTACGTCAATAGCTTGTAAATTTTGGTTTGTGTTAATTGCTGGTTTAGTTTCATTAAATGAACTATCCGATTGTGAACTGCAGGAAGGATCAAAAGAATCATCGGATGCAATTTTCTCTTCGGTTTCAGGCAGTTCTGGTAATATGAACATATCGTCGATATCGGGACGCTTTGATTGTTTTCTATTTTTAGTAGGCGAACTCTTTAACAATTCTTCGGTTGCTCTTATACCAAGAGCTTGCTGAACAATTTTTTCTTTGGCTAAAGATTGCAACAACAAGTCTTGAATTCTATCTGCTTCTTTGACTAGTTTGTTTCTACTTTGTTTACGCTTTGCCTGAAGAAAAAAAAACACATTTTTTAGCATGTTCTTATGCAATTCTAAATTAATAAGACTTACAATAGTCTGTATTTTTAAAAGAGGAACTTTTCCATCGAATACGAATACAGGCTTTATTCGATAATACAACAGCTTACATAGACGATGAAATAAACCGAGAAGGTGCGCATTAGCCAATGCCGATCCTTTGTTATCCTGAAATCCTTTTACAACTTGATGGAGCCATATGGAAATATCTTTTAGGAAATAAATAAATAAAATTAAAACTGATGAAATAGATTAAAAACAACTATACTTGCCGATAGCTAAGACCTTATTTTCTAACATCTCAACAGGCACTGGTTGACCGCAAGGTTCAATTAACTTCCACAAACCAGTAACTCCCATTTTTTAACAATTTTAATTGATATTTTATTATTATTTAAATAATATCCCTATAATGAATATAAGAAGAAAAAAAACATGTATTTTTCAGAAATGACGACCTCAGGCTTGAACGAACAGGAACCACACAAAAGTTAAGGGAAACAATCAGATATAGATAATCAGAGAGAAGAATAGGTAGAGTAATTTTCTAACCCCATTTTCATATACCAAAGGGAATTAGAGGCTAAACGTCTGGCGCTGCAGAAGTCAAGATTGTATTAAAGAGCAAAGTTCTAATTTTGACTATCCGTTGCGCTTTTCAACTTTACCAATACTGTATCAGTGGCTTTAACAATTCACTACAGTTGAGGATTGGTAAAGTTGAAATGCGCAACGGATGATCAAAATTAGAACTATGTTATCTTTGCTCTTTAGCGCTCTTTAGTACAAACTTGACTACTGCCTCGCCACACGTAGTCGGGTAGTCAAAATAAGAACTAAGCTATCTTTGCTATTTAGTACAAACTTCACTACTGCTGCACGACATGTATAGCCTCCAATCCCCTATTGCAGAACTGCAGCAAGCTAAAAATTTCTATATTTAGTAATTATATAGAGATCAGTGCGTTTAGGGGATTGCGGTAGTCAAGTTTGTACTAAGGCCGTGTGTTAACACCGTCAAAATTTTATCCATTTGGTTATATTGAGACACTAGTGTGTTGAATATAAATTTCAAAAATTTAGCCTGCTCTGAAGCAGGCTAAATCCAGTTGACACACTGAAAACCTAGAAAATTATTCACCTCCTCTCAAATGTCAAAAATTAGCCAGTGGTTAAAATATTACGGCTATTGTCACACGGCCTAAAGAGCAAAGACAACTTAGTGCTATTTTTGACAACCCGTAGAAACTTTTCCATATGTGTGGCGCTTTTGTAGTCAAGTTTGTACTAAAGAGCAAAAATAACTTAGTTCTAATTTTGACTACCAACTGCGCATTTCAACTTTACTAATAATCAATTCAACTTTTAACGAGTCTGTCAAACCAAGAAAATCACCCCAAACGAATTGGAGAACTACTGTGGTGTGAAAGATGCAACTAGGCATCTTCTCATAATTCCTTAGAGTACTTTTTTTATCATTGTTGACAAATTGATTGAAAACAAAAGCGGGAATTTTAAAGATTTGTGCGCGAAAATTGTGAAAATTGTTGGTTTTGCTAATTAAAATACATTTCTAAGCCACGGAAATCACAAATTTCACACAAAAAGAATACCGCATTTAAAAATTATTTCCAAATTGTTTTCTGCAAGATCTTGAGTTTGACAGTTTGAAAAAAGCGCGATACATATTTCAATCTGTCTTCGGCATAGTGTGAGCTTTGACAAGATGGTAAAACTAAAGAAAACAATTTGGAAATAATTTTTAAATGCGGTATTCTTTTTTGTGTGAAATTTGTGATTTCCGTGGCTTAAAAATTTATTTTAATTAGCAAAACCAACAATTTTCACAATTTTCGCGCACAAATCTTTAAAATTCCCGCTTTTGTTTTCAATCAATTTTTCAACAATGATAAAAAAAAAATCAGCTGTTCACCATACTGCTGTTTTTGACAATTTTGTGAGAACGAGAAAGAGATATATCGTTGTTACCTAAAAAGCCCTATCTTGAGTTTGACAGTTTGAAAAAAGCGCGATACATATTTCAATCTGTCTTCATCATAGTGTGAGCTTTGACAAGATGGTAAAACTCCCTATAGGGAGTTTTACCATCTTGTCAAAGCTCACACTATGGTGAAGACAGATTGAAATATGTATCGCGCTTTTTTCAAACTGTCAAACTCAAGATCTTGAAGAAAACAATTTGGAAATAATTTTTAAATGCGGTATTATTTTTTCTGTGAAATTTGTGATTTCCGTGGCTTAAAAATTTATTTTAATTAGCAAAACCAACAATTTGCACAATTTTCGCGCACAAATCTTTAAAATTCCCGCTTTTGTTTTCAATCAATTTTTCAACAATGATAAAAAAAAATCAGCTGTTCACCATACTGCTGTTTTTGACAATTCTGTGAGAACGAGAAAGAGATATATCGTTGTTACCTAAAAAGCCCTATCGTGCGACAGTTAACAGATGACGGACGGTGATGATTTTTGTTAAAAGCTTTTCCTTTTTACTATTTTATTTACTCTACTGTTCGTTTCATTTCGTACAGCTCGGCAAAAAATGTTTGTTTTTTAAATATTATTAATAATTTGTTTGAACTGTTTAGAAATTCTAGTGTAAATAACAAGGTAGAACATTTAGATTTTGATTACAAACACTTCATTAAATGATATCAGTTCCTCGTTGCGTTTAACAGTGTGAAGTGTGACCAAGTGCCTAATCAGCATTCAATCTATCTACGTGTTAGCTTTCTTTGGTCAGTTTAATATATATAAATAGAAACAGAAAGATCTTATCATCATAACTTGCAAAAATATTTAAATGTAAATGAAATGTTCAAGTTACTCATTTTGTGTTTAATTCAACTTGTGTTTTATATTGAAATAACTTTCGGTGAAAATGAATCATTCTTGAACAATCCGAAATACCTAAATAATAATGAGGTCACTAATATCTTCCAACATCTTACTGATTTGGAGCCAATGGTTGCTAGAAGATATACCATTGGTGACACACTCGAAGGAAGACAATTAAATGTTATTCAAATAAGTAACAATGTAAACGTAGGTCAACGGGAACTTTTAAAGCCAATGATTAAGTTCACAGCTAATATTCATGGCGATGAGGCACTTGGTAGACAAATGTTGCTTTTCCTTGCCGAATACCTTACGGTCAATCATAATGAGACAGACATCCAAGAACTTCTCAATAAAACTGACATTCATATTTTGCCATCAATAAATCCAGATGGATTTGCTGCGTCAAAGGTAAGTTTTGTTTTATTTGTACCTACTATTGTTTTGAAGCTCTAAACTTTCAAAAGAGAATTCATACATACCTCCAAATTCATTATTAATTTGCATTTGGAGCGCTCCAGTTAAATATTTGAATAAAGTTGTATTTAATCTTCATTTTTAGTTTGTAGGTATTATAGACATTAAAAGAATGATTTTTCATGATCCGAAAGTAATACTAGGTCCTACATCATTAGAAAATTACGGAACTTTTGTTTTGTTCAGTGGGAAAGTATAAAGTGGTGAGATTACCTATTCATCGATTTGTTTATGTTCAAAATTATTTTAACGGTTTAAACTTTCTTGTGTGAGGTCATTTCATTTCATTTTGGAAAAGCTTTTTTTTCTTTTTAAAGTAAATTTCAAACATTCCTTCTTTTTCTGTGTTTGTTGGTTGCGGAAAAGCTTTTTAAATTAGGTACGCACTCATACATTCATGGCTTGGGAAAATTGTAGCAAAGCGCAGCGGGTGGCGAAAAATGAAGGTTGCCATCATTTTGTTCGTTGATGTGAACAATATTTTATAATTGAACAATTTATTATTTTCTAGCTTTTCACTACCGTTGATGTCTTCAAATAAAATGTCAAAGTCAATAAAAATACAGCATGTAGCTTTCTGTTGGCGAAAGAATTATTAAATGGGTTAAGTGGTTTGGGCGTGAAAGTGTTAAGCAGTTTGGATTACTAGTTTTTGAATTAAAATTTATTTAACGGCGTATAGAGTATAACAAATGTAACGAAGATTTGTCGGTCGTACGTCTGGGATTTCTTATATGAATTACAAAAGCACAGAGAATGAAAAGAATTGTGTATAAAATCTCCACTACCAAAATAATCTACTGTTTTATTTGATCCGCTCAGTTTTATTTGATCCGCTCAGTTTTATTTGTGCACAGGTTATTTGAAAAGTATTAGGTAATTACTTTTTTCCAGTTTTAGCTTTTCTTCATATACAAAAACTATTTTACCATATTTTTACTTGCGATTATAGGTACAAATACAATGACAGCGAAGTCCAAAAAAGTGGGTCTAGAAATTCTGCTTCTGTGTCAGTTTGTCATTAGCAT
Organism: Baccha elongata; assembly: GCA_951217065.1. NCBI lineage: Eukaryota > Metazoa > Arthropoda > Insecta > Diptera > Syrphidae > Baccha > Baccha elongata. Next base: position 15,850,608 of record OX578274.1, on the reverse strand, counting down.
CCTAAACAGCTGGACCGATATTTGGTTAACTTGGCAATTAGGGTTTTAAGGGTGACAGTCAGACAGGTTTTTAAAATTTAGTTTTTGCATAAAAATAATTAATTTTGTAAAATTGGCATAACTACTCCAAGTTTTTCTTGAAAATAATTATTTTAAAAAAGTTGCTTAAAAAATCTGTATTCTGGCTTTAAAAACTTCATAACAAAGCCATGTGTATAATATTTAGATGCGACAGATATACACCTAAATACATTAAATTGATTAAAGAAAGCACAACATGTGCCGCCAATATGTTCAATCCAGTGTTCCTGAACGAAGAGCGATCCCGTACAATCTACGTTGCATTGAAGAGTTCAACATCACCCATCAAGCAAGCATATTATATATGGTACTACAAGCTTTTAACAATCTACCTTCCAATATAAGAAATATAAATAGCTAATTGTTTTAAAAATGAAATTAGTTTATAAGCTAAATCTAAGTTTATATAATAATTCCTAGAAAAAAAAAACATACAATACCCAAGTTTCACAGTGAACGTTTAAAATTAATTTCAGTTGAACAGAGTCTATATTTTTTGTCCAACTCGTCCAGGTTCACAGTGAAATCTGAATTTTTCGTGATTTAAGACCAAATTGCGTTATTTTTTTTAGTAGAAAAATTTTACTATTCATTACTTTCATTTTAATACTATTTAACACCAAAGTTGTCGGATAATTTGCCTTAAAAATTGAATTAGAAAATTTTTACTGATAGCTATAACTGGCCCCTAAATTTAGTATTTTGTACTCATAGCACTATTGCTGCCATTTTTAAAGTCAGCGTCTCGCAGTACAATGTTTAAATTAGACATTTTTAAGAAAGCTAAATTTAAGTCCCATTTGCTCATACTAAACATAAATCTCCTTAGCTTGAACATAATTTAAGGGAAAGAAAAAGTAGGTCATAAAGGCTTATGTATGTTTCACTTAAGAATTTTATCAGTACTACATAAACATAGTTTTAGCATTGAATAAAGCCAAAAATTACTATATTTTGTTAATGTCCATGTTCAACGAATATAAAAATAGTTTTGTTCGTTGAGCCCTGGTCTCCCTGAAGTCGCCCCAAAGCGTTTTTTGAAAAACCTCAACTTGCCCCGGGTAACAAATTCTTTATTTTTTGAGACCTGGGGTCGCCCTCAACTCGCCCTGAAGGAGATTTAGGTATTTTGCTGGGGCGAGTTGAGGTAAACAAATTCACATGTGTGTTGTCAAACATTTTACAATTGAATATTTTATTTTGCTTTTGCAAAGAAAAGAAAAGAAATTAGAGATTTATTTTAATGAAAATAAATAGAAAACATACATATAAAACAAAATTGTTTTATGTTTTGGAATTTACCAAAAGCAACAAATTACAAGTTTTAATTTCGGAAACAAATATTTTTTGTTTCTTTCTTTTTGTCAATAACACAAAACCTACCCTTGTGCGTTTTTTGAGAACCAAAAAACCCAGGTTTTTTTGACAGCTCAACCTGGGTCGACCTTGGGTAAAATTCAACGAACACAACTAATAGCTTTGTTCGTGTACTTTTTGCGTAAAAAAATGAAAACTGTCAAAATTTCTCAAATGGGAGAAAAACCTCTCTCACAAACCGAAAAGTAGGCGAACACTTTTTGTGTAAATTCTTGAGAAACGTCAAATTTGAATCAATTTCAAACGTTAATTGTTTACTTTGAATTGTGTTTTAAAAATAAAAAAGCTTAAAAATGAATCAAAATATATTGAAAACTGTTTTATTTGAAGAATTATGTTTCGATACCGACGATGAAAATGAATACCTTTGCAGTTCTAGTGATGAAGAAGAAATAGGCACCTATATATCCAGGATTTTTCTTCAAAAAAACCGTAGGAACTGCATAAAAAATTATTTTGAAATGGTTGTGCCTTCATACACGGAAAAAGAATTCCGTGGACATTTTCGAATCAATAGCGAGCTTTATGAATCTCTATGCGCTAAGTTTGAAAAATCCGATGACTATAAAAACTTGCGAGCTGATAAACGCTGTAGTGCTGGTAAGCATATTGCAGTGTTTCTTTGGTTTGCTGGCCATGAAGCATGCAGTTTCAGAGATCTATGTGATCGTTTCGACTTATCGCTCTCAACAGCAAGCATAATTTCAATTTTTTTTTTATTAGAAATTTTTGTTGACATGTAAACGTCATTCACTTTTGGCACCGAATAAGTTTTTACCAGATGAAATTTCGCTGGGACAAAACTTGAAAAAAAATGAACGAAAGAATAATATAACTGTTATTTTCTTTCGTTCATCTCTCAGTACACGAACACTTTTCGGGATAATGCAAACGTATGCAAACAAATGAAAACTGTTTGATTTTAGTACGCGAACACAGCTAATATGTTGCAACTTTCTCCCCATTTTATTCACACTAAAAAAAATAAACACAATAATAATGGAAGACACAAACACAAAATAATAGAACGTCACTTTTTGGATGAATTTAAAATTGGAATTTAGAAGAATCAATTGGTTTTATCACAACCAGTAACCAGCGGATATTTAAAAAAAAATTAAAAAATTAACAATTGAGATTAAAACATTTTAGGGTGTCTATAAATAAATAAATTAAATATAATCAGTTAATAGCATTACAAATATAAAATTTAACTGATTTTTTACATATTATGTTTAATAATTTTAAGGCTTTAACCATTGTATATACATTTCTATAGTACATCCATGGAGCAGGGCCATCAAAAGAAAGTTGTGAACTGCACTTTTGGAGGTTCTTACATTCACTAAGTGTCTATTCTGTTACCCTAACAATAGTCGTCTACGAAACAAATTAATAATATATAATGTATTTTATTGGCTCTTAAATCCATATTTCCTTGACAAGAGTCGTAAACAAAACAAAAATCATATATGTTTACGACTGTTGTCAGGGTCATTGTATATACATTTATAAAGTAATATCATGCTCAGATGCCTTTGCAACATTCACTCTACAACCATGCAGCGCTCCTATATTCCTGGTGCAGTACTAACCCAATAGGAAAACGAGAACGCGTTATAATAATTTTTTATAAGTGAGAGGGATTGAAAGATTTAATTTTTTTTGACGTTTCTTCTTCGATTCTGAATAAAAAAAAGTGATGAATTTAGGAAATAGAAATATAAAACTGGTTCTTGCAAAGGTAAATAAAAAAAGGAACAGACAATTATTTATTTCTTCAAGAAACGTTTTTGAATGAATGCGTGAAATAAATATTTTACACAAAATGCAAGGTTGTGTGTTATTTTTCAGGATGTATGTCAGCTGAGGGTATTTTACAGGATATGCTAGACTGAGTGTGGGCAAAATAAAAGGCAAGTCAAGTGTAGGGATGAATTTGGTATATCCTGCAGGTGAAGATTCGAAACAAAAATTAATAGGTACTTCTTATATAATCATAGATGGGTAGGTATGATTTTTTGCGACCAATTTGAAAACAAATAAATTGCAAGTTACAAATTAGGTCAGTGTGTATTTTATATGTAAGAAATATAAAAAGAATGTTTACCTGCATCGGTTAACATACCTATGTAGGTATATGTTATTTTTTGTGTTTTATCGATATGTATCTAATAAAAATGATCAATTTATAACATGCATTAAATAACTAGAATGAATAGTTAGGTTTGGTCAAAATAAGAAATAGGTAGATAGGTAGGTATATTGTATGAAATATTGCAATGGTCTATCTTCACCTGTTTAGGCAGGAGAGCCTGAGAATTGAAACAAAATTATTAAAAATTAACCGTATTTTTGGTTAATTTTTTTTAATAATTTTGTTTCAATTCTAAGTCGATGGCAATAAATTACATCTTGTTTTAAAGGTTAAACTTCATACTTTGATTTGATGTTTGATGCTAGTTGATTTAACGAATGGTTTTTGATTAATAACATTTCAAAGTCAATTTTAAAAAATAAAATTATTTATTGTCTTAAAATTGATTTTTTACAAAGTTTTGCATTGAGTGCAATTTTTTTTACCAATGTTCAACGCTTTTACATCAAAGATACCTATGTCACATTTACGTTTTTTACGTATACCTACCTCTGAAACGGTGAAAGATACTTCAAATATGTATGAGAACAAGTTGTAAATAGGTATAGCTAGGTAATCAACATTTCTACAAAAAATGCCGTTAGACTTTTTTCCCGTACAAAACACCGTTAACGAGTTATAACGATTTTTAACGTAGAACATTCAAATACCTATGGACTTATACGATGATGTAGCCCAGCCAGCAGTATAATGCTATGATATACTAGGTACCTTATGGTAACGCGAGAAATCTCTTCTTTTATTTTTTTTTACTTGCGATTATAGGTCCTCTAAGGCAAGTTATCCATTCGTACAAAAAAAAAGTTTTGAGATAACAAGCAAACATGACATTACGATGATTAGTACAGTCAATTGAGAACAATCTGAGAAAAGTTTTGAAGGTCTCCAAGTTTGAATGCAGTTTTGTAGGGGGGCTGATTCTCAGTATAAAACTGAGTTTGCAGGAAATTTGTTTTGTGCAGCATCCGCCATCTTGAATTTAAGTGGTTAAGTGGTTAAAAACAATTAACTGGATTAACCAGATTTCACCTTTTTTTAAAAAAGTGCTTTTAGTATTTTCTTAATTTCTCAAAACCTAAGATACATTTTGGCATACGGTTTTCTGTTTTTGACTAAAAATTAATAAGAGCATTGAATTTTGAAAATAAAAATAATAGTTAATTACATAAAATTTTGAAAAAAAAATAGTTTAACATTTTTTTTTTATTTTTTTTTTTCAAAATTTTGAGTTTGAAAATAAATTTTTTTAAAACTGTTCATTTAAACAACTTAATTTGAAAATAAAATAAAAGAGTAGTTTTCTGGCTTTCCAAAAAGATATAACAAGGCTTTGTATCATTCACCGTTGTTTTTAAATAATTTTTTTCTGATTTAAGTCATTTTTTTTAGAAAATTGCCCCTCCCACCTCAACGGGGGAAAATAGACCCCCCTCCCATACGATTTTTTTCTGGTCTTAACTTCACCTACACGCTCAAGCTTTTTGGTGTACCTTAAACCAATCACCCTGTATATGCATTCCATACGGTTCCGGATGATGAGGTCAAAAACCAACCGATATTAACGAAAAATACAAAACTTTTTTTGTAAAAAGATTATCTTTAAAAAAGTATTTAATAATTTTTTCCGAAAATCTTAAAATTAGGGAGCAATTCGAAAATTAATGTGACAAAGTCTATTTTTTATTCGTTTTTTTCCTTATAACTTCTAAGACACTATCACTACAAAAATAATTTTATACCGTTTTGTAGATACCACATATTGCAATAGAAAAGTATTTAATAGATTTTTCATAAAAACGCACACAAATATAGAAAAACGCAAAACCTGCACAAGACCAAATTTCCCGCAAAATCAGTTTTATACTCAGAATAAACTCTCATACAAAACTGCATTCAAACTTAGAGATCTCAAAACTTTTCTCAGAAAATATTTTTTTGAGAAAATATGCGCCTATGCAGACTGAGGGTGAGGAGGTTTGAATTTTTTTTACAGGAGGTGTTGAGTGTGTGGAAGCAAAATAAAGGCCAATAAGTTAGTATTGATGAATTTTTTTTATTCTGCAGCTGCGAAGTATCTAAATATGAAAAAAGGATACTCTTACCATTGGGTGATATTTGTGGGTGGAAAGTGTATGTTGTTACCAAGTCGTGATGGCCATACGCATACCTATTGCAAAATCATGGGTAGGTACATTTTTTACGATTAGTAAACTTTTTTGTATTATATTACCTACCTATGAAAAATATAAATATGTAGAATGTTTGCCTATATTGTGTAGTACCTATATTAGGTTATATTTAAATGTTATCACCTCTATAATAAAACCCATACCTATGGATAATGAAATATAATAATATAAAATAATATAAAACATATAAAAAAAAGACAAGAGCTAATAGATTCGGTCAAAACAAACAAAAAATTGTAGGTAATGGGGGGTCTATCTCCACCCGTTTATAAAATTATTATAAAATATAATTGCTTTTAAAGTTTAAGCTCCAATCTTTAATTAAATATTTAATTCAAGTTGATTTAAAGAATGGTTTTTGAGAAATTAAATTTTAAAGTCAAATTTCACAAAAAAAAAAATTTTTTCATTCTTCAAATTGAATTTTTACAAACTTTTGCATTATTAAGTGCAATTTTTTTTACCAATATTCAACGCTCGTTTTAATTTCTAGTCGAATACCGAAATCTCGGTGTTGAAAAGTATCCTAGTTTTTGAAAATTAAAAATAAAATGACAGTTACTTATATCCCAAAAAACATATTTTCGGTGTTATTAACTTATGTTTGAACTTTCGTGTCAAATTTCAAATGATTTTTTTCATTTTTACATGCATACCATCAGTTTTTTTTATTTATTTAATAAGATTTCGCACAAATTTGATTTTTGTTGCATATTATGCAAATCACAGATGGCAATCATATGCCTATCTTGAAGGCTGAATGAAATGTAGTTGCAACGGTTTTTCAAATCATTAGCAACATGACATCAAATCCAACAAATTACAGTGCACATATAATCTAATAGCAATAGAAACTGCGCACACAAATCTGTTATGTACCTACCTGAGGATCCAACTTTTCCAACTTTTCCGACAACGGTAAAAAGTCGACGAAATTCCCAGTTGTTAACTACGAAGGTAACTTGCCCCGAGAGCAAGTTTGTGCGACCCAGTCGCGTGCCCTTTATTTTTATTTCAATGAATTTTTTGAAAAGTTTTACGTTATTGAATGCAATTTTTGTTTTCTAAATTCAATATTCTTGGTAAAAAAAAAAAAAAAAACAAATTTTGCTACATTAATGTACCTCTATATACCTACCTGATATCCAACTTTCCAAAATCTATAAATTTTTTCGTGTCAACTGCTGTTAGTTAGAAAACTTATACTTTTTTTTTATCTGCAGCAGTTTTTCACATACTCCTTTGTCATATCTCAGCTTCCTTACATAAACATATTTTTTAGGGACAAAACCTTTTTTGCCTTAATATACTTACTAATGTACACATGTGTTAAGTGCACTTTTGATTATACCATTACCATTCGATTTCGCACCATAGAAACATCGCACCAATTATTCCTTCTCTTTGAGCTTTTTTTCAAATCATTAGCAACATGACATCAAATCCAACAAATTACAGTGCACATAATCTAATAAAAATAGAAACAGCAAGTCTGTTATGTACCTACCTGAGAATCCAACTTTTCCAGCTTTTTTTGATATCTTATTTGCCAAACTACCTTACACAGTTATTTCTGCTTTGTCAAGGCTTGTTCTCGATATGCCAACTATACTTGCAGAAATTCTGTGTCCAGGCCAGATAACTAAATGTTATTAGTCACTTTTTGAATTTTTACATGGGAGCATATTTAAATTTAAACATATTATAATGAAAATAGTTGGTAAGAAAATAATTTGAAAAAAACAATTTTCTGATTTTTTTATAACGATCAACTTTTTAAAAAATGTTTCCACGTGAAATTTGAAAAGTGACTTCAAATTTAGAGCCATCTGACCACAGAATTTTAATCAAAGAAACAAAAAACAATAATCTGTTAAACATGTTGACTACCACATTAATAATGTACCTCTATATACTTAGATGAGTAATATGCCTGGACGTTTTTTTTTATTTTTGTGTCTTAAAATAACCATATAAGCGATTATTGCTTGCAGAAAAATGAAACAACCAGAAAGAATTAAAGATAACGAACCTCCTAAAAAGAATTTTTTTTTTAAACTTAGCAATGAAAGATGTCTGAAAATTTTGTTTTTGATTCATGTATTACAATTATGTTTATATTTGAAATAAATACAACAAATTACAAGAAATAAATAGGTACAAACAAAATTAGTTTTTTTTTTTGATAATGAAATGGAAAATAAAATTTAACAAACTTTGAGCTGAATCAGTTGTAATTAGTTGTAATAACATTTAATTTGGTAGGCAATTTTTTCATTTTATGTTTTAAGTTTCGATGAAAATCTTCGTCTTCGTCATCGGTCGATGAGCATGAATAATTCTTTCGCTTTGCAGCACGTGTACTAATTTTTTGATTTTTTTCGTCTTCAACTATTTGTCCACACAATGATGAAGAACATTCCACTAATTCTTCGAAAAGTGCATCTACTTTATTGTCACCTTTGGAATCCTGATTTAAAAAAAAAAAACATAAACTTGTTTATTTGATAAATTTGAAAAAAATAAGAGTTACCATAAATTGTTCCATAAAATTATCTATCTTCTATGATATAAGGGTTAAGCCTCCGAAACTTCAACAAAGTTCGTTGTATCTGTAAAAATATGACAAAATGCTTAAAAAAATTAATTATATTGGCTATCATCACTTACTTGATAAATGGTCTCAAAAATGTCATCTCTTCGAAATAATTCCACGAACTTTTCTTGTCGTTCGCATTTGTTGAGACAATTTGAGAAAAAGTTTTTTCAAGTGCCTTGAAATGTACTAAAAGCAACAAATTTCAAGTTTTTAATTCAGAAACTAATATACTTATTTTTGTTTCTTTACTAACCCGAATGACATCTAATGACTGACTGAATTCCTAACAGGCCGACTCCACAAGATATCTGAATTGCTACCTAAATATTAGATATTCTTATAGCAGCATTTCCATATATCTTTGCTGGGCAATTCATGTCTTGACATTTTATTTTTGCAAGTGAAGTTGAAGTGTGTGTATCTCTCTCAGACAAACGAGAAATTAGTCCGTGTTTTGTGGTGCAGTCATCGAATTTTAATTTTTATAATTTTTGTTATTATTATTGTTATTATTTTGTTAGCTTTTATTATTTTTGTTTGTAGGTAAGTTATTATATTAAACTAATATATGTATATTACATTTTATTCAATGTTTTGTTAGTATGTAATGTGTATGTTATTTTATAACTGGAAATAAGGAAAAAATTATTAGAAGATTTGTTTACGTTTGTTTTAGAATTTACAATCCCACACAATCTCCACTCACTCATTTTTTGTTTGAATTAAATAATTATACCAAATAAAATGCAAAACACGAATAAAAAATAAAATTAAAACAACTGAACAACGGCAAACAAAGAACAACGACCGGTATTAAAATACAACAACAAAAATCAAACAACTGATCAACGGAAAATAAAGAACGAAGACCACCACGCACCACGAGAGACAAAAAATAATGAGAAAAAATGACATTTACCCACAAAAAGCAAAAAAAAAAACTCAAACGTCAAATTCATCTTAGACATCTATATCAAGACGAAATCTTGGAGAGAGATATCTGATATCCCAACATAACGAGAAATAACGCGACTCCATTGAATATTGCATAGCAGGATACACATTCTGAGAGAAATTATAGCTCGTGGAGTCGGCCTGTAAAACAAATTAAACATCTCTTTTGCACGATTAACACAAAAAAAGACTAAACAATGTCTTCTTGTCGGTGGGCGCTTTTTTCCAGTGGCCTGATGCAGAAATACCAGATTCAGATTCATGCCAATACTATTACCTAGTTTATATACAGGGTCGAAAGATCGAGTTTGATTTGAAACGAAATTCCAACCCAGGTATTTCAGCCAACTAGTTGAATGCTTGAGAACTTGAGTAAAGTGCGAAAAAGTTGAAATGACAGAAGAATACCTGCGTTGCTTTGCAAAAGATTGAATTTTCGAGAAAAAAATATTTGTATTGCTTTTATAGTTGTGCGCATACTTTTCAACAACAAATATTCATTCTTTAATATGCAATTGATCACATGTAGAAATAATTGTGTATTCACCATTTCAACCCAGGTATTTCATTTAATTTTCGACTCAACACCACTGCTCGAGTGCGATCGAGTCGAATTCCATTTCGTTCCAACTCATCCCCGTTTACAAATGGGTGAACCTAAGTTCAAGCTCGCTTCAACCATGCATATAAACTAGGCATATAATGTTTATATACAATGGTCAGGGTTACAGAATAGACAACTAGTAAATACACGAACCTAAAAATGTGTTATTCACAAGTTTCTTAAGATGGCCAAGCGGTGATTATTCAGCATGAAAATACCATAGAAATGTATATACAATGCTTTAACAATATTTGTATTACTGGGTAGGATTATCAAAAAACTGGAAAAAAAGATAAATGGCAAAACATCAATGTATTGGCTTTTAGTTTAGCTGTCTACCGAAATACCGACTAATAAATTCCCGAATTAATACCAAAAAAAGTAAGTAATGATCCATTCATAATATCGAGGGAAGAAAATATATTATTTTATATTAATCAAAAGCAAAAGTCGGGGTTTTCATTTCGCACTATTCTGGATTTTTTATAATCAGGATTTTAGTGGTCCAGAGTTTGTCAGTCGGAATTTTGAAAATTGTTGTTTTTGGGATTGGAATGGACAGCTGGAAGGTATTTCAGTTAGACAAATATAAACCAACAACAACATTACTTGCACTAAACAATAATTGTTACTTAAAACACTTCAGTGCATATTCATAGCGATTACCGAGTGCACCAAATAACAATGAGTGTTTTTGGTCAAACAAAAGACACACACTAATAGCGTTTTCATTAGATAGTCCGGAATTGAGACCAATTGAACGCGCGAAGGTAATAGTTTCTTTCAGTAATTTGTATTACATGCATTGATATGTAAAAAACTTAAAATGCGTTTTTGTTTTTTATTTGTAAAAAATGACGATTTTGAGAAAACATGTTATTTAGCCGCAACATTAAAGTATGCGAGGTATCCATTGATCTTTTATATTGACTTTATTTTTAACAATATATAGTTTTCAGGAAGCACAACATTTTTTTCAACTAATTTTCAAAGACTAATAGCAAAATAACAACTTTTCATAATTTAGAAGTCTTAAATTTGTGCAAATATGCCTAAGGGGCCGGTTATAGCGATCAGGAAAACGAAACAGGAAAAACTTTTCAAATCAATAATTAAATATGTTTTGATTTTATTTGAAACACAAATGCTACATTTATCGATGACAAATGACTCCCAAAATCATTTGCGATGTTAAAATTTTCAATAATGCACATATACTTTGTAAAAAATACATTTAATTATTTTCCTGATGGAATTTCCGTACGGAAAATGAAGTTCCATCAGGAAAATAGATAAATGCATTTTTTACAAAAAGTATTTGTTCAACTGAAATTCTAATCATCTACAAAAATTCTTTGAGTTATTTGCCATCGATAAGTATAACATTTGTATTTTGATTCCAATAAAAACCTAATAAATTATCGATCTGAAATTTTTTCCTGTTTCGTTTTCCTGATCGCTATAACCAGCCCCTAATTCTGTTTTTGATTCTGACTTCAAGTCCGGAATCGATTTTCTCTTCTTTTTCAATACTTGAACTGTCATTTAGAGCCAAATGAACATAAACAGAATCGTCCGAATGATTCCGGACTACCAAATGAAAACGCTATTGCATTGAGTGGTACAGTGAAAAATGTCAAACTTAATCGACATAAAATGTCTTACCAGTTTGGGCGCACATAAATAATTATACTCACCTTTAATTGACAATAAATACTAACCCACCACTTAAACATAGTTTCTTGTAATATGACGCAGACTTCGTATCTGGCAACCCTATTTAGTTGATGTTCTTGTACTCTCATTCATATACACATACAAACATACAACTGTATGCTGCATTGAGGAGGATGAACAAAAAAAAACGAAAATTATTTTAGTAGGTACTTGCCGCAGTTCTGAGTGTGTAGTTAGTTAGTTAGACGGTGTACTGTAAGTTGAGTGGAAGACATTTAGAAAAACGTTTTTGTTCAATTCATAACACATAAATGATAGGCAATATTGTGCAGAAATATTAGTAATTTAATTATAAATAGTCAAGTGAATCATTTGTGTGATAATGATGCTCTGGGTCATTCTTTACACTACCGTCCTTCTTGTGTTCACTGCTCAATCATATGTTATTAAAAATGACGAACAATTCGTTGAAAATCCATTTTATCACACACAAGAAGACCTCGATGACCTTTTCGCGCGTCTCCAAAAGACCTACCCAGAATATGCAAAAGTCCATATTATTGGCCATTCCCTGGAAGGACGTAATCTGATGGTTTTACAAATAGGAAAGAATGTTCGCCATCGCAACCTGCTTACACCAATGGTTAAATATATCGGCAATATGCATGGTGACGAGACAATCAGCAGGGAAGTGCTAATTTATCTGTCCCAGTATTTACTTTCTAACTATGAAAAAAGTGATGAGATTGCAAAACTTATTAACAACACAGACATTTATATAATGCCTTCAATGAATCCAGATGGATTTGCCAGATCGCAGGTAAGAAGGAAAACTCTTCGACCATCAAACTAATTATCATATTTTATGTTTTTCTTAGAACTATGTAGGTGAAGTGAAGCAATAGAAACGTATTGTACCTTGTTTTTCTTCTTTCTGACAAAATCAATACCCATGCCCTGGCTCCTGGTATGTGTATGCGCTCTCGATATAATGACGTACATTATTGTTAGATTTATAAATCGACCAGATTTTCATTCTATCTTTTGTCTATGCTCAATTACCTCGTATGTATTCGTAGGTATAATTGTTGTTGTTTCAATTCATTGAGAACTGCTTGTTGTTAGCATAAAACAAAATGCATACGCAATGAGTTTCCATAGAGGACCTAAAAATAAAAAAAAATATCTTAACGCAAAGAAAGCGATTCTCCCACAGCAAATGTTTAAGTGTGGAGGCGGCATAATATAGCCATATAGGTATGGCATTTTACAAGAAAAAACAAAATCAAACTGAGAGTGAGAGTTGTGAAAAGTTTAGTTCATAAAGGTCAGTTAACATTTATTATTTCTGCAGAACTGAAACTTGTCAGGCCAATGAGAAGAATACGATATTTTCTGTGGGTTTGGTGCGATTGAAGTTACTTGTTATCATATTACTGCAATTTTTTTTTTCTACTAGCACTCAAAATTGTTTTGACGATCTATTACATATATTTGTGACACTTGCATTAAAGAGGTCACCTCGTTTCGTGTTACCTAACTTCTTAATTTACAACGTTTTCAGTTCTTTTAAGTCAAGGATACTCTGACAGACAAAGTGTCTAAAGAGTAAACTTAATATTATTCTTTTATAAAAGATTATATTCAAAAGAGATCAACTTTCAACATAGTAGAAATAGTGGACAAATTATTAACATGTTAATTTTGCTTTAAATGAGAATAAGTAAGAAAGTTTGTCAGGGGAAATAATTCCATGCAAGAGTTACTTCTTACAAAAAAAATGTTTCGTCTGAACATATTGTTTTAACTATAAAAATTGTTTTTCATATTTTTAATATTTTTTTTCAAGCACACAATATCATCTCGGAAACATTTTCTATCAAACACTTTTTCGATATTCAATGAATTACTCCTCCAGCTCAGGGTTACAAACCAGCTCAGGGTAACAAACGATTTCATACTATATCTGTTCATGGTGGCTTTTAGAATTAGTTGACATCTACATACGTCTCGTTTTTCTTGGTCTGCCAACTTGCTTTGGAAACTGACGATTCAATTTGAATGAATGTTTTAGTTTGTTGTCCTTCGTTTGCGTTGTTTGATGTTAACATCAATTTTATTCTCTAATGAAGATTAGATTAGATAAGATATGATTTGTTTCGTTTTTCAAAGTTTAAAAATTGTTCAGTTGAATCAATAAGGCATGGTTTAAAGGGCCTTCAGCCAGAAGCTTATTGCAGGTATGTTTTGCTAAATCTAAATAAATTTACATAAGTTTATACTTAAACAAATAAAATTTCTACCAAAATTAAAAATGTTGCGAAGGAATGCACAACCTTTTCTCTTTCGCCGGTGTTACATAGGAAAAATTAAAAGCTAGATCACTTAGATGTGGTATACAATTGAAAGGTACTCTTCTTGTTCTAAAAATCATCGATATTTTCGGCACGAGTACGATAACTTTGGCGCCAAGAATTGATAACGGTTTTTTGTAGAACAGTTCAATACAAGCATTTTTTACTATGGGTGGGGGGGTCTATCTTCCTCCGTTTGGGCGGGAAGGGCAATTTTATAAAAACAGTGCTAAAAATTTAAAACAAATATTAAAAAATAACGGTAATACTTACAACTAAGTTTTATATCTTTTTTTAAAGCCAATACTTTTTTCTATTAGATGTTTTTTAAATCAAGTGAAACCTAGGCATAGTCTTTGAAAAAACGGACTTTAAACTCGAAAATTGCGAAAAAAAAGGTAAAATAAAACTTTGAAGTGTGATTTTTCAAAACTGTAAAACAAAATACTACTTTTTTTTATAAAATTGTTGCTCATATTAATTTTAAATCATAAACTGAAAACAAAATGATTTTATGTGTTCTGGTTTTTGAGAAAATGGAAAATAGCTGAAATAAAGTTTTAGGCATGTAAGAGCTGAAGCTTGTTTCCTTATATGTTTCTACAGAATGTTCCGATAGTTTTTTTGCTTAAGTGCTTTTCTATGTTGAGGCTGCTTGTTATTATAAAGCCTAGATATTGTTACTTTTTGACGGTTTCAATTCCATCTTTCCGTCCTGATCCTTTCCGAAACACCATGGTCTGAAATTTGGTCAAGTTGAAAGTCAAGTACCATTTAAAGCACTAGTCACGCAGTTTGTTGACAATCAATTGAAAAGAGTTTGTATTATCGATCCATACCCATAAATATTTTGGGGCCCAGTTTGAGATCTCGAATTCAAACATCTAGGGGAACAAATCGTAAAATAATCTCGCACTAAAAAACTGGGCCTTAAGATGTATTAATGAAAGAAATCCCACGGCAGTTGGAGGGTTACATCGTATCTTCTTTTTTATATATATATATCACTCCGCTTTCTTATTATGACTTATGATCATATAATCTTAGAATGTAGCAAACTTCTCTAATCTGCTGGAAAAATAGGATGCAAATTTCCATGTTTCATAGTCAAATAGCAATACAAATCTTCTGGACCGAGGTTGTTCATCGTCAAGATGATTTCAGTTATTATCTGGTTGTTACAACTTGCATTGGTCTAGGAACTGAGCTGCTGAAAGCTTTCAACGGTTGTGAACCGTTAATGGATCACAAGAGTTCCTTAACCTGTTGAAATTATAATTATTGTACTTCACGATAAGACGGATGTCTCTCTTCTCAATAAATTGAGAAATTTATGTACTTAAAATTTAAATCTATTTTTAAAATATCCATGTAAATCTTGATTTATAAATTAATTCAGAAAATAATTCTTCTTTTTTTCCGATGATACTAATGATCTCTAATGGACTCACAACATTCTCAATTCACCACCTAAATATCTGCTTGTTTGCTTCGCCTAATTAATCTGAAAACATTTTGGCAAGCTTCCATTTCCAACCTGTGTCGTCTCATTTGTTTTTTCTAAGCGATTATATCGCATGTTTTTGACACGCTTTTATTTTTGTTGTTTGGTTCACTTTTACTACATCTATTAACGCCATTTACGTAAGTATGTTTCTTAAATATGTTGAAATTCTAGGAAGGAAATTGCGATTCACTTCGCAATTATGTTGGCCGTCATAACGCAGCCGGCGTGGATCTAAACAGAGATTTTCCTGATCGTTTGGAAGATGAACGAACAATCCAAATAAAGTCATCTCAAAGGCAGCCAGAAACATCGGCTGTTATAGAATGGTTACTAAATAATCCTTTCGTTTTATCTGCAAATTTCCATGGAGGTGCTGTTGTAGCTAGTTATCCGTATGATAACTCAATGTAAGTTAACATTGCATTTTATTATACAAAACTTTGAAATTAATTTTTCTGTTCTCCATATTAGAAACCATCATGAATGTTGTGAAGAAAGTCTAACACCAGATGATCGTGTTTTTAAAACACTCGCTCGTGCCTACTCCGACCACCATCCAGTTATGAGAACAGGAAAAGATTGCAATGAAACATTTTCAAATGGTGTTACCAATGGTGCATATTGGTATGAATTAAATGGTGGCATGCAGGATTTCAATTATGTATTTACAAATTGTTTTGAGCTGACAATTGAACTTTCATGTTGCAAATATCCTTTGGCATCAACACTTCCCAATGAATGGCATAAGAATAAAGAAAGTCTTATGAGTCTTCTTAAGATGGCACATATGGGTGTAAAAGGATTGGTTAAAGACGTGAATGGTTATCCTATTAACGATGCTAAAATCGTTGTTCAAGGTATTGAAGACAAAACAATTCGTACTACAAAGCGAGGGGAGTACTGGCGACTCCTTACTCCTGGAACTTATTATATTCAAGCGCTAGCTTTTGGGTAATATAATATAAAATCATATTGAACAAATTGCACATCATATTGTTTTTTTTTCTATGAATAGATATGAAGCAGGTCCATTGCATAAAATTGAAATAACAAACAAAGACGGTCCTATTCGCCTAGATTTCAACCTAAAACCTGCAGATGCACTTAAAGACGGTATCAACAACTTTTATAGCCAATACTATTTTAGACATTAATTTTAAAGAAAAAAAAAATGCACGCAAATGGATAATGGTGTTTTGTTTTATAAAAACAATTCTGTAATTATATTGTATATTCATAATCATTAATAGTGCATTTATTTCTATTTTTGCTTTGATCTCAACGAAAGCATTTCACTTCTTCATTTCACTTAACACGGTAACATAATAAATGGTTGAAAGTTGTATGACGTTTTTTTCACGAATTTACATTCACTTACTAGAAAGCAATGAACAATTTATAGTTCGTTATCATTTTTCGTTCATATTAATTTAATATAAAAAAAGCTTATTTATGTAAGAGTTTATAGTTTATAATTTTTGCTTAAAATAAATTTATTGCAACACAAAAATAATAAAATAATCACAAAAATTCACTACCTAACTTCACAACACATATACCTTAATTATTTATCTCATTTAAACGGCATTTTATATAATCATTTGTACATACATAATAGGCTTAATTAAAAAAAAAAAAAAAAAACAAAAAAAATAATGTTTAATAAACTATCTCTTTAAAATAATGTAATGTACTTAAGAAATTGTTGGAAAAATAAATGCATTAAGAAACTCAACTAATTGTATATTTGGATACAAAACATGATTTCTTTGTAGTCCGGCATTGTCTTGGAGTTGGTTCTTTTGTGTATGGTTATGGTTTATCTTTAGAAAATGTTATTATTTTGTTTTGTTTATTTTTATTGCACTGATGGTTTTCATAATATAAATATCTGGAAATAAATATACATTTACAGACTCATTTCGAAAGGTCAAAGTGGAAAGAGCAGAAGAAAACTCAAATGGTTTTTCAGCAGCTACAAAGCTTGTGCATCACAACTATTCGCAAATGGAAAAGTGCGTACACTATTTTGTTTCTATATTTTTTAAAAGTACAATTTTACAAAAAATGTTATCTAAAGAATCTGTGCTTGCATATATTGTTTTAAAACAATTTAATTAAGTATAGCTTTCGAATCTTGACTGATTAAATTTCTGAATCGGAATAATTTTCTAAATTTTTAAAACCAAAAATATTAACCAAATATTAGGTTTGTTAAATTAATTTCAAGTGTCTTTAATTCATTTCTTAATAAGAACTATTATAATAACTTTGTTAAGAGGAATTGTATTTAGATATTTTGTCAAAAATACACTATCAATTGAATACAGACAAAGTTATGTGGAAATAATAAATATTTTTGATAAAAAAAAGCAAAGACAACGAGCACAATTTGGTCATATTTTTTATTTTAATTGGATAACAATACTATTTCAAAATGACTTGACGGGTTGCAAATTGCTTATAGTATTTCACTTTGACTCCTTTTTGGAGGAAAAAGCCATAGGGTTAGTTGAATGCGAATGCCTGCTGATCTGTCACACTTAGTTCAATGTAGATCCAATGTGATACCCTGTTATATCTGCCATACTTTAAGATAGATAAAGTAAAAACTTTGAATACTAAAGCATAACTTTGTGCCCTTCGCTTTGGAGCGCAGTATATGGATAACGTTACTTATTGTGACAATTTTACTAATGTTTAGCTGATCGCTTACATGAGTATATCCGACAAATAGTCCTTAAATCATTCGGTGCTGCTTCTTACCAACTCAGTAATTGTCCCCAACTGTCGATCCTCAACAGTTAAACAAGGTTCTTTTTTAGTTTTCGGGACACGGGACACTGAAAGGCCGGTGAACTAGCCAGTGAACTAGCTAATTTTATCTAAAAAGAATATCATTGGCATGTCTATTAGATGGACAAAAACAACTACTTATCTAAGGGCCAAGGAGATCTTTTTCCAACTGAAGTTGAAACGCAAAAGTTTATTGTCCGTTTTCTCTGTGCTTACTACATTTTATAGCTTCTAGACACAACTTTATAGTTATTGCACACGCCACAAGACTTGACGTTTTTTTAAACGATTTATGCAGAAGCTGCATAGTCGCGAAGAGGAGGAGAGCATCACGCACTTTCTCTACTCATGCGCTGCTTACTCATAAAGACGTATATTTCACTTAAGAAGATCTCACTGTAATTTTTTTGTAGTAACTTAACTTACCACCATAATAATTCGATCCGTCGTCGGTACAGTTGGCTATTGTCGATTCAATTGTGTGTAGTCTTTCCTACCACGAAATCTTTCCTACATTTAAATCTACATTTGTTTAGCCACTTTAAGCGTTGAATACGAATTTGATTTTTGTCAAAACATACAACAAAACATTTATGTAGTTTTGTTCGTCCAAACAAAGAGAAGAAATCAATCGTACCAATATCGATGTCTGCTCCCTAAATCAAATCATCTATGATGGAATCAAACATGGTGCTGCACTGATGCAAAAAAAATAGATGCAAAACTCTTGAAAATATATGAACTTTTCTATATCCATATGGTATAAGTGTGATAGATACCAGTACTCAAGCTAATTCCCTATGTCAGAACTGCACTATTACACTTGAGACATAAAGCCTAAGGCGGATATGTTGATGTGTTATTGATTGCCTTGGTGTTGTCGAAATATAATCAATTTGAAGTTCTTTAGTATGGTAGTTAAAAAAATGTTTCTGAATTTTGGCTTGCATGATCTTTGCAGGTCACGTTTGCTGAAAGTGTCAAAAAGCGACTTTGTCTTTCGCTTCTTTACCATGTTAAAATCGAAATGTATTGACTGTTTTGATTGAGAGTAGCACGAAGCACAGGTAACCTTATAATAGTTCCCTTTTGCTGCTTCTGCATATCGGAAAGTTTCAAAGATAGGTTGTGAATTTTTTGTGAAGATAAAAGATATGATATCTCTAGCAAAACACCTTTTATAAGAACCGATAAATTTTCTTTGGTAACTTTAAAAGCTGTGATGTGCTGCGCTGGTTTTTTAACGGGAAAGTGCATCTTTTGTTCTTTAGTTCTGTAAATAATTAAGATCAAATATTTTATTATAGAGTTGTAATTTCGTGTCCATAGTGAGATTTAGTTATTGATGGGTATTTAATATAAAAAAAAAAACTTCGCATACTGTTCTCGTCAATAACAGAACTCTGCGTCAGATTACAATACAAATATAGAGAGACAAGGTCAAAAACGAATTCGTTCGTGTCTACATTAACGTCATCGGGAAGCCATGCTTGATTGAAATTTCAAATACGATACATAAATATAGTTTCTTAACCGCAAAAATTTCAGTTAGGATAGCTGTTTTGCTAAATATCGACTGATTGATAATTTTTTTCTTAACTTAAAAAATGTAAAAAGCAAAACCGCTAGCTGTGTTCTTATTATATACGTAGTTATTTAAACAGATGTGTATAAATAGGGTACAAATTATTAACAACACACTTCATAAGGTATTTGAGATCATATTGATTTTGTGAGAGAACTAAAACATAAAGTATTTTTGTATATCGCTTTCACAACAAATGCAATACGTATTCGATATAACATTTTGCTATCGATATGTTTTCTAGAATTTTTATAAAGTTATATGTTTATTGGTATGCGTTGACTATTAAACTGACAGCCACCTTAACCTTACCTAATGCGAAACATATTAAATTTTTTAACAACATAGAAATAAGAAATGTGATTTACTATCTATACATTTTTAAGTAAATATTATTTTCCCCATAAATATCCAAAGATCTGGAGAATGCATTCCAAACGTAAAAGCAAGTACATATTCACTTGACTCGAAGTATTTAAAACAAATGATTTCAAATCGTTTTTAATTTCTTAAACAAAACTAATTTTGGCGAGTTCAAAAAAAGAAACGATAAGCTTCGCAATCCGTTATAACGAGATGAGTTGCAGTCGAGATCTATGCATTCTGCGTAAGCTGATTTTCACTGTAGATGACGAACTTATCACAAAAAAATTGTGATTGTCATCTTCAAATGAATTTGACGTATGGTTTTTTAATTTTTGTGGCAATGTGACTGCATTTACTACATGCATAGATAAGGTTTGTTTAGTGGGCTGGCGGTTGATCTTTTATCCGCCACACTTAGATCAATGTAGATCTAATGTGATGCCCTGAGGTGTACCTGTGATAAAAAATGAATTGTTAGTTCAGCCATTTAGAGGCATTTATGAATTTCACTAAGTCGGTTTCTGAAATGCTTGAGATTTATTCCAGTTCCTGAAAAAGTATTTTCCCATTATTCTTTGCTTGGGCTACAGAGAGCTGGACACTGACAGAGGAAGTGTGAAGTGTCTTCATGTACCCCTTCATCACCACATCCTCGGCCCAAGTGTTTTATTTCAGTCATCTGTACTTAGTTTTATTTTTAGCTTATGGTATCTCCAAGCAAGTTATGCCCGGTACTGATACCAGTAAGAGAAGACGGAAACTTATTGTTCAATTGTATAATTCTATCTATCCTTTGTTTATTGAAATCCGGCCAGATTTAAATTGGTATGATACAGGAGTCACGTGATTTTCATTTCTCGTTCATTATTTGGAGCATTTTGTTCCGTATTGTCTGTTTTAGATGACTGGGTGAGATTTTGACCGTTGGGCTTGCTAGTTCAAGGGTTTCAGAGTAGAATCCCACACCAACACCAATGTTCATTCAAGTCTTATCTGCTGGGAAAAGAGATTTCAAATTGCCTATGAAAGTATAACCGGGGTGTTGTTTAGTCTGTCCATACATTGTTGACCGTGTTTTCGTTCCCAATCTTTTAATTGTCTTCCTGCAGTTAGAAATTTTGATTCTTTGAGAGGATGTTGACAATCTGATAGTACTAGAGTCGCTGACACCGAGATTTATACTTTACATGTCAGCGTCTATCAATCGCAATATCCTCTACTCCAAGATTAACGAATGGTTCAATAAGAAGTAGTTCTTCCTCTTCTAATGTCTCGCAACAGCGAGGACTAAAGTGCCCGACCCATGAACTTTAAGCCCAAAGTTTTGTCCGCAACTTGGATTTTGTTTTTGTTTGTTTGCTGTTGGTCCTACAATGAAAGAAGAAAAAGAAGTTCATATAAGGCCGGAGTACCCCTTGATTTGACCCGGTTTCAAGTGGCTACCGTTAAAATAAAGCCGCTATACCACCTCTCTGGTGCAAACCATCCAATGGGCACGGTTCAAGTAACATCCTGGATTAGAGAACAGTTTTTGGTTCATAAATCCTCAAAATTAATGTAGAACCGAGTTACCCCAAATAAACACGTCAGATGAATCTTTGAAACTTAAGCCACAGATAATAAATATACTAATGTTTCATACCCATACAAAAATATATAATTTTTTTTATTTGAAATTTATCACCAGGGATTATAAAAGATGAAGTCAAAAAGAAAAAGTTTCTGTGCAAGTTGTTGTTAGTATCCCAGAACTGGTAACTAGGGTAATGGGTACCACTTCCCTTCTATCTCTAGCAACAGGTCGTTCATTGCCTACGTATATTTTCTGTAATAAAGTAGTTCCGTTGTCAGTTTAAGTTATGTTCTATACTAAATGTAAGTTACATATGTTCTATGAAGCCGAGTTTTCATCGCATTTGCGGCTTATAAGTAAGATATATATATGTATTTTGTTCGTAGTCAAACAGACATAAAAAACGTGCACTATTTTGACAGCATGTAGTATTTATGGCTACACATAGAACGCTAAGAATTTATAACTAAACAAATATTTTCTTTTTCAATTAGGTTCATTCGAGATTTGAGTAAAAGTTATCCATCTATAACAAGATTGTACTCAATTGGCAAAAGTGTTCAAGGACGAGATTTGTGGGTTATGGAAATATTTTCAAAACCTGGTCAACATGTTCCCGGTATCCCAGAATTTAAATACGTTGCCAATATGCATGGAAATGAAGTGGTTGGACGGGAAATGCTTCTTTATCTTGCGAAATATTTATGTGAAAATTATCTGCGAGATGATAGAATTACAAAAATGTTAAACAATACTCGTTTACATTTTCTCTTCAGCATGAATCCGGATGGCTATGAAATGGCAAAAGAAGGTAGTGAAACAAAATTATAAACAAAAAAAAATTAATTAGGTATATTAATTCAAATTATTTTCAGGTGATAGAACAAGCGCTGTTGGCAGAGCTAACTTTAACGACATGGATTTAAACAGAAACTTTCCTGACCAATATGGCACTGACTCCTTTAATCAAAGTCCGGAACCGGAAGTTAAAGCTGTTATGAACTGGACACTTTCAATACCATTTGTGCTTTCGGCAAATCTTCATGGCGGATCCTTGGTTGCTAATTATCCATATGATGATAATGCAGAAGACTTTCAAAATCAAATGAATAGATTTAGAATTACAATGGATAACCGAAAGCCCAATCCAACAGAAGACAATAAGCTCTTTAAACATTTAGCTGAAGTTTATTCCAATGTAAGTTCACAGCACACATCATAATTAAAAAAAAAGATTTTTCAAATTATACCTCTTCTAGGCACATCCGACAATGCATTTAGGCGAACCATGTCCACTTTTTAAGAATGAAGTATTTCCAGGTGGAATAACGAATGGTGCTAAGTGGTATAGCGTAACAGGAGGCATGCAGGATTGGAATTATATTCGTGCAGGCGTACTTGAACTAACTCTGGAATTAGGTTGTGACAAATTTCCAATGGAAGAAGAATTGCCATCATATTGGAAGGCAAATCGCGAACCACTGCTGCAATTTATTGAACAAGTTCAATGTGGCGTACATGGATTTATACGAAGTTCAATCGGCACTCCAATTTCTGGAGCTATAATATCACTTGACAATGCCAGGCACACTTCGTACAATACATTGCAGGGTGATTATTGGATGTTGGCTACACGAGGAAAGCACAACATAACCGTTATAGCTGTTGGGTATAAACATTTTTTGTTTCATGATATTGAAAGTCATATAATATTTTATCTTTTTTTTCAGCTATGAAATACACCATGATGAATTCATTATTTTAGATGAGGGACCTTGCGGTTTAAGACTTGATATAGCTTTGATGCGGGATGATCCTCAACATTGGGCATCGGCTCATGATTATAGAATTATTGAAAATGTTGTTCATACACGTTATCATTCTAATCAAGAAGTTAATAATCTAATGGCAGAGATGGAAAATAAAAATGTTGGTATTGTGAGCTTTGAAACTGCCGATAATGAAATCAACATGAACTACCCTTCATTAAAAATTACTAAAGAGGTAAGAAAAGAATGAAGAAAATGCATTAACTATTACCAATTGATAAATATTTTTTTACTTAAGCTAGCTCTACCTACAGATCTTGTTGTCTTTTTACGCGAAATAATAAGCCCCTCCAGTCTTGATCTCTAGTCTGCGGTTTCGAGTTGACTATACCAAGAGATTTAAGGGTTGGAGATTTCTTTCTACTTCATGGCTATACCAAAGATGGTCTGCGTTAGAGCGTTGCCTTCCATTCGATTAACTAACCCAGCCCCATTAACTGTTGAAGACGAAGTTTGTTGACTACGCTTATATTGCTATACAGGTACACCACATATAACTCCTCGTTAAACCTTCTCCGCCAGATGTTGCGTTCTTTGTTAAGACAAACAGTACCATACATTGTTTTTTTGAATTTTCAATACATCAAAAGAGCTTCCATTCGATAGGGAAAGGGTCCATGATGAAAAGTGTTTTGTACAGTGTCTTTTCGATAGAGTTTTATTCCTCAATTGCTTACTCAGCCTAAAGTATATACGATTAGTTCGAGTTAAACTAATTACCGAACCGTTCTGCAAGCTTCAGGCTCGCAAGCTTCCTTCTATTATGTCGATGTCGCCAGCTCATCCAATATATTGCGTAGATTTGTTAAAGATAATACTTGGAGGCCAATTCTGGTTCTGTGAAAAATGAAATTAAAATATTTTCACATTTTCACAGTAATTCCGGTTCTTGTTCTGCGAAAAGGTGAAACCAAACGTCAAAAATTTTCATGTGAATAATTTTGTCATGCCCTCAAGCACTGATCTCTTTAATACAGAGATCAGCGACTGAAAGAAACTCGCAATTTGTATACATTTATTCGATTCACTTTTTCACAGAACGAGAATGTCTGAGCATGGGCATTACTTACTACCTTTTCAAGCATAATATCTGCCTGTTTTAAATCTCTGGTGGGTTTGAAGTTTTTAGCGAGCATTCTCTAATGTCGTTCTGATAAGTCAGATCAATGGTTATCCCTTGAGTCAATACAGTTCTTCTCTATTCAGAATGAATATCATAAGCGGCTTTGAAATTGATAAATAGATGGTGGGTATTTCGATCGGTTAGATTTAAGATTACACTTGTCTAAAACAGGATGGATCTTGTTCATTGGCGGGATCTGGCAAGTAATCGCTGTTTAGCTAATTGAAATATCCTCATCAGATGTTTAAAATCGAATGCTTTCCTACCAAAATATTATCTTCTCTATCTTTATAAGCTAGCGGGTGGTACTCGGCATAGGTTTTGGTGGTCTCTCCAAGTCACATTTTCTGCTCGCTGTTGATTTCCATTCATTATCATTGACGTATTAGGTATGGACGGCCAGTAGCCAACTTCACGCCTGTTCCAACATAACTAGGGAACAGGCAAAACTAGGTAGCTGGAACAACTTTTCTTGGCTGTTTCAACCGACTGGCGGCCCATATCTAGTACGTCAATGTTCATTATATATTCATACGCAAAGCTTTTCACCAACCAGATAATGGTAAGAGTCGATGCTGTCTGACTCCTCTGAAAGTACGTACATAGATATATGTACGTACTTTCAGAGGAGTGCTAGAAGAGTGTCTTCTGTCAACTGCTATGTGATTGGTTTAGGTGCAGATTCTAACATTCGGTGACTGCCATGTGCTCTTGTTCGTGACGAGATGTGGGAATTTCTTGTTATCACCACCATGTTTTTTACTACAAAGTCGAGTTAACTTAGTCAGTTACGGAAAGTGATGTCATGAAGTCTTTTTCAATTTTTTGTACCAACGATATTTTCTTTCTCAATCTCGGAGTTGAAATCTTTTGGAAAATCTAAATTAAGTGTATGGATTACAGGTTTTGGCGAGGAATTCGTAGAATTCATTGGTACCTTTTTTACGTAAGAGCATGATCACTTAAATTTAAATAATAGAATTATCCTTGATGCTGGTAGCCAGTAGCCTTTTTGCCCCTCTGACAGCAAACACTCATCCAGACGAGCGCGTTTTTCTGTCTTAATATCAGCTTCCGTGCTGGAAGTCACATCTGTTGTTTCTCTGGCTCCTTAGTCAGAGTTAGTTCGCATTTCCCGAAGAACTGTTATATCAGTTTTAAACTTAACCCTAATAAATAAGTTCGAATAATATGTTCTTCTATAACTGTAACTCTAAATAAAATCCGTCTCAGACAAGTTTACTATTGTGGAGCAAAAAGTTTTATCCACACTCACTTTATACCGACAAATCTTTCAAATATTTAATTTAATTATTTTAATAGATCGGCTCACCAGAAGAAACAAAATATAAAATTCTTGTAATAAGCTCTTTGTTTGATGCTACATCACTTATGGGTAGAGAGATGGTATTCAATTTGGGCAGACATTTAATTGAAGGTTATCGAATCCAAGAACCACCGATTTTGAAAATTCTGAACAGCAGCGTTATTCACCTGTTGCCAGTGATGGAGAATTTCGAAGAAGTTTTTAACATTTTCCAAAACAAGTAAGTTATAAATTCTTACCTATCCAATTTAATTTCTCATATTCTGATATTTAATTTCAGCCAATCAGTTTGTGATCCTGTAATAGGTCATGAATTGGCAGAAAGGATACTTGATCCAGAATCTGAAAAACGAAGAGACTTATTCCTTCAGATGATAGAAAAAGGGAATTTCGATTTGATTTTGTCCTTTACAGCAGGAAATTATGAATTGATGTAAGTACAGTAATTTTGCTTTATAAAACTTATGAACTATAAATATTTTTTTAAGGTATCCACAAGAACCACTTTATGAAAACTTTGCTCGTGCTATAGAGAAAACAGAAATTTCTTACTCACGGTCACAATGCTCTCAATCATCGACACGAAACGCTCAAGTCGACTATACACAAAGAATAACAAATCTTTTCTATAAAATGTATCGAGTGCCGTTATTCAGTCTTGGTATTTCATGTTGTCGTATGCCTGCTCAGGATCAATTAGCATCTGTGTGGAGAGAGAATATTAACAGAATAATAAACTTTATGCATTTGATTGATGTCGGAATTAAAGGACGTGTCCAATCACAAAAGACTGGTCAACCGCTACGTAATGCTTTCGTTAGAATTCTTGAATTCAAACAAACCTACAATGTCAGCAAAAATCTGGCTCATTTCAAAATTATTCTTACCTCTGGTGCATATACTTTGGAAATCTCTTGTAAGGATTATCAAACAAAAACACTTCGAATTAGTGTGGTTAAAGATCAGTTAGTTGACCTCAAAACGATAACAATGAGTGCGATTGAATTTGTTGAGGGTAAAAGTGAGGTCAGCGAACTACACATGGATAGCCCTGGTTATATTTCCGGTAAGTAAGTCATGCGTAATTTTTCTAATTCTTACTTCATGTATTTATTTTATGATTTTAAGGCTTTGTTCTGGATATGGATAACCATCCGGTCAAGAATGCTAAAATTTGTACAAACATTAAAAATAGAGAATACACGAATTTCACGAACAGCGACGGAGAATATATTCTACGCAACATTCCATTAGGTAGTTTCACCGTTGATGTAGAAGCTCCCGGTCACTATCCAACATCAAGAATTATACCAGTGAGGGAAAAGAATGGCAACACTGTTTTCCGTTTAAAAAAAGATGAACGTGTTATGGGCGTACCACGGCTAATTTTTGTCTCTATAGCTGGAATAACGCTAGTTTTTACCGTAGTTGCTTGTGCATTTATAATTCAATGCCTTCAGTCGAGAAGACAAAGATTCAAAACTTATTACAATTTTTCACTTCTTCCTCAAAAAGGGAAACAACTTTTTGAGGATGACGAAGAGGGCGAGACAGAGTTGTTCCGTTCGCCAATAAAAAGTATGTAGTAATACAACGTGCTTATAATCTATGTTTTTTTTAAACTATTTGTTTATTTTCAGAAAAAATGAATTTGAAACCATATTACGATGAAGATTTGCCAGTTTTTAACTCGGATGAGGAAGACGATAGTGAAGAAGAAGAAGATATAATGATTAATCAGACTAGGAAGAATTCTAAGTACTGTGATTAAAACAAAAATTACCATGCTTTAAAAAAGTAGAGGCACAAATAATTGTAAAATGGCAAAGACTGAAAACTTCAACTACAATTAAATTAAATCAGTGCCTATTTTCTTTAAATATTTATATTGGGTGCACAATAATTTTGGATTGCCTTATGATGATAATGTTAAACTTAATAATCTCATTTTGTAAAATAATTTAAAAATGTATTTTTACTACTGTTCTATTTTAAGAATTTTTTTTTTATAAAAAAATCTGAACAAAGATTTGCCTGTTATTTAAACAAAAATATTTAATAAAACAAATTAAAAAAAAAATATAAGAAATTTCGAATGCAGGAATAAAAAAGAAATATGTGAATTGTTTAAATTTGACGAGAGGTGAATTTTTTGTTTTCTCAGCCTCAACGAAAATATTTCAAAAACTGGCTGTGTTCTTCGATATTTTTTGAGACCAACCATAATCAGCTTTTGTGAACTTAAGTTTGTATCAAAACCAATCGAAAAATTCCACATTTCGACAAAAAAATCATAATATTTCGTAGTTTTGTTCGTTTATTATTTTTCGACCGATTTCTGTGAAATTGACGTTGACGGCAAAAATACAGTTTTCAACCCATCGACCACCTCCCCGCTCCAGTATCAAAAAAAAAACCTGCCAGACGAAGAGAACGTTGAAATTTTTCGATTGATGTGCTCTCCTCTCGTTAACTCTAATGAGAGAGACCGAAGAGTGGTGAATAAAAATCCGGGGATGGCACCAAGTTCCCTCATTTTTTAAAATTCACCTCCTAATGTTGGTGCATCCGATTTTAAGTCAAATTTCGTACCTAATGTTCCTAAGTTTGCGAAAGTTAAGGCAACTGAACGAAACGGAACAAAGTGGTTATGTTTATGTTTAAGTGATTGTGTATTTGCTATGTTTCTTAAGCCGATAGATCCCCGATTATTATTAGCGAATCGATCATTCGCCTAAAAGCAAACGATGAAGAAAGCCAAGATTTATTAATATTATAAAAGGGAGTGTTGACGTTCCAATAGAGAAACACCTCCTTTCGTCAAACTTTTCCCTTTTTAGGTGAAAATAACAATTTGAGTGGCGACATAAATGATTTCAAAAACGTGCGCTTCAAGTCGAACGTTCTATTCGCTAATTATAATAGGGGCCTTAAACGACCAAAACATTTGCATCATTACAGTACATAAAACGCTTTAAAATTCGAATTAACGGCCGTAATTTGGTTACATTCAACATAAATCAATCATGTAAAGAATCAGTTTGTTGTGTAATTTATAATTGAGTGGTTGTTTTCATTGCTTGTTCCACAAGTTCGTAATTTCCCGTGGATAGTATAACTTTTTGTGTGTAAAATATATAAAGTTGATTTTGTATCAATTTAATAAAGTTCTGCTGCACAATCATTCATGTCAAATTAGAAAAAAATCATTCTATATTTCATGTTGATAATGTAAAAAAAACATAGAATTTTCTCATTTCCGTAGCATCATTTCTGTAACCTGCGACGTAATCATTACCGTAACCTGCAAGTTATAGTTATGACGATGTGGTTACGAAAATGATTTTAAATATGTTTTTGTAATTATTTGTGTAGATTCCTTCATTCATTTGTTTATACATTAACTACAGAACCTTGAAATTGGTTAACATTATGTAGATATTAAACATTTTTAGGACAATAGTAGGCCGTAAAATGGCGTCATTTCCGTAGCAAAAAAATATCCTAAAAAAGTCTTAAAATCAAGTGTACATACTTTTAAATTATCAATTATTGCATAATTTACAACAAAAATTGAATCGGCATTTTTTTTTCTTAAATTTAGATAGGAGACAATGCAAAAAAGGATCTTTGAACAGAGAATCACCCATATAATTTTATGTTGATGACTCCCAGGATTTACATGATAAGGGTTTTGAGTGCCCTATCCGATTCTTCTCAGACCCTGATTATAGAATAAGATACGAATCGTTTTTTGGAGACCGAAATGAAGTTTTGAATTACACTGTATTTTTGATTTCATCTATTTCTTTTTTTACTTTCATAGAAATCAGCTGTCAATTGCAAGAATTGGAAGGGTTCGCTTCGAATTCAATAATTACATGACAACAGACGACATACAGACAGACAGACAGAATTTCCAGACCCACTTTTTTCGACTTCGCTATCATTATACATGTTTGATTGTTATCTCAATTTTTACTTGCGAGTATAGGAACTATAAGGCAAGTTATGCATTCGCACAAAAAAAAAGTTTTTAGGTAACAATTAAACATGACATTAAGATGATAGCGAAGTCGAAAAAAGTGGGTCTGGCAATTCTGTCTGTGTGTCTGTCTGTCTGTCTTTCGCACTTACAGCCCAAACGGTTGGACCGATATCCTTAAAACTCGGTATATAGGATTTTTAGGGTGACAGTCAGAGGGTTTTTTTGAATTTTTGTTCTAGGCCTAAAACTAACTAACGGTTATGAAAAAACTCGTTTTTCTCGAAAACAGCTCCAACGATTTTGATAAAATTTGACATAAAGGATAAAAGCCTTTCAGATGGCATGAACCATAGACCAAGACCTACTTGCCAAACAATAATGGCGTAATTAATTTTTAATGAAGTTTCTTAAAAAAATTATGTTAATTTATTGAACAATTTTTTTTTTTTTTTTGAAAATTCAATATTTTGAAAAACAATTCATGAATCTTTTTTTGGAGTTTATTTTTCAGATGAAAATTATTAATAAGCATTAAGATTTTCAAAAAATTTTTTTAAAAAAGTTGTTTGATAAAAATCGACTTTTTCGAAAACTGGACCTACGATTTTGAAAAAAAAAAGTTAAATATATTGTAATATTCAAAAACTACTGGCATACCACGATTTTCTTGAAAAACTCTGTTTGGTTATCAATTAGTTTTTGAAGTTATTTTTTAATTTTTTAAAATGTTTTATTAATTTTTTTATTTAGGTAGTAGGTACCTCTATCTATTGAGTTCTAAATTTTAAAAAATTATTTCATAGGTACACACAAATTGAAAGATTTTTTTGTAACTAATCGAAAGAATTTTAGAAATAATTCCATATAAAATAGTGGAAGGTTCTTTCAAGCTCTTAGGTAACTTGCTACAAGAGCAAGTTTGTGCGACACAGTCGTGCCTATTATTTTATTCATTTATGTAAAAAAAATATTTAGACAACTTGCCTCAAGAACAAGTCCGTGCGACCCGTCGTGCACTTTATTTTTGTTTTCACGAATGCATAACTTGGCTTATAGTACCTATAATCGCAAGTAAAAAACAGTTGGTTAACATTTCCACTGCCTTTTCACAATTTTTTTCTCAATTCACAACGTCAAAAATAGAATCTACATATATATATTGCAAGTGTACCCAAATATTGTTGAAAATTGCAAAAACCTTGCATGGTTAAGGAACGGGCTATTTACACAGTGACAAATAAATATGTAGACGAATTGAATATAAAAATACAGTCAAATTGATGGCCAAATTCACTTATATACGTCGATGGATTCCATTACCGATCCCATTGAAGTAGTCAATTATTCAACTGAATGCCTAGTTTCTTTGGATTTGCCAGTAATACCGCCACACAATTTACAGCTTAAAATTTATACAGTAATAAATCATGCTATCTTAATCAACTAAAATTGTGCAATAGAACAAGACTTACTATTAAAAGGATAATGAACAACTTAATTGAAGCAATTATAATCATAGGAAAGTTTGAAGGCGAGGAAGTATTCATTCTAAAAACATCACTTAACCCAACTGACTTTCCTAAATCATTATATCTCAAATGACTTTCCTTTTGAATTTAAGCGTGTCCATTCTCCGGTTCGTCTTGCACTCACATTAACTATCAAAAAGTTAAAAGGTGAATTAATAGAAAGAAATATGTAGAATAAGTCTTGAATTGACATGTTCTTCGTACAGACCAGTTGTACTATGCGTGCTCGAAGGTCGGGAAACCATCGATCGGTGCTATTCGGATTCCTTCGGATAGAAATACCAATAGTATTATAAATTATATATATTACAAAGCGTTGCAATAAATTTAATTGTTATTTTTATTTAATTTTCATTTAATTTAATTTATTGTAAATGTAAAGGGGAATTTTCAGTTACATAATTTATTCATCTAGCCGTGCGAAGCTGGGTCGGCAATAAATAATAATAAAGTTTCACTTCTGTCGACAACTTTTTTTTTTTTAATAAAACAAATGCTTGAAAAACTACAGCTTCCAAGAGCAAGTACGTGCGACGCAGTCGTGGATTTTATTTTATAAATAACTTTTCACCTATAGGTACTTATTTGTTTTGCCTATAGGCACTTATTGTTTTGGCTACATTCTAAAAATAAAAAAGGTTGCTTGTTTTTATAAAAAGGGTGAAACTTAAAAACTTATTGTTCTATCATTCATGTTGGCGTTATCAGGAAAGTAAATTTGATTTATGTTGGTATGTATTATTAGGCCACTTCATTTTAACCGACAAATTTAAAATAACGCCACATAAATAATATGTACATATACATACATAATAGGTACTTATTTTACGTATCTTTTATAGAAAAATGTAAAACGCAGCATATAATATGTAAGTAACCAAGTCCCTTTGGTTACAATCGATAAGCGGCTATATGGCCTCGACAATGTTTTTCAAAACAAGTAGCTATCATTTATTTGATTGAAAAACAATAAAAAAATGTAAACACTTTTCAGTAGTAACAAAATGTGATAAACAAAATCTATGAGTGTACGTTTCATCACGCACGTTGTAATTAAAATTCCGGTTATATTCGTATTTCTTACCCACCCCTACAACATATGTACTTACATTATCAACAACACTCTAGGAAGGCTGGAAGGGTCGTTGGCAGATCTTTTTGCGAGAGTCGCAGAAAATTTCCAATCAAATGGTGTACGTGCAAAAATGAATCAAGAGAGAAACAGCCAGACAAGACGACACCCATGATGCGGAAGTTTCGAGTCATGGTCATTTTCTGCAATAACCGCCAATTCTACTCTGTCAATTAATTTAAATAAATGTTTGTAGGTATAAGAAAATATTAAAATACAAGTTTGATTGAATGTACAGTTTGCAATTTTTTTATTTGGGTCGGACAAATATATGGAAAGTATAAGGAGGAGTGCAAGTATTAAAGCGACTTATACAAGTTATTGTCATTATATATTAATTTAAATACCAGTACATCTTTGTTTTTGTAAAATTATTTAGAAAATAAAATTATTTATCTATCTATCTATCTATCTATCTATTTATCTATCTATAAGGAGTGACGGTTTGAAACCGTTAACATAAACTTCAAATTCTAACGCATATATTTCAAATAAATTTAAATATAAAAAAATCCAATTAAATTTTATTAAAGGCCAGTTGTACAATCGTGGTTCAAGTTTTTTATCCACCGATTGCAGCAGGTAAACTGTGGTTCAACTCTTGTAAAGACATGTAATCGCTTATTATTACATACATGTACCTTTACCAAGAACTAGATCTTAGTTATGTAGCCAAATTTAAAGTTAAAAAATAGCTTTAAACCGCTGTTAAAGGTTTGTACAACTGGTCCTAAGTGCGTTTACTATATCTAACAAAAGTTGTGTTCGTTGAATTTTACCCAGGGTCGTCCTAGGTTTTTTTGACAGCCCCCCAAAGCTGTCAAAAAAGATTCAATCGATACACTCACGCAAACATATTTCTTGAGTAGATATGAGAGGGATCGATATAAAAAAAATCGATTTTTCAAATTTGTTGTTTAGGTAAGTTTTAAGGAATAAATTGAGTTACCTTAAACTTATTTTCAATAACGGTTTAACCAATTTGATTTGAATTTGGTATCGCCCTTAGGTTTTTGGCACCCAAAGGTACAAACGTAAAATGATAGCTAACTTCATCTTTATCAAACGATTAGTTCATTTTCTGATACTTTTCGACCTTCAAAGTAATTTATGAAATTGCACTTTTTTTATTACTTCATGCTACAAGAGCAAGTTCGTGCGTCACAGTCGTGCATTTTTTTTAACAAGTGCATTAGGTGACCATAGTAACGATATTCGGAAGTTGTAACGTGTTTGTTGCATTATTTAAAAAAGCATCATGGAATTTGTCAACTTATGTCAAATTCGAGTGGACATTCGGAGGGCCCTCCGAGTGAAAAAAAAACCTTCCTAAATTGGTCGATTGGCTGTTCGGAGCGATGTTTGGGAGTGCTAATTTGCCTTCCTGAATTGAATTGGGAGTGTTGGGAGTGCTGTCACAATTTACTACCACATATTATATTGTTTACATCGATCATATGGTCAAAGCCATATAAAACAAAACGCGCAGTTCATTTCTTTTTTAAAATTTCAAGAACTTAAATAATAAGTGTAAATAAGGAACAAATATTGAAAAAAACACCTTAGGTTACAAAAAATAAATGTAAACAAAAGAGGGAATGTTTTTAATGATCCATTGGATTCATATTTCCCTCCCCTTCGGAGTGAAACCACTCCAATATGACATTAGTGTCACAAATCATTTTACTGCATAATTATAATCTCATTCTGTAAATTGATATTTCCAAATTAAAAAATGATTGATTAATATTATTTAATGAAAACAAAATTTTTAGAGCATAATCAAGTAAAACGGAGTGTATAGATATACACAGATCACAAACAACAAACAAACAACATATAAATCTCAGGTATTTCTAATGCACCTACATATTCTTCAGTCATGAATTTACTTTTCTATGTAACATTTTATTGATACCTTTTCATCCCTAAATTAGTCAATTTGAAAAATCCTTTATGATGATGCCACTCAAAAACAAGAAAACAAAATCATATACGATATCAGTGGGTATACTGACAAAAAAACACACTACGATTATTTTCCCCTTAAGTTGATCACGTAGGCCACAAAGATTTTCATCTCTTCATGCATACACGTGCTCGGCACCCGAGCTACACGATTTCATCTTTGCGTATGGAAATATCGAAGAGCATCCAAATACACATCTTGAACTCAAAAAGCCGCATCGCAATGCCGCATCATCATGTCACGTAACCTCTCAGACATATAGAAGAACTGCTTGAGTATCTTGTTTTAAGTTCATTTATTGATCGCTATGGTCTACGAGTATGTTGATTAACTCCATAACATAAATCCAACATAGTAAACAAACAAAACACAGCTGCGATCGAAGGCCTTGAGAGTTGTTTTTGTTTTCATCTATTATGAACTTAATTATGTATAAGAAAATATATAAACTTATCTATGTATGTACAACAATGTTCCCATGCAACGATCCGAATGGGATTTAGAACAAGATACTCCCTCACGCGGAGCCCTAAGGGAATTTTATTTAATGTCATTGTTGTTTTGAAAGATGGAAACGTGCATTAACGCAGCGAAGTGCTTCTTCACTATCCACGAGTACGATCGTTGTCGTCGCGCCACCACCACCGAAAAACTATATCGTTTTATTTTTTAATCTTTGGTGGTTGGAATTGGAAATATATATGTATCTGTGATACGCAGTTTTATATAACAACAAAAAACATACTCCACACGGCATATAGTTTTCTTCTTCAGATCATGATGAGGGCTTGGTTTAATGTCGAATCATCTGCGATCGCGATCGGTTGGGTTTTTGTTTAAATCGAACTTATTTCAATTTGGGTTATTTTTTTGTATTCAATTGTGAATCAGTGAATAAATATAATTTGATTAACAATTTAAAAGTTGAATTTATAATAATATAGACAATTTGAGTGTATAAAGTGTAGTTTTGAAGATATCTATTTCAAAATTGATAAAAGGATTTTATAACAGTTTTTTTAAAACAATGGCATTTTCTTTGGTTAAATCAACACTTCTAAGGACTTCGCGAGAACTCCTTAGCAGAAGAGTTACTGGATCTATTGGAGTACTCAATAGTTTTATGGAATTTGAAACGAGGGTGAGTGTCAGTATGGATAACTATGTTGAGAGATGTGCTTTTTAAAATTTAACATCAATTTGAAGGTTTCTTTTTAAATAAATATTAAAATAGAATGGAAACTTGTTTACTGAACCACTTGTTGCTCTTGCATATTTATTGATTTTGTTTCATTGTTGTTTTGAAGGATATGTATTTTTGAGTACCGTACCTACTGTTATAACAAAAATATGAGTAGGCCATATTTTTTGAAAAATATATTTAAAGTAGAGTAAAAATTACATGCACTACAAAAACAATAATTGCTTTATAGTGAATACCTGTTACTTTTCTCTTAGTCCCTAGTAATTTTTACTGGTGGTAAAATATTCACAATAATTCTGTGCCTTATCAGTGAAAGTTGGTACACAAGTTTATAGTCGATGTTAGATTTTTCGAGTAAAATGTTAAATAAAACAAACCAGATATCAAGAAGAAGCTCCGTACTATTCAATTGATTTTACTAGATAGCAAATTGATGGAACCAAAATATATCATCACAATTTTGTTAACATTACATAAAAGCCTTATTTAACAACAGGACACGAAATACCAAACTTTATAGTATGTACCTGCCTTTCAGGATAAAAAACAGTAGTTCCAGTGGCGTTCAAACCATTGCTCATTGATTTGAATTTAAATATGCAAACAAAATTAAATTATTACCTTAATATTAAATATAACTATTTTACTTTTTTTATCTAACACAAAACTATTCTTGTACTTTTTATCACATCCCTGTAACACTCAAAGATTTACCTATTTTTATGTTTAAACAAAGCAAACGTTTAGAAAAATTGATGAGCAATCAAGGCCGGCTCTTGATGTGTCCGGTGATGCATCTGTACTCGGTGTTTTGTAAATAAATACCGTTATGTTAGTTAAGCATCCGTTTATAAAAGCGGCTATATTTCTCAAAGTTATAACTGTCTTAGATGATCTACGGACTTCTTATTATGACAATAATTCTTAAATTGTACAGAAGTGAAGTCAAGCTATAATGATAGCTAATTATCGAGAGATAATTCGCATATTCTATACAGGATCATTCATTTTGTTGTTCCGAAAGTGAATGTAAATTAAACAAAATAATGTTATAGAATTAGATCAATTTTTATTTTAATATGTACTTGTCTTGCCACTGTATTTGCATCTTCTCCGACAAATTCACTTACTGCAGTGATATTTTCCTTGTTTCCCGTCGACAATCAACGAGCAACGTACATACACAAAAAGTAAAAATACAAATTTAAACGCAGCTTTAAACTAATATATAAAATGTGTTGTGTTTCTGATTGAAGCATGGATGTCAGTTTGTCTTGAACGATTACTAGATCCTGTCTATAATTAAAAAAGACAGGCAAAACTTTCGTATCCGCATCAATTATTGAAATTGAAAATAAGAAGCGAACTAAGAAGCAAATTGAAATCATGTTTTAATTTACATTTCTACAAAGTAAACGAAAGGTTAAGATGATCAAAATATCTACCCAGAAATAAAAATAATAACGAATTTCAATTACCTTATCATAATACCATACCTTGCCACATAATATGTCGCAGAAAATGACATCTTTGTACCTACCTG
Organism: Baccha elongata; assembly: GCA_951217065.1. NCBI lineage: Eukaryota > Metazoa > Arthropoda > Insecta > Diptera > Syrphidae > Baccha > Baccha elongata. Next base: position 15,813,144 of record OX578274.1, on the reverse strand, counting down.
CCTGCCCATACAATTTTAACAAAGGTGTACTTAGTCGGTTTGTTGGTTTGTACCAACCTACCTGCCGCTACAATTTTAACAGAGGTGTACTTAATCGGCTTGGACAGAATAAATCCATTAGGGCTGGTGTTCCCTATTCCATACATGTGTTTTATGTTAATCGGGTTTGAATAGCTTTCTATGTTTAAAACATTGATTATAGGAAAGCCGCTAGGTAGGTACCTACCTAAAATATATACACGTCTACAGCATCAGTATTAAGGTACAATATTAATGATATATTTTTATTTGTTATTTTGTTTTTGTTGTGATCGAAACCAGTTGGAACCCTACCTAAACAAATCTGAAGGTTAACAAGGGAATTTCATTAAAAAAAACTTAAACTTTTTGGTTAGTTTGTTGGAATAATTAAGAATGGTAGGTAGGTAATAAAATAATAAAATATGCGCGGTTAAATGATTTGTTTAGCTTCCTTGATCACCAAATTTGCCAAAAACATTATATAGTTGTTGTAACTTGCCCGCACGTGTAAATATTTCTGTTTATCTACAAAATTGGTTTATTTTTTTTTTTTTAATTTTTATTTTCCATTTTATTTCAGATTGTTTTAGTTCCTCATGTCAACTATAATATCTTTATCAATAATGATCTCAGGCGAAATGCTTTACTGATTAACGCCACCCGAAAGTATTCAAAGAATCCAATGCCATCTTATGCTTATGATCTCGAATCGGATTCAGACTCCGATTCAGACGATGAAAAGTCAAACAGTCGGAAACATATTGAAAAATCAAAATACGCACAAAGGGTAAGTAGATTATTTATCTACAAACACATAATGTATTTATAAAACTTAAAAATTAAGAAATAAATAAACCTGCTTTTCAATAACAGCCAAACAGTATGAAATATTTTATAATGTAGGGCACACATGCACTTTGAAATAACATTATATAACTAAGGGCACACTCTTCTGCAGTTAAGTGTATATTAAATACATTCACGTGTATTATATACTACATAGGTATAATATATACACAAGCTTTAGAGAAATGATAAAGAAGTGAATTTATTTGATTATTTTGAGTGACTGACCCCAAAAATATAAACCCGATTAATTGGATAAGAGTAGTTTTTAGTTTCCGTTTTTAGTTGACATTCGTTATGAATTTAAATAAGTAGGTATTTTTATTTGGTTTGTTGAAGTTACCTACATCACCGGAAAAAGAAGAAAGTATATTAGAGAAAGAAAGAGTCTAGTTTTATGAAAATAATTATCTTAACATCTATGTAAAATGATTGAAAAAAAGATTTTGGTGTTGATAATAATCAGAAAAAATCGAATAATAAATAAATAAAATTGTTGGCACGAAAACTTCACGACGAAATCCTGGGTCTAGTGATTTTACATTCTCAACCAATCATTTTAAGTTCGTTGCTAGTTTTACAGGACCGAAATGAACAAAGAACTGACCCCGAATCCAAGCGGCTAAGATGAAATGTGCTTTATCAGGACTTAGGTACTTACTTTACTTGGGGTGACGTTACAGTACGTGATGGACCTGGGCCTCAACCAACAACCTTTTTCCAGCCGGCTCAGTTTCTAGCTATCTGTCTCCAGTTTCGCATCGAGTTCCTCTTCTACTTACGTGCGCCACCTGCTACGCTGTCTTCCTTAACTGCGCCTTCCAGGCCGGAACTTTGATGTCTATTCACTCTATGTGACTCAGCTTTCTTAGTAGTTATCACTTTTGTGATAAGGCCGTTGTCGGTATACAGGCCGTACTAATCGTTTTCAATTCATGCAGAAAGAACCAAAAATCATCCAAAGAATTTTTCAAAAAAAGAAAAGATGCCTTATTGCCTTTGCATTATACATCAGGACCGGGATGGTAATAGGCTTGTACAGGCACAGGTCGGTCGGGAGAGCAGCAATTGGCAAGAGTAATAATTCCTGTTTTGTCTCCGCACTTGTGAGTTGAGTTGATAGCGGAACGTAAGAACCTTTTCGTACCACATCCAAACTACAGTTGTATATGTTGATGTTTTGTCTGAGATGTCAGTGTTTCGGGAATGTTATTGTTGTGTTGAAGGATTTGTACCAATATACATTTTGAATACGATTCTAATCTGTTATAGATAAGAGAATGTCCAGATTGATATCTGCCGTACAAATATCGTTCTTCTCCTCCGACGATGTTAATGACTTCGAATTAGACCACGACACACCCACTTTACCGTTTTTAAGGGTCTGTTGTAAGGTTCACCGGATAGACCTTAGTAAACGTCAGATAGTTTCCCGGTTTTTAGATTGTTATATGTTTGAGGCCAACTCTGTGTGCGTGATTTCAGGAATATTTAGCCCTGCCTGTGCTTCTTTACAATTGTAAGGGAACTTGGAATTGCACGGGGTTCTCAGTTCCTTTGTACCTGCTGAATTTATATGTTTTATCATTTGAGTGATCGTCACTGTAGCTAGCGAAGACATGTTGAACGATGACAGTGACAATGACGCGATGACCTATTTTGATGACCGTGTAATACTAGCTTAACTAATTCACTTCAGGGTCCTTCAGCTGACAAGGACGGTAACAAGACGGTTTCTGGGTGTACACTAATTTTTGTAGGCAAATCGTTGCAGAAAATTCTACGCAGAATTTCTGTACTCCGCACTGTTTATTTTCAAGTCTAATGATGGGTTGAAATAGAACACTTTTTTAAGATATAAATTCTTGATTCTTCTAGATACCTCTGTCATTTGTTGAATAGAATTTCAACTCCATGTGGAGCATTAGACAGCAAACAAGATCAACATCTGTCTCGTGTTGTTTTTTAGACCTTAATAACAGACCTCATTTTAATCCCGCCAGGAAACATATCATCAGCTCATTGTCCACCGCTAACCAAACTGTATCTTTTTTCGTTTGCTCAAACTTAATTTGGAGAACTATTATTCCACACCATTCCTTGCATCAAGCTTCAGTAAAATAAAATAAAAACGGCCAATAGACTTCCAACACGTAATAAAGTAACTCTTTCACAAGGATGATATTGGTTCTATTCTTAACTTGTTGTAGACAGTAGACCATCTCTTATGCTATCGTTGCAACATGCAAAAATCGGGTCATGTTCCCAATGTTTCACAGAATTCCAACACAGTAACTACATTAGTAGCTATCGCTAAACAACTTGGCAAAATAGTGATACAAATAAGAAAAAATAAAGAAATTTAAAGAGTCGGTTTCCGTTTGAAAGTAAAAATGCTGCGAACAGGTCTCAAGCATCAGTACAGTAATAAACCGACTGTTACTTCTCGTTTGTTAACGACTAATTGTGATTTGAAAATTAGCACAAGCGGTTAAGCGGACTCTCAAAACATAAGCTATCAAAATTATATCAGAGAATTCGCTAAACAAAATGGACAAATAATTTGTATATAGAATAATTATTAATTTTGAATATTTAGTTTTGGTATTGAATTTGAAAACTATTTATGTTGAAAAGAAACATTTAATAATTTGAAAAAAACATTACCTTTTGATTGTTTCTTTCTTCAGTTCTAACTTTTGAGAGTTTATCGTTGTTTTAAGTTGAAAATTGTTTGCAGTTAAATAGTTGTATATTATTTTTAATTCGTGTATCTCCCATGTCTTGACTGATTACAAACATTATTGTAGATTATTGTCTATTGAAACTTTATACTCACTCACACATTATTTTTTCCAGGGAGAAAGTGAATTCTGGCGCCGTAAAATGCGTACACTTCATAAAATTCTAGATGTGAACAAAGACGGTGTTATATCATTTGATGATTATAGTTTATTAGCTAAAAGATTTACTGATGTCGGCAATTTATCACCGGAAATTTCTGCAGAATTTCTCGAAGTTATGAAGGTAAATCTTACATTTTAAATTATTCACATAATTATTATTTAGTTATATTTTTGTTCTTTTGTTATCATCCTCAGCAAACTTGGGTAGAACAATGGGGCGAAATAAATCCTTACAATCTTGTTACTGCTGAACAATTTTTATCAGAATTGCATCACAAACTGAACGACAAAGATCTCGAAAAGAAAATCGGACGTTTTCTTCCGTACCTTTTTAAAGCAGTCGACATCGATCATACAGGTCATTTGAATCTGGATCAGTATAAATTATTTTTCCGTTGTCTCGGACTCACTGATGAGGACGCGGCAATATCATTCGCTGTGATAGACAGAAATGGTGACGGCCAGCTGTCATTAAAAGAATTCGTTAATCTCGGGCGGCAATATTTCTTAACCGAGAACGAACGTAAGATATCTAGAATGTTCTGGGGACCATTGATTAATCATTGACAATACTTCATTATAGCATGGCTATTGGAAGAATGGCATTATCATTTTAATACAGATTTTCATATAGAATGGCTAGATATAAGACTTATGTTATATTTTAATTCATTAGTTATATTTGTATCTTTTGTTTATCCAAGAGAATTAAGAGAAATTATTATACGATTTATATTTAATATACACAAACAATTAAAAAAACAAAATAAACAAAATGTTTTATTTCATGTAAGGTTAAAGATTTTAAATTATTATTAAATTAGTTTTTACAAGTTTTACAAGTTGAGAATGTTGTTGATGCGTTTAACTTCCTTTATTTGTCCTTCGATCTCTCCCATCCTGAAATAATTTTTTTTTGCAGATAATGAAGAAAATTTATTTATTAGTTGCTTGAAACAAATTTGTTGAACTTGAGTTAAATTCAAATGTTGGATCTTCTTAAACAATAGTTATGATAAGGAGTATTATTGTTTAAACGGTAACTTTATCTTTTTTTTAAACACTTTCAAAAGTGGGTGGAAAGAACCGTAATTTTTGGTGTAAGCGCTGCGAAAATAAGATATACAGTTCGTTTAACTTAATTTTTTTATTTGATCGCAAACGGTAGTTCCGCTTAACTTATCGCAAATGGTACTCCCGCTTCGGAATCTAATTAAATCTTAATATTATCAGGAGCATAAAAAAATAAACGTTTATAAAAAAAATTAAATTATAAACAGGATGAACCACGGCAAAAGTACCGAATGAAAAGGGGCATCCTGTTCGTCCTGTTCCTAGGATGGGAAGAAAACTGAGTTCCTAAAATTAAATCGTTTATAGTGTTGAAACTTTTTTCGCGGTTGCCAAATGTCGCTTAGAGAAGTTTTGGCACCTTGATTTCGGTTGCAATTGCCAAGGCTTGAGAGAGCGCACAAAAACTTCCAAAAGCTGATTCCAGACTCTGCTTGTCGCTTTTGGCCAACAGAATGTTTAAAACCTTGTTAACTCAAAATTTCAGTGTTGTACGGACAAATTAAAACAAATATGTTCATTTAATTAAACTTGTATTTCCTTTAAAAAAGTGAAAATAAACTTTTGTTTTACATAATTATTGCGTGCAGAAATATTTATCAAATAAGCTAAAGTTGGAGATTGATAGTCGTAATACGTTTAAGCGCATTATCTTATTCAGGTCTCAGGGGATTCATTGCGCTCCCCAAAATGTTAAAAAAGAAAGATTCAAGACACATTTAAGTAGAAAGAAAAAGAACAGAACATTTTGTTATGGGGGAGACTCCTTGAACCATCTCGAGCTTTTGCTTTGAGATATCATTTATATCGTCTAAAAAGAATTCTTTAAAGGTAGTATTCCATTCACAAACAAAGTGACCCGAGGACTAATACACTTCTTTGTCTTTCTAACCCCTAGGAATGGCGGCTATTCTGCTAGAATAAAAACCCAATTAGCGCTTGGTGCGTCGTTTTTCCAACCCCTGTACAGGTCAGATGTGCTTATGAGCTGCCATAGAGGAGAGTAACGTAATGATTCATAATAATAAGGATATTTTTTGAGCCTAAGCAAAATATCTGTTATTTTCTTCCGGACACATATCAGTTTTAAATTATTCGACCACAGATCATTGGCAGCTTTGCGGAAATTTTGGTGTGAATTCTAGTGCAGTACGGGTTTATCCGCAGGCGTTAGGTTAAGGTTGAGTTAGTTAAAAGCTGGTAGACACATATGTCGGCATAAATGGGGAATGGAGAAGAAGGTATAACAACGAACTGTACGGGCTGTACAGCGGCAAAAGAAAATGTAGATACATGTAATGACCAGCCAAACTTTGGTTTATATTTTGGAACCTATCGATACTGTTTCTTTCATCAAAAGATGAAACATATTTTGTTTCAAAAATTTCGGTATTTTCACAGTTTAGATATTGGAAAGTAATGAATGCTTTAGATTTGAAACTAAACAGTCTAAAACACTCTTAAAATATACTTTTTTAGTATGAAAGATTTTGTAAAGCAATAAGTAGAATATAAGACAAAAAAAAAAAAGACTTACATTTGCATTAGAATTTCTTTGATGGTTTTTTCCTGTTTTTCTGGCAGATCAAATGTCTTATTTTTGGAGGTTTCAATGTATTTTTGAGTCTTTAAGAAAAAAAAATAAAACTTAGTAAACTTCTCTTGCGTACATATTTTTATACTTACATGATAATACTGCCTGTTTATATTTTCTTTAACTTTTAGTGGAGCATTTACCAGGCTTTTTGTTATTTTATTTATTTTATCAACTTCATCTGAAAACTCTTTTTCAGCTTGTGCATTGCTGGGTAAACATGTATTTGCTTGTCTCATTAAATCCTGACATCTGAAAGTATTAAGAAACCAAAAAATTATTCCGAATGGAATTTAAAACAATATTTTTTTTACTTTTTTGAAAGTAAATCCTGTGTTTCATTGATTTCTTCAAAACGTTCAGCCAATTTATGAGCATTTTCTCGAATAGAATCTCTTTCTTTTTCCAAACATTCAATTTCTTTCTTTTGTTGTTCTTTGCGTAGTTTTATTGTATTCAATCTTTGTAAAAACTCAGCACGTGCAAGTTCATGTTTCTTCATGTACTGTGTTCGTAAAACTTCAATTGTTTGTGTAAGAAGTTCATAAGAATCCTGAGGTGTTGGTTGAGTTGTTTTGTCTAGCGACATAATAGGTTGTGTTACAGTACGCTTAAGTATGTTTTGGATATGTTCCACAAATGAAGAACCCAAAAGTTTGTCTATGGAAGTAATAGTTTTATCTTTGTTGGTTCTTGACTCAACTAGGTCTGTAGAAGTTGGAAGCAATTTTGTATCAATGACCAAATTGAAACTTATAACCTGGCCACTGGATAGAAGCAAAACGATGCCTGATGGCATTTGAAGAAGAACAAATCCAAGAACTGCATTGATTTTGATGCCAGAACTGATTTTTGTACAAACAAGATATTCTGCACGAGATTGATTCAAAAGTGTTGGAGTATCTGAAATTACTATGGATTTGAGGAATTAAGAACATTAATAATATGAGTGTGTTGACTAATTGTATACCATCTGTGTCTAAGTATCGTTCCAGTTCAGCAATAAAATTAACAGTTACAACATGTAATCCAGTGTTGTGATATGCAAAGTAACGCATTTCGTTGATGGAATCTCTAAAATTAAATTATTATGTAATGTTTGAAGGTTTGGATAATTTTGTTTGAAATCACCTTTTTAAATGAATAGGACATGAATATGAAGAAGATGTGTTATTTCTTGTATCGGCTATACCAAGTTCTAGTTCAACGGTTTCTAAAACATCCACAGTCCATTCGGAAGGATGAATAATAAGGCTAGAGTCAACTTCACTGAAAGACTTGAAATTACAAATATTATAAATAGCTACATATTTTAGTTTCATTGACTACATAACTTAATAATGAAATAAAACAATGGTTTGAACACGATCAAAAACCTTGGAAAAAGCAAAATCAATCAGATTCTGGAGTACCCGTTTTCTGATTGACACTGCATGTTTCGGAGCTTCTTTAGGGGGACTAAAAAATAAAATAATGCAATGAAATTTGTCGGTTGGTATCGTTCGGGTTGTACAAGTGAGACACAAGTACAAATTATGTAAAAAATTCTTTCTTTTCCCTCGAAATTATAAACAAATTATTACTCTTTTATGGTATTAAACTATTCGCAAATCTGATAATGCGAGGGTTCGAATCTCATGATGTACATGTGAAAAAGTTTTTCATTATAAAATTGGATTAAAGCTCGGAACCACTAATAAGGAGACTGATGATAGGAATTGGCACTCCTTGAAATAGCTATATCTCCAGGAAAAACGAATAATAAAATTCGTAAAAACGAATAAATTAAATTTATTTAAAAAAATTTGGTGGTAGCACCTTTAAGTTGTTGTTGTTGTTCAAAAAATTCAATAAAAAATTGACGGAATAAAGAATGGTCAAGTAATAAAACTGACATTCTAGTACGAATAGTACAATATAACAACAAAAACTCGCGATTTTGTCAGTCGGGATTTTATTATTCAGGAATTTGGTAGTCGAAATTTTGCTTGTCTGTATTTCTGTAGTCGGGATTTCGTCGGGATTTTGGTAGTCGGGATTTTGTCAGCCGGGATTATGGGAGTCGGGATTTCGTACTCAAGATTGAGGCTCGGTATTTGTGTTGCTCGGATTTTATCAGTCAGTAAAAGCATTATCAACAGTCAGAAAAAGCATAATCAACATTCTATCTAATTACCTCCGTTTTTTTATCAGAAGTAACAAAAGTAGTTTATAAAGAAAAGTAGTTTTTTGCCATCTCTGCGCCATTTTGCCATCATTCTTCTTCAATCTCTGTTTTTTTTTGTTGCTTATTTCTCGTGTTGTGCTTGTGCTAGTTGCAGCGAAATCATTAATTTTTTTTTGTTTTTGTTTTTGCTTATTACTTTATTGCTTGTGCTTTAACTGGAGAACCCGAACGAAACCGAGGTCTACAGAGAAAATACGACCGACAAAAAGTTGCGCTATTTTATATTTTAGTCCTAATAAAGTTTCACTTCAAAAATTTAATGGTTTGGCAGAAATACCATGTGGGTTCTCCAGTTAAAGGACACTGAACAAGCACGACACGAGCAATGAAGCAATAAGCAAAAACAAAAACAGAGAATGAAAAGTGTTTGGCCAGAGATGGTAAGAAACCACTTTTCTACATTTTGTATTCGGTTACCAAGTCACGGCTTTTTATTAAAAAATACCTTAAATACCGCCTTAGTGACTTCGTTTATGATATATTTTATTTTATTGGACGCGTTTCGGCAATCGGCAATATCAATAGAGGATTATGCTTTTTCTGACAAATGACAAAATCCGAGCGACAAAAATCCCAAGTCTAAATCTCAGGTACGAAATCCCGACCCCCATAATCCCGACTGTTAAAATCGCGACTACCAAAATCCCAACCTTAAATCCCGACAACTAAAACACAGAGTTTCGGCAATCGGCAATATCAATAGGGGATTATGCTTTTTATGACAAATGACAAAATCCGAGCGACAAAAATCCTAAGTCTAAATCTCAGTTACGAAATCCCATAATCCCGACTGTTAAAATCGCGACTACCAAAATCCCGACCTTAAATCCCGACAACTAAAATACAGAGTCCGAAGTTCCGACTACCGAAATCCCGACAGACAAAATATTGATTACCAAATTCCTGAATGATGAAATTCCGTATGCCAAATCCCGAATAGTTTAATTAAGAGATTAAAGGTGCTTCACTTAAAGAGAAAATACACGACTTCAAATATTTGTTTTTATAAGAAAATAATAATAAAGTTTTACTTCTGCCGAGGGTCTCAGGACCCACAACTTTTTTTTTTATAATTTGGGTGCACTCAATGGGTTATAAAAACCTAACATAGAGCGAGTATTTAGGAAAATCGGATAAAAGATGAAAGGAGATGCCATTGGGTTTTGAATGTCTAAACATCACAATGAGTGGGAAAAAAACTGTACTCTTCGTCAAAGAAGGGGTTTTGGAGGGTAGATATCCTCAAACGAACTAGAGCTATAGTGGTCCGAGTCTATGTTAAAGCTTTCGAACGTTCAGACATCCATCATACTGGAAGTATGCCTGGAGCAAAGCAATCAATTTGGTTGACGGTTCGTTGAGCATTAGAAATCAAGTCCCTTTGAGTATACCAAAACTGTTATCGTGGAGGCTGTGTTATCGTTGTTCTTGCCTTGACGTCTCACAGTGGAAAAAAAAGGGAAAAAAAACTAATTGGTATGAAAGTTAGATTTTTTAAATGTTGGAAGCATTTCTTATAGTAATTATGTTGTAGAATCAGGATATGAAAGAATTTTTCTTCAAAAAAATATTCTAGACATGGAATTTTTTATTCAAAGTTGAAAAATAGTGAAAACTGATGTAAATATGAGTATTTCTTAAATGGTATAAAATCAGTTAAATTTCGACTTTTCAAACATTTTTTTTGTAAATATATTAAAAATAAACAGATTAACGATATGAGATGCAAGTTTAGTTAAAACATTTTTTGTTTGTTTTTTTTTTTCATTTTAAGAAAACTTAGGACCAGTTGTACAATCGTGGTTCAAGGTGGTTTAAATTTTTAAACTACTGATTTCCTTAGATAATCTGCCAAAATCGGTGAGTTAAAAACTTGAAGCACGGTGGTACAACTGGTCCTTACAATTTTCTGGAATTTTAAATTCAAAAATGGTGTTAACTACTTCCTCTTTTTGCCTCTGTAGGCGGACATATATCATAAGATAGTATTGAATCTCAGCAATGTTTTCCAAAAAAATCTCATCCGAATACGTCGGAATTCGATTTTCAGAGTAATTTGAAGTTAAAAATGTGTGAAAAACGTATTTTCTGCTCTGACGGCAGAAATAACGAAAAGTGACGAAAATGTAATAAGGCGTCTATCAATTATTTTAGAAGTTATCTGTTGCAATCATTATATCGATCCCGAAAAGTTTCATGATTATATCCTTCAGACTGCAAAAATGGCTATTGAGTTGTACCCTTGGTACTATTTACCAGCAAGCGTGCACAAGATTCTTATGCACGACAAAGAATTAATTGAGTCTTGCGCACTTCCTATTTGCTCTTTATCGGAGGAAGCTCAGGAGAGCATGAACAAGGACTTTCGCAACGGTCTAATAATAGCAGGAAAACATCGCGAACTGCCACAAATGAAGATGTCTTGCTTATGTTTTTCATTTCTGATCCTTTCATATCCTATTTAAAAACCGACTAAAAAAATTAATAATTTCAAAATAAATTTCAATCATTTTAAACATTATTTGGGCGTATTCATAATCGTTTTTAAAATCCAGTTTGTCTTAGACTGGGGTTTATCTTATGTTATTTGAATAGGATCAACCCGAGTTTTTCTTAGTAACGGTTTAGACAGCGTCTATATGTTCATATAGTCAAGTTTTAATTTTGGTTGAAACCATTTTCTCTTTTCGTGGGCGTTGCAGGCGGTTTTAATTTCTAAGTTGATTCTCCATGCTTTTAGCAACCTTTTCTAAAAATTTCAACAAAATCGGTTCAGTGGTTTAGATTTTACGGAGTTTTTTCCGCTTTCCTATACAAGTGTTCCCACTGTGCGTCGTGCTTTCGGCACTAACCATAAGTTTTCTCGTGAAGATTGTAGAACGTTTCCTTGGATGAGCAATCGAAAGAATTTAAATTATCATGGAACTTCAAAAAATGCTTTTACGTCATCATTGATAAACGCTGGATGTCTAGAACGTTTGAAGGTTTTCACATTGCACTCTTAAATATAAGATGATAAAAGAGAAATGGGGGAAGGTTAAACCTGGCGAAAAGAACAGGAAGGACTTTAAATACGTCTCACGAACTACGTTCCACAAAATTTTCTATAATAAAAGAAAAACAAATATTTTGTATTTTTTATCCTCTTCAAAAACATTGATAACTTTAAAATAAATTATAAATAATACACAAAACCGATTTAATTGTATCCGGACAAATTGGGAAAATAACAAACTCAAGGAAGACAATCTTAAATAAAGTCAATGTAGTGAAAGGCAATCTTTAAAAGACTAAATTTAATTAAAGTATTTTTCGTTTATAATTACCTCCTCGTGTTGTTCGGCTTCCAAAAGTAATGCATGATGAAGCTTTCCTGTAGATTCTGCTATAACAATTGTAGGTGGCAGCGAAGGAATAAGAAGAATAGAACATGAATCTATTCCGTAGTTATCACTAGTTTGAGGTCGTATGGTTAAGGGTCCTTGAAGTCGTGGTCTAAAACAAAGAAAACATTTCAAGCTGCACTACAATTAAAAAAAAATTCTTTCTCTTACTTTTCAGTATCGATTCCAGCCGACAGAACATAAATGTTTCCATTTTCTCTCAAAATAAGAATTGGCCATTCAACTTTTTCATTTGTTCCTTTACCAGACAAATCATTTCCCAAGATCGAATCTTTGCTAAGACTATCTCGCCGATTACTTACGTCTGCATTTATTGATTTTGAAATGTTAAGATTGTTAGGTTTTGGATCGGCATATGACGTCACAGGTGGACCAATATCAAAATCAACACTTGATTCTCCAAGAATATGAGGTGAAGGTAGTGTGGTCGATGTATTGTTACTTTTTAGTGGCACCATAGGAAATGGACCAACTTGCCACACATGACGTAAAATATAATTGTCATACACTCTGCGGAACAAACAACAACATACTCTTTAAATTATTATACTTCAGATTTGTGATTAATAAATTTACCGTATTGTGTTATCTGACAGCAAAACAAGTAGATGGGAGTCTGTAGGTGATGCTGGATGCCAACGTACAGTACGAATTTCTATGTGTGGGTTATTGTTGAAGAATTGGACATCTAGGTTATTTGATCTATATTGCACAGAAAAATAAAATAAATTCAACAAAAGTACAATTTTGAGTCGTTCATTAAGGACAAAGCAAAGAGCGAAGCATTACGTAAATTCTATGCCAAGCCATTTGCAGACTCGAAAAGGAAGAGTGTAGAGCATAGAATATGCGATGTGCAACCAACTGCCTACAGGAATCTAAATCACTGATACACTGATAGAAACTGCAAAAAGACGCTAACAAACGCACAAAGATACTTGGTGGTAGAGTGATGAATTCAAAAAATTTAAAGTTGGCCAATGGCCGCTCCTATAATATCGATGAAAAAAGAAAGGCTCTATGTAGATTACAGACTTTCAAGTAATCAGAAAGAAGAAGTGATCCAAACTTAAAGCAGCGAGTAAGGAAGTATTTGCACCTGATGCTGATGGTAACTAGTAATCCAATTGTAAATGAAAATAAATTGCCACATAGCGATAATATTTTAACAATGGTAAATGACTTATAATTTTATTTTAAATCCATATCTCTTTCACCATCAAGTGCTACAAAACTACCCAAAAAGTGCTTAACCGCTTTTATGGTCTCCTGCCTTATCAGAATTGGATGTTGCATGTTTTGGCGTGTGAGCATTATTTCTATTGTATTATCATCAATTCTTAAGCCGGTGACCTCTACTGTTTACTATTAGTCGGGGCGGCGACTGCAAGAAAGCTTAATTCACTTCGAGTTAAAGAAACCCGGTAAGATCGGCGTCAAAGCTTGGCAGTTTTTTCACTCAACCTGATTTTGTGTTTTATAGTGTTTTTCGTTTAAAATAATGTTTGTATGTCCTTCACTGGATAACGAATAAAATGTTTAATCGAATAAAACTTAAGGTTAAGCTAAAAATAAATTTCATCGTAAAAAAAATATTTTATTTTAAAATGTTTGTTTACAAAATTTTTAATTGTTTAGTTAAATATTGTAATAATATTCAACGCTCATAATAATTTTTAATGAAATCCAAAAAAAACTTGGTACTAAAATGTGTTTGTATTAGTTTTTGAGTTTTAAAAAATAAATAATAATAAAAAAAAGTTGTTGGTCGTTCTTATAAAAAAAAATTCTTTGACGTCGTACCTTTTCTGGACCCTATTAAAGAAGTATAACTGAAGCACCTCCAAGACAAGCCCAATCCAATCCCAACTGACAAAATCACTACCTTGAAAATCCTACCTACCTACAAAATGAAAATCCCGAAATTTTGTGTAAAATTGTTCCTTATTTTCCCTCGAAATTGTAAAGGAATCATTACTTTTTTGATTTTAAACTAATCGGGATTTTGTCAGTCGGGATTTTATCATTCAGGAATTTGGTGGTCGAAATTTTGACTGTCGGGATTTCGTATTCGGGATTTTGGTTGTCGGGATTTAAGGTCGGGATTTCGGTAGTCGCGATTTTATCAGTCGGGATTATGGGAGTCGGGATTTAGATTATTTTTAGAAAATATTCAATTTGACAGTAGAACTGAAAACTCAATCTACATTTTGAAATTTAGCGCTATGTGTACTTTATTTTGCGACTTGATTAGCCGCATGATGAAGTGTTCAAACTGAGCTCATCATGCCTGCAGTTGAATGTCAACCAAGGGGGTAATCAAAAGTAGTTAAAAAAAAAAAAAGTAGTATTTTTGCAGCCAAACCATTTCATTCACTTTCATTCTCTATGTTTTTTGTTTATTCCTTCATTGCTTGTGTTTGTGTTGTGCTTGTACTTCAACAGGATACTGGAGAATAGTATATCTGCCATATCTGCTTCTGCTTCTGCAGCCAAACTATTTGATTTTTTTAAATTTTGTTTTTGCTTCATTGCTTGTGTAACTTATGTTGTACTTGTGCTTCAACCCGAACGATAACGAAGTCTATCGAGCAAATACGAAAAGGGCGACCGACAAATCCCCCTAAGGAAGTTTCACTTCAATAAAAGGTACCTACTTTTTTTCTTTTTTTTTTCGTTAAAAGCCATATTTTGTGTTATCTTTTTTAACGCACATCCTTTTCCTGATGGTTTTTTCTGATCGCTATAACCGGCCTTTAATGAAGTAATGACAAATATGAAAACATTGGCATTTTTTATGTAAATGTACATATAAATTTAAAAGCAAATCGTTTGCCAACCATCTTCATTTTTTTTATCGACTTTAACAAAAAAAAAAAAAAACCCCTTTACCAAGTGATTCATTTTAAATTGTTTTTGGCGTGTTAATCTAAATATATATATGAATGTTTATATATAAACGATTAATACCTTTTTAAATATGTACATATATTAATTTTGAAAATATACATAGGTATAATAAAATAATATAATAATATAATATAATAATCAAATATTTATGTGTCGTTAGCTACAATTAGAACGACAGGTACCGTCGTTTTTTACGCCTTTAATGCATTAGTCCTTTCGTTTTATTGTTTCATGCGGTGAAATGAGATAAACCAAAAATTTGTTCGTGAGGGCTAAATTCATAAATTTAGTTATTTCATAGGGTGAAATGGAGTAAACACAAAAAGACGAACGCAAACAATTTCTTTAGACTTATATGATAATAATATATGGTGGAAATAGAAAAGACGTCTATATGACCGTTTAGTAGATAGACAAAATGCACACGTTCAGAAAGGTTATCTGTTCAGGTTGTGCGAACAAATCAGAACCGTGCTAGAGAGACAAACGGAGAACGATCTACACACGTTCAGAAAGGTTCTGTTCAGGTTGTGCGAACAAATGAGAACCGTGCTAGAGACACAAACGGAGAATGATCTGACCGGATTTCGGAGAAAACTTTTCGCAATAACGAAAATACTGTTTCCACAATGCAGAGTGGCAACGTTCTTCGTTCTACGTTTGACATTTGTAACGACGAATGGTATGCCAATTTGATCTCGTCGTATTTGGTGATTTATCAAAGATGTACCCAGTTTTCCTTAATATGCTAGATGTTTTTTTTAGAATTACCTGCAAATGATAGTATCCTTTCCTTCCATGAACTGACCATTAGCTCCCCAGCGTCGGGGAATTTCAAGCAATGCCAATCCATGAGGTCCAGCTAATGCAATAAGTGATCCCTCGATGGATGCCACCACTCGTTCTACATTAAAAGTTTGAGGGGTTGATGGAACCAGGACCTGAAAATAACAATTTTATTAATAACCCGGACAATTGTTTTATTTTTTACTATTTTATACTGGTGTCTTATAACAACTCATATAAATTATCTATTTAGGTAACGTGTAGAATTTAATTAGGTAAGAGTGAAACACCTTCTATGAATACCTTCTAAAAAAATTCTAATTGATATAATAAGCATATTATGAAGTTCCTAAAGAAGGAATTTCTGCGCAGAATTAGTACGATTGATAACATTCGCCAGCACAACGTGAAAGTAGATTTTGTGGATAATAGCAACAGGGACTCCTATTAACAAAGAACTCAACGAATTTCAATAATCTACTGAACAAAAACAATTAAAGGTTTTTAAAAACCTTAAAGCTCTCAAAATCAATACTCAGTTGTTTTCAGAACATTTTAGGCGGGATTTCCTTGTCATCGTATGTTAACACATGCACCACACAGGTTGTCTGTCTTAACTCAGAAAATCAATAAAGAAAGATTGAAGAACTCCATGCTACAACTTACTTGATGTTTAATTTCATTGAATCCTTTAAGTTTTGCTGCTCTCCAATTTATGACCAAAAGACATGAATCCATACTGTCCCACGAGTAAAGTAAATCATCTTTGCATTCTAGCAAGTTTTGCGTTCTATTTGAGTCGATGGGTAAACTAGAACGCATTTTCTCAAACATTTGAGATTTATTTAAATTCATTATGTCGGTGGTAAACATTTTATACAAAATAAATAAAAAGATTTACAAGAATTAACAAATAAATCACGAAAAAAATACTTAGAGCCGCAAGATAGAAAAATACACAAGAAATTTGAGGTTTGGAAAAAAAAAACAACAAGTTACAAACAGTGTTCATAGACAAAGTGTGTTGTGTCTTGTGTATCACCGACAACTGTCATTTCAGGGGATTTTTCTTAGCTCAGAAAGTAAGGTTCATAACACAATGGATATATTTTGAGCGCGACGCTTCTCGTATGTCGTTTAAGCGACCTTTACACGGTCAGTCATTTGACATCAAACTGTAATAAAGTGTTTGTAAAAATAAGTCTTAGATGCGTCATTTGTTTGACGAAAAATCAAAACCCTTTTGATTTTGCCTGATGACTGATTATATGTGTAGATGATTGACGTCCTCTTACTGACTGTGTAAAGGTCGCTTTAGGTACATGCGATAAGGGGGGTTCACATTCAACTGCAGGCATGACAAGCGTGATATGATGACCTCATTTTTGAAAGTGCGAACGCTTCATCATGCGGCTGGTCAAGCGACATGATGGTTTTAAAAATATTTTGACATTCTGCTGACAAATATGGTGCGTAACAGTGATATGATATTTTTTTTTTAATAATTATTTACTTTTATTTTACAAAAAAATCCACTCCACATGGCATTAGTTACTTACATTATGAATATGTAATCATTTTCATACAAATTTTAATGGCGAAATTAGTACCTCCACGTATTTGACACAACAAGATGATGGCACTTTTAGGCCGCTTTTAGGTGGAA
Source organism: Baccha elongata (assembly GCA_951217065.1). NCBI lineage: Eukaryota > Metazoa > Arthropoda > Insecta > Diptera > Syrphidae > Baccha > Baccha elongata. The sequence goes on along the minus strand of OX578274.1, from coordinate 15,795,713 downwards.
CAATTTTTTTTGGCCGTTTGTATGAAAATTTCAACCGACTGGCGGTCCATATCTAGTACGTCAATGCTTTAAACAGAAGACACCTTCGTAGTTACGTTTGCTGACGACACTGTCAAACTATTAGACTTGCATTAAATTAAGCAACTCCAGCGTTCAACTCATTTGTTTTTCACTCGTTCATTTGAGCTTATAGGAGCCGCGAGAAACGTATGTTGTGGCCGTGGGAGACAGAATTGCTCGAGTACCTCGTGTTGCACACATTATCTGTATGTACTGTGTTTTTCTTTATGTTATGAATATGTTATATTCTATCTTCATCGTTTGTTGACGAGTGGTTGATTTTTTTATGACATTTGGTCGTCCTGTTAAATCGAGAAAATGAAATGAAGACGATTTAAGAAAATACATCTGCTTTCAGTTGGAGAGCTTGCAAAGTTTAAAACTGACGCAGAGACGTAAGCAACAACTTATAATGGTGGATTTACATGTTTCTGTAACTGCAGAACTGCAGAAAACCAAACAGAGAGAAACCCTTAAGGAGAAAAGAGTACACAGATACCATCTCATTTGACTTCCTATAACATATGTTGCTGTCAAAATGATTTATGCTCGTCTGCACCACAGTTTAAAAAAAAACAAATCTTTTCCAATTTGTTTTGAAAAAGTGGTAATATTACATATTTATTAAAATGTGATTGAAATATATTCTTTTAGTTGATAAATCGATTTTTTTCTCTTTTGGGATTAATTTGACGAAAATATACAAGTTTCAAACTTTATATCCCACCAAAAACTACTTAAAAAGGCTTGAAGCTACAGTAAATAAGCATTAGTAAATTATGGATGCAGACGAAGTTCCTATAAAGATGAACATGTTCATCTTTACCTATAATTTCTAATCTTTATCTATAATCTTTATCCATAATTCATTTATGAAGATTAATGTGTGTTACTAACCACTTTCTGTGAAATGATCACATATTTGACGTCGCCAAAAACGCTGCGAAATGCTTAGGTTTCTTACGTCGGTGCAAGAAATTTTTTCTCCCAATGATCTGGCTGTTGTCTTTAAGGCGTATATTCGTCCAAAACTGGAGTACAATTCTAATGTTTGGGCAGGAGCTCCTGTAACTTATTTGAATCTCCTAGATCGAATTCAGAAAAGAGCCTTAAAAATGATAAGGGACAGGATTATAACGGAAACATTTGTGTCACTTGAACACCGCCGAAATGTTTCTTGCCTCTCCTTATTTTATTGTTCTTTTTATAAAGAGTGCTCCTCCGAAATAGCCAGTTGCGTTCCTTCTCTGAAACAATTCAACAGCAATACTCCTACTGCAAGGAATCACCCTTGAGCCCAACTTCGGACGAACAGTTTCTTTTTTTAAACGCACTACACGAGTGGAATGCTTTACCCGGCTCTGGTTTTTTCCCTCCGTTTTAGTCTTCAAGCATTCAAATATATACATACAATGTGCATTGGTATCTCCTTTCAATCCCTATCCAAATTTAATAAAACGCTCGTACTGTGTTTATCATATAAAGGGTATTCATAATCCCTTGAGTGCGCGCAAAATATATAAAAAAAAAGATCTTTGCACTTTAGTCTTACCTCTCTATAAGCAAAGTTTTCCATTGCGTATTTTTTTTCGTTTTTTGCTGTTCTGCAGTTGCAGAGATATGTAAATCCAATTTAATAGTGGATTTACATGTCTCTGCACCTGCAGAACTGCACAAAACTAAAGGGTGTTCAGATCTGCAGAAGATGAAAGAGTTGAACCACAGTATGTTTGCTGGGTTATAAGAAAGAATGTTCTATTAACTGAGCCAACATAAGAGTCTTCGGTCTCCTTAACATCGCTTAGAAGATATTTTCATCTTTATTGTGTGAACTCCTAACGAATGCCTTACGTCAGCAATCTTAAAGGTCCGTTTAAGTTGGAGCTTAGCCTAGGAAAGTCCGCCACCGATCAAACAGCATCATCAAGATCTTGAAAGAAACCCCAGGAGCCTAAAATATATATCATCCACTTTCTCATCGATTTCAAGGCGTTTGAAATCTTCTATGTATAGCGAAGAATAAGAGCTATTCCTATTTTTTACATCACTAAACAGAATGACAATAGAGGATGCACGCTTCTCCAACAAGGTTACCAAAGATCTCACCGATATATTTGATGTCGAAAAAGGTGTTACACAACACGACGTGCTGTCATCAGACTTTTTGAATAGTGTATATACTGTATAGTTCTTGTTCGAACACTAGAGGTATACCATCCTTTAAAGGTCCATCCAATTACTTGCAAACGCAGACAGAACAACACAAAAGAAGACCGCATTGTGAAGTAGGTGGTGATTTTATGAGTATTGAAATCGAAGCGGTGAAGATGTTCATAACAATAAATGATAGCATTACCAAGTAAAGTACTATCAACAAATCTGAACGATTTGTGTTGTTTTGAGAGGAAAATTCTTCGGATGATTTTGCGTCTCGTATCTATAAAAGGTGAGGTGGTTGTACCAGGACAAGAATGTAGGCTTATACGAGGCAGATGGACATTAAGCTCTAGCCCATAAATACCTCGAATCAAAAACCCGAGGGATGGTGCATAAAAGAAAGGTGCGTGCGAAACATAGAGACAACCGGCTGTGGACAGCTGGCTGGCAATGATTTGTTAATAAGGAGAACCAGGATCACAACAGATTAAATGCCCAACTATAATGCACATGAAATTGTATTGCCAATTTTTTTAGCCAATCTTTCTCTGTCAATTCCTCACATCCTGACTCCGATTATTTTTCCTATTTAGACAGCTGTCCCCAAACTTCACTCTCATCAATTATTATTCCTTCTTCTATCGTTGAAGAAAAGATTAACACTCTTAAAGTGAAATATACTGGAGGTCCTGATGGCCTACCTTCAATAATATTAAAAAACTGCTTGACTAACTTATTAAAGCCGTTGATACCTCTCTCTTTCAGCTTTCAACTTCTCAAGGGATATTTCCTTCTCGCTGGAAGTATTCTTATATTACTGATCCATAAAAAAGGCCTTAAAAAAGAAATTTCTAATTATCGTCCCATTGCAAAACTCTCGTGCATTCCTAAACCTTTTGAAAGATTGTGTACGACACTATGTTTTTCCATTGTAAACCAATCTTCTCTCCTAATCAACATGGGTTTCTTAGTGGTAGATCAACCACTACAAACCTCGTTGACTTTGTTTACGGCACCATTTGCGCCATGGTGGCTGGGAATGATGTCATAGCAACCGACCTAAGCAAAGCGTTTGATAAAATATCACATACTCTTATTCTCTTCAAACTTAAGGCACTCGGCTTCCAACCCTTCTTTATCGTGTGGATCCAATCTCATTTGAGCGAACGTCAATATAAAGTCCTTTTTAGAGGTCATGAGTCTGACCCTATCTTTGCAACTTCTGGAGTTTCACAAGGAAGTCATCTTGGCCCTCTGATTTTCATCTTAACTATTAATGATGTTGACTGTGTCCTTAAGGACTCTTTGATTTCTGTATATGCTGACGACAAAAAAATTTACAGATACATTTCCTCTCCTAACGATTCATATCTTCTTCAACAAGATCTTAACAGATTTTCCACCTGGTGCCAAAAGAATTTCCTGGAGCTTAACGTTAGCAAATGTCAAGCTATAACGTACACCCGGAAAACGCTCTCCACTCCCCTCTCGCATTTACTTAATTGGTAATGAGACATTTAAAGTTGTTGATTCTCTGTGTGATTAAGGAGTTGTGTGTGGTAAGGAACTTAATTTTAGATCTCACATCTCCATATCAATTAATAGAGCAAACTCTGCACTTGGTTTTGTCAAGCGGTGGTCAAAAGAATTCTCAGACCCCTATGTAACTAAATCTATATACCTTACATTTGTCAGGCCCATTCTTGAATATGCCAGCCAGGTATGGTCAACCTTTTATGTTTCTCGCTCCCTTCGTATCAAAGCCGTTCAACGAAGATTACTTCGTTTTGCACTTCGCGGATTACCCTGGCCCGATATGTTTCACCTCCCACCATATGAAGATCGTCTTCAGCTCATTAATTTGCAACCACTTGATATACATCGCAAAGGAGCTGATATTGTATTTATTCATCAACTATTAGAAGGAAACTTTGATTGCCCTGTGCTTCTTCAAAAAATTTCTTTGCACACTAATCCTAGAAATATGAGATCGGTGTCACTCTTTGAGGTTAACTTCCACCGCACAAACTATGGAATTAATGAACCAATGACCCGCATGCTTCGTACTTCTAACAGTATGCTAAATTTCTTTGACTTTCATTGCAGCAAACACTCTCTTAAAATATCTCTCTATACCAACTCTTAACCTTATTCCATTCTTATACAGCTCGCTCGCTCTCAACATCTTTACCTCTAACACGAAACCATAGTTCTTAAGTTGTATAGATACCTGTAAGTTTTAGTTGCTTGTATTAAGCTAATAAAGTTAAACGATCGCTCCGGGAAGGGAGGGGGTCCTGCCCCTTCCATCTTCGGGTGCTTGTTTCTAAATAAATAAATTGCCCAATGCCAACCAATGCACTCCAATTTCACTTTACAAATCCATAAAACGTTCATTGATTCCAATTTCGAATCCCAAAATTATTTTAATTCCTTAGCATTCTTCTATTTCACTTTTCCGATCCAATAAACGTACATTGGTTCTGAATGTCGTTGCTCAGGCACAATTCAGGTCATTGGAGATTCTTTTTTCATTTTGACAGTAGGTCATGCTAGCTCATGTGCACTTATAGTTCTACCTTAAGCGTCACTTAAGGAATTAACTATTCAAGTATAATGTTAAGATATAAATATAACTCACATAGATGGGTCACAAGTAATGCACTTTTGGTCTCATCCTAGACTTTTCTGTGCATTCAAAGTCTCTAGGATGAGGCAGGTCTAGGAACAATTTTTAATTTTGAAGACTTTCATACGACATCATAACATAATACTATCTGCATTGATAACATCAGCAAATATGAGAAAACGTTTGTTTTTTACTTTACGAAAAACGTTTAAGTTGAATGACCCTCAAAAAAATTAATCTATATAACTAACCTAATGTATGCTATAAATGAACCATTAAAAAATGGAATATTATAGGTAATAGGTGAGTTTACATTTCTAAGAGCTCACCTGAGCAAGCGAATACAAAAATTTTCAGGCTTAGTTTATTGACAGAAATAGTGTAAAGTTTTACTGAAAAATTGTGTTTATATTTCTGAGCATACGGAGATCTCGGAGATCGTAGAAATATAAACTGAACGTATAAATTATACCACTAACAAAATGTTTAAACGCCGATTAAAAATAATTTCTCAATTTGAGTTTCACGCAATTAAACAAACTTTAATCAATCAACAAAAAAAAAAAAAAAAACAATTTGAAAGAGTAATTTAACAACTAATTCAAATTTGAACAAGCAATTGTCACTTTCAAATAGCAAAAAAGTAATTTAACAGACAAGTGTCTAAATTGATGTAATTATTGCAGTTAATGCTCTGTGAATTAAAACAACAAGTTCAAGGTTCTATATTAATCCAAATCCAAAGCGTATAAAACCGAAACATTGATCGCTTATATTTTCATTAATCATTGAGTATTCAACAAAATTCATTCATGGGGAAAATAATGATTTCGCTTTTGGTAGTTTGTACTATAATTAGCGCTGCGGTATGACAACCAAAATTTGACATTTTGACAATTTTCATATAATAAATCTTTTCAATAACAGATAACCACACCATTGTTGGCAGCTGATCCTGGCTTAAAATTTGTAGCCTTCCAAGGTAAATAATAAAAAGTAAGTATTTTTTTTTGTCAACTTAAAGTAAAATGTATGTTTTTGAAATTAAGGAGTTGACAGTGCTGCAAATAAGGGTCCTGATGGCCACGGCCCACCACCACCTGGAGCACCATCAGGTCCACCACCATCCGGTCGTCCTCCACCGCCACCAACCACAGCAGCTTCGTCTGGCTAAATGATGCACAAAAAGACTAAATGTTAACTCTTTTGTCTTTTGTTAAATTGTTATAATCAAAAATATATATTAGTACTACAAATTGCAATAATTTCTCAACATAAAAGAAAGCTATACAAACAATTTTTTTTAAATTTAATGACGCAAATCAAATAAATTTCGAGTTTTGACTTTTGAGCTATCAAAAAATTATTTTAAATTTCTAAGTTTTTGGATGAATTTGGAACGAATTTTTATAGAAACAAAAATCGAAAATAAAAATTGATTGAACAGGGTTTGTGAAATTGAATAAATAGTTCATTATTTTAACATTGATTTAATAAATAAACTTTAGTTGTACCCAGGGATACCAATCCAGGGATCCCGTCCAATTTTACGTTTACTATTTCTCGGTCGCAACCACTTTTACTCAGACGTTCGAGTTTTTCATTGCTGCTGAAGACGATGAAAAGAGTTGCCGAAAACGTACTGTGTTTTTGTTGTCGTTGGGATCAACTGATAGGGGTTTGCAGACAAATTGTTTTCCTACTTTTAAGTGCAGTGGATGTATATATCAAAAACGGTAGTAAATTCTTCTGGTGTCGTTCTTGTGTTTGCTCATGATGTTGCACTTTATTTATGTGATGCCAGAATGTTATATATTTACCTACTTTATGCCATTTTGTTTCATGGGTATGGGAAAGTAGCTCTGATTATCTGGCTATTGTGGAGTTGTAAAAATAAAAGATTTTCTTCGAATTGATTTTTTTCTTCAAGAAGGTAGGTAAGAGTTTTGTCGCAGCCAGTATCGGCGACACGAACAAAATACAAACGTCAAAATTTCGCGAGCAATTAACACCCCGGTCAATTAAATTGTGTGCGAAAAGGGTGTAGCGAGTAGTGGAGACTTGACCCGGTTATCAACCGTTTCACCGTGGAGCTGCATACCACAAGCCTAGTGTGCAGCTGAAGTGAAACGAAACTTTCCGTCATCTCCAAAAACACAGACGAAATGTTAACGAAACGGTACAAAACAAATTTTTATGTAGAGTTCCACCATTTTTAAAAAAAAATATTTTTTAAAACACGCAAAAAGAACAGAACTCCATTTTATAATAATTATTATCACAAATAAACACGAACAAAATAGAAACGTCAAAATTTCGCGAGAAATTAATATTCTGGTCAATTAAATTTTGTGCGAAAAGAGTGTAGAGAGTCATGGAGACTTGAACCGGTTATCTACCGGTTATTCACCGTGGAGCTGCGTACCACAAAACGGAAAGAAGAACGGAAAATTTCGTTAATGATTTCACTGTGTCATTTTTGTATGGGATTTTTCGTTTCACTTCAGCTGCATACTAGGCTACAAAACGAAAAGAAGGACGAAAAATTTAATTTATGATTTCACTGTTACATTTTTGTATGGGATTTTTCGTTTCACTTTAGCTGCATACTAGGCTTGATCGGGATATTATTCTTCAGATGCATACTAGGCTTTAGCGTGGTATTCCCTGACACGCTGGTTGTTTATTCGTATACCATGGTATACATACTACCAGTGTGTCACAGGCAGTCACGATATTAAACAAACAACTAAATTTTTAATTTCTACAACACAAAAGTTTTTTTTAGATTTGATCCAAGTAAAATCAGAAAGTAAACACAAGAAAGAAATGTAATGTCGAATTTCTTTTACCAAAAAATTGATTTTGTTTAGAAAAAAATCTGTCAAATCTCATATTTTTTGAGGGGAAATCAAATTTTTTGATCTGAAAAAGATTTAGCTTGAATCTCAATTTGGAAGCAAGATTTACCCGTATTTACACGCATACTTAAAAGATTTGATATTTTCGGGACGTTAGTTGAGTGTTTATGATTCCAGCTGTCAAACAACAAGCACACAATCACAAAAAAGATCATTTTTTTTAAAACACTATCCATTTACTGTCGGGAAAAATTATTTGTTGAGAAAAAAATCAATTTTTGTAAGACCAATTTTTTTGGTGAAAGCAATTCGAAATAAGAAAGAAAGGTTTGACTTTTCAGAATTTTTTGAGCTTTCAACGTTACGTCATTGACGTATTAGGTATGGACAGCCATCCAGTAGCGTGTTCGAACATAACTAGGGAGGCCATCAACTACTAGCAGGGAATCTGCATAGCAGTGATATGATTATTTTAATTAAATATTTACTATTGAAATATTTTGGTGGAAATTCTTATCAAACTACTTTTATTTTACAAAACACATCCACTCCTTATGCCATGAGTTACTTACAGATGAATATATTATCGTTTTCATTTAAATTCTAATGGCGAAATTAGTACACGTATTTAACACTAAAAGATGATGGCGTTTTTATGCTGTTTTTATCTGAAACAACTTTTCTTGGCTGTTTGTATGAAAATAAAAACCGACTGGCGTTCCATATCTAGTACGTCAATGCGTTACGTTTTTAGAAATTTTCAGTGCTGTCAAAAATTTTGCTGATGAACGTGCCCAGTGTGAGCTCTCCTTGTCAAGCCAACTATCAAATTAATCGCTGCATATTTTCAGGTGCTCACTATTCTAGTACTTTTTTGTTTCCCAGAAAAAAACTGCAAATAGGAAAACAAGAACAAAATTATTAAATTTTTGTCTGCGTTGAGTTCGGTCGGTTGCGGTTCGGTGATCAAAAATTTTAATTTTGTGATAATTTTTAATTTTCTATACTTAAATTAAAAGAAAAGTGTCTTAAAAAAAGAAAAATTTATCAATTGATTCTTTGTGTAAGAAAATTTATTATTTTGCAAAAAGAAATCGGATTTAATTTGTTCGTTTTCATAGATTCCGTATCCGTAGCGTGCGTTGGGGCCTGTGATGTTGGTTATTTTGCACAAAATGTCCGATAGAAAAGTCGTGCTCGTGCGTTTCGAGAATTTTCTTTGAAAAATTTTGTTTTTGTTTTAATTGCGTAGCGTCTGCCTGTAATCGGTGCGATGTATTCCGTTTCCGTTGGTTATTTTGCTCAAAATGTCGGTTAGAAAATTCGTGTTCGTGCGGTTCGAGAATCTTTTTTAATTAATTTTGTTTTTGTATGTACCTACTCATTGCGTTGGCGAAATAGTAATCTTTATTTAAAATGAATGTTGGTAAGATTTACCGAATCATTCAATATGCAGATTGCAGGTAAGTCGTATTTTAAATAAAAATTTGTTTTGCATTACCTATTTGATTTAAAAAAAAAAACCTAGTTACATACATATGTATATACCTACATTATAAAGATAATAGTTAATATAAGTACAAAATCATCAAAAAAATGAAACCCATGACACTTTAAATGGAATAATTAATTCTTGGGTTTATTTTACTCAGAACTAGAGTCTTATATATGCCTTTGAGCTGAATGAGTAGCTGATCATAGTTCATCTTGTTGCCTCTTTTTTTGATTTGATTTTGTTTCTAATCAGAATTTCTATTATTCCGCACTGGAGTTAAGGTCCAGTTGAGTGTGGTTGTGCCCCTGATAGAGTTTCACCTTCCTCATTTCTCTTGACACCACTACGCTTCGTGGTACCCGATGAAGTATGTTGTTTTGTTGCCTTAATGATCTTTTTAAATGCAATTTAACGCCACAATCAAATCATGGTTTAATAGCCCAATTTATTTTTCTAAGATCTCCGAGATCTCCTTATGCTCAGAAATATAAACACAATTTTTCATTGAAATTTTACACTACTGCTGTCCATACGCTGAGCCTAAAAAATTTTGGATTCGCTGGGTCAGATGAGCGCTCAGAAATATAAACTCGCCTAATGTTATTGCGTTCACGAATTCCATTTCAAAGGCCAAATAGATTTTAAATAAATTCAATCACCAAACATTGATTTGTCAATATCAAGAATTTGTTCTTATCCATAAAAGAAAGTTTTCTTCAAATAATGAAATTATGTAAAGCAGAAAAAGCAGAAATTGCAGATCATGAAAACTGTTGACATGCTTATAGCATTTGCATTTGGTAGTTCTGAATCCTTCGGAACTTTTCCAGACAAGTGTACTTAACCTAGGTACTTACAAGAAGAGAAAATCGATTCTGGACTTGAAGTCAGACTCAAAAACAGGTCCCCGATTCCAGAAAGCAATGCGCTTTTAGTGGCGGATTTAAATATTCCTAAAATTAAAATTTGTTATCACTCATCACCAATATCTTCCTCAAATAAAAAAAATGCATTTCAAGTTTCGCACACTTCATGATATGCGAATGACAGAATAAAAAAAAATATCTTTGCACGTCCATTTGATGTTTGATTCCGGACTAACAAATGCAAACGCTATTAGATTGTTTTATTTTGAAAAAATGTATTGTGATCGGAATCGGAATGAGAAAGTTTATTTTATGCGTATAACATTACCAACAGTTGAATATTATTTTAACTGAAGCGATCTCAGCTTGTTGGTGGCCAGAAAAAAGGAGCAAGAGTGTGCGAACAAAAAAATTAACCAAGGAAGAATCGATTTAAGGTGTGAAAATTTAAAATCAAATTCCTGGCTTGAAATTTGTTTCATTACACTATTCATCCCATTTCCTGGCCACCAAAAAGGAGTTTGCTTGATAAACGAAAAGGGAGTACCTAACTATACCTACATAATTTACCTATTAAAAATGAAAACTGTTTCCATATTTTTGTACTGAACGCAACGTTTTTTCTCCATTAACTTTCACTTTTAAATACCTGCAATGGTCAAGCTCATAGTTATAAAATTTTAATTTTGTATGATTTTATTTTTAATTTAAAAGTGAATTTAAACAATAATTGGATTATAGCTTTAATTTACCTACCTCCGTAACTCTCTTATATTTAAAGCTCTCACAATTTTTTATATAATAAAATAAAAAGAGGTTGTTGTTCATCAAATTCCTAATCAAGAACAAACGTCCCATAGCCGTTTTTTTTTAATTATTCAAAATAGGTATAATGATATTGGATGCATAGAAATCGAGTAACAACCAAGTGTTGGTACGCTTTCAAATGCGAATCAACACCAAGCGTTAGTGTTAGTACGCTTTCAAATGCGAATCAACACCATAATACAACTTTATTTTCAATTCACAAATTTAAATTAGAACTAAATTCATATGTTAGTTGTTTTTAGAAAGGTGGTACTAGATATTAGTTCTTTTTTTAATGTGAATTAAAGTCACATCCTATAAACAGTATAATGGTTATAGAAGGCATGTTACTCCCTTCCAACCCATGCTTGAATTAACTACTGGATTTTTGGTAAATGCAAGGTTGGGCATATTCAATTTCTTTTATGGCATAAGTTCACTTTGAATTAAGACCATAAAGCGTTAGTTCATTTTTAAGTAATAGCTATAGTTCTAATTTGAAAGTAAATTTTAACCATAATTGGATTGTGTCGTTAATTCGCAATTGAAAGTGAACTTACACAATTATGGCATTAATTGATATGAGGACCGTTTTGCTGTGATTGCGCACGTTCGGGTGCACACCAAAAGAGCTATCTGGATACGTCTGTATCGTATGAATTTGCGAACGACCAAAACCGGATAGGTGTCAAAAGACACACAAACACATATTCGTAGTCAGCTGTTTGTTGTAAAAGTGTAGTTAACAATTTATCCTAATAATTTTTTTTTTGGGATGTTGTTTTTTAAACATATTTTCTAACGGATGTGATTGTTTAAATTATTATAGAGTTTCTGCATACCATCCTGGCTTGAGCCAAGGGTACCCATCTTTGCATTGCAATAGATTGGGCTCTATAATATATTGCCCTACCCATTGTTATGAAGAAAAAAACAATATTATTAGTTAAAAAAAATTAAAATTAACAACTACAAAAATCACATTTTGATATTAAGTTTGTATTATTGGCTATAAATTAATGTTAAGACTATTATAATAGTTGATACCGTCAAACAATATGGAATGTTGGGTACTGCTTAGACGGCATCTCTCTCTGGTCTTAAGTTGTTATTGTTTCTTAAGTTATAAATCAAAGTTGTTCCCACTCACCTAAATATAGTAACATTTTGAATTAATTGTATCTATAATATTAAAATCATAAGGGAGACTCGTTTTGATCAATTTTGTAGGTAGATACTTACATATGTACAATTAAATGAACACATCTATCTTCTTCAATAGTTCACGTTCCAACAGTTGTTGATTTGTAGGTACCTTCTATATTTGGGGTTATCGGGAATTTTTTCTCATATTAAAAAAATCGGTAATGTAAACCTTATGTAATTTTTCCAAAGGAAAAATGTTGTACATAGTAGGTAGGTAAAAGATAAATTAATAAAACAGATTATGGCATAGGTTTCGTTCAAAAACCGAATTTTTCAATTATTAAACAACGGGTACCTATCCATACTCAGACGTTTAACGAACAACACCTTTTTTCTATTTTACAATTCAAAAACTTGTAAGTGCTTCAATTAAGAAAGTTAAAGTCCATCGAAATTTAAAGATTACGTTACGGTCGTATGCGGTTTTGTCAGAAGCTCATCAATGGTTTTGCGCATATACAATCGCGAGTTTCCTTCAATATAAGGACTAACCAACTGGATTTTTACTTGTGATTAGTTATATATGTTTGTAGGTACCTATGGCAAAAGCCATAGAACGCGTTGAGTGCGTTCAGTTGTCGGACCTGTGTATTTGAACGGAATATCAAATACACAGGTTTTTATGAGAATCCACTCAAATGCAAAACGCTGTTTTAAGCAGCTTCTCATAAGAACATGTGTATTTGACATTGGACAAAGTGGCAAGTGCCTGGCCACACTTTCATTTGAATGAAAAAACATTCCAAGGAAAGCCGTGGCTGCAAACAAAACATACTTTCATTTGAATGAAATCAGTTTTTGACATTTTCTACAGAAATAACAAAATAGAAATTGAAATTATTTCACGTGGGATATTAAATGTATAATGAGAAACTGAAAGGAAGTTCTGACAACAGTATACGTGCTGACTATCGAATTCGTCAAAATTCGTCTTTTGGAGGTATAAGCAAAATGTGCTGCTAAAAAAATGTGTACGTAGCATAAGCTGTTTGTTGTTGAACGTACGCGGAACAACTATAGTGTAAATGATAAAACCGAAAAACTATCAAGTTCAAAGTGGCTTTGAATTTTCAGCGTTCGTTGTTCGGTGTTGTTGCACGAAAAACGATTAATGGTTAATAGAATATTGTTTTGCAGTGGCGTTCAAGGAATAATCTAACAATGTGTAAGTATTTCAACCAATTCTTGCTTGTTACCCTTGTAAATGCTTCTTCGTTGTTCGTTGTTTTTGACAAAAAACGAAAAACGTTGCAATTTTACTATAGTTTTGATATACAAGGCTTCGGGGCGGAATGAAGTGGATATTTAGAAAATCGGACGCGAAGTAGTTCTAATTCGATCGGCGTTAATTCCCAACGTACGTTGATATAGAAACCGAAAGCAAAAGAACACTCCACCATTATATCGGACTACATAAGTGACTATGGCAACCATTCTTAACCCCTCTCTGAGTTAATTTTTACACCGTTTTCTTTATCCTAACCAATTCTTTTTTCTTCGTAGTAAGCTATGTGGTGGCCTTTTTTTAATAAGTTATATTTAGTGGCAACAGTTAACCTCGCAGTTAACATCGAATTAGCATTATTAACCATTTTGTTTTAATTTAATTATGATATATTTTCAAATAAAAAACAGTATAATTTGTTATCATTAAACCCCTTATCAACCAAACATGCTTAAATTAAGAATTACCTAATTGATTTAAAGCTACAAATAGGTGTAAAGTTCGTAGATTGCAATTTATATATAAAAAAAAGTGGATGGCAACTTTTTTAATCCTAATTCGTTCTTGAGAGCAGTATTTTTAAACGCTTAATATAGCAACTGTACCTATACATAGGTACTTCATTTCACCAGATAGCAGTTGTTTAAATCACAAATCCCTGATGCGCGCGAACGTAGTTTTATTTTTCAAATGGACTTAGAAGAAAAAAATATAAAATACGATTCGCTTTTTCATATCTCCAAAACATACATTTCTATAATCAAGAGCAAACAACAGGAAAGGACCTCCACACCAGAGAGAGATATTCACATTTCAAAACTAATGGCTAACATGAAAAAATCCATAGAAGACAAAAATTGATGTCCTTTTATCTATGATATACATTTACCAATTTTTTTAAGTGAAATTAAAATTATATTAGTACTAGCAGACCCGGCCGCGCTTTGCTGCTGCTAGCGGCTTTATTGTTTTGCTTTCAATTTAGATATTAAAATTTGGTATTGTTAGGGAAGTTATTGGTAAAAAATGATAAAAATTTCAAAAAAAGTTTTAATGAATAGAAAATGTTTGATTTATTATTAATTTTATTATAATTTAACAAATAAGGTAGATTAATTATTATTTGAAGCAATCGGGGTTTAAATTAATTAAGATCTAAATGATGAACTTATCGTGTAGCGTAATTTTGGTGGAATTAACTTACGCAAAAGAATGACTGGTGAATAAATTTTCAGACAGAGCTTGTCGGCAGAGAATTTAAAAATTCAATAGGGCTTTTTAGGTAACAACGATATATCTCTCTCTCGTTCGCAAAGCAGTGTCAAAATCAGCAGTTCGCAGATGAAAGCTGAATATTTTTTTTATAATTTTTGAAAATTGATTGAAAACAAGAGCGGAAATATTAATGTTGTACGCGAAAATTGTGAATAGTGTTTTATTAAACTTTTTAGTCTCGGAAAATTCAAATTTCACAGGAAAAAAGATATTATTTACAAAATTCTTTTACAAAATTTTGAGTTTGACAGTTTGAAAAAAGCGCGAAACATTATTTAAATCTATCATCCGTGTAGTGTGAGCTGTCTTTTATTTTTTGACAATATGGTAAAATTCCCTATTGGTAAATTGACGATCTCATTTTCATCAATAATAGTGGGTGTGTTCATAAACGTCAGACTAACTAAAATCTGCAATCAAAAAGTTGATAAAAATAACTTTTTTTTGAAGATAAAAATGCAGTTTCTAATGTCCAAAATACTTGCAAATAAAACAACAAACCACTTTTTATTGTTTAAGAAGAGTGTTTTTATTCATTTTTGTTATTGCAGATCTTAGTTAGACTGACGTTTATGAAAACACACAGTGTCAATTGACAGTCATGAAATCACGTAGCGATAAATTTTGTATTTGACAGTTATGTCATTTTTAATTCACTTCACCGCTTTTTCTAAAATTCCAAAATCGAATTGTTTTCAAATCTGTTTTACCTTTTTCATTGTGCTTTTTATAGTTGGTTACCCTTTACAGAACCCGTAAATTCGTTACTTTTAGCTGAAAGTGATATCCGTTCAAAATAAAACGTTTTTTCGTTATTCGCAAAATGGGCCCTAACTATCGTTAGTTTTGCTTAAAAGTGCTTTATTCTCGAGATATAGCGCTTTTTCTAAAATTCCAAAATCGATTTTTTTTTTCAAATCTGTTTTACCTTTTTCAATGTGTTTTTTTATAGTAGGCTACCCTTCACAGAAAAAGTAAAAATCATTGCTTTTAGCTGAAATGGATTTCCGTTCAAAATAAAACGTTTTTTCGTTATTCGCAAAATGGGCCCTCACTATCGTTAGTTTTGCTTAAAAGTGCTTTATTCTAGAGATATAGCGCTTTTTCTAAAATTCCAAAATCGATTTTTTTTTCAAATCTGTTTTACCTTTTTCAATTTGTTTTTTTATAGTTGGCTACCCTTTTAACCGTAAAAATCATTACTTTTAGCTGAAAGTGATTTCCGTTAAAAATAATACATTTTTTCGTTATTCGCAAAATGGGCTCTAACTATCGTTAGTTTTGCTTAAAAGTGCTTTATTCTCGAGATAAAGCGCTATTTCTAAAATTAAAACATCGATTTTTTTCAAATCTGTTTTACCTTTTTATAGTTGGTTACCATTCACAGAACCCATAAAAATCGTTACTTTTAGCTGAAAGTGATATCCGTTCAAAATAAAACGTTTTTTCGTTATTCGCAAAATGGGCCCTAACTATCGTTAGTTTTGCTTAAAAGTGCTTTATTCTCGAGATATAGCGCTTTTTCTAAAATTCCAAAATCGATTTTTTTTCAAATCTGTTTTACCTTTTCCAATGTGTTTTTTATAGTTGGCTACCCTTCACAGAAACCGTAAAAATCATTACTTTTAGCTGAAATGGATTTCCGTTCAAAATAAAACGTTTTTTCGTTATTCGCAAAATGGGCCCTAACTATAGTAAGTTAGTTTTGCTTAAAAGTGCTTTATTCTCGAGATATAGCGCTTTTTCTAAAATTCCAAAATCGATTTTTTTTCAAATCTGTTTTACCTTTTCCAATGTGTTTTTTTATAGTTGGCTAATCTTCGCAGAACCCGTAAAAATCGTTACTTTTAGCTGAAAGTGATTTCCGTTAAAAATAATACATTTTTTCGTTATTCGCAAAATGGGCCCTAACTACCGTTAGTTTTGCTAAAAGTGCTTTATTCTCGACATATAGCGCTTTTTTTAAAATTCCAAAATTCATTTTTTTTCAAATCTGTTTTACCTTTTCCAATGTGTTTTCTTCACAGAAACCGTAAAAATCATTACTTTTAGCTGAAATGGATTTCCGTTCAAAATAAAACGTTTTTTTG
This sequence comes from Baccha elongata, assembly GCA_951217065.1. Classification (NCBI taxonomy): domain Eukaryota; kingdom Metazoa; phylum Arthropoda; class Insecta; order Diptera; family Syrphidae; genus Baccha; species Baccha elongata. The sequence continues at coordinate 15,779,042 of OX578274.1, read as the reverse complement.
TTATTCGCAAAATGGGCCCTAACTATAGTAAGTTAGTTTTGCTTAAAAGTGCTTTATTCTCGAGATATAGCGCTTTTTCTAAAATTCCAAAATCGATTTTTTTTCAAATCTGTTTTACCTTTTCCAATGTGTTTTTTTATAGTTGGCTAATCTTCGCAGAACCCGTAAAAATCGTTACTTTTAGCTGAAAGTGATTTCCGTTAAAAATAATACATTTTTTCGTTATTCGCAAAATGGGCCCTAACTACCGTTAGTTTTGCTAAAAGTGCTTTATTCTCGACATATAGCGCTTTTTTTAAAATTCCAAAATTCATTTTTTTTTCAAATCTGTTTTACCTTTTCCAATGTGTTTTTTATAGTTGGCTACCCTTCACAGAAACCGTAAAAATCATTACTTTTAGCTGAAATGGATTTCCGTTCAAAATAAAACGTTTTTTCGTTATTCGCAAAATGGGCCCTAACTATCGTTAGTTTTGCTTAAAAGTGCTTTATTCTCGAGATATAGCGCTTTTTCTAAAATTCCAAAATCGATTTTTTTTCAAATCTGTTTTACCTTTTTATAGTTGGTTACCATTCACAGAACCCGTAAAAATCGTTACTTTAGCTGAAAGTGATTTCCGTTCAAAATAAAACGTTTTTTCGTTATTCGCAAAATGGGCCCTCACTATCGTTAGTTTTGCTTAAAAGTGCTTTATTCTCGAGATATAGCGCTTTTTCTAAAATTCCAAAATCGATTTTTTTTCAAATCTGTTTTACCTTTTTCAATGTGTTTTTTTTATAGTTGGCTACCCTTCACGGAACCCGTAAAAATCGTTACTTTAGCTGAAAGTGATTTCCGTTCAAAATAAAACGTTTTTTCGTTATTCGCAAAATGGGCCCTCACTATCGTTAGTTTTCCTTAAAAGTGCTTTATTCTCGAGATATAGCTCTTTTTCTAAAATTCCAAAATCGATTTTTTTTTCAAATCTGTTTTACGTTTTTCAATTTGTTTTTTTATAGTTGGCTACCCTTCACGGAACCCGTAAAAATCATTACTTTTAGCTGAAAGTGATTTCCGTTAAAAATAATACATTTTTTCGTTATTCGCAAAATGGGCCCTAACTATCGTTAGTTTTGCTAAAAGTGCTTTATTCTCGACATATAGCGCTTTTTTTAGAATTCCAAAATCCATTTTTTTTTCAAATCTGTTTTACCTTTTCCAATGTGTTTTTTTTTTATAGTAGGCTACCCTTCACAGAAACAGTAAAAATCATTGCTTTTAGCTGAAATGGATTTCCGTTCAAAATAAAACGTTTTTTCGTTATTCGCAAAATGGGCCCTCACTATCGTTAGTTTTGCTTAAAAGTGCTTTATTCTCGACATAGCGCTTTTTTTTAAATTCCAAAATCCATTTTTTTTTTTCAAATCTGTTTTACCTTTTCCAATGTGTTTTTTTATAGTTGGCTAATCTTCGCAGAACCCGTAAAAATCGTTACTTTAGCTGAAAGTGATTTCCGTTCAAAATAAAACGTTTTTTCGTTATTCGCAAAATAGGCCCTCACTATCGTTAGTTTTGCTTAAAAGTGCTTTATTCTCGAGATATAGCGCTTTTTCTAAAATTCCAAAATCGATTTTTTTTTTCAAATCTGTTTTACCTTTTTCAATGTGTTTTTTTATAGTTGGCTACCCTTTTAACCGTAAAAATCATTACTTTTAGCTGAAAGTGATTTCCGTTAAAAATAATACATTTTTTCGTTATTCGCAAAATGGGCTCTAACTATCGTTAGTTTTGCTTAAAAGTGCTTTATTCTCGAGATAAAGCGCTATTTCTAAAATTAAAACATAGATTTTTTTTCAAATCTGTTTTACCTTTTTATAGTTGGTTACCATTCACAGAACCCGTAAAAATCGTTACTTTTAGCTGAAAGTGATATCCGTTCAAAATAAAACGTTTTTTCGTTATTCGCAAAATGGGCCCTCGAGATATAGCTCCTTTTCTAAAATTTCAAAATCGATTTTTTTTCAAATCATTTTTACCTTTTTCAATGTGCCTTTTATAGTTGGTTACCCTTCACAGATATTAGGTTTCAAAGAGCTGTTTACTTGGAGAGCGGTTGAGAGCAGCAAGCGATGACTTGCTGAGAATTACCTGTGCACCAACTCATTGCATTAGGAAGCGTGCTTGAGGATTTGAACCTCAGCATTGTTTGACCGATCTTCAACAAAAGGAACCGTCTTAACTTCGACAACTGCAGATGCAAGATGTTATCCTCCAACAATCTTCGTCAACAATCTGAAAGTTTCAAAATGTATTATAGTATTCGCATTGTGACAAATCTTAGAAATAATAGATTGTACCCGCACGCCGCACCATTTTATCGATTTCAAGGCCTCGAATGGAAGCATTCGTAGAGACAAACTATAAAGAGCTCTTTTGTATGCTGTGTCTTTCTTATTTTGCCAATCATCCGGCTGTGAATCTAACACCGCAGCATGGCTCAATAGAGAAAAACCGCCACTTAGATGGAGTGCAAAGGAAGGGAGCCCTAAACCAACTAGACGTGCGAAACTGAAGACAGCTGGCTACCGAAGTTTTTTTGGTTAGGGCTCCGATTCACTATGGACTGTAGCTTCACTTTATATGTTAATAAATTAGTAAAAGGTCCGTTCTGGAAAGAACACAAAAAAAAAAAATTAAAACTACTGTGCGAAGCTAACTAATTATTTACAATATTCTGAGCACAATAAATCAAAAGTTGATTCAATAAATTTATAGAAAATTAAGAAAAAAATTTTTGAAAACCTCTAGAACACCCTTTTCAAAATGCATCCATGGCAGAAGTAATCAATTCCTCGACCTCAAGTTAATTTCTGACTTCGATGCAGAAAGTAAAATGAAATCATTATATTATTATATTCTGTTTAGTCCCTTCAGGTTGTCTTTATTTTTATTAACTCAAAGAATGTATATCTATGTGTAGTGTATTGTGTATGTATGTAACAAGCTCTTTGAGCTCTCACTACTTGGATATGAGATATGGCTCTCAACTTTAAATTCTATTTGCCTTGATCCCAGCTACTTGCTACTTTATAACCAAAACCAAATGAAATAAGAACAATAATGAAATTTTCTACGTTTGAAAACACATCAAGAAGATTTATCAGTAGCGCCAGACTGGTGGCAAGGTGAGTATGAATTTTTGAGGAGCTTCAATCATCATCTGGGTAAGTTATATCTATTAGCCAACTTTCAGTTAAAATACCCACTTTTATACTACGGCCATCAAAGACCCACATCTGCCAGCACATCATCTGCCGCAATATGCGTAATAGAATCAAATTCTGTTTTTCTTTTTCCGCCTCTAAGCACTAGTGGGGGTTTGGTATTTCCCTATCAAATTAAATGTAAATTTCGCAATTATTATCCTAGTGCGGTTCATAACTAGCAAATTAAATGTTCTTTCGTTTGGTTGAAGTTTGATTCGAATGACTAGTAAATTTTTAGTCAGATGAAGATGGGATCGGAATGGGTTTGGTTCAATTTTAGCAGCGAATATTTGCATGTGCCCGGTCCAGATATGGTTAAAGGTAAAGCTGATGGAAATAATTTTAATTTTGATTGCAAACAACTAATTAAGAGTTAGTTTACTGGGGAAGATAACAATTTCAAAAGAAATTCACGCTAACGGTAACGGTGGACCCATCGAGGCGAATGATTCTGTAACATGATAAAGGATATTAGTCCAGTCGGCAGGTAGTTTTTTTTTGGAAAAAGGTCGGAGGTCCATAAAATTTTCAGATGTTGTTTTGAAATGGTTAGTTAAGATTTTCTCATGTTTTGGACCTTGAGAACCCAGTGCTAAAAGAGGGGAGGGGGGAAAACTGCAAAATCTGAGGTCTTTTTCCGGTTTTTCCTGTAAAACTTTGTTGTCTTACGTTTTATGGCTAAAGTGCTCAGGTACATTTTGTAGAACGTTAAATTTTCTACAATATTGATTATTCAAATATGTTTGTATGTCACATTGTCACCAAGATATGGTGACAATAACAAAAAACAAAAAAGGTATACCAGACGAAAAAAAGGTGAAAATTTGTATTTTTGTTAATTTTTTTTAGAAAAAATTGAATAATAGTACCCCTTTTTTGGAGTTCCATATCTTGTTAACGACGTATCACCTAAACCTGTTTGAATAATCAATATTGTAGAAAATTTTAAATTTAAATTTAATTTCTAAAAACGTACCTCAACGTTTTTGCCGTAAAACGTAAGAAAAAAGTTATAGAGGAAAAACCGGAAAAAATCCGAAAATTTTACAGTTTTCCCCCCTCTCCTCTTTTAGAATAGGGTCCTAATGTCCAGTTTCACCAAAATATACCTAAAAGTTAATGGAGTATGAAATTTATTGGCATTTTAGTTTAAAATGGTTTGCACCAACATAAGGAGGTGAATTTTTAAAAATTAGTAAACTTGATGCCAACCCCGGATTTTTATTCACCACTCATGGATATTCAATACATCGATATTCGTGGCGCTTCACAAAAATAATGGATTGTTGTAAGGATACTTTTAAAGAATTTATTACAACGGAAGGTAGTCGTGGCTTCCATAGTCTATTTTTTATTATTTTTATGACAAAAATGAATGGCAAGACTGGGTCGCACAAACTTGGTCTTGTTGTCAGTTATCCTAGGACTTTAAAACATAAAACTACCCAGCCGTGGCTCCAACTTTTTTTTTGGTAGCCGTAGCTCCAGAAGTATCAGACCTAACACCGACCGATATATTTTTTCTTTCGATGTGCAATAGCTCCTATAAGTAAGTAAGTAAGTTAATATTAATTTATTATAAGTTATAAGTTATCTATTCAATAATAAGTTAAAAATAATTTATCTATATAAAAATAAGTTATCTATTCAAATTCGGTTAAAATTAACATTCTGTATTTTAATATGTCTTTCAAAAAAAGATAGAGTTGAGAAATGTTATTGTTTCTTGTAGCGTAAGCGATTTTTTCCCAAAGTATGAAATTCGATGTTGGGCTAATATGTACACTAATGAGATGGAAGCAGTCTTCTTTGGCTTTTTAATAACACAGTGAGCAAAACTGGTGGAAGCTGTTGATTATGGTGTACCATTAAGTCCAAGGACTTCACATTTTGCCTTGAAAATAAGATATATTTCCTTATAAGTAAGCGTATCGTTAAAATAATTTGCTTCCATTAAGTTCAGCTTCAATTGGGAATACAGAATTCTGCTTTGAGATTTCTGAGCTTCTTTAATGAATTCAATTCTTGCAACATCTTGGTGAGATTGGATTATTTTATAGAGCCGTTCTTTAAAGTGTATCAAATTACTAGGGTCTAGTTCCAAAGTTTCTCCGCAAGAATTTCCTATGTCTTTCCACTTCGCCAACCACAAGTCCGCGTTTCTCAGTTCGTACAATGCCATTTTTTTGGTTAGACGATTATCTTGGTGAGTCATCACCCTTTAGATGTAGTCTGCATGCAACTTGAGAGTGTATGTGTAGATTTTAGCTAGATCTGTCTCGAGATACAGTGCATAGTTTCTTTAAAAAACACCTTTGGAATTTTTCTATTGCCTCGAACTCATTTATTCCCCAAACTTCTGGAGCGTAACATAAAGAAGACTACAACAGTATTAAAAATTTTATACTTTGCTGACAGTACAATACGTTGATTCGAAAAGATATTTTTACACGAAATGTTAAGCAGGCTTTGCGATGAAGTACTTTATAAGACTTTATTGTTGCATGTTCATTATAGTCCATGTTTGTTTTTGTTAATATTCACGACATTTCCATTGAAAGTCCACGCATAAGCACCGTGATTTCGAGTAGATCTAGAAAACACTATTATTTTGGACTTGTTGGTATTAATTGTAATTCCACATTTCACGCAATAGGCAGATAGTCGATTTATCGTCAGTTGTAAGTTCTCGGGGGATTCGGAGAGAATGACCAAATCATCGGCATACAAAAGGACATTAATGGTCAGACCAGCGATTCGAACACCTCCAGGCAGACAAGTTTCCACATCATCGATGAAAAGTACGAAAAGAAGAGCACTCAGGAGGCACCCTTGTTTTACTCCAGTGTCAGTTTCAAACCAGTTTGATAGTGTTGACATGTCCCACACAGCTGCCTTTGATTAGGCATACATTTCTTTTATCAATTGAATGAACTTCGTTGTCATACCTAACTGTGGGAGTTTGTAGAAAAGAGCATTCCGGTTGACAAGATCAAAAGCAGATTTAAAGTCCACAAAGAATGCATATGTCTTCTTGTTTCTCGCTTGTGCTGATTTAACTATCGACGTTAAGGTAAAGATGTGGTGTAAAGTTGAGAAGTTTTTTCTGAAACCCGCTTAAAATATTAAAATTATATTATTCGCCTCAGTCCACTTTTCAAGCCTGCAGGCAAGCACACCACAAAATAGCTTATCAATAACGTTCATAAACGAAATGCCTCGATTATTTTTAAAATTATTTGTGTCACCTTTTTTAGCTCCTATATAGCTATATACCTTTTCTAAAAGTAAGAATCTACAAACTCCTTAAAAGAGCCATCAACTGCAGATCTAACGTCTTCATTGATGGAAAACCTCTTACCATCGAGGCATTTTTAATAAATTTCGATAATAAAAATGATCCGAAAAGGGTTTATACTGGGTGAGTGAAGAAGTTCAAACTTTAATTAATTGATTTTAGCGTTTGCGATAACACTATCAATATTATATAATATTTATGTCTGCAAGCTCATACCCTTTTATTCGATACAATTGTATAATACAAATTATATAGAATTTCGTAGATTTTGTCAACCATTTCCGGTGTACCCACGTTATTTTGTCACTTTCACTCGAAATTAAATCGAAATCGATCAAATATGGGTATTCTAGAATTCACCGGTATCGTTTTCGATTTCATGTTTTCCGAAATCGATATAATGTGAAATCGATTTCAAAATACATAATTCGGAGTTGCCAAAACAGTTAAAATGCGGAACAGTAAATTCAATCGTTTAGCAATTTCGATTTCAATTTAATTTTACTCGATTTCTGGAACCTAGCTGTTCTCTTCATGAGGCTCCCGTAAAAAATAATTGATGGTTTCGTAAAATTCTTTAATATATATTTTTTTTTTATTTCATCATAATTAATTCTTAATTTTATTTTTATATTTATCAAATTTAATCTTTTTAAAAGCGAAAAAAAAAGAATATTTTGCAATAATTTTTATATCTATTTATTTCAGATCATGAGCAACAACTAGTTACATGTGGTGAGTGACTATATTTTAGATTTTTATGTAAATTTATTTTTGTAAATATGTAAACAAATTTTCAGGATAAAATTGTAGTTTATATAATTATTTAGAAAAAAAATCTTCACTTTTTTTTATCGTACCATCAATCAATTTCGAGAAAAACTTGAGTGCACTATTTGACTAGTGTTTGGCGCTTTTTTTTATATTTGGGGGTTTCCTATTAAGTTTAATTTAAACCAAAGAAAAATTTAATGCACGACTGGGTCGCACGAACTTGTCTTTGTTCCATACTATAGGACTACAAACAATTAATTTAATTAAATTATATATAATCGTATTTTGGTTTTAATGCTGTTAAGCTAAAAACTTTAAACGCCATTTTGTGTTTTATGTTAAACTTGAATGTCAAATCAAATTTGTTAAACACCTTTAACTCCAAAATGCAACCTGCATGTGCGTTTTTAGCCGTACTCCTGAAATGTAGTTATATTTAGAGTATGTACATAAGTATAAACTTTAAAAAGTTTCGTCAAAATCGTTGAAGAAGTTTTCGAGCAAATTTGGAAAAACTGAAACCTTTATATTAGTGGTACCATTAAAACATATTTTTTAAATTTTCTCGAAAACTGCTCTAAAGATTTTGATGAAACTGTTTTTCCGGATTATGACATCATCAGTTTTTCTATCATCAGTTCAGTAGAAACATAAATTAAAGTTGTCCTTATAACAACTTAGGACCCTTGAAAACGTATATTTGAAGACAACCACAAGAAACGTAGTAAAAAATTATTTTTCTCTACTTCAATATTTTGATGTTGTGATGGTCATACCTTTCTTTTCAAAAATCTATTCGTCTTTTGATGAAACAACTAAGATACCAAGCAAAACAAATGGTGGTGGTGTGTTTGGCGCGTTTGTCCATAAATTTAAACAACAAGCGAAAATATGATTCAAATGATGAGCTTCCCCCCATAAAAATATAAACGACACCGTTACCCTTAACCCCTTCATTTTGCCGTAGCATTGGACTAACTTTCATTAAACGGATTAAAAACACACGCTTTTATTGCCTATCATCATTGGTTTTGCCAAAGGTATCCAAAACATGAATTATCATAAAAACCGTTATCAATCCGAGATAAAAGAGTCTTTCTTAAATGTATTCTGGCAAATGTCTGCTAATCTCAAAAGTATTCAAGAATATTAAAATTTTGTGTTATTATTGTTAATAGCAGTATTTTTGATGAAGAGAGAAGACAATCCGCAGGTAAGATGGCTGAGTGAGTTCTATACGCGCTATTTCATCTTCATCATTATCAGAGGCATTAGGCGTTGAAAATTGCTTCGATTTGCATAGAAATGATGACTAAGGATCAGAAGCCGCGGCCTTTAGCTTTTCCATTTCGCAACTCTCTTCGGTCAGGAAAGTTGTATAGATATTATTCGACAAATTTTGTATACGCAAGTTAATGACAATTGAACGATTGTCATTTAGATAATAAATGACCGGGTGCATAATTTTATACATTATTTAAGTACGACGAGTTTTGAACGAGTTTTGGCAATAAAAGATGCTGCGAGGAAATTAAGTAGGCGTTATTTAAGTTTTGGAAAATATTAATAGAAGGAAAATATTTTAAAAATATAGAATACAAGAGGAACAAAAGAATTAAGCACTCGAAGTATTTCATATAGTTAAATGAAAGAAATCTTCGTCAAATGAGAAAGGAACACCAAAGTTCAGCTTTGAGTTGGTATGTATACATCTTTATATATGTAAGGAAACGATTTCTGAAGAGAGCTTAAGTTCAGGTAATCAACCTGTTCCTGCAGCATGTATGCATTACCTCAATCCTCTCCTCAACCTATTTGTATACAGAAAGAACGGTTGATATATATATACTTGCCATATTCAGATGGTGGATGTAGATAGTTGGATGGATGATAAGATTTGGGTGGAATGGAAAAGTAAACGATTTTTTTTGATGCAAGAATGTTCGAAACAAACAAAACTTGAATACTAAGTAAAAGAATTTTTCATTCTAACATTTTAATGACTCTTGCTATGTATCATGAATATTTTTATTTTCTACAGCATATGTAGGAGGTGTACTTAGGGGTAGCATTTGACTGGGGTTTGCAGATTATGACACGGTAGTAACATATTCACCTTTTTTAGCTTGTCTGTTTCGGATTTTTTTTGCCATCGATGCAAAGCATTCCTCTAGTATCATGGATGTCTGAACTTTCCGAAAAGCCATCGTTTACTCGGGCCACTATATATCGATGTAGCCAAGGCAAATCCTACGGATATTCAGAATAATTCCAAAACAAGGAAAAAGAGTGAGGAAATTCGAGTTACAGCCGTTCGATTCACTCTATTGTGCGCACGTACATAAGAATACATGTAAATATTTTTACCGCATGCAAACGCTTCTCGCATCGCATTGCTTTGTCGCATAACTATACGCGTAGAAAAGAGCTCAATAATTCTACGCGTAGTAAGCTAGTCGGCGGAGGTTTTTTTTCTTACAACAGAACACCCATCCAATTTTATGATTGGATTCGGTTCGGTAGTCTTTTAGAAGTATTCGAAAAAATGCCATTTTGAAAAAAAACGGATCCGCGAAATTAGGCCCCAGGAAATAAGGCCCAAAAAAAAATTAAATAAGGCCCCCAAAAAAAGCACACAAAACAACAACAACGAATTTTCTCAAATTTTGGGGTGTTATTTCATTTTTTGGGGCCTTATTTCATTTTTTTTTTGGGCATAATTTTATTATGAAATAAGGCCCCAATGAAATAAAACCCCAACACTAGTTTTGGGGCTTAATTTCATTTTATTTTAAAAACAATTTGGGGCCTTATTTCATTTTTCATAAGATGAGTCAGATCCTTTGCCATTTTACACATCGTGTATTATGGAAGAAGGACAATTTACCTATTTTTTATTTTCATCCCATAAAACAACTAAACTGATTGAAGAGAACATTCCACCGACCAACAGAACCATCTTTATGGATGGAACTTTTAAAATTGTTCCTCAAGGATGTTTCAAGCAGCTGATGGTTATCTATATAGAATATTTTGACGAGGTAAAATTAATTTTTCATGCTTAAATGTAAAGATCGTGCTGATCGTGCGCGAGTTATAGTTTTTTAGATAACGTTTTTGTATCCAAAGAAAAAACACAATTCGGTCTTCGATTTTCAAAAGCTTTACAATTTATTTCATATAATCTTAAATTAGTGCGACTGACTTAACTGAATGCCAAGCCTTTTATGAGTTCTCTCTAACAGAACAATATTATCAGTTTTACATCTTCTGTGCACAACTGTGTTCATACATAATGACATATAATAAAAACAACTAACGTATAGATCTAGTAAAGATCTATATATTTTATGTGGTGGGGAAAGTTCTACAGTGTGTTGCACATGTAGAGTACATACATAACTCCTCCACCCCCGGATTCAGGTGTTATCCCGAGTGTTTAACAGCTGATAGGTTTTTTTTTTTTTTTTTTTTTTTATAATGAGATGTATTTCTTTGACAATTGTTTTTCTTAGTGTATGAGACTATTTGGTGTACAATATTATTTCTATTAGTGAATGATAACTCGTGCTTATTTTTATCAACATGATTATTACTAAATTGAATACTTAGCTTAGTAAATAAAATTATTTTATATACATCGATAAATTATTGATATTGCCTTTGCTCATAAAATATAATTTAATTCGTTTTATGTAATTTTAATGAATACTTTTTGTTTGTTTTTTTTTTTTTTTTTTTTTTTTTTTTTTATTATTTGTACAATCTAGTTTTATATACATATAAGGTATAAATACTTTTACAATGTTCCTTTTCTGAGTTGGGACTAGGTTAAATTTAAACAAAATGTTAATAATTTTTTTTTTTTTTTTTTTTTTTTTTTTTTTAAGATGTTAATGGTTGTTTAAATTTGCGCTTCCTTTTTATTTTATTTTTATGCGATTTTCTGTTTTGTGGTGTAAAAACTACAACTTTTTTATTTACTCCTACTTTTAATTTTTTGGCTCTAGGGGCTAGCTTGTTACGTCTATTGTTAAATTCAAAAATTGTATCATTTTCTTGAAAATTTGGTGGATCCTCTCTATTTTCATTTAATTTGTTTATAATAGCTCTGTTATGTTTTTCTATTTTGTTTTTAACTTGTTCAAAAAGACTAGTTTGGAAAAAACGTAATTTATTTAAGTAGTCATGTTTAGACTCATAATATATGTTTTTAAGAAACTTAGGTGTTCTACCTGTGAATAATTCTATAGGTGTTAAGTTAGTAGCAGAGTGAATACTGTTGTTGTAGGTTGCGAGAGCTTCGTTAAGTATGTCTTTAGATATTTGTTTCTTTTCTTTGTCATAAATAATTCTATAGATTTCCGTCAAGGTGGAATGGAATCTTTCGACATGTGAATTCCCTGTAGAGTTTTGAGGTGTTGTAATGTGAAGTTTAATTTCATATTGATCACAAAATTCTTTAAATAAATTGGAGTTGAATTCTGATCCAGGATCACAAACTATTTTTTTCGGAGAGCCATGATGACTGAAAAATTCTCTCAAGGATTGAACTATATTGATGCTGTTACGAGCTTCTAAAATGTAAGCGCATGCAAACTTAGAGAAATTATCAATCATAGTTAAAATCTGTTGGTTATGTATTGCGTACACATCGATGTGTAAGGTATCTAAGGGTAGGCTAGGTGTTTCGGTGACCTCATACTTTACTTTCGGAGGATGCCTCTCATATTTTAATAACTGACATCTTTCGCAGTTGTTTATAATTTTTGTTATTTTAGTTTTCATATTAGGAAAATAAACAGTTCGTCGAAGGTGTTGAAATGTCTCATAAATACCTCTGTGATTTGACTTTAAATGGTAATCATTAATTGTTTTGTCTTGATCATCATTGTTTACTATGTCGTTTAATAAATCCTTGCAACGAACAATTTTAAATACTTTATGGTTAGAAAAAAGTTTTGAAAAAACCATTTGGACTTTTCTAAAAGTGTCGTCATCCGTGTATAACGCCATAAGTTTTCTTGGAATCAAGTTGTCTTTTAAAATTGATGTTATTTTTTGTTCATTGTATACACATGACTGCCTGAAGACTCTTCGGCGCTTAGTCTGGAACAATATCTTATAGCTCATATCTGGTATCATTTCGCAATTGGTTTTTGTAAGAACAAGTTGATCCGTGAATTCATTTAAAGGACGTTCTGAGATTGCAATCCCATCATTTAAATTTTCTTGAGCAGAATGAACGGTTGATATATTGGAACTCGTTTCTAAATCAGCTATATTATTCTTTAAGGATTCGTTAATGTTTACTTCAATGCGACTTAAAGCGTCAACATTGGTATTTAATTTACCTTTCTTGTAGTGGATTTCATACTCGAATTCTTCAAGTTTAAGTCGCCATCTTATCAATCTAGAGTTAGTGTCTTTCAAAGAAAACAACCAAGTCAGTGGCTTGTGGTCTGTTACTATGTAAAACTTACGTCCATACAGATATGGACGAAAATGTTTGGTGGCCCAAACAATAGCTAAAAGCTCTTTTTCCACTGTACTGTAGTTGATTTCTGAATCTGATAATGTGCGTGAAGCATAAGATATCGGCTTGTCAGAACCTATGGGGCCCTGACTTAAGACAGCACCTAGAGCAAAGTTGCTGGCATCCGTTGTCAGATTAAATGTTTTAGAAAAATCTGGATACTGCAAAATTGGGTCATTACTGAGAATATCTTTGCAATGCTCAAAACAATTACGGTAACGTTCATCTAATGATATATTACTCCCCTTTTTCAAACATTCTGTCAACGGCTTTGTAAGTTTGGCAAAATCCTGTATAAATTTTCGATAATACCCTAACAGCCCAAGAAAGGATTTGATTTGCTTTTGAGTACGGGGAATCGGAATTTTTTTTATCGAATCTATTTTGTCTGGGTTTGGTCTTACGCCCTGAGGTGTAACAATATGGCCAAGGAAGGCTACTTCTTTCCTTAAAAACTCGGACTTATTGAGTTGAACTTTAAGGTTAGCTTGCTGCAACCTGGAAAAAACTTTTTTAAGGTTTTCTAAATGCTCTTGGAGCGAGGTGGAAAAAACAATAATGTCGTCCATATAAATCAGACATATTTTTCCCTGCATGTCCATCAAAACATTATCAATCACTCTTTGAAACGTACATGGGGCATTTTTGAGGCCGAATGGCATTCTAATAAATTCATAATGGCCATTATTTACTGTGAATGCTGTTTTACTGATGTCTCTGCGGTCTATTTCAATTTGATGGAAACCAGAAGCTAAGTCGAGGGTAGAAAAGTACATACTCCTTCCTAGTTTATCCAAAATGTCTTCTATGTTAGGAAGTGGATATCGATCCCCAACTGTTTTTTCGTTTAACTTCCGATAGTCCACTACCAAACGCCACTTTTTCTTGTTGGATGCATCCATCTTTTTTGGAACGATCCATATTGGACTGCTCCATGGGGAATAACTTGGTCTTATGATTCCCTGTCTAAGAAGTTCTTGTATTTGGTTCTGAATTTCTTTTTTGTGAATTTCCGGATATCTATACGATTTTGTATAAATGGGTATCTCATCGTTAGTTCTTATGCGGTGTTTGATTGCATTCGTGAACGTAAGTGTGTTGCCTTCTTTGAAAAATATGTCGTCATATTGCCTACAGAGTTTGGAAAGTTGTTCTTTTTCCTCTAAATTCATATGGTCTGTTCTTAGTAAGTTTGTTATGTCGGTATGGGAAATCTGTTGAGATTGGTCTGAATTGTATGTAATGTTCACATTATTTACCTCTTCAAAATTTTTGTAAGGTTCAACTTTTAAAGGTTGTTCTAAAAACAATTTTTGCTCCTCATTTGACATATTTATCACTTCCACTCGACTGTACCAGTTGAAAGATCTATAAATGCCTTCAGGTATTTTTAAGAATTTATTTATCATAGTCGGTTTTATATAAATATCTCCATTTTGAATATCTACAGGTAGATTAGCTATAATTTTTGAATTTGGCTGAACATTGAAAATTTTAGATGTATAGTTGGGTTTGAACTGAAGTGGTATCACTGCAGTTCTTGTTTCCAGAACTTTATTTTTAAGGTTCACTTTAGCTTGTATACGTTTCAACATCTCTAAACCTATTAAACCATCAAAATAGGAGTGAAATTTGAAAACCATGAATTTAAATGTCTCGTCTGTATTTAATTCTTTAAATGCAGGGAGAGTTACTTGCTTATTAAGTTCGTGCTTGTTAAATATAGTAGTGATCAAAATAGGTGGAATTATTTCATGTGTGTCGGGGTTTGTAGAAATTGGGTTAATAAAGTTTATTGAAGATCCTGTATCTATAAGGAATTTAAGTGGCTTTCCTGAATTTGACATGATGGAAATATATGGCAATGAATTTGTACACTCTTTATTAATGTCAATGAATCCTATTTGTTTTCCGAGGCAATTTACCGAAAATTTGTGTCATCTATTTCGTGATTTATTTCGTCGTTGTTATAAGGTCCTTCAGATATACTTTGATGTTCGATAGGAACATATTGATCAAGTTCTGAATAACAATATGGCTGAGGATTAGAATCTACATAATTCGTTGAAATTGTTTCAATTGACGGATCGTGATAGAATGTGGGATCTTGTTGTATATTATTGACTTCTTTTATTGAATAGTAAGGATTTGTGTTGCCGATTGTCATGTTATTGTTGTGCGAATTGAATGAGTTTGGGTTTCTGAAATTTGATTGTTGAGTTCTAGTATTTCGGGTTGTACCGCTGGATATGTCCATTGGAATTGGGGTTGAATGTGTTAGGGGAAGTTGTGAGTAGTTCGTTGGTCTGGGTGATGCTAAGTTCTGGTTTTGGTAAGGAATAAACTGGTTATTGAATGGAATATGCTGAGAAGAATTTATTGATCTATTTGGTACGTTTTGATTTTGATACGGAATTGATTGATTGCCGAATGGAATATGAATATTTTGATTTTGACGTTGAATAAAGCGATTTGAAGGGGTTTCAAAAAAAACATTGTTGTTTTGAGGAATTGGTTGCATGTTTTGCCTTGAAACAAATATGTTTGGCCTTTGATTGAAATGTGAATTACCCTGGCTAAATGTAAACGGATTTTGATTTGTCGGTGCTGAAAAATTAGGTCTTATTATTTTGTTAGTAACATTTGGAACAGTGTATTTCATGTAATAAGAGTTTTGCTCTCTAATGCAGAAACTAAATGCTTCCTGAAGGGTGGTTGGTCTCATAGCCCTAACGGTTGAACCTAAAGGTTCTCTAAGTCCAATGAGAAATGTGTTAAGGCACATTTCTGAATATAGTCCGCCTTTGGCTGAAACTACATTAGAGTCTTGCTCATGAATGTGCACATGATTGTTAAGCGTTGACAATATTTCTATAATTTTTGAGTAATATATTTCTAGGGTATCATTTAATTGTTTTATATTGTGTAGATCTCTAATCAGAGACGTTTCACTTCGTTTATCAGAGTAATGCAAAATTAGATTCGCTCTGATTAGAGGCCACTCCAAAGGAGTCCCAAACATATTCAAAACCTCGTTTGCTTCACCAGTAACCTTGTTTCTTATTGCTCTCATTATGATCCGAGCATATGGTGTGTTGTTAATATTTCTCATTATACTTAATATTTCCTCAACATTGTTCAAAAATTCATAAAGTAACCTACGATTACCACAAAATTGAGGAAGATCTTTTACGGCATCCGGAATTTTAAGAGTTTGAAAGATGTTATTAATTTCACTATTGTTTGTAGCGTTACTCAAACTGTTAATTTCATTTCTTACATTGTTATTTGTGTTAGTACCGTCTGTTAAGGTAACGGAATTATTGTTAGTATTTTGAGTTCCGATATTTGAACTATTGCCGGTAACTGTACTATTTATTAACAAACCATCTAGACCCACTCCAGAAGTACTAAGAGGAAAAGAAGTATTACATATATTATTATTGTTTGCCATTTTTTCAGAGAAATTATGTTCGTCGTCACTATCACTCTCTGGCTTACAATAAGGTCTATATGTATTCGAAATATTCCTGTTATGATTACTATTTGACTTATAAATATGCATATGTAATTGTTATAATATTTTGTATAAAATATATATATGTGTGTATTAAAAATAATATGAGAATGAAGATATATTTGATGCTAACTTTAATAATAAAAATAATATGATATTTGTAGTTATATTAAGAATAACAAGGAAAATTATTTAACATATAGTTTTCATTTAGCTTTTAAGTAACATTAAATTTTTGTTTTTTTGTTTTTTATATTTTGTTGTTTGACTTACATATATGTATGTAATACACTTATGAAACAGATAACTTTTACTTTTAGTTATTATAAATCGAAGTTCTGGTAATCAATTTGCCAAAAGTTCATCCTGGGCCGATGAATAAAAATTCTCCACACGAGGTGTGCCCTGGTCCTATATTTTGCAAAGATTCACTTAGCACCAATATGATCTTGATGTGAAATTCACGTAGGTACAGTCAACTATTTTGAATAGTGCTTGTGCAATTTTCATTTGCTGCATCAATTTCAATGTTCCTTTGATATTGTTGATGCAAAACTCACAAATAATATTGACTTGTATACGCGATCTTCCAAAAATTTGCAAAAGCACGACTGCGCCAGTTATAGTTTTTTAGATAACGTTTTTGTATCCAAAGAAAAAACACAATTCGGTCTTCGATTTTCAAAAGCTTTACAATTTATTTCATATAATCTTAAATTAGTGCGACTGACTTAACTGAATGCCAAGCCTTTTATGAGTTCTCTCTAACAGAACAATATTATCAGTTTTACATCTTCTGTGCACAACTGTGTTCATACATAATGACATATAATAAAAACAACTAACGTATAGATCTAGTAAAGATCTATATATTTTATGTGGTGGGGAAAGTTCTACAGTGTGTTGCACATGTAGAGTACATACATAACTCGCGATTTTTTTGCAGCTATTCTGTTACTCCCTGATGGTTTGCAGCACGATCTTTGCATTGAAAAGCATTAGTAAGTAACAGAATAGCTGAAAAAAATCGCGTGATTTTTTCAGCTATTCTGTTACTTACTAATGCTTTTCAATCGCGCGATTTTTTGATGAGAATATTCGCGACATTTGTAAGGATTTGCGGGCAAATTAAATAAGGCCCCAATTTGGGGCCTTATTTCATTTTTTTCTTTGGGGTCTTATTTCCTGGGGCCTAATTTTGCGGAGCCAAAAAAAAAACGCGTATCCTTGGTTCGCTTATTAAGCCCGAAGAAACAGCGATTAGCAAGAGTTATTCTACTGATGTTGTTTGTCGAGTTTACAGCAGTGCCCATGTAGCGTATTGCCAAACTGTATATCAGCATTCAGCACAGAAAGCGAGCGCTCTACATGTGCATTTTAACATATAGTGTAGTAGCACGCTACATATAAGATTTTACATAAAATTTTTCTGATACACAAATATGTCGCAAGACAAATTATGTTGATCACTGAAATTTACATATATCGACATAAAGTACAAGCTAGTAATACAAAGATCCTCCATTTTTAATTGTTAGTCAAACGTCAAAAAAAAATTAAGTACAATTTCAATTATTTTTTTTGCTGTGCTTGACATTGTGGAATGTCTATTTCAGTGGAACATCCTCCTCAGCCTGTGGAAGCAACACATTCTCTAAGATAACTCTGTACTCAAATTCATTTGAAAATGCGTTTGAAAAACAAACATAACATCTCGACCTGTGACGTCAGTGGTCATAAGCGGTGGAATGCGTTGTGCATACGACTTCGAAGACTGAGTAAATCTGATAATGCGTGGGTTCGAATCTCATGATGTGCATGTGAAAAAGTTTCTCATAATAAAATTGGATTAAAGCTCGACACCAATGAATTGGCACTCCTTGAAATAGCTATATCTCCAGCCAAAGATGGAAAAACGAATAATAAAATTCGTAAAAAACTAGTAAATAAAATTCGTTTAAAATTGGTGGTAGCACCTTTATGTTGTTGTTGTTGTTCAAAACATTCATTGATTCATAATATCTTTCATCTATTTTATGCATTGAACCCATAATATGTCCAGAAAAGCATCCCCGGATCAAAAAATTCGTTCCTTCATGTTTAACAGTGCTCCAGTTCTTGTAACCCGAAGATTAAGAGTGTGTTTGATTGGCCGATGAGCACGTCGGCAACTATTCGATCCTTTCAATTTGAGTACAGATGTACCGAAAATAAACACCATTTTAATTTTGCGCCATTTGAGGAAATCTCTTAATTTGTTATTTTGAACCTAACTGAAAACAATGGATGAGCCAACACTGTTGTTTTACATTCTGACACATTTAGACGTTTCAAAATAACGTTTGTTTTCTTCTCATATACCTTCATATTACTTGCAAAAATAAAAGGAGCTCGAAAGTTGCTTTAGTTTTGACCAAAGTTACATAATTTGAAGTGCATTCAATTATTTTTTTGCATTTTTTTATGAACTGTTGAGATGCGAGATTATCCTAGGGTATGATAAACCTCGATTTAGCTCTGATGGAAGCATGTTTTTCAGACTCAGCCAAATTGATTAAGAATTTGAAACTAACAAAGTTTACATTAGGTTAATCTAACACTAGACCTTAATCGCCTCTTACAATAAGTGAGAATTTTTGCAAAGATATTTTAACCCTTTCCCGTACGGTGGAATGTTATAATGCAGTTAGCCAGTTCAATTTCATTTTGATCTACATGAAATTCCAGTCCTGAAATATCCACCTCTAGTCGGTTAATGTTACGCTTGTTAACCCATGAAGTACAGTACCTTTCTGTCTACCTACACTTAATGTCCCTTATCCCAATCGCTTTCTCTCAATGTTAACTCCAGCAATGAAGTCGACAACCTGCGCATACTTATATTGATAAACAACAATTTTGCATTTGATTTAATTCCATTTAATTCCATCTTAGATAAACATGCGAATAGTGATGGTTGTTTGTGAAATTCCTTGTCCTTAACCCCAACAAAAGCATTAGCGTTGATTGAAAAGACGTGCCTGCCAACGCCAGACCCTCGAAAAAGCTGAAGATAGATGCTGATAAAATAGGTGAATTAATATTTTTCCTATTCACTTTTATTTCAATTTCAGTGGAATCTCTTCAGTTTTTTTTTAAGAATAAGTAGGATTTAACTCTATATACAAATTTTCAACCAATCTTTATTTCATTCAAACAAGACCTACAGATAGGTTTATCTATTTACCAAATAAAAAGAAAGCTTGGAAAAATAGTATTATTTTCTTTCTGATTGATTGAAATGTCACATTATGTTTGTGAAAAATTTAAACAAGGACATGTTATGGTATATACTCTTTAATATATATGTTCAATATACACGAAGGACATAACAGAAAAAAAGGAAAAATAAAAATACTTAAATCTCTCCATAAAAAATGTTCCGCCGTTAAATTTAAGATTTATAAATTGTCCATCATTAATACCATAGAAGCAAAAGGACTTTTTATTTGCCCAGATTTTTTTTTATAAACGGATTTCACCCCACACCCAATCATCTCTATAAAATAAAAATGACATTTCTTTAAGAAATAAACATGCACATTTATTGTGTTGTATAAGGGATACAAGTGTGGCTCAATGAGATAGTCAAAATGGATGAATACTAGGAACATACAAAACAAATCCATATTTATTTCTGGGTCAGCATGATTGATATCGAACAAATATTTAAAGTAGTTTGGGGTTGAGGGGTTCGTCCCATACTTAGTATAATTATTTCGGGGTTCAAGGATAACTTATACTCGTTTTCTGAAAGCAATGGCGATGGCGAGCGCATGCTAGAACCGATTTCGATTCACCAATACCAAAGGTCCTTCGATGTGATTGGCTTTCTGCATCCTAGTCATCGTATATCGAACGATACCAATACCCTACATTGATGTGAGTCAGTGGGGAAAAAATAAAACATCACCCTTATTCACTAGGAGACTTGCGCTTCAGAGAACCTATTATACCACATCCACTCCTAATTTAAAGTTGAGAAAATTTATAAATCTAACCTGACTAATGCATTATTCATTCTTTTCTGGAACACTTAACAATTGATATTTGTTCCACTTGTTTAACACTCATGTAAAAAAAGCAAAAAATCTGAGAACCAGCATGCATTCAGCATTATTTTGTATCAACGATAAGAAGAAACGCTTCCTTGCTACCAGAACATTTTTTTAATGTAAATAGACAAATTTAAGGAAATCAAATGAATCCTCCTCCAGAACAATACATGACATCCTTAATGTTGTGTGTGTTTATGACTTTTGAAGAAAATTTTCTATTTGGAGGATTTTTTTTTTGAAGGGATGGATTCGCATGAATATGAACTGCGATTACTACAAGACGATGCCTACTTATTTTTCTTTATATCCGAAAAATGGTTTTCTTGTCTTTTTCTTTATTCGTTTATATTTTTTTTTGTTGAACTAGGATGCTCGAAGAAATTATGTACCAGCGATAGAAGTAATTATACACAATTATTTTGCTTCATATATTCGTGTTATTAACTGTGCTTTTTGTACTTGGATGTTTTTCATTCGTAAGTACATATAGTAGTGTGTACTGAGGGTTGATGAGTGTATAGCTGGAGTTAAATCAGTTGGCATTTCCTAAGAACATAGGTACAACACGTGTAAAGTAAATTTAAAACAAAATTGTTCTTCTTCTGAAAAATTAAAGGGTACATAAAGATCTACTCTAAAAATTTTTAGTCTCATGTAAACTTACAAACTAAATGTTGGTTGGCTTTCAATTTAACTGTTGATAAGTAACCAGATAGACTCAAATGCGGTATTCGGAACTTTCCGGTAGATGTGCGTGTGCAAGTTTGATTTCTTAATGAATGATTGAGAAATAGAGGATTGGGTGTTTTTTTTATTATACATCAATGTGAAGAAATAAAAAAATACATTCGTCATCGAACCAGGTTATGAAACGAGATAACCTATGGAATTTGGTGTTTTGTTGCTGGTAGCAGGTACTCCGATTTAAAAAAAGAGAAATATGATACGCATTCTTGCCATTTCTGTTTTTGGAGTAATGCAGCAAAACCCTCGAGGAATTGAATGCTTCGAACACTCAAAGATAACATTTGCATCAGACAGAGGCTGTCGGTGCAGATGTTGCAAGCTTGATTTCCAGGAACTTCCTTGGTACATTATTAGTGAGAGACACGCTTTTCGTTGCACGACTTTTCTCGACAGAAAAAAAGGGGGAAATCTTGCTACTTCTACTAGTAACCCCTACTTCGGAAAAATGGCGCCCAACGTGAGTCCATTGTTGCTGAGCAGGGTGTATGAGTTGGGGTGGCATAAATTTAATTTTGGGATAAAATTAGCAAGTGGACATAGTCCTCGCATAGAGTTGACCTTCTACTCGGAACATTTGAACTTTTTGAAAGTTACTGGCAAGTGGACAAATGCTTTGATTTAATCACTGTTTTAAACAATCGTAAAATTCTAACATAATTATTTTTTTTCCGAGTAGCTCTCTGAGAGTCAACGTGAAAGAACAGTGGACAACGGAGGAGACAAATCGTAAATAAACTCTCGAAATTCCATCAGAGTATTCTCAATCTCGATATTAAAATTTCGAAAACATTACTCCCAAATAAAACCTAAAAAAATCTGTTTTTTTTTGTTTACGAAACCACTTCATGATCTTTTTAGCAAGTAAAACAGGAATTAAACCGCCTAAATATTTCGTTTCTTATACATATTAATCGCCATTTTACCATTTCAATATCACTCGTAGCCAACTGGTTAGATGCGAATTTTACACAAACTCTCAACTCCTGTTTATTATCTAGAACAAAAACTGACATGTCATTTTACATTCATGTATTGTGCGCTAGAGTTTTTTACTCGATTAAGAAGTTAAGGATCATCTTTTGTTCTTCATTCATATAGGCTGCTACAGATAGTATTGTGGCAGTAGGAATGAGTGTTGGGTAATTTTAAGAAGAAGACGTCACGTCAAAACATGTATTGTGTATGTAAGAGCTATACAATGGTGAAAGTAGCTACATAAATATCTTCTTTTCTTTTCTTAAAAAAAAAGGAAGTAGACAATAAGTAGAAGAAATGTTAAAATTACAAAATATAATTCTAGGTTAAGATAAAGGGTTATGCATATCCTTGATAGCTATAAATTGTATTACACAGGTACTTTTATATGGAAGGTTTCCCAAATGTATATTCAGATTCAGTTCATATAGCAAGTTTTATAAAATGTGGTAATGGTTAAAGAAGAATAATAAAATCTTGGAGAGATACATAAGGAATGTGTCCTTTATAAGAATTCAGCTATTTAGATTTACATATTATGTTAAACACAAACAGTGCAGTTCCTTTTTCAAAGAGAGCTCTTTATATTCGCTCGTCGCTATAAATTTCAAACGATGATAACAAAAAGAGTGATGAACGTCTTGACAAATTATCAGTTCTTCCTTTGATTGTTTAAAGTGAATTGTGGCTTCGTAATTCCCTCTGTTATATCAAAGTAGGAGCACGTTATTCTATACTTCGAAATTCTGTTATCCTACAATTCTGCAAATAATTCTACATTCTGTAACACAGGTCTCCGAAATTAATTGATGTTCGGTGTGCGGGACAAACTGTGGATAAAGCATTCGACTTTTTTTACTTAAATTTAAGATGTCCAGTTGCAGATTTCAAAGTTTGAACAAACTTTCTGTAGGAAATATACGTGAGAGACGCGGGGAGCATGGCATCGGGCATTGTTGAAAAAGCAATTTTTAATTGTGAATTTGTTTTTAGTTATGAAACACTGCATAAAAAGGTACCGGTCTGTAGCCGTAGAGTTGTACATTTCGAGTGTTTTTTTTGCTAACCGAAGCACGTTTTCAGTTTATAGACCATCACATCAACTTTATTTACTGTAGGGTAGGGTAGTGAATTTCAGAGCAAGATTAGACCCATAGCAGGGCCTATTTCAACGAAAACCACGGATGAATAAGTTGACCGTTTTTGATTTCCCAAATTGAAAACCCAGGTTAAACACATGCTTATAGGTTATAATTCATCAAGTTCCATACGTAAAAGATTTAAATCCTTTAAGATTCAAATGATACTGACTTTGAACTACGCAAAAGTGATGTTGAGATTTTGTATTGTCGCTCAAATGGATAACGTGTTCTTCAGTTACAAAGTTACTTTTACATCGGATGTTATGTAAAGCGAAATTGCAACCCACGGCGGCGCATCAAGTTTAAGAGTCTTTTTACAAATCTATGGTTGCAGTCATGTAGAATTCTTTGCGACGATTTTGCCTTCAGAAAGCTAAAGTTCTGCTTGGTACCGCAAAAGCACACTACTATTAACGGGACAAAGAAACATGGTGTTGGAGTTGGAAAAAAAAACGTTTTTTAAGCTTGGTCAATGTTTAACTGAATGAAAAATCATACCTTAAAGTGGTCTACAGATGTTGCCAAAAAGAAACAAAAAAAAGAGTTTGGCAACTCAAAGCGGAGGTGTAATTTTGTAGTTTCCACTCAATGAATGCGAAATGCTGAAGGGATTTGTTCGATATTCAAAGCTTTTTGTGGATAGAACGATAACATTTTTCGCAGAAAATGAAAGTATTGCGAACAGTTTCTCCGACTATATTTTCCAATCAAGTCGAAAAAGTAAGTCAGCCGGTGAACTCAACTGATTCCAGCTTTTACAAAAGAGGGACGCTGAAAACCCTATCATAAAAGCAATATCAATTAACGCACGTTGCGCAGCAATCGCAAAGAAAAACAGACAGATTAGAATCTTCTGGAAAAAAACATTCGTGGACACCGGCATTGAAGTGGCCTCACAGAACAATTCAAGACCGGGAAGCTTGTCAAAGTTTTCCGATATCAACCCACAAGCAGATCTCTAGCTGAAGCGGTAATTTGGGAGAGTTGCGGTCCCATTCGAGATATACAAAATTATTACGTTTTTAAATCCACACTGATGAGGGTATAATTGAGGAATGATAATACTTCTGTTACGATTTTTTTTGTAAATTAAAAAAAAAAATATTTTTAGTATTTTACCATGAAAAATAATAATTCAAATATTACAAAAGCCATATCATCACCATCATCTTTAATAATTCAAAACACAGTAAATCCAAATTTCGAATATAATGTTCATTAAGGCTAATAAGAAACATAAAATCATTAATCCTTTGGGAATTAATTTATTATAATAAGATCCACCAATGCAAACACCACCTTAATTTAAGCAGCAATGGCAATAATTTTTAAAACAGCTTTACTACATTAGGAACGACTCTTGGAGGTGTACCAACCGTCCTTTATTCTGACACAAGGACACACAAATATTATACGAGATGATGATAACGAGAAATACTGAAGGATCCGAAGATTTAAAATGTACCAATCTGTTTTAAAAACGAAAATAATTTCCTATACGAAACATGTTAATATGATATTTTAGTGTGCGAATATTATAATGGTAGGTTGTATAATATGAAACCCGGACTATGAAATAATTTAACATGTTAAAGTTGGAGGAGAATCCCTTTTTTTGTTATGTTTATAAATATATCCTAGCATGGATAATGTTAAAACTGAAAAAGGTATGAGGATCAAAACAAAGGACCTATAAATATTGAAGAATGAAAAACAATAATTCACAACAGTTTTGTTTATGGTGCCACAAAACAATTTCGCTACCAAGCTACTTATAATTTTAATGGTGGCGATGCTTGTCGTTGAGTGTGTAATAATAATGTATCTATTTACATTATTCTAATGATGATGCTAGTGTGTAAGAAAAATGTTTAACATAAAATATATTGCTTATATATTATTATTACTATTCACCGTGATCGGAGAAATAATGACGCTATAAATTTGGGTGTAAGGGGTAAATGCAGAAAAACCATCTACTTAATTTGATATTAATAAACTACAATAATTTTCATTACGAGCTTGTTCGTCTTTTAAAATTGTCCGTAAATTACATAATTGTCCCTTTTCCCACTGCCAGTAGTGACAGTTTAGATTGCCTCATTTCAAAAGTGTTTTTGAAAATTTGAGGGTTATCATATTCACAGAAAAATTAAAATGCAGAGAATATGTTTCAAACAAAAAATCAAAAATTTTAAGGCTCTGCGAAGTTAAGCCCCAGAAAGTAGGACCAACAAAAATTAAATAAAGCCCCCAAATGTGGGCTTTATTTTATAATAAAATTATGCCCCATGCAATAAAGCCCTAACGGAATGAAAAAAAAAACACCTCAAAACATTTGACATTGTACCCAAATTTGTTTTGTCCATATTTTTAGATATTCTCAAAAATTAAATAATATCCCAATTTTTTTTATTTTCGGTTTATCAACAAAAATTAAATAATACCCAAAAAATTTGGATGCTTTGCTTGCTGACAAAATTGCGCGATTTTTGTCAGCAATTCTGTTACTTACTGATGCTTTTCAATGTAAATATCGATTGTGTTTTGTTAGTAATAGAATAGCTGATAAAATCGGGCGATTTTAAGCAGCAATCAATAGAAGGGGGGAGGAGTGTTATCACTAAGGCACTTTCTCCTTTCATTAAGACGGCAGCGGAGGAATTCCCCGGATAGAATCATTGGTGACGTCTACAGTTGCAGTCAGGTTGATCTACTTAATGAACACCTTATACGGGTTACTACGACATATTCGAAGATTAGGCTTTTAAGAAGCGGTTTATCCGGCTCACTGCTCTTGGAGCTATGGAAGGGCCAGTTGTGCAAGCGTAGTTCAGTCTTTGTTAGAAATTTTAAGTCACCGATGGCCCTAAGAGTCTGGTCCTCCAGGATCGAGGTTGTGCGGTACTTGGCGGTTCAGTGATCAAAAGATCGTCAACCAAACTGATCACATCCCGATAGATACCAGACATACTTCCAGTATCTTGAATGTTCGAGCATTCAATTAGGATGACAAACATAGAATCTGACCACTTCTTCGCAGTGTCGAGTACGTAAGATGATATACATGGCGCCACAACGCAAAGCTGATGATGTGAGAAGATTTGATATCGCGTACCTAAAATCGCAAGAGACCGCAAGAACCTTTGCTGAACGCGTTTCTACCAAACTCTCAACAAGCAGACTCTGATGTGCTGGGTTTAACTAGGCGTCCACAACGAAACTCGTGGTTTGATGAAGAATGTAGGTTGGCGCATGCAGCGCAGAACAAGGCCTACCAGGCAATACTGAAGACTTAAACCAAAGCTTATATAGAGCAGTCCTGGAGCTCTAACGGCAAAAATTAAGGGAGGAACGCCGACATCTCAAGAAGAAAAAGAGATCACGGAAATCGAGTGGTCGAGTCTATCGAGGATTGTACCAGCAGGAGTGATGTTAGCAAATTCTATCAAAGGGTAAAAAGATCAACCCAAGGCTTTAAGACCACAAAGGAAGCCTGCCGAGATGAAAGGGGGAATATGGTAGTGGATACACATACACAGTCATTGCTGATGATCTGGAAATACCATTTTTCTAGACTACTAAACGGCGAAAATAGCCAAAATTCCGCTGCAGGGCGACTAATTCCATATAACGTGGACGATAATGGACAACATATTCGTTCACGCGACCTGAATAAGGTGCGGCTAACGATTGCCAAACTTAAATCAAATAAAGCTGCTGGTGCAGACGGCTTAAGAACTGAATTGTTTAAAGCAGCAGGAGATGTGTTGGTAGGGAGCATGCACCACTCATTTGTAAAATTTCGTCGGAAGAAAGTATGCCCGATGAATGGGACATAGGCATAGTGTGCCCCATTCACAAAAAAGGAGACGCTCTGACATGCACCAACTAAACCAACGTAGCTTATAAAATCTTGTCGGCTATCCTGTGTGATCGCTTAAAACCGGTTGTAAACGTTCTTACTGGCGTTCTTATCAAAAGTCCGTTCAAATGTTCGCTTAAGCAGATGACATTTTTCTAGCTGGGGTACCATTATAACAACGCAGAATAACATCAGAGCGGTTAGCTAGTAAAAGAGCTGGCGGAGAGACTTGTTGGTTAAGGCCAAAGTCCATCCCGGACTGTAAGCGCCATCTTTAATAATTCAGTTATTTCCGGTAATCAATTCGTGCAGGAGATGATTAAATAATATAATATACTTACTTATTATACCCACACGTCATTTGCTGTATCCTTTCATTCAAAACGTGTTCAAATACATTCAAAAGCTCCCATTTTGCTAAATAAATAATTTTGATTTCACATGACATCATTAATTATCTATTAAAGTATGAAACCCCAAAAAAGTGCAGTAACTTTTTGGACACACTTTTCTAATCTGAATCTTACATTTACCTTAAAAATAGTTTAAGGTGACACTTAAATACTCCACGGTGTGATTGTCACATAAATCTTACATAAAATGAAAATATTAAAACAACAAATGTCATGCAAATAACATGCAACATAGTCATTATTATTTTAACTATTATATTTTTTTTTTGTTTAATTTAATTAAATCTATTATTTTTTGTTTATTATGTGAACAAGAGCATTAAAACTTAAACAACTTCTAATACACTTGCACGCATTTGTTTTGAGGATATGATTCGACTTTTGAGTTGTTAATTGTAAAACTTCACCTAGCTTTTTATATCCTTTATATTTGTTTTTCTATACAGCTAAAGAAAAAAAAAAAAGAAGATAAATATCTGACGATATGCAAACATGAAAAGTCAACACAAGCAAGAAAGCACACGCAGTTATTATCTACAAAATATGATTTTTTTTTTTTGTTTCTTTGCAAAACACATATTTTCTCAGAGCAAAGGCACACTTTAAACGAAGAGTAGGTACATGCAGAAAGGACATTTGTTTTGTGAAAATAATATAATGACTTGTTAAGTCAAGCAAGGATAGTCAAAAAAAAACACTAACCAAAATCTACTTTCTCTAATTGAAAGGGACCGTTCGTGGTGTTGTACCATCTTGGCCCACACTTCTAAAAACACACTAAGTGAAATACATAAAAAAAAAATAAGTAAAAATATTATAAGGAGTGTAGATGAATTACGATATCCTTTTAATAAAGTTATTTTCCACTAAATTTGGTGCGAGAAATGGTCGTTGCTTGACATCGTCAATGATACGGGAGGCGCGCGGCGGCTCTACGAAAAAAAAAGACGTGAGGAAAGTTTAAAAAATAAATCAGCGGCCCAAGTCTAGTTTTTTTTTAAACATACAAAATGAGACGAGAGAAAATTAGAATGTCAGTGTCCTAAGACGAACACGTAATAAATCATCGTTCAATAAGGACTAACAATTAATTCCAAAGCTTTTGAATGATCGACGTAGGGTTGATATTGAAAACAATAAAATGGGTACAATAAGGATTCGATGAAATTCGCTGTGATATCTATTTTTACAATTTGGTATGGGTACATGCAAGTTACAACTACACTCATTATTTACTTCATCCAAGTGTTGTCCTTACAACTTAGTATCTTCCCTTTTTTAGTGCATGCTCAATTATTGCTCATTGAATGCGAATTGAAACTTCACTTAGTGCCTTCATAGACAGTGAATAACATTTCTCCCAGTCTCTGTATATAGAAGAAGATGTATGCGACTGTCACGATTTCTCATTAGATAAAAAATTAAATAAATTTTGCGTTTCTTTTTTCCCTCGAGTCCTCTTTTTTCAAGTTTTTTTTTTTAAATAAAAAGAAATTAAGGAGCAAAAAAAAAATCAAGTAGATTTCAAATCGTGACTTAATTTGTTCCATGTAACACCACTCTTTCAAGCATCATGGGTGAAGGAAACACATAGCAGAAAGATATATATATAAATATCCTGAAATGGAGAGGACAAAGAGGATATTTGTACAAATGCTTTAGAAAAAAAGTGCGAAAAAAATGGCGACGGCAATTCTTAATTGAAAACTATTAAATTTGTCTTCCCTGTCATTGCGTCCTTAATCAGGCATCTCTTTTTGTTTGCTATTCCATGAAACTCAATGTAATGCTGCGTTTAATTGAATGCAATTATTTATGGTATTAAGAAATGACAGTGCGAGATTCCAGTGTACTATTACAATACAAACGCAAAGGAATATAAATTAAGTTTAAAAGAAGAAAAATATTTCAAGCTAGTATTTTTTTTTTAAATAAGTCAAATGGAAAATGGAACACCCAAAGGGTTGGTGTGTTAGCAAGCCAGATGATCAATATAATTGGGTGCACTGCGATGTCTCGTATACCAAAAAAAAAATGCATTTTTGTTGGGTATTCAAACACAAAGGGATGTTTTCACAAGTAGTATTTCACGAGGCCAACTTTCACTTTAAAGACAAGAAAAATTAAGACAAAAGTAGTTCCAATATATACTGCTATTGTGGGGGGAAACCCTTTGAAGAATCCAAAGAACCTAGCTGTCGAGAGAAATTTCGAGTCATGTTCATCAATTCAAGTGTTGGTGGGAGGGAGGTGGTGAAGACCAACATTTGTGAAGACGCGGAAGATAAGGTGCATGATCTTGAAGCGTCAATATTATCAAGACGAAAAGGGTTTTCGAAAAGAAGATAGACAGAAAAGATAGTGTGCGATACAAGGATCGTTTCGTTGCTAAAGGTTTTATACCGAAAAAAGGTATTGACTTTTTGGTACTCATCTATACGGCATTTATTAGCGTTATCACCATAGATATAACTTAAAAATTCAGCAAATGAATTTCTGGAAGGCAAGTGATTTCTTATATATGTAATCTAGAATGGAAAAGAATCACAATGGAAAAATATCTTTATATCTCTAATGAATTGCATGCTTTTTGTTGATTTTGAAAAAAAAAAATAGTCGATAGATGACCACGATATCATATCAATATAGTTGGCCCTAAAGCCACGAGGAGCTCCGAAAATTTACGTGCGGATGGTCACGGATATGTACGAGAGAGTCGAAACAGAATTTCGATGTATACTACATGTGTCACCGAAAACTTGCCAACAGATGTTGGTGTTCTACACCGAAAAGCGTCTGGAGTCCTTTGCTCTTTATTATAAT
The DNA here is from genome assembly GCA_951217065.1 of Baccha elongata. NCBI lineage: Eukaryota > Metazoa > Arthropoda > Insecta > Diptera > Syrphidae > Baccha > Baccha elongata. The sequence goes on along the minus strand of OX578274.1, from coordinate 15,748,609 downwards.
TCTTCGTCTACTGAAAATGTAGATGAGGGACTCAAAAGTGACTCAGATATTCTTTGCTGCCGATGGAGCTGATGATGATTCATTGCTGCAACTGGCACTTAATGTATGGTCGAACTTTTAAGAAGGAAACGGGTATCGAAGAGCAAACAAAAAACATAATATATATGTAGCCAATTTTCTGATCCACTCAGGCGCAGGCATGTTCCGAAAATTTATTTGAACGGAACAATAATTTCCAGGTGCAAACAGTTTAAATAACTTGAATCTTAATAACGAAGCACCTCGTGATGACGCCATAAACCATCGCTTAAGCGCATGGTGGTTGAAGTGGCGTGAAAATTCCGCCGTCTTCTGTGACCAAAAAATAACCCCCAGCAGCGCTTACGTAAGGTTACAAAGTTCCGAACTATACAAGAGGTATGATAGAAATTTGACGGCAACTGAGATGATACTTCGCATGACAGCAGGAGTGTCAAATCTGGATCAATTTCAAAAACACCATCGTTAATAAAATACATTACGATAAACTCAGCTTGTACTATGTGAACCCACCCCAAAAAGCATTATTATATTACGTTCCGATACAATCGCGAAAAACAGGCAGGCCCATGAACTCCTGGAAAAAACAAATGCACTTTAGCATTCATCTCATAAATTCCCTGAAAACCTGAAGTCCAGATGGTCCGTCGAAGCTATTTTAGTAAGTTTATCTGGCTTCTTCCTTTTTTACTTATTTACCAATAGAGCTACATCCTATTTATGAGCTTAAACGAGAATGGTCCAGCAAATGCTCCATCAAATTTATTTTCACATTAAACATCTTTTTTATGGGTTGCGAATCAAATTAAATGGATTCTTCAATATGTTAGATAACCATTAGATAAGCCTTTTAATTGCTATTATAAAGTTATTCTTAAAGAGGGTGACCCTAATCTTCCCGAAAATTATAGAGGAATTTCTGTTCTCAGTTCTTTTCGAAAACTTTTTACCCAAATTCTTTTCTTCAGGCTTGTTAATAATAAGCTGCTTTCAGGCTGGATTCCGAGCTAATCTCTCGACAATCGACCAGATCTTTACTCTAACTAGTGTAGCTAGACGTTTTATAGAGAAAAAATCGAATCTGTATGAATTTTTTGTAGATTTTAAGGCAGCTTTTGATACCGTTAATAGGAGATCGTTATTATTTAAGCTCGCAGCTATAGGGGTATCGACTAAATTCATAAGAACTTAAGACCAGCTTCTTACAAATATGACTGCTTGTGTATCTAATGGTAGTAACCAGTCGAAATAGTTTAGATCTGATGCCGGTGTCCCACAGGGCTGAATTTTAAGTCCTCTTATATTTTCGCTTTTTATAAATGATATTGAAGATCATATCCCTGGCGCCTGGTGGTGTTACTTATGGTGGTCTACAAATCAAAGTTTTGCATTATGCGGATGACCTTGTTGTTTTAACTGATAACGCGGTAACACTTCAGCTCCAAATAAACAAGCTAAATTAGTACTGTGATACCTGGGACCTCAAAATAAATACATCTAAGTCTAAAATAATGGTTTTTAGATCTCAGAACCGTAGTGCTCGAAATGACCGTACGTAGACCCTCAGTGGCTCCAATTTAGAAGTTGTGACTGAGTACAAATACTTAGGATATCTAATAACATACATTTTAAATCTGAGAGCGCACATAAAAGATAAACTAGCAGCAATTAATTGTATATGGTCACATTTCTTCAACAACAAAAGTGTAGACCCGGCTTCAAAATTCAGGGTGTTTGATGCAACCGTTAAAAGCTGCTTTTGCTATGGTAATGAAGTTTATGGGTACAAGCAACTGGAAGAAATTGAATTTATCCAAAGATTTTTTTTCAAACGGATCTTTAGGCTCCCATATAACACACCAAATTATGCGATACACGTCGAATCGGGATTGCCTCCAATGTATATTAGGAACCTTAAAGCTAACGCAGACTATATCATCAAAGTCATGCAAAGGCCGAACACCAATCTGCAGAAAAGAATTCTTTTAGTGTCATTAAGATGTCGATATACTCCTTTTAAAGATTGGTATGAATTGTCCTCGACACAAAACTATCCTCTGACTTTCTGTGTGGAAGATCTAGATTCGTGGAGAACTGCATTCTATGATTGCATTTCTACTCTCGATGAGCAAATATTTCTGGCTTTTAACGATAGGGCGAGGGAGTCTGTGTCGAGAACAATGTATAGCAAACTTAATCTCTGTTTGGGGGAAGCCAATTACTTTAGAGATGAATTTACTGTTTGGGAGATGAGTTTGATTTTTAAAGATCGCGAAGAATTGCTAGAGCTCAATTATAGGCCTCACAGAAATGATATTAGTCCCCACTGCACATTGTGTAATCTGAATCAAATTGAAAACATCTTCCACTTTTTGGCAATTTGTCCCTTCTTACAAGAAATTCGGCGACTATACTTCAACAAGAGTTATCTATCGCTAGAGGAATGTTTAAGTGTTCTGAACGGAGAGAGTGGTTGGAAGCTGCTTATTCGGTTTATCTCACATTCGGTTGAGTATAGAAATACATATGTGAATCTATTTTAGGTACATACCTATGAAGATAGAATCTGATTTAATTTTGTTTTAGCTAAACTAAAAGCCTGATTTTTGAGGATAAAACTTAATCTAATTTTGTTTTAGCTAAACTAAAAGCCTGTTTCAATTTAATTTCGTTTTAGCTAAACTAAAAGCCCGCGATACCAGTTGATATTTTAAGTCTTTAACTGCTTCCATATTCTGTTTTGTTTTAGGTAAACCTAATTTATTAAATGTAAAATAAAGCCAAACTTTTGTCTTAAAAATATGAATCAATATTATTATTTACTTTATTAATTTCGTTTTCGCTAAACTAAATGCATATAAATCTAAGTCCTTCTTTGTTCTAGATTATGTTTAATTTATTTTTTTTTCTGCTGATTAATTTTTTTGTCATAAATCTTTTTGTATACATTTTCTCTCAGATTATATAGATATATATTAAATTAACCGGCAGACGGCTTAGGGCCATGCTTGTATATCTTTTTAACTTTAAGTTTGTATTCTTCTGAAAAAAAACAATAAAGATAATAATAATAATAATAATAATAATAATAATAATAAAATTATACTCAATTTGTTCCTATAATTCCGAAAAGTACTATATTTTCTATTGCGTGGTTATTGGTCACCCTCTTCTATCCTTTCAATATTCAATATGTCTTTTCACCTTTTACGAAAATTCTCAAAATACATTCTTAAAAAAACAATAAAAAAGCAAACCATAACGCACTCGTCACCATCATGCGTATATTATGATTTATGTAATTGTCCTTTTTAAGATTTTTCTCTCGCTAACCTCTGTTGTCATGTTCAATATGTTCAGTCGTCCTTGCGGAATGTCTTCTTGGTAATAGTTTACAAATGAAAAGGGTCGGTCGGTGGTAAGAGGTCGTCTGGGACAGTTTTCCCCAGTAATATATAAGATGAAAAAGGGTTGAAGACGATGTTAATCGGTAGTCAATAATACCGAGGGCGTGATTAAATGCTCTGGCAATCTGGGGCCTGTTTCTCAATTACTACATCAATCACATCAACTACATCATACATCAATGTAGTTGTAATACATCACTACATTTGTGTGTTTCACGAAAACCACTGGAAGTGTTGTATGATGTAGTATAGGTCGCTGTAGATTTGACATTACTGTCACATTGACAATCTAAGAATAATTTTCATTTTGCTAGAAAAAAATGTAAATTTGTCGGTTTGTTTTGTTTTCGTTCAATTTAAATGTTTGTGTTTATTTAAAATACAAATAACTACTTATTATTGTACATCATTTTGTGTGTTCTCAATATTTGGGTCTCGATTTATAAAATAAAAAAATCTATACCCACCTAAATACAACATACACTCCGTGTCACTTGATTAAGGACATGCAGTTTTCTATTTTCATTTTGCGATATTTTTCAAACCCCTCGGTATTTTCGGAAAAAACCAAATGCACAATGAATGAAGAATATATCAGGTTTATATTGTAAAAAAAAAATGGGGATTATGTTGAAATTGCTACATTTATGACGCTTTTCCCAAAAATGTTATAAAATCTACCTGCTTTTTTTGTTTCACTTGATTAAGCACAGTAGACAAATTTACCTGTTTCAAGCTTAGAAAACAATTAAACAGTAACATTTTTATTTGTATAAATAAATGTTAGTTTTATTTCAAGAATTGCAACAGTTTTTAATAATGGGTACTAACTTCTGATCGCTTAATCAGTTCAAGTAGCCTGCTGTTTAGAGATTCGTTAAGTTTTGTCAAACACCCAAGCGAAATTTCGGACCAGGCTTGTTTAATGGCTTCAATTATCCCTTTCGTTTCAGCATACTGCCTTCCTCCTTCGTAGACTTTTTATGAAAGCCAACAGGTTTCCATGATGTTCAGGTCGGTGAATATGGTGGCCATGCAAGTAGGTTTACATTTTGCTTCTGAATCCAAGCTTTTGTTGTCCGTGCGGTATTTATCGGTGCATTGTCTTGTTAGAAAGTCCATCGATGTCCACCAAATATTGGAAAACTGCGGAAAAGCTCTCTCCAGTATCGATTTGTAAGTGATTGCGGTCATTTTAGAGCTTTGGAAATCCAGCTCCACAGTTCCGTAATAGCTTTATTGCTCCCCATACCATTGCACAACAGCCTTTGTTGTGCCGCCTTTGGAGATGCATTTCTTCTTTTCTCAAGTCATGAAAATAAAAGCTGTACCTATCCATCAGGTCCGTCCAAATTTAATATTTTTCATCAGAAAAGACTACGGTATGCCACTTTCGATTCAACCTGATGTGACTTGTTGCAAATTCAAGCCGTTGGCTTTGATGTGCGGCATTCAATGGTGGTTTCTTCTTCATTTTTTGATGGCGAATACGGTCGGCCTTCTGTATCACCCGAAAAACAGTCGATCTACTACTTTAACTCCAGTTTATGCCTTGATTTTACTTACGGAGATCCTTGAATTTGAAGCTGTTCTCAGTACGCCCGCCTTTACTTACATGTTAGTGAACTTCTAATTCTTCCTTTGCAGTTATTTCCATACCTTTTCGGATCCTCAAAATAATTGTTGACAACACACTTGCTTCTTTCTATCTTCTTGGCTATAAAACGGATGGATTTCCCATCTTTCCCATAAGTTCGAATGTGGCCGATTTCCTCCTTGGTTGATGTCTTTCCTCTGCCCATAGTAGTGGATTGTTTGCAGTTTTACTTGAAATAAACTCCCTCATACTTCAAGTACCCTTTTATATGATTAAAATAACGGTAACAGGTAGATTTTGACACTGTCCTTAATCAAGTGAAACAAAAAAAGCAGATACATTTTATAAACTTTTTGGGAAAAGCGTCATAAATGTTGCTATTATCAACATAATCCTAATTTTTTTTTACAATATAAAATTAATATATCCTTCATTCATTGTGCATTTGGTTTTCCCAAAATACCGAGGGGCTTGAAAAATATCGCAAAATGAAAATAATAAACTGCCTGCCTTAATCAAGTGACACGGAGTGTAAATGTAGAAGAAAATAATGAGAAAAAGAAATGGTTAAAGGACTGAAAAAGGGCAAACGATGCTCCAATAATCAGCGTGCAGTCAGTTCCACAAAAGATATTTCTTTTATTCCTTCTGTCGAAACCAAAAGGAATGGCAAATGGCATAAAATGACATAATATGTTTATGAATGCAATCAGTGGTTTTTAAGGGTTTCCAAAAATTCGCATATTCTTTTGATTTATGACTCGCACCCTCGAAGTTGCAAATCCATTTGGAGAGACAAAAAAACAGAAAAGAATATTTGCGATTTTCCGTTTCGAATTTGATTTATTTACCATTCGCGAATGAAGAAATATGGTGTGGAAGATGAGAGACAGACTTGCCACTCAATTTGGTGTCATTTAGTGTATGCGACAACCTCGCCCATATCGCACACAACAAGTTGATATGCAATGAGTCAATTAATTGATGGCATATATCTCAAAACACACATAAACAGTAAAGGACCCGCACAACAAACTAATTAGAAGTCAAAGTTGCAATGCGACTTACAGAACACACCTTGATTTTGAGTATTAACAATTTTATCCCCGAAGTAATAATGATGGGTAGAGTATGTTGACTTCAGAGTCTTCAAACGACCTAAATTAAAGACTTTCATTGGGGTTCAGGTCAAGTACAATATATGCTTATATGTTGTTAGTAATTTATTCATTTGTTTATTAGACGCGCAGTTGATTAATCAATTTATTGCAATAAAAGCAAACGACGAAGGACAAGCATTTTTCATTTTCGTATATAGACCGACATTTTTTCGTAGGCTTGGCATGGTGCACTTTTATTCATATGTCCTTAAAATCGACTAATTACTTATTGCTATATTAACTTGGAAAAAAATTAGAATTATTTTGAGTAACATCACAGGCTGTGTGACATTTTTATTACTATTATCACCTGTGGATGATCAATTAGCAATTATTTCATCCTGCCTGTTTATATTCCTTTAAGGTGGATGACTTTAATAATGAGAATGGAAAGCTTGTTTTATGTTTGCTTTAAGAATAGGTGTGGAAAAATATAAAAAAGACACTCAAATCATACTCGATGATATACTTAAAGCCATTAAGACATCCGAGACGAGTAGTTGGAAGAGCCAGATCCGTTTTAAACTCTGAAGAACACTGCACCACATGTTCACCTTTCAAGGCAACGCACAATTTATGGACCATCTAATCCAAGAGTTTTTTTTAAATAAGATGGCTAAAAACATCTTCATCTGATATTAAACGTCTGCTTCTACTTGTTATAAGCTGGTTTCCTATGATTGCAGGCCAAAAAACGAACAGCCTTTGGAGAAAGCTACAGATACTTACCCCCCTATTACTAAACACTAAACAACGATGAGTTAACGCTAACACACCACAGAGCTCGTAATTTCTATTAATAAGTGTGTTACGTTCAAATTATGAAATAAATACGAAATAACGTAATCTCACAGAAATCGGCAGAATAACTTTATGATAGGAATCACTGTAAATGTTCCCTTTTCAGAGGACATTCTCATAATACGCTCTCTTTTCACATTTCAAGCCATTGCTGTCGCATAAAATAATCCGAATTTATATAGCATTTTAGTTCGATTTGGCAAATAAAGAGAGAAATAAGATTATAAAGAGCGGAAAGTTATTATTTGTTTATTAATAAGAAAAGTTAACCAAAGGAAAAATACTGTTTCAGTGTGTTTAGTAACTCATGAGGTAAGGACCGAATAATGTTTTTTTATTAATTGGGCTGTTAGTGTATAAATCTTCAGATTCTACTGTGATTAATAATGTTAATGCTGCTGATAGTTTTGCTGAGGTTGTAGTGGATGATACGATTGCTTTTGAAGATTTTATTATTGAAGATATTGTTGCTAATGATCCTCTTACTGTATACCATGTTGCTGATGATACTGCTGCCGCTGCTGATGCTGTTGTCAATGTTTTTGACTCCAAATAATAATGCTAACGCTGTAGCTTGTGCTGCTGATGTTCTTGCCAACTTTCCAACTATAGATATTATCAGCACATAGGATATACAACTGCCAAAAGTGTACATAGTTAAAAATAGTGTTTTTTTTAAGAGAGTAGAATGTCTACTATTTATCTTGCAACGGCAAAGTATTCTCTTCAAGACACTTCAACGTTAGAATCACGGGGGAAAACTTCTGGGTGGCATAATTGTAGCTCAGGTCATAAACGAGCTGTTAACTTTTTACTCTTGAAGCTCCAGTAGAGGCGAGTCTGGCCTTTTGGAATGGAAGTTGTCTGCCGGGTAACTTTCATCTTAAAAATAATAAACACTAACAAATCCGGATATGGATGAACCTAAGTTTGATGACCCCAAGCAAACTAAAAAAAATTGGTTCTTCACATGTAATATTCTGAAACTTCTTCAAAAGACAACGAGGATTCGAGCCATTAGTGGAGTACCTGGGTAGGCTAAAGGCCAACTTAAAAGTCATTTAGAAAGCGTAGTGTGATAAGGAGGGCGTACGTGGAATGAAATCGTATTTACCAGGGTGTTGCAAAGAGCATTGACTGTGTTTTTGTGATGTATCGCCCCGTGTCATAGTGATTAGTGCTCGTCCACGCAGTGAGCGGCGAGCGTCAGTGGCTGAGCGTCGGCGTCGGTCGCCAGTTATATAGGTCGGCGCTTAACGACTACGTTGGCACAACCATGCAGCTTCATAGGTTTTAATTTTTTTATCACTAAGAAGGTGTCCTCTAAATTAAGACATCTTATAATGTAACCAATTGATAAATAAATAAACTTAACTAAGCTTAACTAAACTAACACCATCAGTCAAATAAAACGGCTAAAATAAATAAATGCAAACACAAGAAATTATACGCATTTATAATCTCCAATTGCCCACCCTTCTTCCATAAAAAAATCAATCTCAAACGGAAATTAAATGGATTTTTTGTTCATTCTATATTATTTGTTGTCTGACTATCTTCAAGGATAATGAATAACCAACAAAAATTGAAGACTTTTTCTTATTATTTTTAAATTAGTTAAATATCTCAAGGCTATGGAAAACTCAAACACAAACATTGACCTGACTCAGGTTATAGAAAACATCACAAAGCAGCGAGTGTAAGGCTACACCAAATTAACGATGATTTGTGTACCGTAGTACACAAATCGGTTTTCCGTATTCATTTTGTATCTTCTCGGTCCATCATCAGCCCATAGGACCATCTAAGAATCCAGGTTGACTGGCTTTGACTCCAAATGACTAAGACTGCATCCACCATCGTGTAACGAGAGGAATGAATAAATGATAGGATATCTTTTTGTTCAAAGTCCTTAATGCTTAAGGCTATATACTCCGTCGAGACGAAGAGCGACATATCTTTTAACAACTCAAAACCAGAGCAAAGGTCTCTTCGTTGTAGCCTGCCTTGCTATACTTATAATGATGTGACCAACCAGAGCAATAATAATCATTAACAATTCACCTGAGTAATGATCTGATTCCTTTTCTTTTTATAATTCCGCCGGTGCAGCATCAAAAGGATAATTCTACCGATAACTTGTGAGACCAAACGAAAACGACCGGAGAGAGAATTTTTACACAATAGCAAGAGGTTACTGCAATCGAATTTTGAAGTCGGGGAGGTTGCTTTTGGGTTGTTAGCGATTCCCTTTCATTGTGCCAACATTCGTTAAATCATTAACTGAACAATGCAGTAGTAATTCCGCTTTGTCCAGTTATGTTTGAACTGTCTTGGCTCACGGAACCAATTATTACATAAGTCTTGCGCAAAATAAAACCTATTGGGATGAAATTTTAGTTTTCCTTTTATGTCAGCAAAATCGAAAAAGAATTTAAAATAATATTCCCTCTAGAGATTCCCCACAAGATGCAAAGACCTATTGAACTTTTGAAATTATTTATGCAACCAACATGCAACGGTAATAGTTTTTGAAAATCTTACGACTCCCTAGAGTCTAGTTCTTGTTTATATTTTAATATTGCACACACATTTTCTTCTGTCAGTTTTTGACTTGATTTTTTTTTGCCACACACATGCAGTAATTGCATGGAAGTGAAAAATCAATAAAGATTACAAAATGATGTTTATGGTTTTACATGGGGTTTAATCTTAGTTTATTCTGTAAGACTCAGCTGTTAAGTAATGGCTGCAATACATGAATCCACACCTGTATTGTCCCTAGTGGAATAAAATTTTTAAATCATCTTTGAATTTTTCCAAAACAAGATTTTCTTTCCTTGTTGTTTCCATAGGTAAATTATAATTTTTCGAACATTCAGAATACTCATAAGTTTGTAGTTCATTGCATCAGAGATGCAACGTTCACATTGATTTTTTTTTAGATTTTTTCTTCCCATTTCGCTTGAAAACCTAGAAAATATAAAATAAAAAAATTAAATCTTCAATTGGACGAACGTACACAAAAAAAATGTAAACACACACCGTTAAATGTCAAAATGGGTGGAAGTATTCAGTGGCGACAGTGTTTGGTAGATAAGATGGCGAAATACTTTCGTTTTTTCACAGATAGATGGCGTTGTATAGATATTCAAATTTAACGAGTTTTCATATTCTTGAATTTTATACTAGTTAATTTATTTTTTATTACTCATGAGAAGATAAACAGATAAAGTGAGTGTAAAAACAATCTAATTATTTTCGAAATAGTTCATTTTAATAATATTTCATGAAAAACCATATTTGGTGTAAAAAGTATTCTTTAAGCAATAAATGTTCGTTCACTTTGATTTTCGTTCAGAATTGACTTCGTAAATGAATGCAGACTTAAAAAACGTGTTCTACATTTCTTACAAATGAAACTAAGTTTGCATGGAGATATTTGACAGTCAATTTGAATTTGAATTCGCAAAAAGAAAACTCCAAACGTTTATTGAATTCCTGAGTATCACAAATGAGAGAAAAATCAAGAAACGTTCGTGTAGTGCTGCTAAAAAAAAACAATCTCTGTATTAAAGTAAAATGATGAGCATTCCTTTTCTTGAATTGTTTCACGAGATAAATAATTACTTCCATTAAGAAACCAATAAAACAAAGAAAAATTAAAAATATATATTAAATTGCTGAAGAAATCATTAAGACCATCCTAGTTGTCATTTTTATTGTCAAACGCTGCTGGGGCCCGTTTATTAAACTGCCAAACAGCAGGAACAATTTACCGATATGACACAATGGGGCATATTCATAGACACTGTCTAAGTCAAACATTTTCGTCAAAACCGACATTATATCTGAACTTCGTGGAAACATATAACTTTGCGAACAAAAATTACAAAAAAAACACCTTATTGTTTCACACAAACAATTAAGTCAAATTAACGAAAAAAAAATTAAACATTAATTATAAACGACTTACACGTGAATGCACGTGTTGCACGTGTAAGTCGTTAAATCTTTTTTAAATCTTTTAAATAATCAATGCGAATCAATAAAATTCACAAGTGAAAAAGAAGTGGATCAAAAACTAGCCTTTTTAGACTTGGAACTGACAAGAAAGTTGGACAAAATTGATTTGGCAATACACGATAAGCCAACTAGTACAAAAAGAATAATAACTAGTGATTCTTATTGCCCTATTCAACATAAACACGCGTCGTTTCATTCCATGGCACATCGTATTGTCAATCTTCCACTATCTATAGTAAATTTTATAAAAGAATATGAGTACATACTTGATGTAGCTAGTTTAAATGGTTATTCTAAGACTCTTGTGGATTCCATTATAAAAAAGCATTCAATGAAAGTGTACCAAAATGAAAAATCAACTTTGTTTAAGCAAAATTGTTTGGATTTTACGAATGAAATGAAAAGAGAAGTCTTTAATTATGTCCCAGAAATAATGAACAAATTTAAAAACCGTTTAAATCAACATAACATTTCACCAGTGTTCTCTAATAGCCAAAAACTAAAAAACATTTTTGCATCTACAAAAGATAAAGTTGACCAAGAACAAAAATCGGGAATTTACGCTATTGAATGTGGATTTTGCAAACGACGTTACATTGGACAAAGAAAAAGTAACTTGAATGTAAGATTTAAAGAACATTGCAATTGCATCAAAAAGAAAAAACTAAAACAATCGGCTTTTGCCGATCATGTAATTGTGGAAGGTCATGGTTCTGATGAGAAAGAGCACATCATAACATTAACAAAAAATGTAAACAACTTTAATAGACTTGATGCTTATGAAAGCTATTTCATCGAAAAATAAAACAACAATTTGAATGTAGATGGAGGAGACATTCAATCACCTTTGTTCTCTCTTATATAGTTGTTTACTTACAAAAAATCTAACTGTTTCTTCTTCGCTCTGGATTTACCACAACTAATAATTGTTTGTGTCAATTGAGTTAGTGCAGATGATGAGCGCCACCGAAGCGTTCGAAATGCATTCACGTGTAAGTCGTTTATAATTAATGTTTAATTTTTTTTCGTTAATTTGACTTAATTGTTTGTGTGAAACAATAAGGTGTTTTTTTTGTAATTTTTGTTCGCAAACTGTCTAAGTTTTTAAGAAAAAATTTAGTTCATCCTATCTTAATTACATTGCTTATGAAACACTTATAGTAATTGCCAGAATGAGAGGACGTAAGAACCATGTATAGGTCAGGGGTGACCTTCAGCACCTGGAATTCCAACGTGAGTGTAAAGCTTATAAGTAGTGTGCGTTTTTCAGTTTTGCTGTGGCCTTGGGCAATGTATTTATCAGGCAACAATATTGTAGTATTATTCATGTCCAAGTTAAGACTACCGCTTTGAAATTTTAAAAGTTAACTGTCGCATTAATTGTCGTGAATTTGTGGTAAATTTGTCGTACAAATAAAAAAATTATAGCGCGATCTTGTGGAACACTTAAACTTGCCCTGCATATTCAGTTGAGGTTACTATGTTTTCATCCATCACGAAGTTGACGGATTTGATAATCGGATAATCGGGCAGCGGCGATTTAAACGATGTAATTCAAATGATTCTTGTTATTCGAGTGATTTCGTAAAGAAACTCGAATTGCCGTTTTTAATTGAATTTTATTCACGTATCCGCCATAAAGCCGACGGATGCACAATTCAATTGCTGGGGTTTATCTTTGAATGACAGCAAATTTATTGCGTCACTAAAGCTTTTGTTATCATTTTGTTAATTCTTCAGCGTGTGATTCAGGGCTTTTAATTATCCTTTGTGACCCCTTGTGCACCCTTCCCCTTCCCTGCTGCAGATTTCTTTCAACTTGCTGATTCAACTCGGATGTAGAATAAGGTGTTCGCCTGTTTTTTAACAACGTAGCTGATATCCATTCCTATATAACCTGCATCGCGAATGGTTTCTCATTTTCTGCTGGTGTTGTTTGCCTATGAAGTGGACATTCATGATCCTTCATTGCCAGTGATTGTATTTGAAGCCAATGAACTGATAGCGTTTGTTACATTAATTTTCCGATGTACACGGTGATAATGGGTTGTCTCCGAAGACAACCTTTTCGGATAAGGTATCTTGCAGAGCCGATTTCATCAATTTTGTCAGTTTGTCGTCTAACCACAAATGCATGTGTACATTCGGTAATCCCCGTTTCTAGCACCCAACAATAGTACATTTAACTGCCTTAAAAAAAACCATTTGCTTTGTTATCAAATGCATGAGAACTATTTGCATCTGCTTAAAAACTCGGGCTACGATCATGTCCTGGCAAGCGCTCAATGTCTAACCAGGATAAAGCAACTGCGTGATTTCTGGCTAATTTCGTTTAAACGTAAATGTTATAAATACTAATATATAGACAACAATTAGTAATCCCGTACGTTAGGTCATCGAAAAACAATAAATAAAAAAATGTTTAATAAGATAAATTTTACCAAAAACTCGAACTATGATGAATTAATGTATCGACGCTTTTCCCGGATTTTACTCCAATCAATCAAGCACATTTTTTTTCTTCGCGTACAATACAGCATATTATGTTGTTGTTTCTAACCAAATAAATATACCAAATAAATATACAATATTTAAGTTTAAAAACGCAAAACACCCGCCGGCCTTAGGTATCTCAGGTAAACTACAGAAAGCCCTTTTTTCTAGGTAGTGTATATATCTTAAAAGTACCATGATTAGCACCAACTCTGAAGATTTTAAGATATTCACCCAGCACTTGGATATGTGTTGGGAAATAAAATTATGTGAAGAATCCTTGTACCATGTTTTTCAGTCGTCACATCGTCACGTCGTCTTATCTTTAACATCTGCTCTGCAATGCTTGCATTACGCCCCCCCCCCCCCTACCTTCTGCTATACGAGTCCTGTCTCCTTTATTATTTTATATTTCGTTATATCCTTACACCGTTGTCTATAAATCGCATTAATGATTATTATGAGCTTCTCGTGCTTATGTTGTCAAGATACCCTTTTCTGTCGTTCGTTGATGCTCGTCCTTGTTTGCTTCTTCTCAAAGAAGAAATCTTTGATAGTTGTGTAAGAAATCTTAAAGCTTTTTCTGCTACTTTATTACTTAATATGAGCCATTAAAAGGATGCTTTGTGGTTATGTATCTCAGCATGTGTATATGAGACAAAGTGCAATGAAAGTGTTTACAATGTTTTATCCTCTTTGTCAATACTGATATCTGGAATGAATTAATCATTTCGTACCATATTTATTCAGAAAGGTTTTTGATATCTGTATGACATTTCAAAAACCCTTGCTTCTTATTCAAGCTGCAAGCTGATCCCAAAAAATTACTATATGAATATATCATACATCATCAAGCCTTTCACTTTCACTCCACATGACTTCTTGATGCGTCCTGTCTGTGACAGGACACGCAATAACAATCCACAAAGACAAAATTATTAAATGGATTGAAAAAGGATTGAACGAAAACAATGACTAAAAGGCAAAGGAAACGACACCTCAATGTAATAAATCCATCGAACCACCAAGTACAGGATAGATAAAGGTTGGCTTCTTAGATAGGCATCAATTGGATATACATCAATAACAGCAGAATTCAAAAAGTTTTTAATCTCATAAATCCTTGCGTTTTGTTTTTTTCCCTTTGAATATTTCAATACAAGAACCAAAACTAGCAAACAATACTGCAAAAATAAAGGGCCTTTTCAACCGGCCACCAACCGAAGAACTTCCTAAAAGACCCAAATCCTAAAGGAATCTTCTACCAACTATACCCTTCAATTTCTACGCAAAAAGCATATAAGACAGAAGAGAAGCCCTTGCCCCAATAAATTGTCCACAAACTATTTAGTCGAACAAATAAAATTTCCAACTTCTTAGTATCCTGTTTTGAATGTTCTTAAAATGTAAATCGAAAAGTGCTTTCGAAGTTCTTACGATTGACAAAATCGTTGAGTGTGGGAAAAAAGGACTTCGGTTTATATTGTATTGTAGTTTCGTTTCCAAAGCGATTAACTTTCTATTTATACGCGGCGGCAGAAATTATTGAACAAAGTTTTTGGGTCTAGCACTTGAGATGGTGTCAGTCCTACATCAGGACATTTAAAGACACGATACCTTCTTTGGTTACTTCTATAATGAACACCATGTCCTTTTGTGTGGAGAATTTGGAACTGGAAAGAAGTGCCGTACTTGACAGGAGCCACTTTATTGTTTCAATTGCCCAAAAATTGCAGTTGCCATCATTAGATAAGCATTAAAAAGTGCAAGAAACTCCGTATATCCTTGAAAAACCTTCATCATTCTAAGTTGGTGGGCCGCTTCCTTTCGACCACAGTACTTTATCTTGGTATGAAGCCGAAGTGTGTTTTGTGGCCTCATAATATACTTTGGTCAAACGAAAATATACATCAGTCTTTTCACGCAGCAGACGAGGGAGTATTATAAGTCCGGCTAAGGAATTTTCTTGGAATGTTGCTGTTAGTTATCTACACCACATTAATCTTTTGTACAAACACACATTCATACTCTTACTCGCATTTAAGAGGTTATCCTAGAATTAAATGTAACAGAGACTACACGGGGCAGAACATCCCACTTACTAAAAAGAAAATACAAAAGATTATTTGTTTCCTTTATACAAGTTTTGATTATTTATGTCTCTTGGCTGGACAGAAGAGATCTTGGACAATCCTTGTATGGTTAGAGTCTTGGATGTTGAAGGATTCATTGGTTTCGTGTGTGTGTGTGATAAAACTTTGTTTTGCTATAAATTCGCTAGGCACAGCGAACAAGGGTAAATTATTATATGCCGTTTAACTTGTGGATATGTTTCACATAATTCGCCCGTAATTTTATGTGGCAAAGTTTTTTCTGTATGTTATAATTTAAGGAGAAATCCTAATGAGTTTAAGGAATTCAATTTAACATCTACAACAGGTTTCAAAATGCAACAAAGTTTTTTTTTGCGGGAAATTCAATATTTAAGGGATAATTTAGGTTATAGTCTTTACCTAATGTAAGCACGGTGAGTCTTTACGACTCCAAAACATTTAACCATCGTAATGACATGATTATCGTATCGGGGTATATTCATAGACAATATTTAAGTTGTTTTTCTTATATATTTTAGTCAATTCAATTCTATTTAATTTTTATTGAACATAATACATACAATTTGGCTTAAAACTACTTACCATACTATGACATTTTACATTTTTGTTCGCACAATGGGGGCCTAACGTCATACAATGTCTTAAAATTTTAAAAATATATATAAACATTGTAATTGGATACTTGTTAAATTTAGAAGTCGGTTGACTTTGTTGTCCTCAGGGTGTTCCTTCACGGTTGTCATCTTGATGTAGGTTCGGCACTACCCCGAGAGGATATTACCATTCTAATCGATAGCCAGGCAGCAATAAAAGCGATTTCTTCTGTTGAAATAAAGTCCAAGCTTGTGAAAAGCTGTCGCGAAGAGTACACTCTGCTGCGTAAAACCACCGTTATGCGACCTTAAACTTAAGATAATGTGTGAAATACTGTCAAAAGCCAACTCAAGATGGGCAAACCTAAACACTTGTGAGGTAGCTAGGAAACTGTGGCCTCAGTACGATGAAAAAAAACGAATGCAATCAGTCAAAAAGACATGAAGTCAGGATCGACGTTGCTTAGATGCTTAGATATATGCTTAGATATAACGCCAAAAAACTACGTCTAACTGAAAACGATCTGTGTAGAGGTTTTAGTGACGAGGAAGAACATGAGAATATAACCCACTTACTCTGTCACTGCCCCAGTCTCTGCCATCTAAGAAATAAAACTCTGGGGAAATACTTCTTCGAAAGCATCAAAGAACTATAAGAGTGCCCAGTAAAAAATCTACATAGATTCGCAAGAGGAAACGGATGGTTGGACACCCCGGGATGATACTAAGAAACTATATATGATGGACTTCGAGTATGGTAAGATCAAGAATTGGTAAACCCTCAAAATGGGCATCACAATGGGTCTACATTGACCTGAGTGAGTTGGGGTTGAGCTTTTGGCTCTTCTACAGCAACCCGCAAACCTAACCTTACCTATTATTTATAAGTTATGTACTTAAAATTTATTTTACAAAGTGGTAAATTTGTAACCTGTAGTCAAGTCAGCGATTCTACCTTCTTCTTTTCCAAACAAACTACGTGGAACCTTCATAAAGGTGGGGTTTTTATTCTTGACGGTATATTGAATTATAACGAAAAATCCCCATATACTGTGCAATGTGCATATGTAACACCTTCGGGCAAGGATGCAAGATTAAAAAAAAAAAGAAATTTAATTTTTATATCTTCTTAAAACTTATAAGCACACATTGCTTAGCTGTACTGTCGGAAATTTGAATCTCCGCCGGTAGTAACCCAAAGCCAACTTCCATATTTGTCTTAAGGCTTGTGAGGGTGTTGAAAGTGGAATACAAAGAAGAACATTGTTTTCTCAGAGCACATCCTTGTTGTGTTCATGGTTACGCCTCGTTCGCACATACCACCACCACGATTATTATAAAAGAAGACTGGTTGTGTAGCGCTCGATAAATTTCACCTTAGATAGTGCAGCGCACAGACCAATTTCGGAAAATTATCAAAACATCTTTTAAGTTTTGCATTAACGCCTGGGACACACTACGCGAAACCGATGTTATGCAAATATCCCATCCTAAATAAATGCAAGACAACGAAATAGAGCATATGTGTGTTGGTGGTGGTGAACCTTTCATAAACGTTACACATGTGAACCCGACACGCTAAACAAACTTTCTTTTTCATTTTAGATCGACAAAGTAGATTACAGTGTGAGTTCTTTATTCATCATCAGTTCTGCCATTCATGAGACAGACACCAAAATCTCTACCGTGAAGTTCGGCTGTGTCAATTTTAATGACTCCATCATTACAAGTTTAATCCGTTTGCAATTCGGATATCCGCACTTAACGCTGCAAAAGTCCTTTTTGACAAGTGCAAATTGCAATTGCAATACAGAAGGAGCATCAATGGACGAACGGATGATACATCATAATCAACAGCGTCATCATCATCGTGTGGCATATTTTGCAGCAAACCATTCCATACGATTTGCATTCATGGTAACGGCAATAATTGGAATGATCGCTTAAAAGTGCAGCAATCAAAACTCAACGAGCAAACAACCCTATAGCTACTGGCATCCATATCTATGAATGACATGACTTACAAACACAACAAAATCAAAGGAGAGATGGCTTAAAGCCCCCTTTTGCATGAAGTACAAATTTCGATTACCGATGGTGAATCTGATTCTGACAATATGGTTGCAGGTTTGAGCGGTGTTGGTTGCAATATGGTGGAAGTGATGGTTTTGTTTGTCCAACAACATGCTACATAACTGGAAATTGAGAACAAAATATTTTTTGGGTTGGGGGAGGCATTATGAGCACCCCACTGATGCATGGTCATAGGGATGACATGTCACGAGCAGCAATGGCAATGACGATGATGATCCATATGGGTTGTATACTCCACAATTGCATGCCCTCAATATCCTGCTGCTCTGCTCCTTCTGTGCTTCTATTAAAATGGCAGCAGTAGGTATGTGTAGTGTATAGTTCTATATGCAACCGCAAGTATCGTAATCATTTTATTTGGTTGGTTGACTCTGGCTCAGTGGATTTAGACTGCGTGTTATATACATTCATAGGTGGTTGTTGACTATATAAGGGGGCTTCATTCATTAACCAAAATATTCGCGCAATAAGAGGATAGATTGCAACTGCTTGATAACCTTATTAAAAAGGTGTTACAGCGTGAATCCTTCAATTAAATTTAAATCCTGTTTGTTTGGTTTCCTTTTTTTGGATTTCCCATCGAATCATATAGGACAATTGAAATTGAAAAAAATTATGGTTGGGGGGAAAATACCTTATGTTTGAATCTCAATTTACTATTATCCTTGAGATGATACTTCAGCGGATGCTATGCAGGATATATTATGATTATGAGGTATATTTCAAAACGAATTCCTCCTTCCGCAGGTATTAATAAGAGTGCAAGGATGTGATATTGTGTGGCAGAATAAGGTACCTCATGTCTGCTAAATTCAAAGCACAGCGTATACATATACACTTCACTAGCTTTGCACTGGTTCACACACACAATATAACGTAAGTACGTGACAAGGATAACGTGCGTAGTAAATTAAATTCATACTTCTTCAACATAATAAAACTTCATTTAAACTCGCATACAATTAATACGTTTACACGATTTCAGGTTGTGGCTTTAAATGTAGGTGTACTCCTTTTGCAGCACTTTCCTCCCGCACAGTTATAAAATTTATTTATTTTATATTAAATTCACAAAAGCACCTATATCTACTTAATATTATGTAGATTTTATACCTATACGAGCCAATGTCTGTTTAAGTATCTACATATATTGCAGTTGCTATTCCGTTAGTGCTGATTACGGTGCTTTAGGAATTTTACCATTTTGGTCAGAAATTCGGTAATATCGTAATTTTATTTTGGCATTTTCGGCAGAAGAATAAGATTCTAATTAACTAGTGTGGCGAACAATTGCTGTGTGATAGTTTATATGAGGTTGTTCAGTTGATATTTTTGTAGGACTAGATTTACTGATATTGTCATAATACCAGAATATAATCAGGTGGATTCAGGCTTAAGTCCAAAAGAAATTTATATTGTGACATTGTTCTTCTTCTGTAAGTATAGAATAATGCTTAATTATAACTTTGTTTAGCTCTTATAGTAATAATTACGAGCCCGTATGATTTCCTTCAGGGATATAAGGCCATCGTTCTCGATTTGTGGCGATATTTATATAAGTATGCTACAAGTATTTTAATTTTTTATTTACTTAACGGACTTAACGCGACAGATTTGTCAATTTAAAAGAATTGAACGCTTATACGAGTACTAGACGACGTTTCGACGAAATTACCACAAATCCTTATTTTTGAATTTTATTCACTTAAACTCTACAAAAAAAACAATTATTTTGTTTTTAATTCTTTTTTCATAATAAATTCTTAAGAATCGTTTCAGCAAAACGGATCTAAGAGATAGTTAGCTCTATCGAGGTATTCCTTCGGAAGAAGTTCAGATCGGAAATGATTTCAGATCGGAACTCAAATTGCGATCGAGGTATCCCTTTCGGAACAGAATAAAGCATATAAACGGACTCATTTGACATTTTCCGTCAAATGCTTCATTCACATACAATGTGAAAAATATTCTGATAATTTAAAAACATCATTATTAACAAAATGAAGTTAGGATTGTATAATGTACATGCCTTATCACAATTAATCAGAGCAATTCAAAAAGATTTTTGTTTTTATTCTGTAGCTTGAAAATACAATCATAGCAACTAACAAAACCAATTTATTTTCAATCGAATCAGCAACAACTTTTCAAAGATATTTTTTTATTGAATGTTCCGCAGCAATTTGCTATCGGAGAACTTCTGAAAATATTTTCCGTGTAGCTTACAAAAATAAAATGTTCAACGCTTCGCATCGCACATCAATAGCCGGCGTCGTTTAATTCTATCGTAAGTTTCTCCGATTTGTGTGTCAGAAAACAGAAAAAATCTCCGATTTTGTACGAATCGGACAAAGTTTTCATCCGAACGGATACCTCGATGGGGCTGAGTATTGGGTCAATAAAAAAATAATCAAATAAAAAATAAAGTTAAAATGAAAACGAAAAGGATTTTTCTGTTTGGTATTCCTTTTCCTTTTAGTCGTAAAATTGTCAAATCCGTTAGTTCTGTTGTTAATCTGACTTGTTTATGATGTTGACTCAATGAATAATCCAAGTTTGTGACCTTGAGCGCCCAACGCAACTGTCAAAATCAAAATAACAGTGAAAATTTTGGATGTTCTTTCAGATTTTGGCGATTATAATCGATGATTATAGTTGATGTCTTGTGCCAGAAGTTGACGATCAATCCGATGTTGACATAGAGGATGTATTGTGGGCACAAGACTTCGACGATACATCATCATCCCATGATGGGGAAATGCCATCCCGTCCATATACGATGCGACGATCTAGATAAAGTCGAACCTTAACCGGGTCTTTCCAAGAGGACTCTACAGAATTTTGCAAAAAAAATTCAAAGTTAAGAAAAAAACATAAATTTTTAAAGCTTTATTTCGGAAACTATTAGACCATTTTAGTTTAGTTTTAAAAAACTAGAATTTTAGAAAGTTCTGTCAAAAGCTAATCCTTTAAGGTTGTAATCACCTAAATCTGACAAAAATCAGAAATTTTCGTTTTTTTTTTTGATTTGTGATTTCACAAACTTGGGTTATTCATTGAGCCAACGTCATAAACAAGTCTGCAAAAATCAGAAATGCCAAATTGGTCGCAAACACTGATATATAAATTTACTGGATTATTTGGAAATAAAAGATAATACAAATAGAGATACAAAATAAATAAAAATTCAAATTTAAAAAAAAAAAAAAACACAACCAAAAGTTAAAATTAAAATAAAAAATAAATTGAAAAGAATCAAAATAAAAAATTAGTTGAAAATAAAAAAATAAATAAATATAAAATAAAATATGAAAAAAAATAATATTAAAATGAAAATAGAGCTTAAAAATATAATTTAAAATAAAGATTTAAATTTAAATTAAAATCGTTGAAAAAAAGTAGTAACATATATTTAAGTTTAAAAGTAAAAGAGTAAATAGAAATACATAATGTATAAAAAAAAGTTTCTTCTTAACCGAATGAGTTTAGAAATTTAGTTTCTGAATAATATTTAATATTTATTTATAATTTAATTAAAATGTCATTTTGTATTTGTTTATTGTTTTCAATATATTTCCAGTCTATTTGCTCATGTTCAGGAATTTGAAGAAATAGGTTATGAATTTATTAAAATAATATTTCTTTAGAAACTAAATTGATATTAACAAAACGATGAACTTGCTCTTGTCAGAAAAATAAATTTACATTTAATATTTTTTTAAATGAAAAATATGAACAAAATCATCATATGAATTGTTTTTAAAACTGTTTAAACAACTTTTTATAAAAATTTAAGCCAAAATCAAAGTATGCAGAAAATTGTATTTCCTGAATATGAGTTTACCAAAAAAAGTATTCTAAAATCGTTGGAGCGATTTTTTAATAAATCGATATTTTTTAAAAATATTTTAACAATGTGTTTGTAAGGCATATTGCCTTTTAAATGAAACAGGTGTTGCACGACACTAGTAAGAAGGAGTAGAAAGCTAGGAATTCTTTTGGTTAAATGGATAGATGGAGCTAGTTGATTATCATTTTTCATTGCATATCTCATGGGTGAAGTCCAGAATAAGAAGGGAGTGGGCTGTCCAGACGTCCGCTCTTAAGAGGACAAGTCTTCTATTCGAGCTAAAAAAGTTTGTCCGGTATTTTTTCTCCTCATTTTTGGGATTCTCAATGTCTTACTGTTTTTTCTTGGAGTAAATTGTAAATTTAAAACTATAACCAAAAAACCATAGCTCTATTCCTATAAGTTGGTTAAACTGGTTAAATTTTGACACTAGCGTGGTGAATAAAATTGCTTAAAATTTAGCGAGCTGTGCAGCAGGCTAAATGGGCAAAAATTTGAAGTTTCAAGATAGATAGAGAAGATTGTATTTGTTTTGTTTTTTTTCTTTGGTTCTAATCACAGCGGTAAATTGACGTGAATGCAAAAATGCAAGAAATGGGAATTCATATAATAAATGTAAGTTTGAACTTATTCAATTGGAAAATAAAATTGTTTTAATATTCTTGTTTGTGTAGGGTCTCACGACAAAAAAACAAAACTAATACACATAAGGATTGAGCTTGACCACAAAAGGGAAAGATGAATAATAATAGTCTTCTCCCCCTTATTGAATTCCTTGCAATAATGCGTTGAAATTAAAAAAAAAATTCTTAAATCTTGAGGGAAGCTAAGTCAAAGTAGTGTTCCTAAAATCCCTTTTAATTCCAAATCACACCTCGAAACAAATGTCAAACGTGATTTAAATCACTGAATGAATAGGATTTGAACATGTTAAATTCTGAAATCATTTTGAAATTTTGAATTCATCGATATAAATCACTGAATTCAAAGTGAATGGTGAATGAATTCACTTCTGAATTCATTTTGAAGTCAGTGATTTTAATTCATTTATATCAAATTTAATTCAGACTTCACGTGAATACTTTTGCAATTGATTTCTTGCTTTTACAGCTCTGCTAAAATTTATTTTCCATGGTGGTGTTTTGAAAAAAAAAATCGATTTTTAATGACTAACCAAAGGATTGCGTTAGTAGCCCAAATTGACCCCAAAAGCGAGATAACTTTAATGTTCAAAAAAAGAAGAGACTGGGACAATTTGGTGGATCGTTTCCTGAATTGTTTATGGTTTGTTAATAAAATGTCACTCTGTTTTTACATTGATTCAAAAATCAACTTCAACTTGGCAATATGCTTATTATATTATTTTCTAAACTTTGTTCTGTCTTTTTTGATAAATCCTGTCATTTATATAGTTTGGTAGATAACTCACTATAAATTAAATTGAATCGAACAATATTCAATTAAGGAAATGCCAAAAATATATTTGAATGAATTACCAACATCAAATGAAAATTTTTCACGCCAATACCTATTTATAATAAAAAGTATATCAAATACCTTCACACACATGCCAAACTTCGAAATGTAAATAAAAACATATCCTTTCATTATATCCACCGATTCCTGAACTGACGTCAGCATACTTCACTGCAAAAACAACCAATGATATTAATTTGCATATTCCCTCCTACAAGTGCGCATCCATACATTCGAAAACACGATGAGAAAAAAAAACGTATGACTGGCACATCCATTAAATTACCCCCATAACCCCAGTTACTATGCGGCTATCAATTTAATAATGGGAATGAATTCCATGGCATCATATACGCATTCGTCGCACCATAAATCAATTGCACTTGTCGTCAACTCAATTAATTTTTGGCGACGAAAGTCCAGTAAATCAATTGGTCATGTCTTTTGTGTTGTCCCCCAAATTCCCACAAATATATATATAAAGACCCATCGGCATAATATCATACTCCATACGGATTTATTTTTCGCCCTCGGAAAAATAAAACTGCAGTGTTATAGGGCGTGAGCGTGAATAAACAAAGTTGTTGGCCCATCGAATAAAAAATGCTCCATTACAAATGGCAGCGACGAAATGTCAATGGTCAAACAAGCATGCATCATGCCAAGAAAAAAATATATAAAATGAACAAATCCCCAACCTCATTCCAAAATGATATTGCAAATACCCGAAAATAGCTTAGAAGGGTTGTCAGCTATTGTGCCAGGAGAGATATGTTGGGAAAGGAGACATCTGATGGTTTTTCGGTAATAGATTGGCGTGAAAGCGGAAAAAAGCCTTTGAGTATTCGATGGCCAAGGAAGCGATTCCGATTCAGATGGAATTTCGGGGTGGTGCTTGGTCAAGTCATTGGTCTGGGTCAGGAATTCCTCTATGGTCACCCACATCCTGAATTATTTGTTGATTGCCGGACATGGTCACGGACAGTAGAAGCGAAAGCAGAACTAACCGAATCAAGGTGAACTGAATGGAACCCTTATTCGGTATGGAAGGTATCAATATTCCATTATGTGGCATGCAAGTGATGTAAGCTCATCCTCATGGATGCGCACTTAGAAAAAAGAAAATAGTAAAAAAAACACAGGAGCTTGGAATTTTGACAACAGGCGACTGGGAAATGAATCATTAGAAGTGTCGACAGTCTGCTGCTGCCCTATCTTCTGCAGCGCGAGATGAATCAGCAGAATTTTAATAAGAGACGACACCTGATGATTGGAAAATCACAAAATATACGGAGTGACTAATTTAATCAACTTTGGAAAGCAGACATATGGGATAATAATACTTCATTATATCAATGCTGGACATATGGCATCAGAACATGATGAATAAGACTGAATGTTGGTGGCTTTGCATTTTTTTTACACGGAATCTTGGGGTTGTCCCTCCTGCGTGATTCTACTAAAAGGTTGTATGATAATGCCTTTTGGACGGGGTTTTTAGCGTATCTCCTGGGTAACAGTAAAAGCTGAGTATATTAATAACGATTATTTCTGACTTAGGGGCCTCTTCAGAACTTTTAACTTCCAATGCGAAAGAGCTTTGGTACTCCTTTTAAAGTTGTCATGAGAAGCATCTTCATCTTATAAACGATTATTTCTGGCTTAGGGGCTTCTTCAGATCTTTTAACTTCTAAAGCGAAAGAGCTTTGTCACTCCTTTTAAAGTTGTCATGCGAAGCATCTTGATTTTAGTTGTCGTTAATTTGTCCTCATACCTAATATATTTTGCCTAAAATAGTGAACCGCATGACACCTACGATACAAACGCATTTATTTTGAAGAAAAATTGAGCTATATTCATTGCGTTCTATTAATGTTGGCTTTTCTATATAGCGTTTTTGGCTGGGCGGTACATATTCAAATTAAACAAAAACTACCGTAGAAAGTAAAATATTTTAAAAAGCACGCTATTCCCTTTTTTGATTTTTTCACCGACTTAATCGACTGTGATGTCGGCCACTTCTTTAAAGTTTGGTGCGGCTGTTGAAAAATATCGTCTGCAACTTCATCGCTCCACCACCATTAATTTTTCTTTGTCCCGTTGATGGTAGTGTCGTTTGCGGATCCTATCAGTAGTTTCACTTTCTGAAGGCAAGTTATTTCAAAGAATTCCACATATTTTGTGCATCACACTCTTCATTTTTCTAGCTTTGTTTACGGTTTGGCACAGACCATCTTTCATGGTAGAGATGGAATATTCTCCCTCAGCTTTGTCTAGTAGATTATATCACTTTATTCTGTCAGAAGTCTCTGTTTGTTTGCTTCTTAACTCTTCGTCTCTAAAACGGAAAACACCTTTAATATAAAAAAAAACTTTTACAGCCCGATTCTGCCTAACCTCTGTGATACCTCTCAAGTCACAAGACTCTGACAGATGAAGGTGAAATTGATTTTGTGACTTTTTCGAATTCTGCCCTACAGTCACAATTTGTTGAGAGTAATAAAACCAATCGAAATTGTGATCTCCTTCAGACCATGTCAAAACCAGGTCACAACCAGTCACAACGCATAAATTCCACTTGTTTTTTATTTTTTTTCTAGGTTAGGTAGGTATTAATTTGATTCGTTTTCAAGCAAACTGCAAGAATTTATATTTTATTGCACTAATTGCTTTATATTTGTGATTTATATTTATCATTGAAACAGAACGGAAAGAATTAAATTTTATTGAACTTGTAATGATTCGCCTTCTTGTTTTTATTTTTTTTTTAAACAATAGAAAAGTATAAGCGCGCACAAATGTGTTCACTGTAGTTAGCTTAACTCATAAAATATATTTTATCTTTAATTATTATATTATTGTCATCAATTGTGCACGAACAAATTTCAATTTTTATTCTGTTGAGTCGTGTTGTGTCATAATCAGCTGTTCCAAATCAAGGAATTATATTCACCTTAATGCGGTGAGTTTGTTTGTGATTTTTCTTGTGACTTTCGGGGCAGAATAAAGAAAATGTTATCAAGTTACAACAATCCTCACAAAAATGAATCACAAACGATTGACCCCTCACAACGGCAGAATCGGGGTGTTAATTAAGTTTCAAATTAGTTTATAGAATTTGTATTACTATTTATTTTATTTCTTTGTTAGTTTTTAGAAAGGTTGTGTAAATCAGCCAGCAATTTTATTTTTTTACTTGCTCACACCCTGGTTGGGGAGCACTGACCCCTCACAACGGCAGAATCGGGGTGTTAATTAAGTTTCAAATTAGTTTATAGAATTTGTATTACTATTTATTTTATTTCTTTGTTAGTTTTTAGAAAGGTTGTGTAAATCAGCCAGCAATTTTATTTTTTTACTTGCTCACACCCTGGTTGGGGAGCACTGACAATATTCAACACCCTACCTTGCATTACAAGTTTAAGAGAAATAAAAGGGCCACTAGACTTTGAAATAGCCAGGACGCTACCAAGTAACTCTTTCGCTAGGATGATACTGACACCGTTCTTTAGTTACCCTTTTTCATAATAGAAAATCTTAGCTGTTTGGGATAACTGTTCGGCATAGCCTACCTTAAAGTATTTTTTACGAGAGTTATGATTCACTACATTGATATTCGAACTCGTATCCGCACGAATATGAATTGCTTATTACTTTAATTCAAATCAGGAAAAGTATACTTAAAATTGAATCACTACTTATTTGTGCCATTTCCTTAAAACTCTCTTAAAATATATGAAATCTTTTCCATTTAATTCAGCAACTTCATTAAGCCACACAACTTTAAAGTAGATATGTGGGAAAAAAAACTTCTATAGCATAAAACGATACTAAATTACTAAGTAATTTCTTTTCAAAGGACAAAGGTCTAATCCTGAAGGAAGACACACACAAAGCAGCAAACAGAGAGAACTCTCAACGAATTTATTCACCACTCAAATAATTATCGTACATCTTACACAAACCCAAGAGTATATGGCCCTCCGCAAATACTCACATACGACATCATCCACCTTCTTCTATCCACATATATATATGTATGTATTTTTTTTATATTGCCTTTTTTATTGGATT
Source organism: Baccha elongata (assembly GCA_951217065.1). Lineage (NCBI taxonomy): Eukaryota > Metazoa > Arthropoda > Insecta > Diptera > Syrphidae > Baccha > Baccha elongata. The sequence continues at coordinate 15,720,885 of OX578274.1, read as the reverse complement.
AATCGAAGAGGTGACAAAAAAATTACATAAACTTTTGTGACCCCACAACAGCCAAAACGACAAAGTTTCTTTTTCACATTTGCTCAGGCAACAGGACACATAAATAAGATCCTGCAAGAGTACCCAAGTTTAAATGAGGATTAAATTAAATTGATTTCGATTTATGTTTGAGGTTTTACGATAAGGTAAATTCTGGCTGCCGCTAAGAAATATTGGCAGCACGTTGCGTGGGTAATTTGTGCGTTCAAAGTACCAACTCCTCGTAATGTCCTTTTTAGCGTCACAAAGTCGAACATCATCTATTGTAAAAAAAAGTTATTTTCTTAATAACCCAGATGCTTTTTACTTTAAAACAAAGGAACATTGTATAGTCTATGGATGGTGGTGTGCCTTAATAACTCTGAGTAAAACAGAATTCTCCTGGGTACAGTTAAAATTTGGTGGTAAGGTCTACGGGGTGAATGTTTTCGCGCACGAGATCGATGTCTTTGAACGAAGTGTGAAGGGGTTTAAAATTAACACCTAATATCTGGAAATCAGTATAATTTTCATGAAGCCCCTCAATTTTGCTGCCATCGCAACAAAGCATTAATAGCAGAACATCATCACGGAACAAAGCAGAACAATTCATTCTCCAACGCCTGCGGTCTCCACAAGAAATTGGTGTTGGTACACAGAATTAAGCTATATACAGCACTTAAGGACAAGATCCTGTGTTTCTTTTGTGTTCTTAATTTGAGACATCAGAGTAGAAGCACCCCCGTGCTTTGATAAGAAAGTTGAATCTGCTTCTTCATTGCAAGTTCGTCGAGGAGGAGAGCTCGCAATGATGAAAATAAACCCTTCGACAATTGCTCGAATGTTGACGGTGGCAGTGGTTGCTGTTGGTTACTTTTGGGGGTGTAAAAAGAAGTTTTCTTCCTCTGGCTGTAAAATAGTCCATTATCAATGCCAAGTGACTTCCGCTTATTATCCAAAGCAGCAGATTCACGAGCTGGAGAACACCCGTTCTTGTTCTCTGGTTTAGTTCATTGATGATGGAGTTTTATTCCGATGCCACTCTGGATTCTTTGCCTTTTGGCAGGCTCTTGAAATTACGACTTATAAGAGTTTGATCTGGTATTTATACATTGCCATTGGTTAGATCCATCTCTGGCACTTCATTCTGTTTGTCTTTTTTTGGTATCCATAAATATCCATCCATCGTTCCATGGGTTTTGGGTGTATGGGGTGATATTATTTTTTACGATTATTATTATCAGCAGCCATTAGGTGCGGACGGAGGAAGAGAGTTTTAGCACGGCTAATACATTAGTTCGGAAGTAAAGGGTTGAAATGAAACGAGTGGAAAGTTTTAAACATATTTTTGCTAAAGATGGATAAATTCACAATGGAAAACAGCCTATTCTGGCTAAGTGATGAAAACTTTTCCAATTGCCTGTGCAATTGTGTATTATGTGCTTGTTTTCGGTGGATTAATGAAAATAGGAGAAGTTAGTTTTCTTTACCTCTTTATATTTTTTTTTTGATAAATACAATGGAGAAAGAAACTTTTGCATGATAAATACTTGGATTCAACACTTTATAACGAGTTTTTACATAAACTTACTTTTCAGGGTTTCGAGTACCTAGTTATTAGGTTGTTTTGAAAATACACAATTTATTCCTTAGAGAATTATAGCTCTAGAAATGTTTGTGGTCCAGTTAGTGACTGATAATGATAACTGTATATACATAAATTCATTTGTTTCAGTTGAAGTCTTACCTATCACAATTTTTGGGAGAGCTTGATAAATTGGGAAATTTTTTTTACGATGTCGTTATTACCAGAAACAAAATATATTAAAAAACTTCATAAGATGACAGGAGCCACGCATAAATTCTACAACTTTGGAACGCAATTTATCAAACTTAAAACATTATTATTATATCTGAGGGCTTAAATGGTTAAGAATTATGATTAACTCATTTTAGTGTTTCTTGTCAAACCTTAACAGCCTTATTTATAAACTCGTTTTAATAGATAGATAGATATATTTTAATGTTTTTATTTTAAATTAATTAACAATGAATTAAATACAATTATTTTAAGACATGACTTAAAGCCGTCTGCCCGTATTGTTTTAATAACGAAGTAAAGTTACTCCTACTTTACAACGCCCCTAATCCTGAAAAGCTTATTTATAAAAGTGTACTTTAATGAATTGCTAAATGGTCAACTCCCTGCAGAAGTGGAGGCTCCACTGCTTCAAGACGAATACCCTATGTTGCCGTCACCAAGCATAGAAGAGGTTAAGAAGGCTATAGGCCGGCTAAAGATAAACAAAGCCCCGGGACCTGATGGTATACCAGCCGAATTATTTCAACACGGCATCCCAAATAAATTGACACGACTATGTAGGTTGACCATGACCAACGTAATAAGCCAAGTAAAAATAGCCGGATTGCTATCCAGACCAATCAACATCTTTAATGGACTCCGACAAGGGGATGGTTTGGCCTGCCTCCTCTTCAACCTGGCGTTGGAGAAAGCAATCCGTGACACTGGCATGGCAACAAGAGGGACCATCGTCAACAGGTCCAGCCAGATATTGGCTTACGCAGACGACATCGATATCATCGGAAGAACCGAGCAAGCTGTACACGATTCACAAAATCTGGGGCTGCACATTAGTGAAGGTAAAACAAAGTACATGGTGGCGTCGAATGCGAGAGGAACAGTTGGTCAAACAATCAAGGTAGCGGAGCACGAATTTGAAGTGGTTCAATCCTTTAAATACCTTGGGTCAATAGTAGCAGCCGATAACAATATAGAAGGAGAAATACGCGGGCGGCTTCTCAAACCCAACAGAGCCTACTACAGTCTGTCAAAGCTCTTCAAATCCAGAAATCTCACCATAACTTCAAAACTACTGCTGTACAGGACCATGGTCCTGCCAGTACTCACATATGGATCCGAGACTTGGGTGCTTAGCAAAAGGCACTCTGACCTCTTAGCCGCGTTCGAGAGAAAAGTCTTAAGGAGAATTGTTGGCCCCATATGTGAGGAAAGACGATTCCGGAGACGGTACAATCATGAATTGTACGCAATCTACCTTGAAGCAGATATCGTGACAAAAATTAGGCTCGGTAGACTTCGGTGGGCAGGGCACCTAGCTCGCATGAGCGAAGAGGAACCTCCTCGGAAAGTTCTTTGTGGTACATTCTATGGCAGACGACAGCGTGGTAGACCATGCTTGCGCTGGAGAGATGGCGTAGACCAGGACGCCCGGAGCCTTGGGGTGCGCAACTGGATGGCGTCGGCTCGAGACCGGGATAGGTGGAGAGACTTGTTGAAGGAGGCCAGGACCGGACCCCGGTTGTCGAGCCGATGATGATGATGATGAAACACGCGGATTAGAGCCGAGGTAAGCTTAAACTGGTTCATAGGGGCTTAAAGCCGTAGTAAAGTCGACATTGTGAAAGGAAAAAAATAATAAGTTCATGTGCGTGTTATTTGTTACATAGTTTACTAACGAAATGCCTTTGACGACTTTTGAAGCAGATTTTGGTTAAGAAAAAATACGTTCGAATATTTATAAACTTTATTAAAAAGATAAATAAATAAAAAATAAGAAATAAAAAAAAAACTAACAGAATGTAAACAACCAAATTGAATTTTTTTCAAGTATAGTTCTATTCCACTCGATCCCATAACCCTTTAACAGCTTATTGACTCTTTCTCTCTAACACAGTGAACATCACATGGTTACATTGACGTTTATCATAACCAGAGTTTTAGATGGAACGTTTTAACTAATATCAGTAACAAATTTTTTATAAATAAATTTTCTAAAAAATGTATTCTTCTTCTTTTTCTTATCTTATCCTTATTATTCCTTATACGATACGTTGTTCTGAACAAGTGTTTTTCAATGCTAGAAAAAACATTGCTAAAGCTCTTCTATCTGTATTATTTTTCCTTCCGAGTAAATCAAGAAAGGATTGAGTCTTTAAGGTGAAGGCCATAACCATTTCCGAACGATTGAACTTAAAAACAACAACAGTTTATTGACCTACAGTCCACTTCAATGCACGGCCTTATACTAAATATTCTATTATTATATATTTTAGAAAACCTTTTTATCGGTAGGTCTCTATTTTGGCGGGATGTCTCTATGTTTGAGACTGTCGCTGATTGCTGCTCGTATGTGCTGTGCGGTAATACCTACCGTTCTTTTCTTTTTCAAAGGGTCACGGTATCAATTTCTGGTTTGTTTTTCTCGGACGTTAATCAATGTTTTATAAAGGATTTTGCGTTTCGCAACAGCAACTTACTAAGCTCAACTTGGAATACAATCCACAAGCATATGAAACTGTGCAGACTGCAGACTAAGGAATGTCAAGCAATATATTAAAATGCCTATCTAGATAACAAATCTCTTAAAATGTGATATTACATAATACATTACATTACGAAAATACTGAACCGAAGGTATGTATACTACTAGGTATGCAAACCCTGCACCTCATCGTTACACTTATTGCTGGCCCTATAACAAGTCCTATCAGTTACATCGAACTTCCTATACCTTTCACTATTTATTAAAACAAACAAATGAAAAATTACCACACATAAGTAAAACATTCCACATCTAGAAAAAACTTCCAAAAACAGCTCATACCCAATAAATTCCATAACCAAAGTAACACCTTGTTTCTTATAAAAGTTAAAGTTAATACACTACCACGAAACCAGATGTAATTAATCTTCTCAACGCCGAAGGATAGCATCTTCTTTCTATCTTCATAGCATACGTTAAATACAATTGTCGAGTGCATATAGTTTTTTTGTTTGTCTTATAAGATTTAACTTATCCCAGTCCCGAGTCTTTGGCCAATTATTTTACTTACACTAACAACCAAACCATGGAAAATTCATTTTCGAAACGTTAAATACCAATTTATAGAAGCGGATGGTATCTCATACTTCGTGTCGATGCCAACAAATCTGCACTTAATCTTCCGCATTGTTTAATTTAGTATTTCACACACCACGAAGCTATAGGTTTACCTATACACACCTAGATATCCGGCCACCAAACAAAAAGCCACATAAATCGTGTACTTCTTGAACGTCTGACCGCAAGGAAGAAGTGTAAGCTTGTCTCATAAAATATTGAAAAAGCCCTTACCTTCATAGCTACCCACCACCACCAAAAGTAGTCGTTGTGTCGTCGTCATCGTCCTTGTTCTCGTCCTCATTGTTTGGTGTTTGCGGTGGTGGCATCTGAGAAGAAGGTACAAAAAAGAAACCATTTCTATCCGATAAACAGATTGTCGTCTTCCGCCCTTTGAATATAACTCACCTATACCAAGTATGACCGTATAAGTCTTGTGATCCGAGCCGAGAACTAATGAAACATCGAAGGAATATAGTCACACCTGTTCTTTTACCTATAAGAAGGTCCTGTGCCTCTGCTAGCACGCCACGCCAAGCCGCCGTTGTCGCCTTGGCATATAAGAAACTTGATTTTCATCAGGTGTTAAGCAAAAGTTCTTCTCATACAGCATTTATATATATATAAATGAAAACTCCTTCTTTGTAAGAAGATAGTTTCATTAGTCCTGTGAGGAGAGATGGTGGTATTGGGATACATTGAAAAGTTTTTGAGTATAAAGGTAAAAACACACAAACCGATTGCTTTTCTCACCTCAAAACATGTTAGAAGTTGAGTTTGGAACACAGGAACAGGGACTCGAATCGGGAAACTTAACTTGCGTTGCTCTTCTCATCTACTTGGCCGCATCCGATGGCGATGATGTAACCTATACAGGAGCAATTTGTGAACAAGAACGACAAATATGGAGACGGGAATTTAGGTTTATTAGATTTTAATATTTTATAACATTTCTGCAGGATTGATTTTTGAGTTCTACTTATTCCAGAGGCAGGGGCTGAGATTCACTTCTACGATACTTTACGAATAGTTGTAGGTGTAAAAGAACAAGGGTTAAGTTGAAAAACTTTGGGCACAAAGGTCTCGGTCGCCTGAAGAATTCACACAATTTAAGTTTTCTATCGTCTTGAGAGATGGAGCGTTCCTCTGCTGGCTGGCATATAGGTATTTAACAATTATGCGGTTAACCTTTTTGTTGAGGTATGCTATTGGTTTCTTATAAAACAACATTGGTCAGGCTGGCAGAATGTGTTTGAGTACACCCTTATAACATAAAGTAACAAAAAACAAAGCGAATTAACTGTAATAATTTGAGTGGAGAGTAAATATTGAATTTGGATTAAGTTGCCTTCGAGCGGAAGGAAGCAAACATTTTAGTAAACAAAGAAATTCATCGGGTAATTTTATTTTCTTCAAAAAAAAAATGAGAGACAACCTAGAACGATTCTTTTCTTGTTCGTACTTCGTGTTGACTTCGAAGATTTAGTTCTTTCAACTGGAAGAATGACGCGTGTTCTGTTTTCTTGATGCGATTGTTTTAGCTAAAAGAAACACGCCCCATTCTGTAACAGGATTGACTTTCAATCCATTCGACACCATACCAATGAGACGTTTTTTCAGGACCAGACATTTTCGAAGTTCGAGGTTCGAGGAAATTTAAAATTCAAATTAAATCGTTGTTTTACAGAACAAAGATGCTTCCACCATTTGGTTGATATAAAAGTTTTTCACTCGAAATTAATTGGTGGAAAATTCAATTAAGACAATAAGATATCTGATCAAATATTTGTCCAACGAATTTTTATGACTGCGCAAGGCGTTACAAACATAAAGGATGGATAAAATAAAATAAAGGATATGAAAATGAGAAGTACCTTTATACGACTTCCATTTCATTGATTCCCCTTATTATGTTGTCAGCAACCGCAATAGCTATTTCGCAAATGCGTAGATTAAATCGCAAAACCAATATGTAACTTTCTTAATATTTGTATTATCCCACGCTACAAAAAAGGATCCTATAATTATGAGATGATGATGATGATGTCGACGAGGACGATACATCATTCTCCGCAAGAGGTAAACAAGAAATGTGGGCCAGCTTATACTACTAGTTGCTAGTAGCGGCTTTTATTGCTCCTCGGCTTTGCTCCTTTGAACCTTATTGGTGTTAATAGGCACACAAAATTATGCCCACCCACCTACCACCTCGCATCAGCTAAAAGAGGGAAATCTGTGCCGCAATTAAATCCTGCCGCCTTCAAAATGTTTTGTCTACTTCTTTCTTGTTCTTTTTATTTTTGAAATTTTGTGGGGCACAGGATGTGGTACCTCCAATATCACTGAGAAAAAGTTTTCTTATTTTTTTTTTCATATGAAAACTGCAAACATGTGTATGAAAAGAGATTTTGAAAGTTTTTGGAGTATTTGATTTGAGGCATTCCCCAAGCAAATAGATTCCTTCGCATATGGTTATTATTGCACCGCTATGGTATAGTAGCGAATAAATGAATGAAATAAAGACCGTTGTAGTAGGTGGAGGTTGGGTTTTAGGTAAAAGTCGACGACTTAGGATATTGGATTTGAAAAGTTCAAAATTAAATTGCCTTGGCGGTAGCGGTGGTGGCACTTCGTATTTGTAGAACTGTATTTATATGTAGGAACCCGCCTCTACATAAAGTTGGTTTTTTCGTAGAAATTCAATCTTCAAATCCAAATGTGTATCTAATGAACGGAACCGTATAATGTGAATGTGTCTATCAAAGGAATGCCTTATTTTTTTCTATTTGACCTTATTGAACACATTCCTGGCGTATATCACTGTTAATGAGTTTTGGTTTGTAGCCTAGGAAAATTAGACAAACAAAAGGCAAAATTACGAAATAATTCGGACAAACCTGAATTTTGCTGGAGACCTTTGTTTTTATGTCTTGAGCAAATCCTCAAAAGTACTTATGATTTGGCCCGGAGCTAAATTTTTTTAGGGGGGGGGGGATAGTGGAAATTCATTTTTTTGCAAATTTTTCGAAAACTGAATTTTATGCCGAAAAAGATAAAAATTGTAGCTTATATGATTTTCTACAAAAATGTCATGTGACTTTTCATCGTACCTTCAACCAATTTCGAGAAAAAAAATGTTAAATTGTTACAAAGTCTGTTTTTAGACAAAATTGCAATTTTTACTTTACAACAATTTTAATTGTTGTTTTTTTAATGCAAGCAATTTTCACTCTACTTTATATAAGTAAATAAATTATTATTTTCTTTTTTTTTTTGTCAATAAAACACGCCTGTTACTATAGATCTGATACAACAACATGGGCTAAGATCAAAAGCGTGTCAAAATTATGGTTTCAAAATTCTGCTTTTTTTGAATTCTGCTTTTCAAATTTCTGGATTTTTTTATACTGGTTGACAAATTTTTGCTTTTCAATATTCTGGCTAAAAATTGTGCTTTTTTTCTATTCAATTCTTTTATTTACAAAACAACAAACAACAACAATTATGGTCCTTAATTAATCAACAAATTATGTATTTTATAACAAAATATGTTATTACATAAAAAGTTTCAATTGTTGTTATATTGTACTATTTGTAGTATAGAATGTCAGTTTTTATTACTGACCATTCTGTTAATTTTCATGTTGTTCAAACACATTCAATGAAAATTAACAGAATGGTCAGTAATAAAAACTGACATTCTATACTACAAATAGTACAATATAACAACAATAATAACTCAAATAGTATGGTCGTACCAATCTTCCAACCTCTCCCCCTTTGATATGTGCTACAAATTGTAGTCTATCAAAATAAGGTTAGGAGAAAATGGAGGCGGAACAAAACAACATACTTAGAGGCGCTTAGAAAAATGTTGAAGCTCCAAATGCGTTTGAAAAAACAAACAAACATAACATCTCGACCTGTGTCATCAGTGGTCATAAGCGGTGGAATGCGTTGTGCATACGACTTCGAAGACTGAGTAAAATCTGAAGGCGTGTGTTCGAATCTCACGAGGTGCATGTGAAAAAGTTTTTCACAACAAAATTGGATTAAAGCTCAATACCACTAAAAGGAGACTGATGAAAGGAATTTGCAATCCTTGGAATAGCTATATCTCCAGCCAAAGATAGAAAGAAACGAATAATAATATTCGTAAACGAGTAAATAAAATTCGTTTAAAAATTGGTGGTAGCGCCTTTAAGTTGTTGTTGTTGTTCAAACACATTCAATAAAAAGTTTCCTGCATTTATGTTAAACTCTTAGGGCCACTTGCACGAAAACAAATGATAAATTTATAAAATCGCAGTTAGCTATCTAGGATTAAATAGATAAATGTTTATTTTTCGATTTTACGTTGCACGAATGAAAACACAGCTAACCAAAGATAAAAAATAAAAACAGGAACGAAACAGAAAACCTTCACAAAACAACAACAACATTTGCTACACACACTAATGCAACTTCTTGTCAAATTTTATTTGACGGATGTAAAAAGTTATCCAGAGAAAATTTAAATAAATATTTAAGATTTTGCAACATTGTTTATATTTTTATCGATGGCTAGTGCCTATGCATGGATAAATCAGTGGTTACTAATGTCAAAAAAGTTTCGTGCAAGTGGGCCTTAAGCTTTGATTATCAAAATGCTTTATTATTTGCAGAATTTTGATAAGCGGAATTGAAAAGCAGAATCTTGAAAAGCAGAATTTTGAAAGGCAGAATTATGAAAAACAGAATTTTGAAAGCAGACTTCAAAAGGGCAGAGTTTTGAAAAGCAGAATTTTGACTAAAACATTTTGACCCCGGCAGAATTATGAACCCAATCCATATTTTTATTTCACAGAATAGTACATATTCAAATTCCATTGTAGCTAAAAATTATGTTAACCTTTTTACTTTTATCTACCCACAGCAATGTTGACTAGAAGGAAGTAAGCCGTGAACAGCAATGTGCTAATCTATTGGTCATCGCATCAATTAAACTCGCATCATTTACAATGGGAAAGTAACAAACCAACACCAACCCAGGAGGTGACAGGTGAGTCAATTCTTAATTTTTTTATGAAATATAATTAGTTATAAAAAATATAAGAATTCGTTTTTGATTCGCCTACGATTCCCCTTTTATACACATACGATTTGCTTTTGATTCTCTTACAATTTCCCTTTGATTTAATTCACCTCTTTGATTAAGCTTACCTTCGATACGACTCCGATTTGGTTTGCCTTTGATTCGCAAGGGCTTGTTTCACAATATGTAAGTATGTTTCAATTAAGCTATTCAGAACTTTTTTTAACTGCGAACGAATTTAACTGCGGAGTATTTTATTTGATACTTACTTAGACTGAAGAACAAGTCCTAAATAATGTACAATGGTCCAGTCTAAGAAATTCTTCAGAAAAATTAGTTTTTTTAGTTCTGTCTATATTCTTTTATTTTTTCAATGATGTCCGAAACTTAGGCTATTTTGTTTACTCTCAGATGGTGCTCCGGTCGCTTTTTTTATAAAAATCGTTCTTATGTCAGAAACTAAGCTTGACAGATTTTGAAGGACTTCCCACTTACAGATAGCTGATGATTTAGGGAGTGACTTAGGTTATTTTAATTACCCCCTATATGGCACTGGGGCTACCAAGGTGGCGCTCGGGTCGCTTTTTTTTGCATATTCTTATAAATGAACCGATTATAAATGAACCAATCAGAAAGTACTGGATCCATTTTTAGGTGTTGTAGGAAGTAACTTATTAAGTAAATTATCGCAAAGATGACGCTCGGGTAGCTTTTTTTTGAAAACTCTAATATATGAACTAAAAAGCTTTTTTAAAAATGTTTGACCAATAGGAATATAATTACTCTTTCAAAATCAATGTGTTCTCCTTTATTTTTTCTGCGGCAGCAATGCGCCGGATAACAGCTAGTATTGAATAAAATTATCGGCATTAAATTCATAGTCGGGAGGGGCAATTTTCTAAAACATTGACTTAAATCAGAAAAAAAATTATTTAAAAACAACGGTGAATTATACAAAGCCTTGTTATATTTTTTTTTTTGGAAAGTCAGAAAACTACTCTTTTATTTAATTTTTAAATTAAGTTGTTTAAGTGAACAGTTTTAAAAAAATTAATTTTCAAACTCAAAATTTTGAAAAAAAAACTAAAAAAATTATTTGTAAACTAATTTTTTTCAAAATTTTATGTATTTAACTATTATTTTAATTTTCAAAATTCAATGTTCTTATTAATTTTTAGTAAAAAACAGAAAACCGGATGCCAAAATGTATCATAGTTTTTGAGAAATTAAGAAAAACTAGAAGTATTTTTTTCCAAGAAAAACACTTTTTTTTTTGTTTTCCCAAATTTGACCTGCTCAGGTCAATTATTAATTAGGGAATTATCCTTTTTTTTATTTTTTATTACATACCATCCGATTTTAATCAAATAATAAAAAAAAACGAAATAATTTTTTACTTTACTTACTAGTTTTACTTTTAATTTCTCAAAAACTAAGATACATTTTGACATCCGGTTTTCTGTTTTTGACTAAAAATTAATAAGAGCATTGAATTTTTAAAACAAAAATAATAGTTAATTACATAAAATTTAAAAAAAAAATAGTTAAAACATTTTTTTTTGTTTTTTTTTTTTTCAAAATGTTGAGTTTGAAAATTAATTTTTTTAAAACCGTTCACTTAAACAACTTAATTTAAAAATTAAATAAAAGAGTAGTTTTTTGGCTTTCCAAAAAAATATAACAAGGCTTTGTATCATTCACCGTTGTTTTTAAATATTTTTTTTTCTGATTTGAGTCAATGTTTTAGAAAATTGCCCCTCCCGCCTAAACGGGGGGAAATAAACCCCCCCTCCTATACGATTTTTTTCTTGTCTTAACTCCACCTACACGCTCAAGCTTTTTGGTGCACCTTATACCAATCACCCTGTATATTCAACATTCAGTACCAAAACAACTCTTGAAATAAATTACCTTTTGATAAATCTCAGTCATTGCGTTCGTTTCCTTTTTATAATAGCAAACAATCAAATGTCAGAGACAAAGAGCGAAGGACGAAAGCATCGCCAAAACCAGAAGGAAATCCATTTCAACAAACTTGAGAAATTTGGCAAAATCTATTCGAACGTAAATCAATCTTGCATCATAATATATGGATTAAGACTAAGATGTGCCGACTGCTCAGTGTTCAACAAAGAGCTAACATCAATTCTATAAATATCTATATATGACTTAAAGTTTGAGCGAAGAAGAGAACAATAAAGAATTATAACAACAGAAACCGCCCTAGAAGAAAAGGACCAACTGGTTACCCATGGTCGGCTGGTACAAACAAATGCAATGCATCATGATGGAATCTTATACCCTTTCTCCTTGGCTTTAGCCAAGTTCAAGCACAATCCTTGAACACTGCGCCTTCGGAACATTAATTCAAACCAAAGTTATATCCTCTATTAGCAATTTGTTTTGTACGAATCCATCTACGGCACACTACTCCATTTGCCTATATATGTACATATATGCATGTACATTGTGCATGTTTGTTCCATTGCATTTTGGAATCCTTCCTTATAGTATAGTCAAGGACAAGAACGAGAACTCTTATGGACATTATTCAAGGCAAATTGCAATTTCTCGTCTTTCCGTCATTTATTTGGTCAACCATTCAACAACATATGAGCTGAGCACTGTAGGTGGACGACACCGACAACGACTCCGACGACGAACGACTTCCGATAGCCTGATGACTATTGCTTTTCGGCCTTCTATAAATTGGGTACCTAACCTATTCGCTTTCTGTGCCTCTGCTTGTGCCGTTGGCCTTCTTTTCCCATAGCACATCTCGAAGTCATCATCAATTCTTCAGAAAATAAATTCTCATAATTCAGCACGTTCACATTCTGTTGGAGGTTTGAGGCAAGTCTCTATGAGAAGGAGACTTTTCTTTTTGAAGAGGTTCCCCTTTTTTATATGTCCAGTTGCATGCGAAGGAGTTTACAGGAGCTACCTCCTGAGCACCACATGCAAACAAATTGATTAAATACAGAATGCAAAGTAAAAAGAAATATTGCATACGAATGTTATCAGCATCCACAGAGTTCATTTAGAAAGGCAAGCAGGACATTTTTGGAAAAAGTCTTGTGAAAGCACTTAAATTTGCTACCTCTTGTTATCGTGTCAAGCCAAGTATTTCCTTCTTTTCTAGTTTATGGAACTTAACTTGGTTCTCAGCCATTTATAGAAGCTTGAGCATGGACATGAACATTAAAATTTCTTAGTTTGATTCACTTTGCTATATGAATATGTTTTCCAATATATTGTTTTGAAAAATGGTGGGAACAGTGGGACGATGAGAAATACTTACACATTTATGAGACTGATGAATGAAGCTAAATTGCATAAACTGGTCGAAAATATACTAAGGTATTTAATATTTGTAAAAACATTTAAATAAGTTGAGATACGATTAAACATGACATTAAGATGGTAAAAATGCCAAAAAAAAACTGGATCATAACAACCGTGTAAGTCTGTGTTAGTCTCTCAGACTGGATGTTACCTAACTCAACATAAAATCTTGGACATAATTTCTTCAATACCAGTACATAGTATTATGTAGATAACAAAATTAGAAATAGAACAAATTTCAGTTGATAAGGGTCCAGTCATAGCTATCACTTTCAGAGAAAAATAGCAATGTAATTTTTAATCCGTTCAATGTCTGATTTGAACAAAAAAATAAAAGGCACGACTGGGTCGGACAAACTTGCTCTTGTGTCAGATTACTAACCTTTGGCTAAACAAAAAATTTTATCAAAATCGATCGTTTATATTACGAGGAAAATTGGATTATCTTTAAGGATTTTTCGCCAGGTACCGGTAAATATGTAAACTTGTTCTGAAAACATGAAAAACATAAAAAATATCGATTTGAAAATTCGCTATAACCGGACCCTTAAAGAACTACAAAAATTTAAAAAGAAAAATTTTACAGTTTTAATACGCCACTGTTTGTATCATTATTTATTTTATTTCTTTGGTACAACATTTTTGTTTTTCATTTATTGATTTTTCTTTTATTTGATTTTACGTTGTTTTTTACTCTGAATGTTTGAACAACAACAACAACTTAAAGGTGCTACCACCAATTTTTAAACGAATTTTATTTACTCGTTTTTACGAATTTTACTATTCTTTTTTTCCATTCTTGGTTGGAGATATAGCTATTTCAAGGAGTGCCATTCCTATCATCAGTCCCCCTAGTGGTGTCGAGCTTTAATCCAATTTTATTATGAAAAACTTTTTCACATGCACATCATGAGATTCGAACCCACGCATTATCAGATTTGCTCAGTCTTCGAAGTCGTATGCACTACGCATTCCACCGCTTATGACCACTGACGTCACAGATCGAGATGTTATGTTTGTTTGTTTTTCAAACGCATTTGGAGCTTCAAGATTTTTCTAAGCGCCTTTAAGTATGCTGTTTTGTTGTTTGTTTACTCAATGCAGTGCAACGTAGCAGTAAAAATTTTCTTTGTCAATTTTAAGCCAAATTATCCGACAATGTTGGTGTTAAATTGTATTTAAATGAAGGTAATGAATAGAAGATTTTTTCTGTAAACAAAAATAACGCAATTTGGTTAAGATCACGAAATATTGACACTTATTTTTTCAATGATCATTAAGATTTCAATGATCATTGAAATCACAAAAGTAAAAATATTGTACGAATGATGATCAAATTGAAATATTTGTTTCAATAAGAAAAAAATTATACTTTATAAACCTACATTTTAATACCAATTTTCACCAACATTGTTGGATAATTTTCCTTAAAACTGAGTTTAGTGATACGTTTTCTTGATAGCTATAACTGGCTCCTAGGTGGAGCATTAAACTACAATTTTTTGCAATTATTCATTAGCTTTTCTATCTCAATAAATGAAAATGCAACTTTGGTGTTATTTGCCAGATGTACCGTAGAAATATGACAAGAATGAAGGTTCCCACGACCTGGTCTTGCGCTTTCTCCATCCAACAACGTGTGCGCCATGTAAATCGTTTCAGTAATTGCCGAAATACAGACGGATTAAGATATATCTTTCCAATTTTCGAAAAATGCTGGAGGTAGATCGCGTAAAATAAAAACGGGAACGAACGTCGTTTTGCAAAATGCTGTCCTTATCATATCTTTATAAAAAGATAGAAAGAGCAACAGTAAAACGACGATCGTTCCATCGTTTTAATTTTACGCGATCTGCGCCTGAGCTTCCGGTAAAAAATGGAAATTTAAATTATAGGCTGGTTTTAGATAAACCTAATTTTACCAACTTATTGTGGTGCTTATATCTGCTAAGCATTTCCTCAAACACAAAGGCTTTTTTGTTGTTTAGAATGGTATTCTTATATTTGCTGAAATGGCTTCGGATATTAAATTGATGAACAAATGTGCTTATATTGTTGTTTGTTTATCCTTAGTCAGTTTTTGGTTGAACGAATATTCGAGGATCAAAGTTTACCTACTTTCAGGAGAAGCTCAAAAAAAGCTTGTGTTAAAGACGCTAAATTTTTGAACCGTTCACTATTTTTTGAAAATGTTATCAATAAATTGCCTCGTTAAGGCAAGATTTATTAGGACACCCCTACTTTTACATCCTTCTCTCCAGCTTGTGGATGCGTAAGAGGCAGGTAAATCTTAAAAGATATCTTCCAATTTAAGAGACGAATAGGAGGATTGATACCATAATGATTGTGGCTGCAAAGCTTCATCTAATGCGAAGTTGCTGATTTAGCTATGTGAGACCCGTATATTCGTACAGCAGTTCATTTAAACTAGCATTTGGGCATCCTACGGCCTTTGACCTCAGCAAATATTTTGGATGTTCTATCCAAACTGAATGCTGCTGTCTGTTTTCTAAGGGTGTTTAGGCCTGTCTTCAAACGGAGTTTTCGGCGTCTCATTTGTTCATGAGAATACCAGCTGATTTGTTAATTACATAAACAAATAATAATAAATATTTGTATCACAAAAACAACTATATCTGCATAGATTTCAAGTTTTTTTTTAACATTAATTTTGACGTGGTTCACATTTTATCTAATTTCGTTATTTCATAAAAAAATGCACAATTTTAGCAATTTGTCGGTCATCGCGGAATATCTTTAAAACTTCACTTTTAATTAAATAAAACAAAATCACGAGAAAAATTGTAAGAAAATTTTGCTACACGATAAATTTTTCTACAAAATTTGTCAAAATCCAGACTGAAAACTCAAAACAAAAACATTCACTCAAAAAAAAGAAGGTAAATACTCATACATGTCGCACATTTGTATGAATGAAATAAAAAAATTCTGTTATTTGGTTGCTGGAATATGCGAGTTTATAATTTTTTTAAAGACAGATGTCGCGAGATTCTAAGTGAGAATTTAGTAGTTTTCTGTTTTGCCTACAGTGGCGTATGGAGGGCTAGCATCGCTATATACAATTTTGGCGACATTTTTTGACAATTATTGTATGGAACTGAGGTTGGACTAGCAGTCCATATATATACGTCCATGGTTTTTATATTTCTCCAAAAACTTTTACCCACTTTCAATCTAATCTAATGTTTATATATAATGTGTGCCATTTGACATTTATAATTTATTTCAATTTCAATACACAAATTTTGTTGCCCAAGAATATTTTCAATAGATGCTCCCAGTCGGAAGATATGAAATGTCAACTGCTAACAAGGGGGTAACATACATCTCGAATATATCAAACGCGCGGCTATCGAATGTGCCAAAGGAAAAATGCCAAAAGGGTTGAAATGAGCTTCGCATCATAAGCCTCGATGCTGACAATATATAGTGTGATGCGAAAGTCTATAACGATCAAGGAATGAGGGAGTTTGGCTTCTCGAATGATAATTAGTTGAATTTTAATATTTATTTAGTCAAGTTTTGTTGTTGTCTGTCGAATTCAGAGAGGGGGAAAAGATGACTATGCTGTCATTGTCTTAGTTCACATTATTCCACACCTGCACCACCCACTCAACCAGCATTGAAACTCACTATTCCTACACTTATGAGTGTTCGTATGAACAGAACAAAAGCATGTATGTTGTATAAAATGTGCGTTTTGTGATTAAACAAATTTATTACATAATAAATTTATATTAGATAGCGTCGCGGGTGTCTCCTTCTTCAGTTTCAAAGGAATATTCATTATAACAATATGAGTTTGTGGTGCCATATAGAATGAGATACAGGCGGCATTACTTTAACTCCTATATGTGCCCAAAAAGTATCAACGCGATAATTTTGATGACAACGCACATAAAATGTTCTAAACATGAGAAAGGATTATTATGTGGGTTTGACTGCATTATATAATTTTTTCAATGGGTAAAGGATATTCATTTATCCATTTGATTTTCCAGATTCTCTCAAAACAGCCGTTATAGTTTGTTGGCGCCAAGTCCAACAGGCAACAAAACAACACAAAAAAATACAACAACAACACAGATTTTAATATAAAATATTTTTTATGATGATTTTGTTATTATATATAAAATGTTTTTGTTATAATACAAATTCTATATACCTACATTGAAAAAATTAATAAATATAGAATACTAAATAAAAATAATTTCAACTAAGTAGAAGACAGCATTAAATTTAGTGGACTTGTTGAATTATTGATTCAAATTAGCTTTTTATGGACTTTAGTCCATGAAAAAATGGCGTTTCGTGCGGAAACGCACGAAACAATATTAATGAATTAATTATCAATGAATTAACAATGAATTAATTATTGATTTGCAAATTTTAATTATTTGCATAAATTGCAAACTGCAAAATCAATAATTAATCCAATGCGCCTTCACAAATGAAAATAGATTATTATAATAAAATATTCACAAAAACGCACGATACTTAAACGAACCGATGAATAGAAAATACAAGAAATAACTAAGAAACTTAATGTAGAAATTGAAACAAAAAATAAGTTGTAATTGTGTAGCTTTCCTTGTTTCTCAAACTAAAATGACAGTTTATATAAAATTGCTTAAAGTTAAACAACTAGCTTAAATATAAAATGCTAATGAGTGCCTCTCACTCTAACAAGGAACCCTTATGGGGGGTATTTATGATAAAATTGTATATGTATTTATTCTTAAACTAATGTCAAAGAGAAATACTAAATAACTAACTAATCTTCGAAAAATCATTTCTCCAAGCAAAGGTTGTTGACCCTTTGTTATATATTACGATCAGCTGTGAGAAAAATTTATATAACGTACAGTAAGGAGTACGAGCTTTCTTTCAACCAAAATAAAAATTATTCAAACACTTGCGAATGTAATTTCTAGAGACTAGCTACAACTGAGCCTTAATAAATTAAATTAAATTATTTTATAACGTTTAAGATCTGTTTTTTATTTTAAACGTTGACCACGACTTGGTCGATTTAATTTTGATTTTTTTATCATTTCTCTAAGTTTGACCACGACTTGGTTCAAACTCAATTAATTTCAATTTTATTCCTGAACCTACGGCTTAGGTCTGGAACAGTTCCAATATATAAAAAAGATGATCCAGCAGACACAAATAACTATAGACCAATTTCACTTCTATCTAGTTTTTGAAATATATTAGACATTTGTTTTAAAAATAGAATAGATAAATTCAAGTAAATAACTGATCGCTGATTTGGCTTTAGAAAAGGAAAAAGCACTGAGGACGCCATGACGAATTTCCTTACGAAAATTTACGATTCTCTAGATAAAAGCCTTAAAACCGCAAGTATATTTCTCGATTTGACTAGCAATATTTCATGTTTGATAAGTTTTTGATTTAGTCAATCATGAAATATTGCTAAATAAACTATTTCGAATTGGGTTTAGGGAAACTGCGAATCAGTGGCTGAGTAGTTACTTAATCGGAAGAAAACAACGAGTTCATGTAAATGATGTTCTTGGTGAAGTTGTCAGTTGTCCAAACGTAGGTGTTCCACAGGTATCTGTGCTCGGACTCATCCTCTTTCTCATTTATATAAACTCTATTTTCCAAGTTCAACTCAATGTCACACTAACATCGTATGCAGACGATCTAGCGTTGTCATATAAATCTATTTTTTAAGGAGGTATATTTGAGTTAATTAATGATGATTCAATTTCACTGAAAAATTGGTTAGCCTATGATAAAACAGTTCTGAGCAAAAAATCAAAATCTATAATGTTTTCCTTATCTCGATCTGTATCACCTGAAGCAATAAAATATCATCATATATCATGCGACACTATATCCTGCAACATTATTTGTCAAGCCTCAAAATTTATTCTTAAAACAAAAAATGTATGAAAAAAAATTTTTTAATCACTGAATAAAAAATCTATCTATCTATCTATCTATCTATCTATATCCTGCAACAATCTGTGCTTTCGTTTGGATTTAACAACAGAATACAAATACCTCGGCGTAATAATAGACAACAGATTAACTTGGAAACCTCAAATTACATCAGTAAAACGTGTCTTATGTTTTGCAGTAAGCAAAATATATTTTTTGCGTAAGCTAGTTCCACGCACCTTATCAACTACCATTTACTACGCACTGGAAAGTTCTCGTCTTGAAAATCTTCAGCTTATTGTGATGCCACAAAAAAAGATAATAAGATTGATTACATGTAGTCGAAGGATTGAGAATGCTCTCCCTCTATTTCAATCTCTAAAGATACTTCCATTTCGCTATCTTTATATCTTCAAGACTCTTTCATTCTTTACTCGGAGTGGAAGTGTTAAGTTTAAAACGAATGAGAACTACCCGTTTCGTAGTGTTACCAGGGTTGTCTACTTCCGTTTCCAATAATTTTATATTTTTAAAAAACAGAAGTTGAGACTCTTTTTTAAGTTTTGTCATAAATTCATGTTGATAAATGAAATAAGTTCTTTCATCTACAAAATATCTAATATCCGTATACTATCTACTCTTAAAATATTATAAATGAATAATTTAATTTAAATTGCAAAATAATTTTATTCATGTCTGAATATTCACTTCAGGAAGTCATATATTATATTATATTTTGTTATATTATATTATATTTATATTGTATTATGGCACGAGTACGATAACTTTGGCGCCAAGAATTGAGAACTGTTTTTTGTAGAACAGATCAATACAAGCATTTTTTACTATGGGTGGGGGGAGTCTATCTCCCTCCGTTTAGGCGGGAGGGACAATATAATAAAAACAGTGCTAAAAATTTAAAACAAATATTAAAAAATAACGGTAATACTTCCAACTAAGTTTTATATCTTTTTTTAAAGCCAATACTTTTTTCTATTAGATGTTTTTTAAATCAAGTGAAACCTATGCATAGTCTTTGAAAAAAAGGACTTTAAACTAAAAAATTGCGAAAAAAAGGTAAAATAAAACTTTGAAGTGTGATTTTTCAAAACTGTAAAACAAAATACTATTTTTTTTTTTATAAAATTCGTTGCTCATATTAATTTTAAATCATAAACTGAAAACAAAATGATTTTATGTTTTCATGTTTTTGAGAAAATGGAAAATTACTAAAACTACTTTTTTATAAGAGTTTTCGGCACGAGTACGATAACTTTGGCGCCAAGAATTGAGAACTGTTTTTTGTAGAACAGATCAATACAAGCATTTTTTACTATGGGTGGGGGGAGTCTATCTCCCTCCGTTTAGGCAAGAGGGACAATATAATAAAAACAGTGCTAAAAATTTAAAACAAATATTAAAAAATAACGGTAATACTTACAACTAAGTTTTATATCTTTTTTTAAAGCCAATACTTTTTTCTATTAGATGTTTTTTAAATCAAGTGAAACCTATGCATAGTCTTTGAAACTTTAAACTCAAAAATTGCGAAGAAAAACTTTGCAGTGTGATTTTTTAAAACTGTAAAATAAAATACTCCTTTATTTTTATAAAATTCGTTGCTCATATTAATTTTGAATCATAAACTGAAAACAAAATGATTTTATGTTTTCTGGTTTTTGAGAAAATGGAAAATTACTAAAGCGTATAAAAAATGAGGTATGTAAGGGGGGACATGCTGCCCCCCTGCAACCCCCCTGCTTGAACACACTATAGGATTTGGGGTGGGTGCGAGGTTGGGTGTATGCAAAGTTTCTGTTGCATTTAAAGATGCCCAAGCATCATTACAAAAACGAACCGACGTACAACATTCACCGTATACCAAAAAAAAAGAAAACTTTCAGTAATTTTCCATTTTCTCAAAAACCAGAAAACATAAAATCATTTTGTTTTCAGTTTATGATTTAAAATTAATATGAGCAACGAATTTTATAAAAAAAAGTAGTATTTTATTTAACAGTTTTAAAAAATCACACTTCAAAGTTTTTTTTTACATTTTTTTTCGCAATTTTTGAGTTTAAAGTCCGTTTTTTCAAAGACTGCATAGGTTTCACTTGATTTAAAAAATTTCTAATAGAAAGAAGTATTGGCTTTAAAAAAAAATATAAAACTTAGTTGTAAGTATTACCATTATTTTTAAATATTTGTTTTAAATTTTTAACACTGTTTTTATAAAATTGCCCCTCCCGCCGAAACGGAGGGAGATAGACCCCCCCCCAACCCATAGTAAAAAATGCTTGTATTAAACTGTTCTACAAAAAAATTTTATCAATTCTTGGCGCCAAAGTTATCGTACTCTCCCCTGTATTTATGTATTACAAATTGAAGCTGTATAAAAATGTTACTTATAAATATTAGGAACACTCATTTCGTAAATTTTGATTATAAGGAATAAGAAAATGTAATAAATAAAGAAAAAAAATAAATAATCTCATCCCCTGTTGCTGTTAGAGTTTGGGTATCTTTAAATTTTTTGAAATATTTATTTTTTTAATGGTATTCCCCCGTTCATATGAATAGATAAAGGTACAAAAAGAAATTAAAAGGATTCCCTTTCCCTTATTAAACTCAAAAATTCTATCATAAGATTCATCTATATCTGTATTTTTCATATACATACACTACATGCATTATAATGAATACAGGGTACGTATATCTAAAGCCTCCCAAGTTGATGATAAATTGTAAGGATGTATTGCACATTTGTGTTATCTCTGGCATACCCGCGGGAGGACGTGCGACGCTGCAATCTAACAAAAAAATGCATGCACAGCGGTAAAATTAATTACAAGGATATAAAATGTTGGTTAACAAATCATGGAAACAAAAAGAAATGGACATTACAGTAATATGTGGCCTTAGATATCATAATTCCTATTTTTTTTAGCATATATGTACCCTTGTCTCGTATTATGTGCGTCTATTTCATTAATTTTTTTGTTCTTAAATGAGAAGCCTGTGACTTGCACTCTGGCCGGCCGGAGGACACAATGAGGAGTGTCCTGAAGTTAGTATACAAATCTCCTGTTTTTATTTTCCTAAAAGAAGACGCGATGTGGTTTTATAAAAATCCGGAAACATGTTGTAATACATTTAATTTTTTTGCGACCACTGTCCATTTAACTTATACCATGCATATCGCATTATTACAATATATTTTTTTTTTACTTTCCTGTCTTTCGGTCTAGAACATTTATGTTGTGTTTTTGGACACATTAAAATTTGTTACAGTTAAGCAAATCACATTTCAGAGAATAATGATATCACATTATGTCCTTTACATATATATACACACATGAACCATGAGACCTAATAAATCAATAGGCATCAGCAAACAGTTACCATGTTAAAAAATGTTGTTGTACATTATCCTTTTATATTCACAAAGTGTACTCCTTATAAGGAATTTCAAGAAAACCAAAAATCAACAAACAAAATCTTGATTCAATTAAAATTCATTTGCAAAAGGGGGAATGTTCTTCAAATAACAATAAAAGACCATTCAAGAACCCGAACCGTCTTTTGTCGTCATTATAAGAACAGTTTGAAATTCAATCAAAAAATCAAGAAGATAAAGGTTCTTTGGTGAAGTGGTCAGGGATTCAATATTATATTAAGAGTTTATATCAATGAGTATACTGCTCAAAACAATGTAAGGGATGAAAAATAAATGTTGTTTATGTTATTTATATTTGTTCTGTAGTCTTACTAGTCAATTTGTGTCAGACATCCCTCTACTCTCGACCTGAAGCGCAGTTTTCTTCTGAACGTACAGTTTGTTAAATTTACTGTTAATTATTCTCCTCTACTACCGATTAACGAATGCAGGACTTGCATTCATTCAGAGAATTTTCTCATAAAAACAACCTGAAGCGTTTCCATCAATCCTTGACAAAGTAAAGTCTTTTGTTCATTTGCTCGAGAGAAGATTTTGTTATTCAAATACTTTCTTAACCAAAAGAAAAAGTGATTGCCAAGAGTTTTTTTTCTTCACTTTTTTATCGATGTCTGTGGATATAGCTTACATGTTGCTGATCTTCTGATTCTTCCTTTGCGGTTCTTTCCATGCTTTTCCGGGTCCTTATGATAATTGTTGACAACACACTTGCTTCTTTCAATCTTCTTGGCTATAAAACGGATGGATTTCCCTTCTTTCCCGTAAGTTCGAATTTGGCCGATTTCCTCCTTGGTTAATGTCTTTCCTCTGCCCATAGTAGTGGATTGTTTGCAGTTTTTACTTGAACTAAGCTCCCTCATACTTCTAGTACCCTTTTATATGATTAAAATAACGGTAACAGGTAGATTTTGACACTGTCCTTAATCAAGTGAAACAAAAAAAGCAAATACATTTTATGACCTTTTTGGAAAAATCGTCATTAATGTTGCAATTATCTACATAATCCTATTTTTTTTTTACAATATAAACCTAATATATCCTTTATTCATTGTGCATTTGGTTTTTCCCAAAATACCAAGGGGTTTGAAAAATATCGCAAAATGAAAATAGAAAACTGCCTGTCCTTAATCAAGTGACACGGAGTGTATATGGCCAGAAAGGTACATATATAGCCAGAAAGGTTTATATATAGTCTATTGTGGTATCAATATAGTCTAGTCGACAGATGGTGAAATAAAAAAACTGTTTAAAAAAAAAGATGGTTTCAGCATTGTATATACATTGCTATAGTATTTTCATGCTGAATAATTCACCGGTTGCTGAATAATCAAAGGTTTTTAACAATCTTAAAGGGCGATAAACCGTCATCAAGAGCT
This sequence comes from Baccha elongata, assembly GCA_951217065.1. Lineage (NCBI taxonomy): Eukaryota > Metazoa > Arthropoda > Insecta > Diptera > Syrphidae > Baccha > Baccha elongata. The sequence continues at coordinate 15,696,759 of OX578274.1, read as the reverse complement.
CTTCGAAGAATCGTTCTTTAACTCACTTCTATTTTTAATTTTTTTTTTTTTTTTTTCATTTCCTAAAGGGTATAAAGAATTATTTTTAATTGTTCTTGTAACGGATTCATCTTCATGCAAGTTTGTAACTCTTGGCGCACCACTTCAATGGATTGTTTCGACGAAATGGTTAGAGTTATAAAACAATAAAACAGGATATAACTGATTTTTTAAAGCAAAATTTTTTTCACAACTCTGTTTGTGAAAATTCACTTTTGAAAACGTTTATTTATTTTGATTTGAACTCAGAAGGATATTGATTTTGCGCCATTTAAGATAATTTGTTATTTTTAAGCCAACTGAAAACAATGGACAAGCCAAATCTCTTTTTATACATTCTAAACATTTCAAAGTAACGGTTTTTTCTTCTCATACCTTCATATTACTTGCTAAAATAACGGTATCTCGAAAGTTTTAGCAAAACTTAAATTGAAGTGAATTCAATTAATTTTTTTTTTATTTTTCTATGAACTGTTGATAAGAGCTTGTGAATTTCATAGAATAATTAGCAACACTTATACCTATAAGAAAAATAAAATTATTTAAGATTTCTGGCTCATTAGTAGCAACTAAATCCCTAAGCATTTTTTAGAACATATAGTTGCTTTTCGCCAACACTGTATATTCGCAGCTAGGAAACTAAGAACATCAAGGTTCTTATGGGGTTTGTCACCAGGTGTTCAAAGTCCTCAGAGTCCGATGCATTTAACATGTTCCCTGACCAATGTATCATTTCCTGCACATATTATAAAATTTGTACCTGGTTCTCCAAGTCCAGTGTATCATTTTTGATACAAAATCAAAGTAATTTTTCATTGTGGACGTAGGGGTGTTTAAATCTGTTAAAAAGGTTTCCATCACAGAGTCATTTTTCATATTTTTTTCAGAAAAATGGTACTATCAAAGTCCTTTAACTCGGTAACGCCCCCAAAATGTGCAGGCAGATAAATGAATTCGTTATCAGTTTACCGAAGACCACTTATACTAGATAATAATTTCATATGGTTTCCTTGCACGCCGAAAATCTAGTGAGAACTCTAAGACTATAATTTTAGTTATCATATCACTACCAAAATATTTTGGCAACATTCTTATTTTCTTTCTTCTGTAAAAGTATATTCTATTTCTTGTGACCGTCTTCCAATATAATATACTTGCTTATATTTTGTTGTGAGGAGTGTTATTTTTGTGGTTTATTCAAATGACCATTCAGTATTTCCCAAGTTTTCTTAAATCACTTCAACAAGGGTTGAAGTGTTTGTCGGTTGTTGAAACAAATATCTTCGTCAGTTTATTCTTTGATGGAAATTCCCCAAAATACATATCAATGGCCTCTTGGGATGTTATTTGGGTATAGAAACAACCTCCTTCATATTCATATACATATTACGGATAAGTGTTGCTTGTTTTATTTGAGAAAGTCCATTTGACACGTCTTTCAGTCTTCAGGGTAATAAATAATTTTACCGTTTCTTATAAGAACGTGACATATTTAAAATTTTTAATAGTCTTAAGTTTTACCAAGATGTTCCTACATAATAATGTATATTTACTGAATGCTTTTTTTAATAAACATAAATGATCTTACAAGAAGAACTCTCAAATCACCCATCAGATGAAAATATAAAATGTCAATATTTAAATATCCTTGCAGCAATCTCTTAGGTTAGGATATATCTAACTTATTTCTAAATGAATATAAACAAAATGAAAGCAATGGTAAAGGTACTTCTTTTGCAACTTAAGCAGAAGGGTAGAATGCGTATAAAAAAAAATGCAAAAGCACTCTTATTCCAAAAGAGATATAAAAATTTATGCGAGGACGCATCAATGTTTATTTGTGATCTGTTGTATAACATCAGCATCAAGGAATGAACGAACGGCTTTGTCATTATCATCGTCATTATCAACAAACGGCCTAAATATTCCGGTTGCATGCATAAACATTTTTGTTTTTCTTGCACATCTCAAGAATTCTTCAGTTTTCCATCTACATGTCCTGTTCCTGCTCTAGTTCAAGATACTTGGCGCATCCCCATCTTCATCTCATCCCTTGAGTATATTATTTTAATTTTGTTTTATTACTCACCACCATACGAATGGGCATGGATTCGGCCCGTTAGGGGCGAAAGAAACTCCCACATATGCCAACATCCATTCCGAATTCGATTCCAGGTGACTTGAGTGAAACTCGCGCCACTAAGAAAACATTTAAGCTTTCAATTTCTTTCTTATGCATATACCCATACAGATTTACAGTCGAAAATGCATGTTTATTTTGCTTTACGACCCAACACCAACACTATCATCATCCAGATGGTAGTGAGAGAAAAGGGTGCTTCATTAATGTAACGAATATTTTCATTTGTTTTTATTCAAATTACATTTCGGCACAGGAGACCCCTGATGATGACTACGACGACGAAGAACAGGATTTTCCTATTTACGTACGCATATAAATCTTACATGCTCGAACGAAAGGACTTCCAAACGGGCTTCCCATTTCAGTATCTACTCTACATATATATATAGGTATATAGGAAGGTATTCTTCCTCAGTTTTATAAATACAACAGCCTTAGCTTTGTGCTTGTCCTCGGCGTCATCATCATCGTTGTCAGCATAAGATGTTACTTGATAATTGAAAAATGTTTGCGCTCTGAAGAAGATACCCATTACCATCACCAACCCATCCATCGCCGCCAATTCAACTCTCCTCCTCTCCATTCCCATGCATGCAATAAATTAACCTCTGAGTTAAAAAAATTACATTTTGTAATTAAAAATCTTCGAGTTTAAAATTTATAGCAAACCTTCTGATAAAGAAAAGAATCCATTAGTTGTAATAGAATCCACCCCTGTGTGGGTCTGCTAAAATCTAGAAACGAAAAAAAAATGTAAGAAACCCTTATCGAGTCGTATCGCAAAACCGCGAAATTTTTTAATGAAATATGAAGAAAAAATGTAACGAGCTATAAAATAAGAATATTTATTGACACTTATTAAATAAGAATATTCATTGAACACAAGCTTTAGACAAAAAAAAAAGGAATAGGAAAAAAATAACAAAAATATTTTTTCGTTTACATTATTATTTTGTCTCTTTTGCTTGTGTTTTGGATGTAAAAAAAGATATCTATGTCTAAATACCAAGCAATAGTATCTAAGCTTATTTGGATTCTTTTGCTTCTTCTTTTGAATTTGATTTGCAGATATTTTTAGGAAGCGCTGTACTTTAAGCTACTTTAGTGTTTCGTTTACCGGTAAGACATCTGTTCTTTATTCGACTTATCAGTGCCTAAACATACTGAGGAGCAAAAAGGGTTCAACATTGGGAAGCAACTTTGTTGAATGTTCTACATCTAATGTCTCAGAAGAACTACATCAGCCGTGTTTCGGCTTGAAGTGCTTAGCAGCAAACAATTAAACCGCTATGTTCACTTTTAACTCATTTATATTTTTGAAAATGATGATGTATACCTAGACGTCATTGCTAATGGTTTAGACAAAAATATGTTTATCAGAGACAAGCACCAAAATAAAATTAAAATCACCGGAAATCCGAACCGGTAAGGTATTAAACCGGTATTAAAAATAAATTTTTAAGGACCAATCTTAATCCGTCACTGAACAGATTTACATGCTTCACCTGCTGTTGAATAGAGGAAATGTCAACCTAGGTCTTTAGAGCTTTATTCTTGACACATGTCCACGGTTTGGCTAAAAAACGACTCCAAAGTTGCCCTTCCGGAACTCGAAAAATAAGGCATAAAAATAATTATTTTAAATATTGGGTAACAGACATGCTGCAAAGTACATGAATTCTTCTTCGAACACTGCCCATAGCATTTCGGCCAATTATTAAGGCGTTTGTTAACAGCGTTAAAATTGTATCCATTGGTTAAATTATGACACTAATGTGGTGAATATAAACTTCAAAAATTTTGACTGATCTGGAGCAGGCTAAAATTTTAGCTAGTGGATAATTTTCTTTGCTTATTAAGTCGGAGTTATGTGTTTGTTTTCATTTGCATATATTTTTGTTTGTTCTTACATTTATATCGAATTTCTCGTTTGTGTTTTTGTGAATTGTGTTTTATTTAACTCTGATATTAACGATCAATTAATAAAATTTACCGATTATACATTTTGTTACCTTGCTTTTCACTGTGATACAAATTTATTGTTTTTATTTTGGAAGCTCAGCTAACAAACCAGTGTAATGTGTTTGTTTTGATTGTTGGATTCTTTTCATCTGGATTTATTTTTGTTTGTTTTTATATTAATCATTAATGTCGAATTTTCACTTAAATTAACCGATAATACTTTTTTTACAATGCTAATAATAGTTCAGCTGCCAAACCAGTGTTCTGTACCGCGTTAAAATTTCCCATAATTTTAATTATCTTACAAAGTAGTTATATATTTTTTTTCTTTAACAAAATATAATTTATAAAAGCCACAATCATTAAATAATAATCATTAATTTCAATTTCGCGTTTTTTTTAACTTGGTTTTATAGGGAAATTTAGATAGTTTCAACAACGAAAGATATCGGGAAAATGATTCGCCCTACTAGCGGATCCGACGATTGAGCTGGGAAGTCATGCTCACTTTCGGTAGATTAGACATCAGCGAATCCCCAAGTGAAAAGGGAATAAATGTCGGTAACATAGGTCGCAAAATTTGTACCTGATTGCTCATGAATGAAAATGCTTTATTGGCGAATTTTTTCTAAACCACTAGAATGATTGAGATAATTGAAACAATTCATGGCTACTACAAATGTTTACATTCCTCCGTACCAAGAAATGGAACGGGAAATTTTCAATTCTTGTAGGGAAATTGAAAAAGCAAGCATGTGTTAAAAAATCCCATTTAATCCAGTTGACACACTGAAAAGCTAAAAAAATATTCACCACCACTCAAACGTCAAAAATTAGCCAGTGGATACAATTTTAACGCAATTGGCACACGGCCTAAGGACGAATATTTTTCTCCACTTGCAGCGCCATCTACTCTTCAACAGTTAAATCATTCATACCCACTTTATGTTTACTTCTGATTACTGACCTATTTACACACAATTAGTTTTTGTTGATATTAACATTTAACAAAATTTTAAAATGAGTTTTTTAATAAGATTGATGATAACATCCAATTCACGGTGGAACTTGGACGTGAGGAATGAAACTTTTTGCACTTGACCATAGATAAGGTCAATATCCGAAAATAAATACTGACACTATAAAACCAATGTCTTCGGCCCATGCATGGAACACAAAAACTGCTGCGTTTTATTCTATGATTGATAGATTGTTGAAAGTAGATATATTTCAACAGCGGCAACTACCCAACGGAATCAAGCACGAAAAACGGTTATAGGAAAAAGGTTGTATTTGATTTATAAGTCACGAAATATTTTCTTTAGGCCTTTCCTACTACCCACTACCAAACTGACCCGTCACAAACCCCTCGAGTATCTTTTAAAAAAAAAGTTTTTTTCTTTAAATACTTGTCTCAAAAATTTTGCTCGCATTTATAATCAGTACAAAATTTTGTTACATTTTATCCACCAGATTAGACTGGTACTGTTTCAATGTAAATTGAAACAATTTATTATGCATACTACGGCAACGCTGTTATAGCTTTCATTTGCGATAGACTTAGATGTGCAATATCCTGCAGCCAATCTGAAATGCTAACGTCCAATCTTTCCTCGGCAAACTATAGCAATGGTTGAATGGGCAGTGCTGTATGACTTACTTAAATTAGCTGTAAGCCGTTATTGTTCTTGACTGCATATTCATGCAAGTTTCTATTGATTATAACTTTCAAGTCAAAATGACTTCACTTCTCAATGAAAATTATCAAAATTGGAAGTCCTATTTCAAAAATCTGACAAATTACTAAAAAATAATAAACCCAAAAATAACCAAGAGTCCCTAAATTTTTTAAACTTTCCTTTCATTGTTCAACACGATCAGTAATATTACTCATTATAAGGCCCTAATCCTGAAAAGTTTTTTTATGCAAAAATTAACACCAGGATTAGAGGCGAAGTAAGCTAAAACTTGTTCATAGGAAATGCAAAGCCATAGTAAAGTTCTTTTAGTATCTAAATGTTAGTTAAAAAAATTTATTTTGACATTACATTGTGAAACTTAAAATTGAATAAGTTTAAGTGTCTGTGCAATCTCTTAGTTTGTAAACGAAGTGCCTTTAACAATTAACAGGGAAAATTTCAGTTAAGAAAAGACCCAATAAAATAATTAAAATTCGTTGTTCCTGAACATAATTGAGCTGTATCTTTTGTGTCAGACGAAAATGTTGATCAGAAAATATTCCCTCAAGTGCAACCAGTACCTTGGCAACCTCCAGAGAAAGTTCTCGAAATATCTCTTTATAGGACTGTTGTGATGTGTCACTGGCATTCGAGGGACAGTTGATCCGAGCGCACAGAGCAGAGACATAATTTGGGTTTCATAATGCAACAGAATACATATCCAATTTTATGATTGGATGTGGTTCTTTATTCTTTCGGGAGCATCCCAAACCATTTAAAAAAAAGCTTTGTCTTAAATAAGTAAAGAATGGCCTATCGGCTTTCTTTTTTTGTATGTAGGTATGACACTTTGAGAGTAACAGCGTATAGCAGTTTAGTTTTCATTCAAGTTTTGAAAATGAAAATTAAAACAACAAACACAAAAAAAATTTGATAAAAATAAACGGTTACAAGCCATAACTCCTAAAGTTTTATACATAAAAAAAGTTTAACGCACAAATAAAAGAAAAATCCTATTTTCTATCGAAAGTTCCTTTTTTGCATTGAAAATATCTCCTATCTAAATTTAAGAAAAAAAAATATGCAGATTCAAGTGTTGTTGTAAATTATGCAATCATTGATAATTTAAAAGTCTGGAAACTTGATTTTAAGACTTTTAGGATATTTTTTTTGCTACGGAAATGACACCATTTTACGGCCTACTATTGTCCTAAAAATGTTTAATATCTACATTATGTTGACCAATTTCAAGGTTCTGTAGTAAATCTATGTATATAAATGAATGAAGGAATCTACACAAATAATTATAAAAACACATTTAAAATCATTTCCGTAACCACATCGTCATAACTGTAACTCGGTAATGATTACGTCGCAGGTTACGAAAATGATGCTACGGAAATGAGGAAAATCGATGTTTTTTTTACATTATCAACATGAAATATAGAGTGTTTTTTTTTCAAATTTGGCATAAATAATTGTGCAGCAGAAATTTATTAAATTGATACAAGACTTTATATATTTTAAAACTTTATATATTTTACACAAAAAAAAGTTATACTACCACGGGAAACGACGAACTTTTGGAACATGCAATGAATGCAACCACTCACTTATAAATTACACACCAAACTGATTCTTTACCTGTATTTTCCAATATAATTTAAAGAAAACATGATTGATTCATTTCAATTATGTTGAATGTAACCAAATGACGGACGTTAATTCGAATTTGAAAGCGTTTTAATTTTATGTACGGTAATGATGCAAATATCTGAAGCCACGTGTTTAAAAGCTTCCAGTTAGGTTGTTTTAAATGACAAAATTTTTTTTGTTTGTAATTGTGTTCATTCTTATTTTTTTGAAAGTGGAACTTTGTCATCTTACGATTTTTTAAATTTATGAACAACAAAAAGAACTTTTTCTGTGTTGAAACGAGGTGGGGAAACGTTACGGAAATGATATTTGGGAGGAAAATGCTTAATTTGTGTGCCAAATTAATTGAAAATATTTAAAACTTAAAACTGGATGTAATGTGGCGGCTGGTAACGACCAAGAAATATTTTTAATTATTTTAATACTTTAATCGTTTTCGACTGGGAACACGAAAAGGAGCTTTTAGTGGAGATTCACCCATACACATTTTTCTTTCGATAAGCCATTCTTAAATTATTTGAGAAAATGCGTTTTTCAATATGGCGGCTGACGTTTACCCCTTACCCTCCAGCAATTTTTTTTGGATACTCTTAGGCCCCGGACACGCAATGAGCGGCTGAAGCTGTATGGTTGTGGCCACGTATTCTTTGAGCGGCAGCCCATATAACTGACGCTCGCCGCCCAATGCGTGTCCGGGCACTTAAAAGACTAACAAACCATATTCAGTTATATAATTGGATAGGTATTCTTTGCAAAATAATAATTCTGTTAAAATAATATTTCTTTATGTCTTCTTAAAAGACTTTGTTATAAGCTTGTTAGTTCCCTTAGTCTTCAAATCAATGAAACATCTATGTTGTTACTTGTCATAAAGAAAATCACTAGTTTTAATGTATGGTGTGAATATAAAATGACGATTCCGGAGACGGTACAATCATGAATTGTACGCAATCTACCTTGAAGCAGATATCGTGACAAAAATTAGGCTCGGTAGACTCCGGTGGGCAGGGATGGCGTCGGCTCGAGACCGGGATAGGTGGAGAGACTTGTTGAAGGAGGCCAGGACCGGACCCCGGTTGTCGAGCCGATGATGATGATGATGATGAATATAATATTTAAGTTTATTTGCAGACACGTATATATTTATAAAGAAACGTAGCAACATAGAAGAACATTACTTCTAGCGTTATTTCAAATATTCCGTCGTCCTTTATTCAACCTCAAGGACATAAACCTGTCAAAGAAACCAATTTTAATTCACGAAAAACTGCATCTGTTAACATTCCTTACGAGCCATCCTTATTCCGGATAATGCTTTCACTTGGGGCAATTACACTAAGCTCAGACAACAAGCAACACGCAACCACGATAACCAGCTTCGATGCTTCTTTAAAATGTTAGATATTATTAACCCCCAAAGCGATATTATATATTCATTAATAAAACCACTTTTTTTCTTCGTCTTCATCCTGCTGAAATAAATATCCAAACATAATGTATCTAAGCTTTTCATTATTTTCCTTTTTTTTTACATTGTACCTATAATAACATTTTCAATTCCACAATACTCCCCCCTCAAAAAAAAAAAAAAGAACATTGAACAAAATACTCTAATCCACCATCCATCCCCGCTTAAGGTGCTACGGATAAAATTGATTAGCACAAAAAATTGAATCCTAATCCATATATATAGATGATTATGATGGCATTCAGTAAGATACTATACATAGTATGTGTTTCCGTTTGCCTTCGTGGGGTGCTGAATGAGCGATTGTAATAATAACATCGGATCGCTCACGTCTCATTGTTCAAGATTCATCTGGTTAATAAGCCAAGTCTATTCAATAACTGCGCTCTAGAAATATTCCTATATGCAGCGAAGGTGATTGCTATTGCTTCGAATTTGCATATATTCGTTTTGGTATAAGAAAATTAAGTCCTGGCGCTCCATTCACCTATAATAAAGGTTCAATGCGATGGCGGTGGCGGGGACGACGAACGGAGATCGTAATAATTTTCTTAACCATAAATTATAAACATTGAAATTTTATTTTCATCTAAGTGCGGGTGGTTTTGTTCAATCACTTTTTTTTGGCGGAACGTTAAACAGGAGGATAATAGAAAGAAAAGAACAAAAACAGGTTAAAAAATCCGTTACTGGAGTTTTTCACCACCCTCTTTTAGTGAGCACACGCAAATATAATAACGTTGGGTATATACGTAGTCTTCCAAAGAGGTATTTAAAGTAAAGGAGATTCTTTATTTACTTTGGCGGATGACATAACGAAGTCTTTTTCTTTAAAATACTGGTCGAATTTCATTCAAAATCAAATAAAAAAACATATTACAATAAAATTGTTTGAAGGTTAGTCTCCATGTTGTGTGTATAGGAATTTAAATTAATTAAACAAATTGAACATTCAAATTTAAAAATATTTTTGTTTTATTATATAAAATTATTAATAATTTTCATAACATTTAACATGATGTATGTCAATCCGAAACGCGTCGCAATTTAAACTAAATGTTAAATGTTATATAACAAAGAAATAAAATAAATAATGATACAATTTCTATATACTAATATAAGAATTAATTTAAAAAGTTTATTTTTTATATTAAGGATATTAATAATTAACCAAGTAGAAGACTTAGCATCAATTTATTTTAAGTGGACTTTTCTGAATTATTATTCAAAATTAAAGCGTTTAGCGACCTATAGTCCAAGAAAACATTGCAAAACGGTGCTAGCTTTGTGAGTTCTTCAGATGACGTCCAGCAAAAAGTACATTGTCATTACGTAACTTAAATATTTTTCTAGCTCAGCTTACATAACTTTTTTGCCAAAAAGCTAATGTGAACTATTTTAGCAAGATCACGGTTGCAATCATTTTCAACTGGGGGTGATGTTTTGAATTTTGGCATTAAATGGCAGTTTTAGGCACTCTAATATTAAATTCTAGATTATAAATTATTAAGTAGATAACATACGCCATTGGCGGTCCGATATAGATGGAATTAAGAAGCTAAGTTTATTCTTAAAACGGAAAAACTTACTTCTTTACTTCTTCTTAACTCTTGTGTTTGAATATGTGTATTGATTTTGTTTGTGTACTTCAAATTTGCTTTTTCCTGTCATTAGAATTCTTATAAGGGGCATTGAAAATCTGATTGACTTCAGCTTAAGAAATATCTTAAAGACCGAAAGCTTCTTGAAGAAGTACAGCTTTCGATTTTTGCCCCGTAGCACAGTGGTTAGTGTGTCAGACTATCACACCACAGGTCTGGGTTCGAGCCCTGTGTACACCTTCTGTTTTATTAGGGGTATTGTATCTTGCGAAGAAGTGACAAGAGTCGTTCGGATTCGACTAAAAATTGTAGGTCCCCTCCAAACCTCTTGAGTTTAGAATAACAACGCACACAAAATGATTGGTTGAGATTTCTTCGAAGCTGTCCGTGTTTGGCATCAAGCTCTTTTATATTAAATACATGCTTTTGGTGAATTGACGAATCTGTTCTTCCTTGTATTAGAATTCAACCGTTCAATACAAAAAGTATTGAAAAGGTGGTTGTAAGCAATTCTGAAACCTACAAAATAAATTCTAGATTCCCCTAGAGTTCCATATGGACTTTCTTTTTGGTTCTTATCAATGATCTAATGCACTTAACTTTATCGCGCACGATAGCACCCTCAGCTTTTGATATTCGTTTCCCAATTCTTCGGCGGTGAAACTGGAAGAGTGGCGTATGATAAGCTCAAGACAGCATATCCCAACGGGGAATCAACAACCGCGTGGAATTTATTTCTTTTAGCACTCAATGTTGCCTTCTGTCGTTAAGGCGGAACATACCCCCAATAACACTTTCCATGAGTGGCACCTGCATTGAAGAAATTTACCAACTTTCCACATCAGTATGTGCGTCACAGTTTAAGACGCTGCGAAATGCTAGTTTTCTAACGATCTTGACGTTGTAAGAAATTGTTCTCTCCAAACTTGAGTACAATTTGAATGCCGGGGCAGGTCCTCTTATAATTTATCGAAGCTTAAACATAAAATAGAGCTTTGGAATTATTGATGGTGGTGATGGGGCTATACAAAAGCTATATATTGCTTTTCTTTTATAAACACTGTTTCAAAGTATGTGTTGCTTTCCTCTCCAGAAACAAATCAACAGTAATACTCGAACCGAAAGGTATGCTCATCGTTTTACTTTTAAGTACAACTGTGAAGTATAGATATTCTTTATTTAGCCGTACTACACCAATGTGGAAGGCTTTACCCAGCTCAATTGTTCCCACTCTTTGTGAAGCTCAGACATTCAAAACCAATGTGCATTGGTATCTCGTGTCATCTACTCTTTGGTTTCCCTAAAAGCTTGCACTGTTTATGGACCACCGTTCTTCTTACTGTTTTTTTTTTTCTCCATTCAATACGACCCAGCAATTTTAAACTCCTTTCTGCCTAAAAATCACCCTACTATAATTGGATTATCTAGTTAGCAATTAAAAATAAAAATTAAAATATCTATCATGGGTACTTGAAAAACCTGGTATCCTCCATCAATCTGTCAAAAAGCAATTTTAAAGTGATTTTTTTTTTTGATGGTTGGATAGCCAATCTGAAGAGGCAGAAAATCCCTTAATTCTTCAATAAAAATTTCCTTTTTGGTAATTAAAAAAAACACATAAAAATCTAATAAATTTTTCCGCTTTAATATCGCGCCTCCACTCCTCTGTTTGGCTGTTGCGCAGCCCGTTTGTTTAAAAGTGACTTTCTTTAGTTACTGGGGTGAGTGGACAGAAAAAAACTTGACTTGTGTGTGATCCGAAAACACTTCAGTAAATATCGCTCCTTTTTTTTTGTGTTAATCATCTTTCCCTTAATAATTATTCACGGTTAGTAAAAAAAAATACTTTTAAAGTGGTCGAAGTCGAACCCTCGATGTTGGCGGCGCGGCGGCGGCGGCGTGTGTCAATGGAAGGGACAAAGTATTTTCCGACAAAAAAGCGCAACAACCGCAACAATGACGAAGTTCTTTTTAAACACAAAAAAGTTGTTTTTTTTTCTCGGTATAATGAAAAAAACATTTGAGCCATCTCGGGTTTCGGTTTTTTTTTCAAAATGATGAAGTCAAGGTACTTTAAGTGGCAAATCATCTATGAAAGTTCCAACTTCATCTTTAATTGGTGACGAGACTAATTGGCAAAAAAATTAATGAATTTTCGCTTTTGAGAAGGAAACAGTAGTAGACAAAAAAAAAACAACCCACTTCGATTTAATGGAACGCCTATATTTTTGGAATTCTAATTCGATGGATTGAAATTGGGGGCTGGGCGTGAGGTTACATTCAAGTGGATTAATATATCATCAAGAACTAGGCAGGCATAGAAAAACAATAAAATAAAAGGGGCTTCATCAAGCATTCTCCATGAAGATGTAAGATATTGAGGGCCAAGACAGTAGCAGGAGTAGGTAATTTATCAAAATTATAGTTCTTGCGTGGAAGGTATTCACGGTCCGTTCATAAATGCAGTGGATAGCTCGATGTAATCGAATTGAAAGCATGCCAAACAGCGATTGTTTTTCTATAAAAGAGATGTTTTGCCAAAGCCGAGGAAGGATGATTGTATATATGATGATGATGGCTGTGTAGCTTTTCTCCTTTCATGCCGCATCACCTGCGTATGTATATAAAATTTTTCTGAACTGAGATACTTCAGAAGCTGCAGAGTATTGCGACGGACGCTTTTTGTGGGCCATAAATTACAATCTATTATTGGGTTTCCATTGTCTGGAGATGCTGGGCGAGTTTTTCGGTTCAAAAAAAGAGCAATAAATTTCGTTTTCTCCTTTAAGCTCTTTCTTTGGTTTTTCTTATTTTTTTTTTCAGCTAATCACTTTACCCAAGCAGTACAACACACACATAGTATGTGCCTACCTTTGTTATTTGCCATAACATAGTTAAGTTAACGGAAGGGACTAGCAAAAAGTATTGTAGTAAGGGAATGTCCTGATGTTCAATAAGAAAGTTTTGTTTTCAAAACAATTGACATATAGTTAACGATAAGTAGCTAAATGTGCAAATTATATAAAAATTTATTTAGAATTAAAACCAAGTTAAAGGATGTTTTAAGGTGGACGACTCTTAGGCGGAAGAAAATGTGGGGCAATCCAACCATTCTTATAAGTAGCCGGATCCATGAAGCATATAAACGATGTGGTCCAAAAATTGTCTGTCCAAAGAGAGCACAGTAAAACTTTGGTTTAGAGGGTTGTTTGTTTCGAACTAATTTTTATTTTATTTAAATAATAATATGGTTAAACAGTTAATTTATAATTTCGTTCAGTTATTTTTTTTTGATTAACATGGTATTTCATATAACTTAACCTAGTGGATTATACAAATTCTTTAGGGAACCTAATCCTTTACAGACTTAGGATATTTGTTTAACAAAGGAGCAACCACTCGTTGGAACCCAGTCCGAAGCAAACCTGAAAGATTTACTCAGGAAGATTGACGGAAGCAAAGTTGGAACCACCGATGGACCCAGTCCGAGGTAGTTCTGAAGGATCTACCAAGGAAGATTTACGGAAGCAAGATTGGAACCACCGATGGACCCAGTCCGAGGTACACCTTAAGGATCTATACAGGAAGATTGACAGAAACAAGGTTGGAACCACTGATGGACCCAGTCCGAGGTAGTTCTGAAGGACCTACCCAGGAAGATTTACGGAATACTTACCCACAAGGGAGAAAAATTTAGATTGGCCGCTATAGCTTGAAAAGCCCGAAGCTCAACCGAATCTGTCCTTGTTAGGGTATTCGAGGTTCCCAATCAGCTCGATCTTTGATGCTTTGAATACTCTAGATTGGTATCGGAACAATGGAAGGCGAAAGACAAATGTTCCATACAAATCACCCCTCTACTTATAATATTTTCTGTTGTAAGACTGTGTGAATCGTAAAAATGATACCTTCTGCTAACATATGACTAATAGTACTGTACTTTTAAGTACTATTTTCGGTACTTTGATGAGTAGTGAACTCGTAAATGGTATTATCAGATAGGGATCTTACTGGTATCATGCTTTTGCACAAAAATATGGGTTATTTTCGGTGTTTGTCCTCTTTAGTAAATTTTTCGGTACTTTATGAGTAGTAACCTCATAAATGGTATTATCGAAAGGAGATCGTACCGGTGATATGCTCTCGCATGATAATACGGTCTGCGGGGGTAGGATAAACGGATTAAATAATGAGAAATCGTAACGCTTCGTTACACTTCTTAAGAATAGTTTCATAGTTTAAGGTTTTATCTATAAACCTTTTTAAGACGAAAATGACTCGATTCACAAAAGGCTGCCAACTTGATCTCCATTAAATATATTGCCCCCATTTTTGATTTTAAACACTGATTATTTCATAACTAAAAAATACTAAGAAATTGGTTATTCATTCCATGTATATAAATAGTATCTTGAAATTAAATATTCGCCTCCGCATCCGCATTCACAAATTTTATTTTTTTTTTCGCGGATTTCAAAAAATCAAAATCCGCAACATCTTTGAACGAAACATTCATATGCTACCTTGCCTAACCCGAAAAGATTAAAAGAAGAATTCAAGTATGCCGCAGCGTTAAACAAGAACATTGGGAAATGAGCTCGAGCAACAGAAGTTAAAGAAATATTCTGCTTGGGACTTGGAACCGCATAAGTGTAGGAGAAACAAAATACTTACGAGTCTCATTTTCTGATTGAAACAATCCTCTTGCATCTTATGATGACGATATCAATCATTGAACAAAGGCAGGGTGGATTTAATTAAGAGATAACTCGTTGATAACTAATTGAAGTGAATGATCGATCGTTTGTAAAACGTTGCCCTTACGCCCATTTCACAGAAGAAATGGTGGCCCTTTCACCAACCATTGCATACTTGAACACGCACCCAACCTTAATCCTATGGTAGGCCTATGTCTAGGGGTGTTGCAGGGAGAGGGAGAAGTATGCCTCCCCGTGCTTACCGCACTTTTTCTTGGGATAGTTTCGTGGTTGCGCGATGTCGAATTTTAGTACAAGAAAAAAGTACTTACAGCTGTGGACAATTAATTAGAAACACATTTGTTATATTACACTATAAAAGCAGTTTCTGCACTTAATTATTTATTCAAGTTATTTTTTTTTGTGGAATATAATTATTTTATTTTAAATTACATTTTTATATAAAAATAACTATAACTCAACTTCATATTTTTTTCTGATGGCACTTTAATGAAAAAAAGACGGCTTTTGTCTTGGACAACTAATTAGAAACAAAGTGAAAGTTCATACTTAATATTAATATTTTGGTATGTTAAGTTATCATTACCCAAAAATTCACGTTTAATATTTTGTTGCGAATGCTTTTTGCTTCAAAACCTCTCCACATCTTCGCTGCATTGATTCAATAAGTCTCCTGCAGTGCTCCACGGGTATCGCCTTCCAAGCGTCTTCAATATTCGAATAAAGAACATCCATACTTGTGTTGTTTTTCAGAGCAACAGCATTTTTTAACTCCGCCCAAAGATGCTCAATTGGATTGAGGTCTGCGCTTGACGATGCCCATTCAAGTACAGTGATTGAACTGTCCCTAAAAAATTGTTTTGTTATTGCAGCGGTTTTGTTATTCCACCAGTCGTTCCTTTAAAATGTCGATGTATTTTACAGCTGTCAACGTTCCATGGATTCGATGTATGGGACCTACACCATTCCAAGAGAAACAACCCCAGACGTTGATTGAGCCACCTCCGCGCTTGACCACTGGCAAAACGTATTTTGAATTAAATGCTGTTCCCTTTGGGCGTCGAACATATCGTGCACCATCTTGACCCATCCGATTTATTTTAGTTTCGTCACTCCACACAATGTGCTTCCATTGGTTTGTTGTCCAGAGGACGTGTGACCTGGCAAATTCTATCCTTAGCCTACGTTGCCGTAGGGTTACTAATGGCTTCTTTCGTGAAACTCGCCCGTGCAACCCAGCTTCAACCAATCTTCTTCTAATTGTGGATATCGGAGCTTCGCTTTCGTTTGAAATTTGTCTTTGAATTTCAGTAGAATTTCTTCTTGGGTCTCGTATTGCCAGCCTTCTAATTTTTCGATCTACTCGATGAGATGTTTTACGGGCTCTCTTTTTTCGCGGCACATTTTCCGTCGTTTCAAATGTTTGAAAATGCTTAACTGCACCGAAAACTTTCTTGACAGAGCAGTTCAATTGAGTCGCGATGGCTCTATAAGATAGTTTTAACTTCCACATCTCAACAATAGCTTTTCTGGTAGCAGAATCGCAACTCTTTGACTTTCCCATTATAATAAGCTTCAAAATTAAAAATAAATACTCTTAAAATGTTACCAACAACTTGTCGATTAATAACTTACTGATACGAAGTTATAAATTAATTTTTATTTTTACTTAATCCAATCTAAATAGAACGTTTCTAATTAGTTGACCAGCAACGACTAAATTTTTTTTAATTTAACTTTATTTAGTTGCATAATTTACAGTTATCAGAGCAAAAATGATGCTGTCACAAAACATCAGGTGATAACACTTTTATAACACCACCAAGGATACCGTTATTATGAGACATGTTGCTGTTGTGAACGTGAGAATGAGCAGCAAAACTATGTTTCTAATTAGTTGTCCACAGCCGTAATCTAGAATCAGTAATTCGAGATTTTGTAATTCGGTTTCTTGTATGCTATTTGTGTCAGGATTTCGGGATTTCCCTCATTATCCACAAGAACTCGGCCTTCAAATAATTAAACGCGTCGGGACTGTGCAAGAATGACCCAAGAGCATAAAATGAATGGCCATACCATAAACAAAGCTGTTTGATTGCTGACTGGGCTTCTGAGCGTTTAGAAAAGAACCCCAAAAACCGGGTGGCAATGCATCTTCAAAAAATTACTGTTTGGTGGAGATTTAGGATCGGCCAGTGGTTTCTATGGTCTGCACTTCCTTAAGAACAAGGTGGATGAGGTTGTTAACTTCAACCTCTAGTGCTACAGTGATCAAGGTAGGTAGGAAGGTAAGATGGCGGTTTCGCAGAACAACTGTTCCGAATAAACCCAATTAGCACAGAAAAGCGCCGTTTTGATACCATAACTCGTTTGACCTAATTTTTTGTGATATAGTGACTGTTAAGCTAAGGGGATCAGTTTTGGTCTGTGCCCGCAGTCACAAGGGAAGAACCTAGCTCACACTGTGCGCTGGGTGGTTCCATTTGGACTGAGAGTCGACCAATTAACTTTACACTAGATCTATATGAGGCTAGGCCCGTTCAAAGGCGGTACACCTGCCAGGTGTAAATCCTTGTTTTGATGCTTTCGCCGCAAGACAGAGTAAGTGCTAGTCCGAAAAGCTAGTCCTAAAGGTAAGTTCCAGAAACTTAAAAGGTGAAAGTTGAAATGGAAAGTGAGTGAGTGCTTTGAAAAGCTAAGGGGACCAGTTTTTGGTCTGTGCCCGCAGTCCCAAAGGAAGAAATTAGCTCACACTGTGTGCTTGGTGGTTCCATCTGGACTGAGAGCCTGCCCAATAACTTTACACTAGATCTATATGAGGCTAAGCCCGTTCAAAGACAGTTTATACCTACCAGGTATTAATCAGTACTCTGATGCTATTGCCAAAGATAGAGTAAGTGCTAGTCCGAATAGCCAGTCCTAAAGGGAAGTTCCAAAAATCCAAAAAACTTCCAAGGTGAAAGTTGAAATAGAGATATTGCTTGGTTTGTTAGAGCCAACTGGTCCTGTTGAGAAAAGCGGTAAAATCATTTATCCTTTTGTTCGACAGCACGTTTAGGTTGTCGAGAAACAGGCTACCAAATGCCTGGAGGCGAGACCTAGCCAGGGCCGGTGATCAAATATAACCAAGTTCTTTTGGATTCAGTGCAACGATATTACCACAATCAACATCAATATGACCTAGTGGAGGTAGTTATCACGTAGACCCACGATGTGAACTCGCCACCAAGTTTTCGCGATTTTACCTCATTAGAATTACCCCTCTATGCCAATAAGTTGCATCTGACCGATGCCCTTAAAAGAGAACGTAACCCAATCTCGAACATCGCAAACACCTCGTTTTTCGCTTTCAACAGCGACCAGCTATTAACAATCCCCTGACGGTATTGTTAATTTTCGTTTCCAACAGCGTCCACGAAATCGCATCAGCAATCGATCGCGTTTGGGTGCCGACCTTACATCAATAAAACGACTTGAATTGTCATTGTTACCATTTAACACTTAATTGTTTTACCAGCTTTATCCTTTAGCTTTACATAAATATCCCGGAATTGGGAAATTTTAGATAAACAAGGTCCATCATCATGCATTACACGTTATCATATCCCTTTGAAGTATAAAGACATATTTATTCTTCATTCCATGTTTGAATCTCTTTTGCATACAAAAATACAGAACCATCGAAACTAATAATTGTACCCGTCAAAATATTTACACGAAGAGATTGTTGTCGGTATGCCCTACCATTACCATACAATATTCTTTAAATGTTCTAGCTAACGTTTATTAGGTGACACGTAAAATGTAAATATGTACAAATATTAAGGTGATGAACGACGTACTCTACTGCCCATTTAAAGATATTCCACCAATATAAGAATAAAAGAGAGTTGCCATTTTTTAATATAAATATCTGTGTCTATCTGTCTGTATATCAATTTCAGCAACAATCATTTTCAAAAATTATGTTCTCATACATTCTTTCCATGTGCCAATAAGTTTCGCTATTTCGCATCATTTAATATTACCGTGACGAACGTGAGGTCATGATCCAAAAATAAACTTTTACAGAACTCCATTGCTGTCACTGCCACATTTTGTTTTCGCGTGATATGTTTCTCAATTTTATTTCTTCCTTTTCCTTTTATGCAATTTACATCACTGAATTATTAACGAAACAATAAATTTGAAGTATTTGAAAATTTCAATTTCGAATTGGTTTTGGCAGCGTTCTTCGTTGGGTATACAACATTTATGTCATGACGATATGGCAGTACATTGCAAGGAGAAAACAATTTCAGGAATCTGGATTTCTATGAAAATGGCTGAAATTTTTTAAAAAATACAAACAAAAGAGGAGGTATACAAAAAGAACTTCAGTGAAAGTTTTGTATCTTTTACACATTACACATCATCTGCCATCAGTCAGACGGGGGCACATTTTATATGAAATAACATATAAGCTCGGAATTTTTTTGTTCTTTCTACATCTGGAGAAACTTACTGCCACTGCCGGAAGCGATGTTTAACTTAGTTGAATTTATTTTGATGCGGTTGAAGGTGAACAAAAAAAAATTAAGGAAAATCCTGACAGGAGCATAAGACACACAACATAAAATGTGTAAGCTTTCTTTTAAAAAAATGTATATGGAATCAGCAAAAACAAAATCAGGAAACAAACTTGAAGGAAAACTTTGCTGCAGTTCCAGTTACGATATTTCTTTTTGACTGGTAGCTGTTCCAAAAAAATAGTTGAACAAAATCAAGAAAACTATATTCGACTGCTGTTGTTGTTGTTATACCAGCAATCATACCAGAAGAAAGACCGACAGACATGGGAAGAACCACAGCAGTTTTGGGAAAGAAAGGTGTATATTTTTATTTTCATTTATTTTTCGAAACAAGTTCAGTTGCTTTTACTATTAAAATTTTGCAGCTTCATACTTGACAAAAACCCTTCGGGCTTTGCATATGATAAATCTGTAGCAGAGAGCTGCAATAAGGGATTGTTTTAAAAGCAAGGTGTCATTATGTCATGATTTTGTTTTGATATTTCATTACAAACCAAAAACACTTTAATCATAAATATTAATGAAGTTAAAATCGGTTTAGATTTTTCAGCAAAATTGAAATCGAAATAGTTAAAAGTAAGTAAAGTTATTGGTATCGGAAAGTAAGGTTTTACGAACCCAATTCCAATTTGATAACAGGGCTAAATTCAAATAAGACGGAAGGCTTAGATTATTTGTGAAAAAGATATGTTTTGAACCAACATCTTTTTTTATATTGACAATTTAGTTGTAATTATTGATAAAAAGTTAAAATTTTTCAAGCAACAGCCGCAGTTTGGTCTGGTCTTCTTCTTTTTCTTTTGGATTCCAGTACGAAATAGACTAGTGACTCAGCTATAATACCTATTCTTACAACCTGTTCAAACGTTGGCCAGCCGCTTCAACTTTAGAACACCCAGTTTTTCAAATCTCTTTTTCAGCCACACATAGTGTACCGAAAATCTATCGAAAAATTTCTTGCAAAGCGTCTAAGAAATTGCTCGACAAAGTTAATTTCTCTGAACCATAGAAAAGGACTTCTCCGATCAGGGTCTTATAAAGACGGTAATTTGTCTTATAGAGTTAAGGTCTTGGTATAGTCATAGTGATCCATTATTTTCAAAACTTGATTTGTTGTTTTAAGTTACAGCAGAGACGAGTTAAATAAACGAAGATTATTGTCTTTTCCTGTGTATTTGCCAATGCGGTACTTTAATCAATTTAAGACCTTCTTAATCTTAAATTAATATAATTGGTGAACAAGGTACACGATCGGGCTTCCTTTGTTGAGGATCGGGAACATTAGTGATGTGCTAAGGTTCTATTCATGGGATATATTTTTAAATTTAATGGCACCGACAGCTCTGAAGAACCCAAACTTCGTTTCGAACGACTAAGCTGAGATGCGCGCTACAATGAAAACGGAACTTTTTTAATATTTGTAACTTTTCTGCTTTGCAGGTGTACGTCAGGATTTAAACCCAGATCTATAAAATATTCTGATTCAATAATACTATGGCCCTTATTGTGAGTGTCGTTTGACTTTCGATGCGATAAAAGTCGAAAGCATCGATAAGTTTCCGTTTTGGTATTGTGTAACTTGATCGACAGATATATCTGTTACTGTGAATAAGGAATACGCTTATTGTGAATAAACCTTATACTTTGGCATTTGGGGTAGTGTCAGTGAAAGTACATGTAGGGAAAAATTATTTGTTAGTTCTAGATTGAGTCAAAAAGTATTTCTAATTTCACATTTTGTTGTGATGCAATGTATAACGGATTCATTTAAAGCACGAGCACGCACTAAAACAAACTAACAGCTAGAAGCCACCTTGTTGCTTGTGTGCCTGTAAAATGACTCGAAGATCTTCCTTAGTTCTTATGTAATATTTCATCATAGGAAATTTTTCGGGATATTTCTTACAAACAAATGGGCTTTTTAGTTTTGCAGTTTTATCACTGTCATATGTTTCAGTCAATCCTTTATTTTGGCATTTGATAGTTAGCAAGCAAATTTTCATTAGTTAGTATAAAATAAATAATTTTTCTTACAAAAAATAAAAGATTAAATTCATATTTTCTTCAAAAAAAAATTATTTTATGTTATTTGTGATTGTTTTACATCATTTGTTTGTTGGATATCAATGTAAAAGTAATAAAATAATGCAAAAGAAAAATTGTATTTATATTTTTTAGTAATAGTTAACCGAACCCATGCTTTGTGTTTTATTTTGCATTTATTATTAAGTTGCTCTCAACTATTGCCCTGTGATTAAAAGAATATTGTTTTTTTTAAAAACAATAAACCAATTTAAATGAAATGCACATAATTTTGTTGCGAAAATAAAACTCGTTGTACGCAGTCGATCAGAAAAATATGAACGACAAAGATCGATAGCTTATACAAGATTTTTCGTTCAAAATTGAGATTCGCAATATCAAATCAAATCTTCGATGTTCGACCATCGACAAAAGTCGTATATCGATAGAAAAACGACACTCGCAATAAGGGCCTATGTTTCCACCAAAAATAAAGATTTAGTAGTCTTTCCACCAGTCAAAAAGACTTACAAAGTGATTTACTTAACAAGCGGTTTTACAACTTCGAAACACAGCAACACGTTGAGAAATTTCATATTTATTAACTATAAAATGAACTTGTTTCACCTAAATTCCTCCTAAACGTAATGCAATTAAAGTATTTTATTTGGAAAAACATTAACAAAATTTAAAAATATTTACAAAATTTATTGACTAATTCATTGTTGGCATCTAAAATGACATTTGAAATGAAAGCGTTCAGTGCTAAAAGGGTGTGTGTTAAGTAATTTGTTTGAGATTTATAAGAGATTAATTTTTAATCATGAAGATTTAGGGTTTAAATTTGTATGGTAAATCTAGTGATTTAAAAGGAGATTATCTGGTCAAATCACGATTAAGTGCTTGGTGGAAACATAGCATCACCATTACGACACTACATGCTTCACTTCGGTAATATTGTATTGTATTATTTGGTGCATGCTCTTTACCAATTTTTTCCAATGTCTTTAACCAGGATAGTTTGTAAGATATAAGCTCCAGCAGGACTGTTATATGTAAATTATATATTTACTGACTTTATTTCCTCAAGGTCGGGTGGATGGAACTATTCTCATTCATCATCAATCATTACCGTAGAAATTGTCATTTCATATCCTTAACATCACTTGGGATTCTACTATGATTTTCGATGTTTTTCCTTGCCGGCCTTGTAGCCCTGTGAAGTTGTGTAGAAATTTTCATATCCTTAGCATCACTTGGGATTCTAACTATGATTTCCGATGTTTGTCCTTGCCGGCCTTGTGAAGTTGTGTTAACTTCTGGTAAAATTTGTCAAATTCATCATTTATACTTTAAGAGATGAAAGATTTGAACAAGGATGTCACTAAATGTCTCTGTAATTAAATACTCTAAAGAACTAAAGTCTGAAAATTTGACATTCGCTCTAATTTATGGTCAAATTTATTCAAGTCAATGTTCAGATATTACGATATTAACTTAAAAAAAATTAAAACTCATGACTCATTTTCAAAATATTCCAAAAATGCTCTACAAATTCACCATACATCGTTGGGTGACAAAAATGTTTATAGAAACAAAAATTTGTTGTGTCTATTTGAAATTTTATTGCTCCTGCCAGTAAGTTCTTTTCTACGCGTTCAATAACGAAAGGTATGTGAAATTCCACATAGCAAAGTATCCCCCTAAATACGTCACAGTTATATTATATGTATTATACCTATACACACACACAACTACATTGTGGAATTCATGTCTTGCTACTATACTCGTAGTAACAAAAATATTCACCGGAATGCAGTTCATGCTAATTATACTTTGGCACACTCACTTCATCCAATAAAAATAATAGCCGAACTTTAGCACAGCAATTGTCGTCCTTAACGTAGAGGAGGAGGTTTATAGGTAAAACTTTTGACCAAATCACTTTGATCTAAAAAGGTAACTTATGTTTGGCTTCTATTGCTTTTATTTTACGTAAGACAGGCAAAGGTGACTGAACAAACAACAACGAGCTGCCAATGCTTGCGTGCAATCAATGCAAATATGTGCTTTATCCTGATATCGATATATGTCAATCTAAGGCCAGTCCGTGTCAGATCTGGATGCCAATCGAATAACGTAAAATAAAATCACCAATCAATTTGGATTGCATTTAAAACAATTAAAAAAAACATAGGGCCATGACTAAGATCGATAGTTAGAGATACGGCAACAGGCACGCAACCGACTCATTGGCGCTTAAGCTTGTTTCTGTTGGTTATTGCAAAAGGCATTCCAAACCGTACACTTCAGGAGGGCAGTTACTTTTTTTTTGTTTTGTTTAAGGATATGTCCTCGAAATAATGCGGGTTTGGGGGTACCAACTGTACAATCGTATATCTTATGGTTGGCAATAAATGTGACAGTAAAAATTCGTTGTTTTCGTTTTTATAGTCGGCCGCTAGACATGCGGACCATCGCTGCGGGCATTTAGCATACGTAAATCTCGAAACTTAATAACAACCCAACCAAGCTATAGCTATCAAACTTGTAGTGATGTTTCATCCATTTGCATATATTGTCATTTCCGTATTCGTATTCAAAATACCAAAAAATGTTTAATACTTGGCTTGTCCGCCTTTAAGGATATCAATTCCTGCAGAGAAAAAATTCCATCAATGCGTAGTCGTTGCTCTATTTTCCAGTTTTCATAATCCGAAAAACATATTTTCATATAAATGTGGTAATAATTCAGGATATAAGAAAACGGGACGATGTCAAAAAATATAAAACAGCTACAAAAAAAAACATAGTCAAGTTAAATGCTGTAGATAAGAAGAGAGTATGATGTATAAGTATTGTTCGGTAATAGACGACAATGCCGCGTTTGGTATTTTTGAATGATTTTTTTTTTCTGTTCCTTGCCTTGAATGGAATTTTTTATTATATGGTGGTTTTGTGAATGTAATCGAATTGACATTTATAGAGGTACGTGCAGAGTTTTTTATGATCACTCTGTCAAGTGACCGATGTCATGGGATGTCTTCTAGATTAAAGCTGGTAAGTTGTACCATCTGAACTTATCAGGATTTATGCAAGAACCCACCGATAGAAAATATCTCACAACTAAAACTGGAAAATATTTAATGTAACATTTATATATATTATTATAATTCCATTTTTTTTTCATTCTAGGTTTGAAAATAACGGTACCTGCCATATAAGCGTAATAGATAATTCTATTTTTCAATCGATTTTGATAAAATTTCGTATGACTGATTTTTTGCCAACGGTGATATTTTTGGTCAAAACTTTTTTTTTAAGACTAGCTTTTTAACGGTATGTACCTGCCGTACAAGCTTTACAGACAACTCCATTTTTCTCCAAAAAATACGACCGATTTCGATGAAATTTTGTGTGAATGATTTTTTGCTAATGATGGAGTTTTTTGTTAGAAAGTTTTTTTTTCAAAATCACTTCATTAACGGTACCTGCCATATAAATTCTATAAAAAATCCAATTTTTCTCGAAAAAAAATAAGATCGATTTTGATAAAAAATTTTGTGACTGATTTTTTGCCAGTAATGAAGTTTTTCGTTTGAATTTTTTTCTAAAACCACCAAATTAACAGTACTATTTTTACCAGCAATTTATTTATTACAGTTTCTTGTTTAGTATCCTTAGCCAAAGGTTAGCGATCTGTCAAAAGAGCAAGCTTGTCCGACCCAATCGAACCTCTTATATATAATAAAAAACAGATTTAATCGATATTTCAAAGCATTCTCACAAATGTTAAGCCTTTCCATACAATACAGATGATGAAATTTAGATGCTTACTTGACGAACAAATGAAACTATTTTCAATAAAATTGCACGCAATGTGTCGTAAAAACAAAGTCATGTCCTTTTCGCATAATTGCACAACCCAGAGTAGCCTCAAGTTTACCTTGTTTTCTGATGTTCTCATTGGGGAAAACTTGTAATAAAAATTAAGTATTCGAGCAAATGCCAAACAAAAAAGAAATGGGACTTTCTCATTTTACGAGTGCAATTTATCCGCTTCCATTTGAACAACTTTCACTCCTCATTAATTCTCTGTCCAATAAAATTCACATGCATTTCATCCATCCAGCCGTGGACTACGACCGACGTACGGTAAGGATAAATTACCAACATATAGGCACACAAATGGTTGTGTATGGAGAAGAAAAAAAAAAATCAGTCAAGCGACCAGCCAAAAAACTGTTCCAATTTAATTGCTCCCAAGTAAAAGCATCGCCTTCTATTTGGTCATTCAAATATCTGGTTCGGATATACATATATATATGCACGTTACTGCAAATAGGTTTTACGATCTCCAACAAGCCTGATAGCAATCATCAGATCCAAGGCCGGGTTGTTCGTTATGAGCGTGTGTGTTTGGTGTCCGGTTGGTAAAATGGATGCATGGATGGTTCGAAGGTAATTAGAGCGGAATTCGGAAGAAATCAACTTGGAACATTTTTATGACCCATCATCTCCTTGGTATTCGATACCTCTATCCACCCCCATAATAATCCAAAGTATGCAAAAAAAACTTATCAAGACCTAGACGCCAACATTAGACGTGCTTTTTGCAGCTCAGCAATCAATGAAATCACTTTAATGGTTTCTCGTGTTATTACCCCAATACATGAACTTGTTGATATAAAAAAAAACAACCACTCAGTTGAGTTTAATCCTTCAGCAGTGGATACTGGATAGTTTCGTCGACCCCTGCCTAACGAAAGGAAAAGCAAAGATAATTTTGCAGTTCTTTTTCGATTTCGCATTAGGGATGTTCCAATCTCTAAGCAAGAACAGTCAAGACCCACAGATATCTTCACCCACTCAATACAAAAAGGAGCAGGCAACACAGCAATCAAGGATCATTTCACTGCCTATAAATGGGTTGTGTTTTGTTTTGGGCACTAATGATTTGAAGGACTGTATAATACTTTGCCTGTGTTTTTGTGGGATTTGGGAAGAGCATAAAAGCGTCTGCTGAGTTGTTGGCCAAAGAGAATGAGTATTGTTTCTACAGCAATGTTGGAAACGCATAAGGAGCAACTCTAATGTGCCTGGCAATTCAAAATGATGTGATTACAATTCGATGGAGCATGGAAAAGTTTTCCCAACTGTTATTGCTATTCCATCATTTTATACAAGGAAAAGCAATATGGCTCGAGGAAAATTTATTTGGAAGTTTTTAAGAAATTAAAGCACCATCTATCCACCTATATCCATGTGCAAAGGCATCTTGCTGCTGATCATTCTGCCGTAAATCAACGAAGCGATATTAAAATAAAATTTTAATGTTGGGGAACGAGGCAATTTTCACCTTAGATACGCCTATTCAAGTAATCATCCGGACTGCTGACAAATTTATTGAAATGGCTTTCTCAATATAGCGAAACCTGTACCTGTAAGACTTCTTCTTTTTAGATATGTTAGCAACCACCCTGTCAACACAGTAAAGGATGATGATAAAAGTTCGAATGATATCCCTGGTTCTTCTTTTATTATTGTTACTAAAGGAATATTATTATTTTTTTGTATTTCGACGATTAACTACCGTTAATGGTGAACAATTTGTAATAAATAAAATATTCTTTCCTCATAAATGTCAAAGAGGGAGAATTAACAGCCTAAGATTTGAGTAATGGCGTGATTGGTGTTATGTGAGAGGCAGTGGGTTTACTAGACGTACTGTTCTCGTATACGTAAAACATGTGTGGTTGCTAAGGAATGATACAAGATGTGAATTCAGCACAAATTTGTATACACTGATTTATTTGAATGAATATTTTGTATATATATATATATAATAGGGCCATTGTCATACCACATGAATAGAAGTATAACCAATTTAAATGAACCCACTGGGGTCATCAAAGAAGAATTCTCGAAGGTTTAATTTACGCCTTTGGAGAAAGGATCTTGCAACTTTGCAACTTTTGAAGGAGTACTATACTGTATCATATTCAGAATTTTTTCTTTACAGCAGCGTTCAGACGGGAATATAGTGCGAGTTCTGGGTCTGTAAGAGATGTCTTAGCTTAGCGCCAAACTATAGGTTCTCTAACCTGATGACAGCAAGCTTATACACCATACGGTATTTTACAATCAAAGGCAACCTACTTGACGTAACTTTGGTAGTTGACCGCATTTTCGAAAATTTTAGTTTTCCCTGCATTTACTATCATGAGGGCCTAGTAGGAGGTATTCAGTTCTTCCAAGACTGTTCGCCGATGACTGTTGGAGATCACGTCATCCGATTACTGTTGTAGATGACTGCTAACTCGGAAGACCTTTTTCGCTTGGACAGTAGGTCGCTTCTGGTTGGGTTACGGGCAAGAATATTCTTATCTTATGCCAGTTTCATTTATCGCTCCGAGCTTAGACCGAATGCCGACATGTCACCAACCACCTCCATTATTTTTGCGGCTTTACGTTTTGGCATTTTCTTAATCCCCTCGATGGTCGGAGCTACATTTAAAAGGTTCATCTACACAGCTTCCGCTGTGTTTAGAAGAGATCTGCCATGAATTGATCATCTCTAAAAAAGACCTGCCCCGATGGCAGGTCTTTTGCACTGGCAACTTTGTTTGAGTTGATCCTGACAATGGGTTTCTTTATCTTATTTCGGTCGGGTACTAAGAATTTTCCGTTCCGTAACAGCGATATTCCGTTCGCTATATTAACCTGTTCTGATTTTGTTAACACTTCTGTAACTTCCTCTTCTTGGCAAAACATCTCCTAACCGTTTTTTAAGTTCTGGAGGTTTTTAACCATTCTTCTCTCGACATACCTTAAGCTTGCGAGCTGCTTTATATCCACTTCCCACAAGCTTTTGTTTTGGCTTTGTTTGCTTGCCACACTTAAGAATTAAACCATTGATTTATGTCGAGGGGTTGTAAAACCTCCTCAGAAGTCCAGAACTTGAGGTCTTCTACGGGCGGCGGGCGTTTAGAAACTTTATCTTTCAATCCGGAGAGCGTTTGCTTCATCCTACGTCTTGAGACGAGACGAATAGTTAACAATTGCCACCGTTCGGTCATCGAAATATGTTCTATGCGATTTATCCTTTCTGTCAAAATCAAATGTCCCCCAAATTAAGTGTACAAAGTAGAGTCGACATCTTCGGGAAACTTATTATGGACCAAAAAAGAAAATCAATAAAAATAGTAACAACAACTATTGCTAGTTCTTAATTTTTATTTTTAATTTATTATAGACCTTCAGGAGTTCAGTGGATCATTCCTTGAAAAAGTATGACACCAAAGTATAATATAACTATATGAAATATAATATTCCCATTTATGCCACTAAATGCTTGAGCAGTTACAGTTCATGTTGTATTGTAGTGTTATAGTTTTTTTTTTTAAGAAAGATTTTAAAAATAAACTGCATTATTTTACCAAACACTATTGGATCCTGTCCAGGACATAAATAATATACTATACCCTTCTTCTACCCTTACTTTTCTATAAAGTAATTAAATTTCTTTGCAAAGTAAATAAGTGAAAGCGGGAATACAGAAACAAGAAAACACCAACAAGAAACCCGGAAGTGTATAAATAAGACTGTGACATTGCAGAGACGTCATGACTCATGGTCAATAGAATTATGTGCCAGTATATCTTGAGTTTATGTTCCGGAACTGCACACGAAACTTGTATCTCTTACTTTTGGATCTTTGCTTGTTTTTTTTTATCTTTCGAATTTAATTCCAAGTATTATTCCAAAAACAAATCAAGTGCACCTCCTTCTGTGTGAAATAATTGTTCACATCCCAGAGGAAGAAAAGACTCAAGAATTGTTGGAAAAATCAAATCACAAAGTAAGGATGCATGAGTCTGTGCACTTGTTCTGTATCCAACAAAAAAAGAATTAAATACCTTTGGACATTTTGAAGTTAATTCCGAAGATGATTTCCTTGCAACTTGGGCTTCTTATGATCGAGGGCTAGAAAATCTGTCTTTCTCAATAAATGTTGAATACAATTATTAAATCCGAATGTGTCCGTTCATTTGATGGTGGAAGAAAATGTTGGCATTTGTCATTTTGGGAGATTGAGAATGGAATTGGTTCTCATTCCGCATCGCACTAATTTGCATATCAATCCAAACATCCTTGCAGAGTTTTGCCATGTGCAACACCGATAATTCCGTATTCTATTTGGCACATCCTGGTCAGTGTCGTACGGTCGGCTCTTAGCCTGTGTCACAACAAAACTTTGCAAGCAATGATTTGTGTTTTGTACACTTGGAGACGGCAAGCTGGTATAGTAAAGGACATTTATAGTACAGCTACCTTACAAACGAACGGACGGACGGAATAACGCATTGGTGGTCGATGATGAATACCCAAACATAACCTTTACAGTGCAATTCCAAGATATCCTTTGGTTTAGAATATGCAAAATGGATTATTAGTCAATCATTGATTTATGTGTCTTTGTATAATTCTCGACGACGACGGTTACGACTACGACCATGGATATATGAAAGGAGACGAAGGACTCCTCAGTTGATTTCATAAAGCAACTGCCATCGTTCGAATGAATTAAATCAAGTTAAAGGGTGCAAGTGTGAGGAGCTCCTTCTCGTCCTCGTTGAGAACTCAGTCCTTGTATCATTTTAGGTGCAGTGGCAATTTATACTCAAACACAAACAGGATGACAAGCAGATTAAGCACACAATGCACACTAGAAATTTCGTCATAAATCTTGACCTTCTTGTATGATTTGCAACAGTTTTTATTGAACCCATCACCGCACAGGAAAACAGGACAAAGAGCATCCATAAAGGCTTAACTCTGAGAGAAGTATTAATCTATATAGATTGGCAATATTTAATCCTATATAAGAACCTTTAAAAGGAGTTCCAGGTGACAGATTGAATCCTTTATTCAGACTTGCAAGTGTTCTTCTGAATTCTGATGTGTTTGCCATCAATTAACCCTACTCGATTCAATTGCAAAATGTTCACACAGATCAATTGAATAGCATAATGAAAAGCACCTCAATGCATTGGGGATAATACCTCTGGATATATTTACACCTATATCTCGAGCCCCATATAAATTCCGACTTAAATTTATACGAAGGGATGTATTCCTTTCAAATGCAAAGTCAATTTGAAATCAATAGTGTGTGAGTAATCCTTTCGCCTTTCAACCGATACCTTCTCATTCCTTAGATACAATCATGGATGTTCTGTTCAGAATATAGGTGATGTTGCATGTAGTGCATTTCATCCTCCGGCTTTCTCAAATAGAAATTACAATGATATGCACTGGGGAATCTAGAAGTGGGAGCCGGAGTGCGTTCTCAAAAATTTCCGATTTGTAAAAGACTTATTGGAGCGTAAAGTGCATTTATTTGGTTTAATGGGGCACTCAATTCTCATCCTGATTCTCATCACTCGAATTAAGCTTGTGGATATTCAATGATCAATTTTAATGGAAAAACAATAGATACTGGCAGGCCATAAGTAGGATTATGAAGATGAGGGTGAATTCTAGAGGAATGTTCTTCTTCAACATTGAAAACAGTATTTTATTGATGGACTGTGTCAGTTTTTGATGAAATATATGTTCTATAGAAACTTAACAAAGACATGAGAAAATACTTTTGAGCTAATGCTTAACGACTGAGGAACTTTTTCAAGTGCTGATGGATTTCACTAGGACACCATAACGAAAATCCCGGTTTCCCCAGAAATCCAGCTGGTACATGCGACTTTAAGTGAGCAACGTAAGGCAAAGTTGTTGACTAGAATTAGAGCTGCTGTTGAAAAATCAGTCTGAGAGCTACATTAGCAAAAGAGACGAGACAATTTAAAGGGTGAGCTGTGGTGATGTTCTCGAGTTCTCCCAGAGGATGAAACAATCATCGTAAGACCACTAGGTCTAAATAGCGATCAGCCGACATTGGGGTACGAATATAAATAGAACTAGTGATGAGAACCTGCAATGGTTATCCGTTAAATTAGCCAACCTTCCCCTGTACGGCAAAACACCTTATTGAACTTGTATGATAATGACCAACATTAAATAAAGTAGTTGCTTCTAAATTTAAGTCGCTAAAGGCTGCTTTTGCGGATGGTTTAATGACCGCACTATTCAAAGAAGCAGGAGATGATTCTGTTAGGACCATACATAAACTTTTATGTACAATTTCCCCAATCAACGGACCTTCGGTATAGTGTTCCTTATCTTAAAAAAAGGAAATGCCTTAACAACAGAATAATAAGTCTCCTAAGCGTCGCTTAAAAACTCCTGTCAGCAATTCCCTATATCAAAGTGGCAAGATTTAATGAAGAACTCAAATTTTCATATCCAAATAACTCTTCGTTGACCTCACTTGAAAGTCCCATTTGAAGAACACGTTAACCGTGTCAAATCTCAGCTTTTCTCCGAAACGTGCCCACTTGTGCTGGTTAATGATACAGAGCACCACTGAAACTTTTAATTTGGAGAGGTCGGGTGACGTCAACATGGTGAAAAAGCTGAAAATACAGTGATTGAGGAGCATAAACTTTTTGTCAGTGTCTAATGTTCTTGCTTCTGTAGCTGATCTTCAGGATCAGCTTAACAGCATTCACAAAATGTTGTTATAGGATATAAACCTTCTCTGTTGGATATCAATCTATTTTCAATATTGTGCTCTGGAGCCCTTCAGAACACAAACCTTACAAGAAAATTTAAAAAGGCTTGGGCCGCGGCGTTAGGTCGTCGGATGTAATACCACCACTGCAATGTCAAGCACTTAACGAGGTTCTACTCTTTGGCGCACAAAATCTGGATATATGGAAACTTTTTTAGATTGCCGTCACCGCGAAACTTGAATATTCTTATTGGTCTTCGCAGCTCAGAAAGAAAGACGTCAGTTAGCACATTGTTGGGGGGGGGGAGTTAAATATATGTTGAGGTACTTTTCCACAGTAGATCTCAAGAAAACACTACCAACTTGAATTAGAAATCACTGGAAATGACGTGTCGTTACTATTTATATTTAAAGCATCAAAGCAGGAATCTTTCTCGCCTTTGAAAACAACAGTAATATTATGGATGCAAATTGAAAAATTGCAATTTCTAACGACAATTCTTTTTTAAATTTTCTATTACTCAAACCTTTTTCATTTCTGTCATGAAAAAAAAACATAACAATATATTCATCATCGATTTATCTCCTCAAATCATAGATGCAGTATCCTCAAACAGTTTTGTTCTAAATAAAAAACACACTGGTCAAAACATTTATATTCATTTAAACCACAACAAATAGCTTTACCGTAACATATACAGCAGTTAATGTTTTTAATAATTTTTAATGCATAACAATTGACCCATTTATAAACTTCACCAACTAAATTGTCCTGGTAGGATTACGTATATTGTATCTTGAAAAAAAAATGCCCAAAGCTTCTTCAACAACCTATACCTCGATAAAAAACTTTGCGTGTTTTTGGAAATATCTGTGGATGAACTTTTAACCCACACCTTATTCATTCAGTTGAATAGTCGAAGATATCGGAATTCCAAAAACAATAACATCGCACAACGGGTGGGGTAGTCTGTGTTGGCATATCATATTTAAACCCTGGAGTTTCTTTGTGGAAGGGGTTTCATTTAAATGCAGAACTTTGAATTTTAATCGATTTTTAACATTGTTTGCAGTACAGTAAACAAAACGTAAATTTCTGAAAAAAATCGTTAATTATTTTTTTTCACTAAATTTTCAAATTAATTAAAAAAAATGTTTATAAAAAATATTTTTTTTTTTGAGAATTCCCCTTCCATACGAATAATTTCAGGTATTGACTCAACGTTGACTCTCATCTTTTATTGTAGCTTGTGCGAATTCCTTGTATATAGAAAAAAATAGAAATTAGTTGTATTTCAATATAATATTTTATTTAAAAATAATCCTATAAATTGCAGATTGCATAAGTCTTTACAAAATTATTTTTAAAAATCAGTCCTTCCGGAACCAGTAATTTTATGAACAATTTCATCAATCACACCACACAATGTGTAACATGTTTAATGCGTCCTCAATCTGCCATTGAATCGATGTAATTAAGTGTCACAACTGTGCTTAATTGTAATAAAATTTTCGAAAGGATATGCATGTCTCTTCTTTGAATTATTTAGTTGATTTAGTAGGCGACACGAAAGGGCTATTCTTTCTTATCACAGTTATTTTCTTCTAAACCACACAAACCATGTGACATATTAGTTTATGGTGTTGCCAAGTATAGTTTGTTTTCTTTTTTTTAACGATTCTACTAAAATTAAAAACAAAAAAAAACTTGTGATGACTATTCAGATTCTATACAAAAAATATATAAGGGTCTTTGAAGTTGAGGTCTCTATTATAAATAGCAATGTTTGACTTAAAACGAACCCTTTGCTGTTCTGTTTTGCACGTCAATGTATAGTATATATCGAATTTGTATTATAACCAAAACATTATTTATAACGTTAACCAGGCCACGGTTAAGCACTTCCAACTTAATGATTTCAATTGTAATCTTGTTGGATATAGTTCACTATAGCTTTTTGTCAAAAAAGTTATGTAAGTTGAACTGAAACAAGCGGAAATTTGCGTATTGACAAGATGCTCACTCGTCGCCAACTGATGAGTGAAAAGTGAGAATTCGCACGAAACGCCATTTTTCATGGACTAAAGGCCATAAAAAAGCTTATTTGAATCAATAAAATATTAACGTTACTATAAACAAAGAATACAAATAAAACCAAATAGAATTGGCTGGAAAAAAGCTGCAACTATCTATTTAAATTTGATAGCTAGTCAGCACAACAAACTTAACTGGCAACCTCATGTACCAAGAAGCTACGCTGAGAACTCCGTCCAAAAGGCACTTTCCTACAACGTTTCGTTACAATCGCGAAACAGAGGAAAGGCTAAGAATTGAAAAAAACAACTGCAATTATACCAGCATTCAGTTGGCTTTCAGACATATAAGCGGGAGGCTTGCCAACATTTTCTAAGGACAATCGTACGAACCCTACAAGCAGATCTGTAGTGAAGTGATCAAGATCATAACATTTCGAAAAAGAAAGAGAAAATGAAGAACTTGTTAGGTTTGCAGTAACGTACAACTTTTTAATATACCAATCGTTTAAAGGAGACCTAACGCTTTATCTCTATAGAAAAAAAGACTTCAAATCATCCTTAGTCATTGAGGAACAAAAAGCCACATAGGCTTAGACAACTAACAAAATTTTCTGTAGCTATACATTGTTCCTATAATGTTTTCTTAATGGAATCAGTGCCGTAGGAATATGAGAACATTATTATTCTCCGCAGGAACTACAGCAATCGAGACATAGTTATATTGTCTGAATGTCAAGCCACATTGAAAGCAAAACAATTCTTTGCACTCAAATGATTCGCGAATGTGTTAAAAAAACTCAATGAGGTAGACTTGACAAACAATAGCAACTCTGTTGAGGAATAGAAGAAAATGCATAAACACAACAACAATTTAAAAGAATAGGCAAAATTATCCAAACAATAAAAAAAAAAAAAACACTGGTCGATTTCTGGGCAATCAAACTGTGGTCAATCCAATATAAAAATGTTGTGCAATAATAAAACTAAAAACCAGATCAGAAGCATGTGGGAGGTTGCCAAACAGAATAGAGCAAACTTCCATCACAAAAAATCCTCCAAATATAATCAGAATCAGATCCGAGTTAATGTTTTAGAATTAGAGAACTTATCCAGCCAACAAAAGGAAAAAAAATTTCTAGGCTGTGGTGAAATAGACTCCAAACGATATCATGGTTCTCATGATACCGTTTCTTGCAAACTGATGACAATTAATTGACAGGTTAAATCTAATGCAAACTTTTTCTGGATGATTCAAAACCTAATTTTTTAAATTATTTCAAACTTAATTCTTGATTATTTTATGTCTTTCTCCTTAGTTTTCTAATATACAACACATTAGTGATCTCTGTAGATATGGCAACTTCTTTTCTCTATTATGTTCGAGTTGATATTAATTTCGATTGAAATCGTTTGCAACATCGGTTGGATTTGATTGTCCTCTTGTGATGAGCGCGAAACTGTTCTTACACTCTACAACA
The DNA here is from genome assembly GCA_951217065.1 of Baccha elongata. Taxonomy (NCBI): domain Eukaryota; kingdom Metazoa; phylum Arthropoda; class Insecta; order Diptera; family Syrphidae; genus Baccha; species Baccha elongata. The sequence continues at coordinate 15,660,755 of OX578274.1, read as the reverse complement.
TTTACCCCAAAACGTGCACCATAATATACATTCATATAGTCACATTTATAATCAAAAAGGGACGACGACGATGACAACGCTGACTATATGTGGTTGATTGTAGGAAAGAGAGTGTGTCCTTTGTACACAAATATATAAAGTAATCTGTGGGCAAAAGGTACATCAGCCGTGTAATTAAGGATACGTATTTTATTGACGGCAATGGCAACAACAATGCCGTCGATCGTCGTTGTTCTCAGCTTCGACGCCGGCCTCCACATTATTGTAATTTCCATACCACATATGTATCTACAAGTACAAGCCTGCACCAAATGTTCTTTAGTGCGATTTCGATGACCGCCAAACGAAACCGTATTTAACTTTGGGAATATTGCGCCCAACACATCCAATTGGAATATTTACGAAACGAATAAAATGTTATTATATCCTTGTGCGAATATCAAAATTGGATTTGTTCCACACTATGAAATCCCTGGTAGATACATAAAAGGATATAGGTATCTGGAGATGGATGTCCGTAAAATACACGATTCCCATATTACTTCGGACTCCTTCTATAATCCTTATTGACGCTTTCACCAATTAAAACAAGAAAGCATGTTTTGTGTTGATTGATTGATTTTTAGGTTATGAATAAAGTTTTCTGTTTAAATTTAATGTGAACATTTAGGTAAACCGCACGAGACTAAGTTTTTCGGTCGTATTAAAAAAAAAACAATTTTTTTCCGAATGGAATTCAGTTAAGAATCGGAAAATTCTAATTATTTTTATATATTCATTACTAAAACAGTAGTTGTAGATCTACCTTATAATGGTCTTTATATCATCGAACAAGGAGAATAAAACATTTATTATTGATAAAAATGTAAGTTGATTAACAAAATTTCCAGCAATAGGTCAATTTTTGTGGAAATAAATATAGCGAAAGGCAATAAACTTTCCAGCGGCGAATAGAAGTGCAGTTTCCTGACGCACTCACCAACCCACAAACTCCTTACAGGAAGTGCGATGGAATGTTTGGGTGTGCGAAAAATATAAGACTGCTCTTGTGCACTAACTTCCATTCAACTTGATAGGAAAAACGGTTGTTCGAATGCGGATTTGCGTGAAGAAAAACTTAGGTAAAATCTCTTGAACTTTTGCGATGAAGAAAGTAAATACAATCTGCAACTACACAAGAGTTTAACATCTTTCTGAGCACATACTACTAAGAAACAGAAAGATGGCGCTATTAAAGAAGAATGTTTTCCGAGTTTTTCGCCAATATCTATAAGCAATACAACAAGAACGACACTAAAATACTGTTGGGATATTTCAAAAAGACGTAAAACATAACCTGTCAACGGACTATGGCTTGTTGACATCGTTGCTGGGAAGGTAATGGTTCTAAGCAGCACACAAATCCCTCATAGTGGTACAAAAAGCCACTTGGTGGTCTCCCCAAGATTGATCTTGCAATCGATCAGCGAACATCGACTCGGTTCCTTACTTGGTTGATGCTGAGCTACGGGTGCGTATATCAACTTACGCTTTCAGCAAGCATCAATATTCAACAGAAGATTCAAATATGGAAAACTGCAATAGGGTAAGACGACTAGATCCTCTGTCCACCAAATTTCCCTAGTACTTGGGAAAACTGTTGCTACTGTTAATATGAATCAAGATTTCCGCGTACAAAGTGAGCATGTCATCAGGTGTGTGATAATCAACTCGAACCGAGAGGCGGTGGGTCGTATGTTTTGGCAGTCAAATAAAACCAAAACATCTCGTCAGCTGTACAATGAGAGGAGGAAGAAGAAACAGCATGAGCTTTGTGAGCTCAAGAAAATAGGAACAGGTGCGAAGGTTCTTCAGAAAAGTGGTGCCTGTATAGATAGAGAAGCCAAGAATAGTAGAAAGCAGTCGATATCTTTAAACAAATGCTGAATGGTGAAAAAAGTCAAGATCCCGGCATCGAGCAGCGTTGGTAACTTAAATTGATAATCTAGAATTCTAGAGTTCCAACCGTCTGACCAAATCAGATCAAGTTAGCCGGAACCCTTTTAAAATCTTAATAACAAGTGGAGCTTGTTGGAGCTTGGACTGCCTTCTCTGCGCTAACTATGGAGGCATTAGTCTTTTCAATATACGATAAAAGTGCTTTAGGACGTATACTGATGATCATATTAGACAGTGAGACCAGAATAGTCTTCCATCTACCAAATCTTTTTATTACCCCAGTCTTTGAGAAGACTCAAAAATTTAATAACGATAAGATGGTGTTGCTAATCCAGAAGAATTATATAGTGCCATATAATTTTTGTATCTCTGTCAAAGTGGTGCGTCTTATCAGGATTGCATAAGATATTTACAAACGCAATGGAGAGGCAAGCCTTTAAACTCCTGAAGAAAATTAAGGCAACAAAATGAGCATTCAGTTGGATTCACACGTAGCACAATCCATAACCGCGAGGCATGCCAAAGTTTTCTGAAGTCAATTGTGTGAAACAAATAAGCAGATCTGTAGGTGAAGTGCTAAAGTAGTGAGCCCATTTAAGATCATAATATTGTCGGAAAAGAAGAAGAAAAGAAAATGAATTGTGTTTAATAACGATCACTGCTCCATCCACACACACATTTTTGGCAGATGAGACGAGCACATGAAACCTCAAAATCATCAATCACTTTTAACCAATCGCCTTTAATAATGCAATAGTCTATTGCGGAAATGCCTAATGTAGAAATAAAAGCAAACTCCCTTTTAAATCACTTCGGGTAGTTCCATTTTAGACAAAATATCCAAAATCCTCAAATAATTCTATTAGACGCCTACACCAACTGCTAACCATCTTGTCTACAGCGCCCCTTGTCTCCGCGAAAACATTTGAAACATGTTCAAAAAGCAAGTTTGTATTTTGGTAATTACCAGGGCGTTCAAATCACCCAAAATCATTAAAATATTAAAGTTGATATCATTTAAGAAATTATAAAGCTCTTGAAAATCTTTTAACCATTGACTGCAATTTAAATAAGTTGGAATTTCATAATACCGATCATGCCTATAGATTATTTCGATTACAAATTTACTACCAACTGATTTAAAATTTACATTATTACTGATATCATTTTTGAGTACACACAAGATGCCACCATTGGCTCTCTCAAATTGATTGTGGCGGGAATACATTTAACAGTAAAATTTTTAAAATAATTCAATACATCGGGTTCTTTGCTTTCTTCAATAAAAGTTTCAATAAGTATAATTATATCAAGTTGATGAATAAAATTTTAAATCAGGAATATTAAGTTTGATTTTCAAACCAGTATTATTATAACAAATAATTTTACAACTTACAAGATAATGACAGACGGCAACGCTATCTGTGAAAAGAACAAAAAACAAAAGATAAAAAAGTAGATTTAAAAAGAGGAAGAATCCATCTTGATTTAGAGAATGTAGAAAATCAGCTAAGAGGTTTTTGAACCTAGTTCACAGTTCTTCCAGAACTATTGGAACATTATGGAATGAGCGGTTAAAATTCTATATATTCTAGCTTTGCTAATAACATTATCTCAACAGAACCTGAGTGGCATTTGGAATCTCCCTTCGACATAAGACTGTAACAAAGATTTGATATACATATATCTGAGGTTCTGAACTAAACCAATAAGACATAAGAATTTGGGGAAATAAAATTCCTGCCCAACTGTGCATCTCTACTTGAAATCCGTAAAGAAATCATCAGTTACTAAAAACAAAAATTGAAGGATATTTCGGTACAATATGAACTACTCTACCAATAATCCATTCGATGTACTTTTATATGGAAATACAACCGATGTTCATGAAACTCGCAAGTTTTTCGGAGATACACTAGAAAGACCACCCTAAGTATTTTTCCTCAAGGACCTTAGATCAAGTAGGATTTTCAAAACAGAAATAAGCTTTAGTGCCGCAAACGAATTTGGTTGTTATATAGGGCTGGAGAACACCAACAGTTTTTCGTCGAATCCGAACGGCTAAGATGAGATGCACTTAACAAAAACAATAAAATACTTTTGTAGGATTTTTCACGTGCTTCTAAACAAAACTTAAGTATATAAGATTGGTATTGAAGACATACCTCTGAACCTCTCCAGTGAAGGTCTGAAACCTAAAATTTCAACATTTGTCAAATTTTACCGACTTGGGTTGAAATTCTTGCATTGAGACAAATTTGGATCCCAATACTCTGCTAAAATCATATTAAGTTAATTTTTGAAATTTGGCGTTTTACTTTTTGTTATATCACGGCACACCCGAAACCTTTCTTATTGTATGTCTAAAGTAAGCCAATCATCTTCTTTTATCAGATATAGCTTGAGCTCGTTATAATAAGTCCAAACTATTGGTCATTCAATTTTAAAATAGCCCAAAAGCTTTTGATTTCCCTTGATGTGTACCTTTTAATTAAAATTGGCATATCAACTACATATATATTGACAGAAACGAACTCAAAAATTAAAAGTCATTCAACAAGTAGGAAACAAATGCATAATCATACAATTACGTAAAATATGATTTCAGCTTTGAACATCAGCAAACAGAAAACAGCTTACAAATAAAAAAAAAAGAATATTCTATTTGGGAACAAATAATAATAATTATGACCATTAAACCGCTTCCATATTTTTCCCACATAAGTACTTAGTATGCAAACATTCCCGTCTCAGCTCACTACCTAAAACAAATGCTTCGGAAATAAAAATAAATTCTTAGTACTTACCCAAACCTTGACCCAGCTGCCCATGTTTAAGGCCGCTCTGAAATGAATATGAACAACAACAACGAATTCGGACATCATTACATGCGAAAGTTCAAATACAAAAGTCCATATCATCATCATTGGCAAATAATGAACGAAATATGTACTAAAAAAAAAGTATTAAATTTAACGTCGGAATAATTGTCCCACTCTTGTGGTTGCTTGCGGATCTGTTGGATCCACCACCGCACCGTCGACATCATCGTTACCTATATACGCGTTACACACCACATATATACTCGTATGTTGGTGATACAAACATGCGGCAATTTCCAGTCCATTTTATTTTGAATTTTGGAGAAATCCAGCTCTATCCACACTGAAATGTTCGAGGGTTTTTTGGTGCGACTATAGAATTCGGAAAAAATCCTACTTAAACAAACAGACCCGCACGCGATTAATAAAAAGTATAAATATGTTCGAAAAAAAATAAAATAGCGCTCAAGTGGAGCTTTATCCACCTAGACCTTCACCCCAATCTAGGGGATGAATTCGGTAGGTTTTATAATTTTTTTTATTTTCTGTCTGCTTGCAGCCAAGTGAATAAGGATGAAAAGGATTTGGAGCAAAGCTTAGAGTGCCTATTTAATAGATTAACGAGGTTAATTATTATTCATTGATCCAGATATAATGTTGAGGTCAGACATCAACATGCAAACAGTATAAATAAAAACAGCTTAACAGACGTCATTCCGTACACAACCCTTCATATACGCACATTAAAAACCATCATTTTCTTCCTCACCGGTGATCAACACCTGGAAAGTTAAATTATTAAGGAACTAGTTGATTGCGTTTGGTATTAAAATTACCGCCCTTTTTGTTCCTTTCGTCGCTTATGAATAATTGCCAATAAAGTGGTGAATGGGAATCCTTTTGTAAGCTTAAAGAAGACATAAAACATCTATACTTTTAAAAGACTAATTTACACCACCACAACACACACACACAACTACTCACTCCCATCATAACCCGTCCTATTCCGTACTCGTCCCGTTTCGATACGATATGATGAACACAGCTCCTTTGCAACAAAGTTTCCCTCCCGATGTTTTCCTGTCGAAATTTTATGAATTTACAATCGAACAGGTTTGTTGGCGTTTTGTTTTCCAGCCGCAGTTCTCTATTGACGATAACAACACATTCTGAGGGTGAGAATTTGGAACTTTTGAAAATTGCCTAACTTGGTTAATAATATGAGACTTTAATTTTGGGGTTTTACTTGAGAGAGGAAGTTCGTGTCGACATTGATTTGCTGATTAAAAGCATTGTTTTTGTATATTGATGTATTTAAATACTTATTTACTAAAGCAAGGAATTTTGGATTTTTAACATACATTTAACTTCGTGTCGTGTAAGTTTTCTTTCGACCCGTTTTGCCAGACTTCAATTAAGGATATATTTATGCTTTCTCTAAACTGAGTTTCTTAGTCATATAAGAATGCCACTAAATTTTAATGGGTTTCGATTTCTTATCTTGAACTTAATGCTGTTGCCGTTGCAGAAGTAGCACCCTGAATTCATTGATGTATGCAGGATTTAACTTTTTCAACAGTCTACCATTGGAATTGAAAACAGAAACAAGATAAAGATCAAATTATTTAAAATTCAAATGAAATTGTAAAATAATTATTGTAATAGTTCATTGAACTTATAAATATATTATTATTACTTAATTGTTCCAGGACTTTTAACCCTGCTTCGCCTTTATAAAGCAACTACGTATAATAATGCCCTTTGAACAGGGTTATTCGCTTCATTAATTTTCATGATAGTACAAGCTGCTTGTTATGTGGTGTGTTTTGTTCCCGATGGTATCAAAAAATAGCTTCCTCGGATCCTCTTAGTTCTTTTTTAATCAAATTCTGTCAATCTTGCACAATCTTCCATTTTTCTTGCTGATCAACGGAAAAGTTGAGAGGGTTCTTGCCACTTAGACTATACTAAAAAAAGTCCCATGGGAATCCTAGCTCACCATAATGACGCTCAACGTTTGGCCCGAACCCACGATCCATAGAGTATGAGTCCCAATTTTTCGATTGAGCATAGTGTGCCGCCGCCACTTCTACTACACCAAAGTAGTCTTTTGGGAATCCTAGCTCGCTACACGGTCCATCACCTAAAAGTAAATAATCTAGAACAAGTTACCCAAACTGACTTGTATTTGGAAATCTTTGGTCAGTCTTGCAGTGCACCTAACCTTTACTTTGACTTGCTCGAATATATCCACGTTGATTTCCGGAACTCTTCGTTTTCGAATATCAAATATCAACAAACACAAAATCTATCGAGGAATCACGATACTTATCGCTTTTTCTTTTTCCAAACACTGACGTCTTCGACAGGGATGTCGGCCTCTTTTTTGTAGTTATTTAAAATTTACATCTCGGCAACTGTTTATTTGAAAATCTTGCCTCAATACTATCGCCACATGTTAAGGAAAACATTTGTTGTAGTTCCTGAAAAGACTGACTTGTATCAACAATGCAGGAACAGTTTTCTAGGAAGGTCTGTAGATCACTTCGAAGTTCGAATCTTGCTTTTTGATCTTTGTTATGAGAAAAAACAGTTCTATACACACTTATCATTGCTTTGATATTGTCACTTAACTTCCATTTTTTGTCTTACGTTAGTATTAATTTTTTACAGTTCCTAGTAGTGATTTTGCTTTCTGCAGACAACTTCGTTCAAAAGAATTCCAAATGTTTTATTTGAATTTATTCTAAAGTCTGTCGGTATATGGTTTACAACAGAAAACTTTCTCTTGTAAGAGGTTCATGTTTCGACCTTTGATTGGTTAAGTTTGTACCACTTCCTTCTTCCAGAAGGCTCTATTTATTTCTCTCCCTCGTCTCTTTGAAAAATTCCGTCATCTGAGGACGATGTTAGGTGACGCTTCCACTTAGCAAGCAGTCGAACTACTAGTTTCATTCCGCCACTGCTTTCTGTATGTGAATAGTTGTCGGTTGTGTTTGATTTATATAGTATTTAACATGGTAAGACCATATGACCTGCACATAATAAAAATATCAGGAGAATCCTAGGTGCAGTATCCCATACCTCCATAGCACACTGCACAGACCTTCCCGACTTGTCCATTCAAATTTCTGCCTACAAACAAAAGTTGATTCTAAGGTTAGCAAAATAATACCCAGCCGCCCTCCCTAAATCATCTCTTCAGAGCTCCCTCCATTTATGCAATCCACTCTGCTCTCTCAGATTTTGACTAATCTAGTAGCCCTCCAAATGGATACAAGTCTGATCCTATCATATATGCTCGGTGCAGAATGAGTACCCTGCATAACAGTGGTGTTGGTGGGTTAGTGCCTCTTGTATTACGAAGTACTTCCATAAGGCTTTCGACACTGGCATAGTTCTGCTTTTATTTTTTGATCCTTTTTTTTTACAACGCTGGCTGGTGATGTCCAGTCGCGTCGCTTTAAGATTAGACTGCGTTTTTGGGAAAACCTTCACTTTACTTCTTAATTGAATGTCCAGCATTATATAGATTGAACAAAAAGTGCTGTGGAAATCATAAAACCAGAGAACTAAGACTAAGAGATTTTTAATTTTTTTTGGGAAATGCCTTTTAAATTTAACTGATCTAATTACCGTACGTGAATGTTACTGGACGGAAAATATCTTTTGAAAGGAAGTTCAATCAATATCACGAACCATAATATCCTCTTCCGAAATTATTTATAAAACAAATTCAGAAAAGCCATCATATTCCTTCAACTTCATGCACTATCAGCTGGCATCCAGCTTGATTGGACACACTCTTTTCCTGGTAACGAATACATGGTCTGGTCATGTACAGGCATAATATCATGGCAATTGAATAAAATGAAATCCTTAGTTTATAGCTTTGAATAATTTAAATATAGCCTTCAATTCATAAAGACTATGCATGCAAAATGCGAAACTTTCTAGACGAACAAGTCAAAGCATTCATAGACCCTTTCTTCTGCCATTAGTCTACCCTCTTCAATTATTATAACTGTACTTTATATCTGACGTACGCCCATATAATATGAATTGAATTCCCACTGACCATCGAACGGACACTTTTAATAGTGACAACACACATCATACACAGTTATATGGTGGTATAGTATTCAATGCGGAAATTTTGTATACTTTACCCAGACCTCCCCTTCCATAAATTTCATATCTACAAATTCATTTCAGTGGACAGCAGCCATCATGATTCACGTTTTGTATTGGATATATTTAATTAAAGGTTCCATTCGTAGAATACCCTACCCAACCCCCAAACCATAGATTTTGCCAAAAAAAAGGGGTCCGGGACCGGGTCAGTCCCACAAGCAAAGGTCCCTTCTCTGACTTTGATGTGTCCCTTTTTCTGGATTGCACAGTTGTTGGGTTAATTTTTACTCATTTTAATGAACACACATTCATCAGAAGTTTGATTCTGTATACCTTTTAGGTACTTCCACCTTTTGCTAGAGAAAATATAAAAGTAAAATGATTTTGATGGCAAATGGGGAAAAACTGACTTTCTGGCTGTCGATGATGGCCCTTGGGTCATGGATTTGCTGAAGAACTGTAGTACCCCAAAAATGCAGACATACTGTCCATAATTAATAATCGTTTATTTTTGAGTTGCGTCTCTCAGAGAATGTCTGTATCCATGTTGCTGAGGCTTACCGCAGTTCTCATCGGTTCTCTTTTTCAGACCAGAATGTAAAATCAGCAGCAAGGTTTCCAGCGAAACGTAAATGGAATCACTTTTGAATGGGAGTTGATTTCCTTATTTTCCAGCAGCAACTATTATATATATACCACCAGGAAGGGCGTTAGGGAAGTGAATAAATAGGAACGCCCATCCTTATATTTGCCTTATAGAAAAGATGCATTGAGCGCCCGCTAAACATGACTATTTTTTGTTTTGAAAGCAAAATATATCGTTCCTTTGGGAATATCCTTTAGTTTAGCACGATTTACATATAGAACCGTGTAACCTCGAACCATTGTCGACCTTTTTTACATATTTCAAAAAAAATTGTTTTATAATTTCGCGCAGTACTTACACATGCGGTGAGCGATGAAGTAGAAGCATTATATGAACAGATTTGTGTGTAATGCTATGTTTCCACCAAGCACTTAATCTTGATTTCACCAGATTTATCCATAATCTCCTTTTAAATCATTAGATTTACCATACAAATTTAAATCCCGAATTCTCATGATTAAAAATTGCTTCAAGAACGATGTTGAATAGCTTGCACCATAACGCCTGGTCTAGCCTTAGACCTTTCTCAACCTCAAACGGTTCGGTGATGTTTTTACAGACCAGCGAGATTTCTCTATCATCATCCTTTAGAAGCGGACGAGTTTGGCAGGGATGCTGATATACGACATGGCGTCTTTATCCACGCTATCATACGCGACTTCAATATCGATAAAGAGGTGTTTTTCGCCAGTGCAGCATTAAGACACTTCAAGAGTTTATTTTTAGTTGTCGTGTTTCGGCGTCAAGTGATTAGCCAGCTCAGTAAAATTTAACATGTTAATCTCAACAAAAACCAAAATTGTGTATAAATAAGTCAACAATCAGAAGTGATCATAAAGTGGATATGAATGATTTAACTGTTGAACTGTAGATGGCGCTGCAAGTGGAATGGAGAAAAATATTCGTCACTTAATTTTTGGCCGCACTGCTATGGACAGTATTGGAATATCAATTCAAATTCTTTGCAGTGTGTCTGTCATTTAAAATAAATATATGTTTGCGCAATTTTTTTGAGTTCCGGAAGTAAAACTTTGGTGTCGTTTTTTAGCCAAACCGTGAACATCTGCTTAGAAATATAGTGCTGACGTCCTAGTTTGACATTGCCTCTATCCAATAGCATGTAAAGCGTGTAAATCGGTTCAGTGATTGCTGAAATACAGACGGATTAAGATTGGTCTTTTAAAAGGTTTAACTTCCGGTAAAATCTTAAATTTTAAATTTAACCTTTCTGGTTCGGATTTCCGATAAATTTAATTTGTTTTTGTTCTTGTCTCTAATAAGCATATTTTTCTTCACACCATTAGCTACGCCATCTGTACATTATCATTTCCAAAACTAAAAATAAAAGTAAACATAGCCGTTTTATTGCTTGCTGCGTAAGCACTTCACGCCAAAACACGGCTAATATAATAACAAACATTTTTCATGTTAAGCTTTCAGGTTTAGACAAGTTAGTTTTAGTTGTTACAAAGCCAAACCCTTTTGGGGAAAACTACACTTGTAAATCTAACATAGTTCTACAAAAAATGGCGTCTAACCTGTATAGACTTGTAGTTTCGTGTTACAGGCCTCTGGGATTGAGGTGTTGCGAAAATGGACAAGCTGTTATTTGATATTCCACTTTGAAATCAAAGTATTTATCGTAAACTAATTCTTATATTCTTAATCAAAATCTCTTCAATAGTTTCCGCTTATTCTGAAAAATATGATTTTAAAAATGACTGTCTTTAATCTACCCCAATAAAAAAAACCGAACACCGAATTTATTACATTAAAGTGGAACAAAAAAAAAACACCGATATTTGGAACCACTTAATAAAGAACAGAACAACTTATCCATCCACATTTTTCCCTTATTCAGTTATTTAGGGTAGAAATAGCTCCTATCTTTCCACAAAATTGTTTTCCAACCAAGAGCGCTTCGTGGTCAACCACGAAAATTCCTTGAACTAAAAATTTTATAAAACTTCCCCCTTAATTTAAGCTCGTTAATCCTTCGTCACAGAAATCCCCCAAACAACGACGTATAAATAATGTTGACATCAACACCAATCAATTTCTTCAAAATGCGTTGAGTAATTCAAGTCTTGCATTTGAATACGAGCGAATAAAAAATACTCCCAGTTTCTGGGCAAAGATTAATTCGAGAAATCAATCAGGAGAAATCATGCATTGAATTGGAATTTACTTACATCTTTATTCTTCTCGTAATGAAGTTAAATGTTGATTAAAATGCAACATTACTTTATTTCTGTGGCTGAATAAATAAGTATGAAATATCAATTCAGTATTTTTAAAAAAAAATTCATTTGGGAAAAGAGAATAGTTTTTTCGTCCCTCGCTTTCGCGGATATCTCAAAACTCACCAGGAAATTTTGTTGGATTTCTTCAGATTCAGATTCAGCTATCCAAAAAAACAGAATTCGAAAAAAAAATCCATTTGTATATTTTTTGTAACATAAGGGGGATTTGAACTTTGCTTTGACTGGACTAATAATGAAAAATATTTATCTACACGTCACCCTACTTTTAATCCAATAACTCTTAACGAAAGAAGATATTTCCGTTTATGATTTTATTCATCCATTGAAGAAAAGTTCGTTTACAACTTTTTATACTGATATCGGCCAAAAGTAAACTTATTCTTCACCAATATTATAACTAAGATAAAGAAAATGTTATTACATTTTTGTTTTGCTTGTGGAAAAGTTTTCTTTTGTGCTCGATGCTCAGGTTATATATTAGACTGGTGGTTTTGATGGTAGGGGGATTCAAAATAAATTGTACATTCGAAGAAACAACAATCATTCACTGATGCTATGTTTCCGCTTCCATAACAATAAAAAAATCGTAAAAATGTGTGTGCAAATTAGTTGACTATCCTGCTACAGTATGTCTTGGGAATTGACAACGACTCGAAACTTCTGGTAGGAAATGTTTTGTCATTTGTTGTCTCCCATCAACCGCCAAGCCAAACAACCTCTTGCATGCTCTATTTTGCAACCTTAGAAACATCAATCCATCTCATGGAGAAATGTCTTATTCACGATGTACCCATCACACTATATATGTACGAATACATTGTTCTCGAGGACTCTAGAGTTGAAGGTAATTTGAAAGATAGTGCGTATACACCTTCAGCACAGCGATAGAGATTTCAAATATTTATAGGCTTTCTATTTTTTTATTCGGCTGACTGTTGATTCTGTAATGTGTGATCTAATTTTTTATATATTTTCTGTAGTTGTTCTTGACTTTTTTTCCAAGCTTTCTACTCGTACCTTTTTTTTATATTTAATTTTTGTTGTTCCCGCAAATGTGCCTTATGCGACAACCACGAAGACGTTTACGACTTCATTTTTATTCTATGTTGTGGTTGTCAATGACATTGTGTGTGGTCGATGGAGGATGATGCATTTAAACATATAAAAATACTTTAACAGAAACGACTAAAGAAGTCATTGGTAGTAAAAGAAGAAGAAGAAAGTCCCATAATCGGGTACTTTTTAAGGATGGATGGAATCCAGCTATTCACGGGTGGGTGGTGTGTGTGTTTTTATTTTATCCCTGTTATTATCCCTTTGATATGTTATGCGAGAGCATATTAAATTATCGTAAACTTTCTCCGGCACTAAATCCCTGGGAGTATGCGTAATATTATATAGGACTATTAGCCAAAGTGTCCTTGTTCTTTTGAAAAGTAACCAACGATGAGATGACTGACGCGATGTGACTTTGGAATGAGTAGCCTATCACAAAGCCGATAATATAAAAGTAAATAATTGATAAATGCACTTGGAAATCCATCCTTGGTCGTAAATGTTAGAAAGAAAATAACATATACACCTATTCTTAAAAAGACCTTTGCTATAATCGAGATGCGGGTTGCCACAAAAATCAAAGCTATTTTATGAATGGCATTAAAATTTCACCAGCTATTTGCTGCCACAACTATCAGAAGCACCCCTGCTCAATCCACATAAGAAGTGTAGATACAAAATTGTCCTTGTTTTTAGTGTTTTCGCGTGCAAGTGCATCTTTATGATGAATACACAGAGAATAACGAAGGCTGAGGAGTTATCGCCAAAATGACAACGATGTAGAAAGAAGCCACAGCGACACACAAAAGTCAACACTTGGTGTTTTACATTTTTGGAGCCTTGAGTGTTGATTGTTAAGTAAGTATAGGAGCTTATGGATGCTGTGAAAACAGAACTGTGATAAGGTTTTTGGATGGCTTTTTAAATTTCTTTTTCAACCGTTTTCATCACCCTAAAATTAATATTAAACAGTAATTTAGCATTTTCAACAAAGGAATTGGTAAGATATTGTTTTGGTTCATTAGCGTAGTCTCGGAAGAACCGCACATTAAGAAAGAAGGATTTTATATTTGATGGAAAGAAGAACGAGATATGTATATCTATTGTTTGACAAATTTCACATTTGCATCGTTTTGACATAGTTTTCCCAATGAAGGAACAACAGAAGGATATGTTCTTATACATCAGTAGAGTCTAGGCATTGAATTAGATGCATAAACATTTCTTCTACCCACACAAACACAAAATAACACCACCTACTCTCGAAAGCTGTTGCAAATACTGTTATATTTCATCATGTAGATACCAACACGCATTAAAACAATCCACAACTAAAACGGTAATAATCCTTTTTTTAATTCAAATAATCTTGTATTTGGCCCGATTTTTTTGCTTTTGTATTTGGTAGTGTCTTGTTATATGTTTTGATATGCCTGTTACAGCCAAGGACAAGCATCAACATCGAGGATTCTCTGAGCTTTTGTTATTCCATCATGCATATGACGCTGAATGATACTCGTACGTACAGTTTATTCTACACTTTTACATCTGCTTTCCATCTTTGCGTTTTATAATGCGTGATATGTTAAAAACTAATAATCCTGGAAGGAGATAAACATAGGTCACTATTTTCTCATTACAGTTCGTTTGGGGTTTTCGTTGTTTTCATTCCTCTTTTACTTTTTTTTCAAATATGTAATACCTATTTATAGTATTAAATACACGGAGAGAAAAAGTTTTATCTTATATCAAGAATAAGGAAAACATTTAAAATAGCTGTAATACTATGTTCCCACCTAGCTCGAAATTGCGCAATTTGGGACCTCAATTTGAAAATTACGAAAAGTGTTCACACCTAAATGATTAAGTTTGACAATTTTAGTTAGAAGAATAAGAGAAAATATATATTTTTTTCTTTCTGGCTCATGTAAAGCCATGAATTTTATTTGTTGAATTTCAAGAAATTGACGAATTTTGTTAGCTCTGTTCATTGAATTCATCAGTTTTACAGGAATGACATGAAATGAAACGTGATTTATGTGATTGAAATAATTTTGAAATTGTGTATTTGTATGGGAAATTGAGTAATTTCGTGAGTGATTTCGAAAGATTTGCTGAAATTGGGCAATTTCGTTAGGTGGGAACATAGTATAATATATTTTATTTTTCATGCAGCGTTTCTAAAATAAAATTCTGGAAACAGTTCGCAATGAATGTTTCACAAACCAAGAAATAAAATAAATTCAATTTCACATTTGACCGCAGACTTTTTTTTATTATTTACGCAGCTCCGAGTGTGGGACGATTGTGAAGGGGATTCCAGAATTTAAGACCTCATATCTTGAAATGCTGTCATAAACAGCATTGAATTCTATGAAAAAGGTGTGTGCATTTAGTTAACGCTTTTTTTTGTCATGTTGAGTGTTTGTCACAGTATTTTACCGATGATACAGTTTCCTGGTGAAAAAAAACACGTTGTAAGACTTTTACACAACATGACAGATACTTGTATACGATTATAAATAATCTTGGTTTCCCTAAGATGATGCAATAAAAGGCCGCATTTTATAGGGATCGGGACATCGGTGCTCTTCGAATGTCCAGAATGTTGTTTGAGTGTCCTCTATCGATGACATTGTAGTCAATCTGGTTGGTTGACTTTGTGAACGCCCTATACACTCATGAGTTCTGGAGTGCAAAAACAGCGTGCTAGCTATAACAATGTTTCTACTCACTTTGTTCAGCCTTCAAAACTTTCCAGTGATTCTAATAATTTTACACATGCGTTTCCTTAATAACGTCGTTTGAAGATATCGTTCTTTTTCTCTGATAGTAGCGAACTTTTTCTTCAAATGCCGATGCCACACCTCAACAACCCTTGCCTTTGTTCTGGGTTGAAATTACTGAGTAAATATGACACTATCAACATATTCGTTTCTTAAGTCCTCGCTGCCAGCTTTATCTCATCACCTATGTAATGTCTGCCTTATAGTAGCACCTACAGGATCTCTGATGATTGCTTGCCTGCAAGCGGTTTTTTAAAAGTTCTATCATTCCATGTGCCAATCAAAAACTATTTTTTTTTTTCTAATCGTATTCTAGGGAATAAGAAGTCAACTCGTACCCGTCCCTCCGCGCGCCACAATCAAAATATTTCTTCTCTGACGAATATTTTAAAATGAAAAAGCGAAATTGTTTGAAGGTATTGTTAGTTATAAAAAATAAACAAACAAATTGAGAGTCTAAGTCCCTAGGTTGTGGTTCTTCGAAGTTATCTGTGTCACTAAATTCATTTAAGCAAATCACTTCAAATCTGCCAGGGTGAACATGAACACTAAATTATTGTGGAACTGTGGTATCAGGACGGTGTTTAATTAGTAATTTTACCTGGTGGAGCTGTGGGCGCTACCATTGGCAATTAGAAAAGATAGAACACACGATTTAGCATGTCATGGAAAAATGTTCTACAGTTTTTTAGTACTTGTGATCAATTTGGTTTTACCTGATATTCTACAATAAGTACACCAGTACACTTGAACATATGGTGTTATTTGCTTTCAGGAATTCTACATCTGCTAATATTTCATCCAGCGCAAGAAGCACTTGTTTTGTTTCGTCGATAATTGGGGAAAAAATTCAGAAACAATTATGAAACAAAATTATTTTTCAATCTTCGTCTTTACGCGAGGTAGTGTTTCGATACTTTGAAACTTTATAGAGATTTATTTAGTCAAAACCCACAATTTAGTCAAAACCCACAATTGAAAATATTTTATTTTCTCCGATCATAAATTTAGTTTAATAATTTCTCCCAGTGTTAAATCATACCTATACTTTCCTTCCATAAATAACTACGAACACAGATAAGAAGAAATTGCAGGTATTTTGTGTGATAACGGTTTTGTATTACGTATAAGAATCAACAGAATAACTAGCATCTGATTTACGTCTGATTTGCCTGCGGCACAATGCAGTGTTCTCGACGCTCCTTCTGAAAGAAAACGACTACGACGACGACGATGATGATAGTGACAAGAGGAAGACTTCTGTGATAGATGTAAGGTAAAGATTTGCTGCAGGTTCTTGTGCTATACTATATTATTCAACTTCTGCAACTGATGATGCAACTGATTATGATGTTGATCATTACGAAGATGATAAAGAAGGATGCATTGTTTCGGTGGAGTACTCTTTATTGCACAGTTGATTATTGTTGCTGATTACAAAACGACAATGATGAGGTGATGATGGGAAGAAATCCACCTGCAGCTACTTAATATTTCCGCATACTTAGGTTTCTATGTTTTTTCGAAAAACAAATTATATAAATCAAGTAATAAAAAATTCAAAACAACACAATAGTTGACAAATGAAAAATCATGTTACACAAGCGGGAACATTGTGGCAGTAGTGTCCTTTCATATACAAAGTGACAGGAGAGAGTTCATCAAAAGGACTCACTTCCTCGTAGTTAGCCTTTGGTGACTTTTGTTTGTGACTCTGATGTTGATGTTACTTTACTGAATGCCTCCATTTCTGCTACAATCACAATACTGGACACAAAAAAGACCGGCAATATGTTATATACTGTGTTCACTATTCGTTTACTTTTATCCTCTATAAGAACTCTTACCTCAGGAGGCAAAAACAATTAAATTTCATAACATACAATTTTACTGCTTGTCGCAAAATTCACTATAATTTGTCGTAAAAATACTATATTATCTCCATTACACCCTCCTGTTTTTGTCAAAACTGAAAACAGCTTTTATTTTTAATAACTGGTCCTTCTAAAACGGTACAAAACGGGCCTGAATACCAAAAAAGCAGCAACTCTATAAATGGGTATATCTTCTATAGTCGTAGCAACTGCCTTTGTATCCATCCGTTTTTTAAGATCCTTCGCATTGTCGTCATTAAGGATTCTGGGTCAACATGTAAGAACATCGTACAATTAATTAACAAAAGGTCTCTATCGCCCATTTATGTTTTGAATAGTGCTGTTTGTTTGCCCTAACCCTTTGAAGATAGGTAACTATAATATTTAGTATATATAGGTGTATTCAAACATCCCCAATCCCAGAATATGAGTGGTTTTGTCATATTTGCTCGATAAACTTTCCCGCAGCAAATTTATGGAACCCCCTTTCCATCATAGACATACAAGCGAAGGATGAAGGATTATATTTTTCTAACGGATCAAAGTTATCAAAAGCCATACAATTGGGTGTTCTCTTTGAGGATTTCACATGCAGTCATTGTTAAAAAAATTATCTTGTGACTCGAACTCGCTAAAGGTATTCAGACACTCAAACTCACTCCTTAAAAAAACTACTTCCTAGTGTTAAAATAGATAAGGATTATTTTCTTTTAAACATTTGATGAGATTAACTCACGGGATTTGATTTGGTTGAAAGTTTCATAAAAGAATTCGCGACCACTTCAAATACTTTTTGCACCGTGTGCGTGTCACAGGCCTGGAAGTTTCAGACTATTGACAACGGTACAAAGACCAAAGCCTTGTTTGTCAAAAAAAAAAAAAAAATAACGCGATGAAAGTTTCAAACTTTTGTAGAAAAAAAATAAACTACTTACCTATTTGAAATCCTTTTTGCTTAAGAGCGATGATGAAACCCTTTCGATGATCCTTGTTGTGTGCTCATTTTGCTTATAGCCGAAAAGTTTTCTCTTTTTCCATTCAAGATTTTTTCGTATTGCTGTTGTGTTGTTGTCTTGGAGAAAACCCTTAAGAAATAAAAACAAAAGTTTTTACTCTCAAGGAGTTGTTGAGTTCTATCTACTGGACTTTGGTTCACATTTTTATTATTATATTGGCTGCATTAGAATGTTGCTGATTCTTCTTGTGTAAAGTGTCTTGCACTTTTTAGGCTTTACATATTTTCTTTTTCGTGCTGCTGTGAATTTTTTTTTTTATTAGAACTTTTAGTTTTCATCAAAGTTGGAAGTTTGAAGATTACATAAAATGTTTTTTTTTTTTTTTTTTTTTTTTTTTTTTTTTTTTTTTTTAATTCAACTTATAACTACTTAAATGCTAGACAAAAACCTTAAAAACTAGCTTACAGAATAACTTAACTAACTTACTGGCCCCATACGGGCGTTCTAAATTATACAATAACTATATATTAAAAATGCCTTTGGGCGTAAAAACTAACTTAAATTTAAATTCAAAATTACTTAAAACTAAACGAGAAAATTTTTAAAAACTCGTGAAATGTTTCTTATACCAAATAGAGGGACATAGGAATTCGACCTCTGAAATTTGTTGTTATTGACGGACGAAAATAAGTTTAAAGTTTTAAGTCTACACGGTCAGTCATTTGACATCAGTCTGTTTGTTTGACGAAAAATCAAAACCCTTTTGATTTTGCCTGATGACTGATTATATGTGTAGATGACTGACGGCCTTTGACTAACCGTGTAAGGGTCGCTTAAGATGTTAAGAAAAACATATACTATAAGGCTTCATTTTCCCACAATTGATTAGGTACTAAAAATCCGTTATATGAGAATTTTTGGATAGCGATGTCAGCCATGCAACTGTTTCAATCTTTAGCTTACCGTATCCATCAGTTATGAATATAAAATTGTTTGAGATCTCTTAACGCTTAATCAATGAACCAAATAAAATATCTGCCAATGTTTGTTGTTCCCTCTGGTCTGATGTTGAATACCTTACGGGCTGGAGCTTCAGTGTCAATTCGTTCCATATTGCCCAGCCAACGAAAAAAGTTTTTTTGATTCGACTAATGTTGTTCTACATCGCGCAAAGAAACTTAATCCGAGATTCAGTATATGCAGTCTGAAGATAAACGTTCTACAATTGACTGCATATCACGAAACGAAAATAAAAAACACGCTCTTATTTACGATGCCGATGGTAGATGGAAAAATGTGTCATACAGCAACAACAATTCCAACAATGAGATGCTATATATGTGGTGGCACTTTAATAATCTTAAGCAAACAAAAGAGACAAACCAAGATTCTTTAATTTTTGGACTTTCAACACTACATGCCAGAAATAGATATTTTGAACACATATTACATTGATCATACAAACTTCCAACTAAAAAATGGCGACAAAAATCTGAATGTGATAAGGTTCTGGTACAAGAGCAAAAAAAAAAGAAATCCAAAAAAGATGTAAAGAAGAGTTGGGTCTAATTGTTGAAATGCCTAGAGCTAACTTTGGAAGCTCCAATGATGGCAATACAAGTAGGCGTTTTTTTATGACTGTGCGTTCTTCTTAGATTACAGGAATCGGTGTAAATTTGATTTACAAACTGAAATAATTCTTGAAGTTACATCAAGTGTACACAAAAAATTAAGTTGAAAAATTCCAAGAGTATGCTAAGGAAACCGAAGAATTGTATGTCCAATTGTTTAACTGGCACCAAATGTCATCAACTTTGCACAAAATACTGCGCTAGGGTCTGAAGTAATCTGAAACGCACTCCTTCCAATAGGGCAGTTATCGGAAGAAGCCGCTGAAGCATGAAACAAACATTTAAAGGCAAACAGACAACATTTTAGTCGAAAATGAGCGCGCGAAGCATGCCTTAACAGGCTTTTATTAACGTCAGATCCTTTAAGTACCCGAATGGGAAAAGCTCTGAAAAAGAGGCAATCCATTTTTAATTAAGAAGCTTTGCGTCTTATTGGTCCGGGCAGATGCAGGTAATTCCAATTATAGTGAAGAAGAAACTGAAGAGTTTCTGTTTGTTTAATTTATTTTACTTTTTATTTAAATTCCTAATATAAAAACCTTGAAATTTTGTATAAATAAATTAAATAAGACCGATAAAACCATAATTTTTGACAAAATAAAAGATTTTAACAGAACTTATACTTTTGGCCATTTTTACTATCAAATATCACACCGTAAACCGTTTAAACAAATGTGTAAATATATTCATTGGGCTAAGATCTTTACGCGCTCACGTAATATCACGAGATATATTTATTATTTATTATTTTGCATAAAAATACCAAGAAAATCAAATAAAAAAATATTATCGCAAATAAAACGTTTCGCATTGCAACTGCAACTTAAGGTAATCATCAACGTTAAATTTGTTTCAACTCGCAGTATATTCCACATCAAGCTTTTTGTACATATAAGCTAGTAAAAATTTGAGGGGCTGTCAAATTAAATGATGACTCAATCACTCAATCACTTAAAAAACTACTGAGTACCTACCCAACCCAACCACATTGATGGGTCAACTCAAACTCATAGTCATAAATTCATTTTATTCAAATTATGATTCATATTTAAGTAACAAAAAAAACTATCTATCGATGTGGGTTTCTGAAGCTAGACTTAGGTACTCAATTGTTTAGTGGAAAAATCGATCTGAGAGAAGGCAATTGGAATTTTCTCATTCTACCAAAATATGTCAAAATTATCTGTGTTAACTTTGATACTATTGATGTTTACATGTACGGTTAGTAATTCAAACAATCAGATACACAATTAAATCAATTAAGATACTGAACTATTTTTTTGTAGAAAGCTTTTGAACTCAGTGAAGAAGAACCGTACATTGAACCTTCTATACAAAGATACAATTGCTGAAATAAATTCAAATAAAAAAAATCACTGAATTCAAAGACATGTGGGAAATAATTTCAGAACGACCAGCCCCAGCACCCGGAACACAAATTGTTCCGAAGAAATAAAAGAAGAAGAAGAATTAATAAGACTATTGCAGCACCCATTTGACGCATTTCCTTTATTTTGCGATTAATATTCTGCGCATTCCTCCGCACATTTATTGGGTATTTGAAAATGTTCCACCCGAATAAACTCGCAATGAAGCCGTAGGTTTATAACAGTTGGTAGTTGTTGCTGTTAAGTGCCGGAAATGTTTTCCCGTAGGGCCGTTTAACCGCACCTATGCATTATACATTTATTTGTCCTGTCTGCCAAATTGCTGGCTGCTACTTTACCCGGCATCGGCATCCTTTCTGGTCAGCAAAAACAATATACATAAAGTAATCTTCTCGCACTATGTGCCATTAGAAAAAGACAACGATGACTTTCACCCAGCACCACAATACAATTTATGTCCCTTTTTCGGTTTATAAGCTAAAATAGATGAAACATTTAGATATATGAAATATATAATGAATACACTATGGCCAATGTCCTGTGTAGTAGCAGAGACATACAATGGGGTTTCTTACCACGCATCCTTCCGTATTTTTCCGACGGGAAGTTTGATAGTTAATTTCTATCAAGACTTCGAGAGTATAATAATGTGAAGCATTTTGCGCCAACAAATGTCCTGGTAGAGAATTTTTTTTGCGGAATGGATGGCCGACTATTGCCTTTTCTCTTAAAAAATTTAATTGAAATAAAACAATTTTGGAGATAATTTCATTTAGAAAACTAAAAACAATAAAAGGACTAAAAATAGCCAAATTAAATTTTATTAAGTGGAGTATTTGTGAATGAAATTCAATTATAAAGGTTTTGTGGCCTTTACTCCAAGCTATACGTTTCGCCCTGGTTTGAAGGTTGGTTCATCAGCTAGATGACACCAAACCCAATCTAGTACGCAAAAATTATCGATGATTACCGACTGCTTTATAAAATTTACAGAGAAAAGTCCCTGATAATTTCATTTCGGGCATCAATATATACATTTACATACAATGTCAAATATTATGAAATTCTTACATATACATTTACATACAATGTCAAATATTATGAAATTCTTACATATTTCTGATGGAATGAAATGGAATAAAAAAGTGTTCAATATTTCTCATGTGCCATCCTTTTTTGACCGGATGTGAAGAACGGGTATATAAAATTTTGTATGTGTCCTTTGGATTTATGTGGCTAAGAACAAAAGTTGATGGGTTGTAGGTTTCCATTGGAGTCTTATTTATAATTAGACTTTTCACCGTCATGAGTTTACTTTGTTCTATAAATTAACCCTTTCGACCCGCAATTATGATGATTAAGTAAGGACTTATTATATGTTGGGATTTATTAAGGACTTTTGAAAAATTTAATTGTGTTGCGGCAAAAATTGGAAATTCTTTTTATAAGGCGTGGTCGGTTGGCATTTGGAACAACTGAATTTCATCCTCCAAGACTATCAATGTCATGAAAAGTACATCTCACTGTAGTCGCTCGGATTCGACGATAAATTGTAGGTCTCTTCCAATCCTGTAGAACTTACAATGCACACAAAAAGATTGGTTGCGCCAGTGTAAGTCACTAGGAGGTGGTTCTTCGGAGCTGTCGGTTTCATTAAATTTATTTTGTTACATTCATATAATAAACAATATCTACATTGTTTTTGTGAAACAGAAATGATGTTTACTATTTTCAGTACTACAATGTATAGTTGATGAAAAAAAATCATGGATCGGAAAATGGGGAACATACATTAAGTATTCTGCCTTTTTGGCGCTTAAACAATACAAATTTCTCTCCTTTACGACCACCCATATCTACGTCAAGAGTTCTTCGCAAGGATGATGGATTTTTGCTTATGATTTTTCTATCGTCATCTTTTTAAAACCCCTGACCTTACTAGATAATCAAGAACTGTAAAATAGAACAACTTCATGCGACATGCTCCTCATCATGTGTTTTAATTGTTGACCTTTCGCTTAAGTTTGCAGTTGTTGAATCTTCTATCAAAAGAATCACGCGTTCGCCTAACGTAACTTAAAACAACAAGTAGTCTTAGCTGTGGTTGATAAGCAATTGAACTTGTAACTGTCAATATCAAATTACATTGTCATAAGAAAAACAATGATGAAAGGTGCAATATACAACACTCGCCACCACTTATTTATAAACGTTATATTATAAAATAATTCAAAAAATTTATTAAAAGTATATCGACTTAAAAAATTAGACTATTCAAGTTATTTTTGTAAAAGAAAACTTTGCAGAAACTCCAGACATTGATATGATTTTGAGGAACGAATCGATTAATTATTTTAACAGTACGTTTTGCTTTCCTCTGAGCGATTGACAAATCTTCAGGAGACTTTTCTTGATCAGGTTCATGTTTAACTTCTGGAGTGTTTTGCAAATTTTTCTGAGTTATTTTCAAACTGTCTTCTATCGGTAGGAATTTTTCACAGCATTGCAGAACTGGAAAATTACTAAAACTACTTTCTTATAAGAATTTTTTTTTTTTTTTTTTTGGTATACGGTGAATGTTGTACGTAGATTCGTTTTTGTAATGATGCTTGGGCATCTTTAAATGCAACAGAAACTTTGCATACACCCAACCAAGCAGCGGGATTACAGGGGGGCAGCATGCCCCCCCTTACATACCTTACTATTTATAAAACAAGTATCCAATAAAAAAGTTGTTTTAGTAATTTTCCATTTTCTCAAAAACCAGAAAACATTAAATAATTTGGTTTTCAGTTTATGATTTAAAATTAATATGAGCAACGAATTTTATAAAAAAAAGTGGTATTTTATTTTACAGTTTTGAAAAATCACACTTCAAAGTTTTTTTTACCTTTTTTTTCGCAATTTTTGAGTTATAAGTCCGTTTTTTCAAAGACTATGCATAGGTTTCACTTGATTTAAAAAACATCTAATAGGAAAAAGTATTGGCTTTAAGAAAAGATATAAAACTTGGTTGTAAGTATTACCGTTATTTTTGAATATTTGTTTTAAATTTTTAGCACTGTTTTTATAAAATTGCCCCTCACGCCCAAACGGAGGGAGATAGACCAGACCCCCCACCTATAGTAAAAAATGCTTGTATTGATCTGTTTTACAAAAAACAGTTATCAATTCTTGGCGCCAAAGTTATCGTACTCGTGCCTCATATCTCATATAGAAAAACTTTTTTGAAAATTAAACTGAAAAAACGATATTACTAGCGATTCTTTAAAAGTAATTGAAATTTGAATGTAAACATCTTTTTAAATTAACTGCTGTGCCTCCTTTGATATTTTCTGAAATTTCCTCAAAACGATTCGAATACAAGTAAAGTCTTAAACAAACAGCCAAATGACAGTCTGATAAGAAGGCTTGTTTACTCACATTGAATACTTTAACGATAGATGCATAAGGGAAAGTGAAGAAAGCAACCAACCATCCTCCAACTTAACTCAATGTCTTTTGTTAAATTTTTCTTACCAGCGATTATCTCTAGAGCAATTTTTTTTTCAATAAGGATTTTATGTTTTTATTCTCCGAGAAAAAAGGAAATAATCTGTTCTTGCTGAACAATAAGGATCATAATATTATCATCAGTTTTGAGTTCTTTTTAACCATTTTTATGTTTCCTTGATTTTCTTTTCTTCAATGAATTGCGCGGGATAATGCAAAGAAAACTGACGCTCACCGCACGCTTTACTGCAACTACCTTTGAAGTTAAAGCTAAAGAATACAAACAAAAAAAAAAGTATTAAGAAAGGACAAAAGAATCCCACGATATGGATCTATATCCACTACCACTTACCAGGATCGACTTATTGGGGAATGGATAAATCAAAGGAAACCAAAGATTCCGTAACTCATGGATTATATCTATGATGGAGAGCACTGTTCGAGAGCGCTGTTGGAGACAACCTCACATCTCTAGTCCCATTTCTTGTAAAAAAGAATGAATGCCGACATCAAAGTGAATTGTTTTCTTGAATATATTCTCCATTTTGGATATTAAAAGTTAACCAAAGGATTAAAATGAAGAATTAAGTGGTAGTAGTAAAATAGTATCCACCTGATGGTAGTACGAGTAAGCGGCATGTCTAAGTCTATGTAAAATACATTAACTTAACGATTCTAAAAATAAGCTAAAAGCATGTTTTCTTCTTTTTAAGAAAAGCAAATACTTTATGCAGTTGCTGTACAAGAAACTTATAATGCGTCTTCCATCATCAAACAAAGATGACGACGACGTCAACGTTTCAGGTGTGTCGTGTGAAGTATTTGACATTAGTGACAATCTGGTTCTTCTGTCAGAAACTAAGTAAATATTGCAAAAATATCAGACGTTAACGTGAACTCTTCTCCACAAGTTCCACATTTTTCTTCTTGCAAGTTAATTAATTCAAATCAAGCTAATTGAAAATTACTTTGTTAAAATAATAGAGATTGCAAAGTTTTCCACTGAAAATCTGAACATATGTGATGTGGTGGAAAAGTTTGAAATTGAATGTAAGGTGGGCGCCAAGGGTATAAAAAGTACAACACAAGGCATTTATGTATTTGCTTTTTGTCTCAAAAGATGATGGAGTTTTATAATAAAACTTTGACAATGGAATAACTTTTTTTCAATTGACTTGGGACTGATAATAAAAGGGAAACAACTTCTTATTAATTTTTTTATAAAAATTTTATTGATCTAAAGAACTAAACTGAAAAATTTAAGCTGTAAATGGGTGAATAAATTCCTTATTTTGCAATCAAGTTAGTTTTGATATTAATGAAGTAAAAATATGCTGAACACAACTCAGGATTAAATGTGACAATAAATAAGTAATGAGATTTTTAAAATAGATGGGTTGTGGCGGGCATGTTCTTTAGTCACTGATTGGCAGTAGCACGGCTGAGCAGCCCTATTTAAAAAATCCCTTATTTTACGGAATAATTCTTCCTTGATATTGTTGCAACTTGAATGAGGGGCTTGATGCCTTAAAAACTCTGAAAAAAAAAACGTTTGACGCACGATAAATTATGTTGGTACTATTTATTGTTCACATGGTGCGACTTTGTGCCTTAGTCCTGATGACTTTGGAACATAGAACCTTTCGGTGAGTAGCATGTGTGCTGGTTAATGGGCAAGACTGAAAGTATTTTGGAGCTGCACCGAATATGGAAGCGAAACATTATTTGGAGATCAAAACGAAACGAGTCACGAAATAAGCCATAGCCTGAGCCTTGAGATGTTGGTTGGGCTTACGGCTGAGCAGCCCTATTTAAAAAATCCCTTATTTTACGCAATAATTCTTCCGCTATATTGTTGCAACTTGAATGAGGTGCTTGATGCCTTAAAAACTCTGAAAAAAAAGTTTGACGCACGATAAATTATGTTGGTACTATTTATTGTTTACATGGTGCGACTTTGTGCCTTAGTACTGACGACTTTGGAACATAGCACCTTTCGGTGAGTACCATGGGTGTTGGTTAATGGGCAAGACTGAAAGTATTTTGGAGCTGCACCGAATACGGAAGCGAAACATTATTTGGAGATCAAGACGAAACGAGTTACGAAATAAGCCATAGCCTGAGCCTTGAGGTGTTGGTTGAGCATACGGCGACTACTACGGTGAAACGTATAGCTATTTGATCACGAATCTATATTCTCTGCAAAAGGATCGCAGATGGTGGGCTTGTCTAAAGGCTTCTCTTTTCAGCTCTGGTTAAGTTTGGTTATTTCAGTTGTTCACCATAGATTCTCCATGTATATCTATTGTTACCACCTATAATCCACCTGAGCTTTCTGGATAGGATTCTAATAAGAGCTTTGTAATTGATAGGCGTTATGTTTCTTGTCTTTCTTTATTCTATTGGTACTTTTTTAAAGAGTATTCCGAAGAAAGTTGCAGTTGCATTTCTCCCCTGAAACAATTTAACTGTCATCATTAAAGGTCATCATTTTACCCTAGAGCCCAACTTCGCTCGTACAGTGAAATACAGAAATTTTATTGCTCATTTATTTTAAATCCTGTCAAATTAATAAATTATTTTTTTTTATGTAATAATTAAAAATAAATTTAACATGGAATTTTCTTTAAAATTAAAAATAAACAATTGTTTGCCTAAATCAATTTTCGTAGGCAAAAATAAGTATATCTATAGGCACCTTAAAAATTATGAAATTATGGCCCTGGCAGAAATTTCCTTTAGAAAATGAAACATAGGTACAAAGTGTCTCATTATTAATCCAAAAGAAAACGAAATGAATTCTTTTTCGTCATATTTTCTTTCTAATTAGGAACACTACTGCAATGCAGAGTGCATTATTCTTAAAACAAAATTATTGTGATTTATAAAAAAAAACTATTGTAAAAATAATAAGAATACAAAGAAAAATATAAGTATTTTTAATATTGTTGCAAAGCAAAATAAAAAAAAAAACCCTCAGAAGAGAGTAAAGAATAATATGTTTTATTTATCCTTGCACATGTTACAACAATATTCATCAAAATTCCTATGCAATTACAAATAATTAAACATTCATCTAAAGACAATGCCGTGGAAAGGAGGTAGTGGAGATTGTGGGTTTTTGTGGGGGTGTTGGTGTGGTATGCTGAAGCACTCACATTACTATGAGGCTATGCGACAGTTTCTTAATTTCACCTCCTCGTCGTTTTTTTTTTTCTTTTTGCAAAGTTAGTGCACAGCAAATGCGCGAAGTTAAAAAACCAAACAGAAGATGATGAAGAGCTAGAATACAGAAGAAAAGAAAAGGATTTTTCTGCAATTGTGCATGTAACAATTTTACTTACGGCGAATTATTTACAATTCAAAGGATCTCACAATATGTACATGTAGCAGAATTATTTTTATATTATTTTTTTTTCGCTTTTATTGTGTTGGTGTGCAGGCAAGGTAGGCATATTAAACAAAGTGTATTTAAGGAGCAAAATATATGTATTTTTTACTATACATGTAGTTGAAAAATTATTACATTCACTTGTAACCATGTTCCTGATGAGAGGGGGATGGATAAGAAACTTAAGAGTTAACACTTTTGCACATGGAGAAAATTTAGGATAACAACTTGAAAAACTCTTCCTTTGATGAACGACCTGCTACTGTCAAGAGGACATATACATACACATACAATCAAATGCTGTGTAGGCTCATGAAGATGCAATTCAGTAGGACAAAATAATTCAAACAATTATTTAACAACAACAACAACGAAGAGGTAAAAAAAAGATATTCAATTGTTTTATAAATAAAGCATTAATTGCTGATGTTCGCCAGTAAATGTATTTATATATTATATTCACCCATACATATGGCATACTGCCAACAGTAGAGCGCATTTCTGACAAAAAAAATTGTAGGTACATATTTGCTGGTTGTGCAACTGCTTTGCATGCTTTTGGTGCCTTCTCGTCATAGGTAGGCACATCAAGTGGGCATCTACTACGAAAAGACGATTACGATTTTTCAAAAGTGCCTCAACTTGCATTATTACTATTTTCATCATCATCAGCTTCAACACTGAGCATAGGCGCGTTCATCCTTTTCATATATAAAATAGCTAGTGTATTGAATTCTTGCATTGCAGGACTTTTGTAATTTTTGTTTTTCTTCATCTTTTGCTGGTTCTATTTTCTGTGTATATTTGTACAATGACAACAGAGTAATCGCCTAGTTTGGTTGCCCCAAACCTCTCTTATACCATACCACCATCCTATTCACTCTTGGTTGTCATCGTCGTCGCGCTGTTGGCCGTCTTTCCTATAATGTAATCTATCCATCAGTACAATTCTCATATTACCTTCATTTCTTGGAACATATAGACCACCTTTCTGAAACCCCCCTCACCCCCCCTTGATTTGCCATTCAGTTTGAATTAAAATAGAGAAGCCAGATAGGTGCTAGAGAGGTGGATGAAGCGGAGCATTAAAAATATAAATGAGACTTGTATCATAAATATTTTTTTTCATTTGAAAAACTCACAATATATATTCAAGGGTGAAAAAGGACACACTTGCAATGGATGCAATGGATGCTACATACTAAAAACAAAACAAAAATCTGCGTGCTCTCGCTTGACTTCCATTAAATTTATATTCCTGGTGTGCTGCACAAGGAAGTCCTCTTCATCCTTTTTTTTTTGTATTCTTCTTCATATCATAGTTATGGATTGAAATGAATACTATGTATTCTCAGTGTAACTGCAAGATATAATAGCCTTGTGATCTGGGCTCTGGTACACATTTTACGACAATTTTAAACTTCCTGTTCTTCTATTGGAAACAGGACAACAACCTATTGTTAAACGGGATGCATGAACATTAGAAAGATATAGCGGATGAATATTTGTGTGTTTTTTTTTTTTTTAATAGTTTAACATGAAAATGGACTGGTATAGTTATTTTGAAATCTTTATATTCTAATATGAAAATTAATTGAAAAAAATTAAATGAAGTTTGAATTATTATTCAAAATTAAAGCGTTAACCAGATATAGTCGAAGAAAAGTTGCATTTCCCCCATGAGCTAGCTTGTGGGCTCGTCAGATGACGTCTATCAAAGAGCACTTTGTCATTACACAATTCAAAGATTTTTCTATTATAAACGGGTAGGGGTCAACTGGCGGACTATTATTTTTCAATTCGCAATGATCATTTTACGCAATTTTATGTCAGCTTTTGATTTTTATCAGTCAGCTTTTGATTGTTTGGCAGTTTATTGTTTAGCAAGTTCTCATTTCGCAATGTGATGGTTCAGTAAAAATTCTTAACGCAATCTTTTACCTCGCAATTCTTATCTGGAATTTTGTTATTTTGCAATTTATTATTTAGCATTTAAAAGATAAATAATAAAATCCCGCACCATATTCTGCACGAGATTTATTCTACCATTGAGTTTGTACCACATAGAGGAATCAAGATGGTTTCAAACTCACCGAAGTAGATGTCGCTAAATGAGGATATCGAGTAATTATTATTGCCCTAATTCCCTGTAACGAAAATCACTAAAACCGACCCGAACAAGATTCTTCTGTATACATTTGTACTTGTTTTTCTTTATTTCTCTTGCCTTTTAACTTAAAAATAATTGCTACAATAGTAAAAATAAAACAAGTCGATAGTAACGACATCCTACGAGGAGTATTTGAAACATACACATGATTTCTCTATGTGTATAAACTCAATGATTCTACTGACTTTGAAAGTAAATTATCGGCAACATTAAGACTCCTTATCGGGTTTTGGATGATCGTCTTTGTCTTTGTTTTTATATACATATGTATGTATTGTGATTTTGAATGAACGGCGAGAAAATAAGAAAATAAAATTTTGAAGGTTGTCAAAACAAATTTTAGCAAAACAATAAATTGCCATTTAATAATTTGTGATACAAAAAAAAGAAGGATATTTTTTTTGCGAAATGATTGATTTTCGAGTTCATTAAAAACGAGGCATTTAAATTTTATTTTGATGCGGAATGAGATTTGCGAAACGAGTTCCTTGCAAATGACCAGCACCCATTATTAACTATCGAAGTGTCCGTTCGGAAGAAAATTTTCGTACAAAATCGGAGAATTTTTAATCTTGGTATCCGTTCTGACACACAAATTAGACAAACTTACGAAAGAATTAAACGCAGTCTATTAATGTGCGATGCAAAGCGTTGATTAATTTATCTTTGACAGCTACATGGCAAGTATTTCGTTTGCGTAGCGAAGATAAAAGGTAGTGAATACTTTAAATTTTATGCAGCTAGTTATTGATGCAAATGCTGCCTGACCATTGGACTTTGCTTAAATTTTCATTGTATGTAACTCCTCAGACAGTCTACCATGTCCATATATTATTCGTTGGTACAAAGAAATGTTTTAATGATCCAAACTGTACAAGGTAGTTAGGTACATTATACTGATGTGAGAATGTATTGGCAAAATTGACAGATTAAGATTTTAATATGATCTTTCAAGCTAAGCTTACATAACTACATAACTTTTTCATTATGTAATTCGCTGTCTCAAAATAATGAAGCTGAACCACGTTAATTTAACAAACATCCGCATCGGCTTGTACACGCACTTTTATAAATAGTATAGGTTTCATAACCAACCGTTGACCATATTAGTATAACACGATAAGAGCATAATGACCTGTTCAAGTTAAGATAAATTTCGGATGCTGTAGTTTCAGGAATATCAAATAGTCACTGAACTTCGGAATATTTACCTCTTTGGAAAATATGCAACTATATTTCATAGTTTAACTGTTCTATTCTGTTGTAGTTGCAAAACATTATGTCCCAAACCAACACTCAGTGTTTCTAGTGTTTCAACCCTGTGTTCAGGGTTTCCAAAATTTTGCGGAAGGTCTTGACATGTACTCGAGTTGATCTTTTTTTGGGTGTTATTGTGTCGTAAGGATCTCACCTTAGTGTTTCTGGCCTAGAAATGATTTATCCCTTATAGTCATCTGTTGCTATACAAGAAGGATTCACTGCAGGAATCTGACCCGTCCCTGAACGGGTGTCAGCATTTATGTTCCATAAAGTAAACAGTCGAACGATTTGCAAAACAAAATAAATGTAAAAAATTGCATAACAAAAAGTTTACAAGAACAAGCATATCTGCAACTTGTGTATGGATATACATTAATAGTACGTCAATTATACCTACAAATGTATAAAAATATGTAACAAAGCTAATATGAAAAAAATATATTCGTTATTTGTTAAGGCATATATCTATATGTACATATAGATATTGGTAT
Source organism: Baccha elongata (assembly GCA_951217065.1). Classification (NCBI taxonomy): domain Eukaryota; kingdom Metazoa; phylum Arthropoda; class Insecta; order Diptera; family Syrphidae; genus Baccha; species Baccha elongata. Next base: position 15,628,456 of record OX578274.1, on the reverse strand, counting down.
ACTCCACATTCATACCTATATTTCTTTGTATAATGAATATGAGAATGAATAACTGCCTACTGCCTCTTGCAGCAGCAACAAAACAAACAAAACAAAAATAAATAAACAACAAAAAAGAAAACTTTTTGCTTTTTTAATTTTTTTTTCTTTGCAATACTTGACCCACATGCAATGAAGAATAATTAGGAAAATATTTTAAAATATGCATGTTTTACAATTGTTTTACAATTGAACTCGAGATTTTCATAATCCAGCACTGGACAGTATCAAAAGCAGTACCATGGCGTGGACACGCCATAGGCTGCCGTCATGGACTTTTTCTCAGTCAATAAACTAGACCGAGGACAAAACATACACACACAGATATATAAACTCACACTCATCAATTGTTGACATCCTTGCAAAGCCCTTACTGCTGTAATCAACTGTAAATAGATAATGCGGCTTCTGTGCCTGTTCACAAACTTAATTAAACAGAAACCACAAAACTGTGTTCATTTGTGAGACCATCCCAAGCACATGCACAAGCCCTCATCGAACCAAGATCATTTCATCCACACTTTTGTCGAATACAACGTAAGAACCCGGCTTTCTCCTCCGATTAACACAAAACACTTACTGAACAAACTGATAGTATGGGTTATGGAAATGTCCTTGTCCAGTCCTTGCGGCTTTTGTATAATATTATATGTTTACACAAATGTCAAAAGTTTCTCATTTCACTTGTTGAACTTTGTGCTGCTAATGCTGCTCCCACATGATATTACACTTGGTTTGGGTATTTTGTTCTTTTTACACACACTGAAATATATATGTAAACATTGATTTGTTTGTGTATCCTTGGTTTTAGTTTGGTGGGGTATAGGAACCAATATGCAAAGTAGAGCGTGTGTTTAGTTTTCATGAGCAAATATTAGAAAGAGATTTGCAAATAAGAATTTTTGTTCCGTCCAAAGCACCCCCACGTCACTGCCTTTCGAGACAAAAGGGTCAAACGAAAAGAGTTTTTCTCTCCTTTCCACTTGCACTGGCATGTGAAAACATCTTCATATACACATGTGTGTACACAACCAATATAATAAAACAATACGAGAATAAGCCTGAGGAAGCTCAAGTTGAAAGGATTGTCGAAATCCTTTATTGTTTTGGTATAGGTTAGTTCTTCTGGCAGTTCTATTCCTACTTACCTTGTCGAATAATTAAAATTTTAATAAGTTCCCCTTTTTGTCTTGGCAGGTGGTCTACCATCTTTCCACATGAAACTACCCTCTAGCCATCATCATGAAAACTACTATTCTATAGATGGAAAAGTTTAAAGAATGTTTAATTGATTGTTGTTTGTTAAGCTGTCTGTCGTAGACAATATTTGTTGGACTTGAGGGAGGTACATTCACGGCGATATTGAATATTAATAGCTTGGAAAATGATTTGTCAGAAGACATCTTAATAGATTAGTCAGTAAGCAAAGACTCCAAAAAACGACATCAGATAACAACTTCCTATTAACAGACTCTCCAGAAGCTCGTAATACTTTGATAAGTAATACTAGGTTTCCAAGGATAAAGGAACAGAGCAACCATGCCCCCTTCAGACTGTCGATTCATCAACTAAATTGACCATATATGTATGTAAACTGAAACACAGCACTAAGGTATCCGTAGGTATCCATCATCTAAGTATTTAGAGGAGGAAACGTAGACCTCGACCGTTTTCTTGTTGCTTTTTAATGCAGAGCTTTATTGTTCAAGCAAAAATGAACTGCGAACTCCTCTGAAGAATACATTTGACGTTGGATGTCCTATCTTACCTGGAGGTGCTAGAGACTACAGAGAGCACCTTAGTGAAAAGTTCTCCGCTGAGCATCTATCAAGCACTGGCACCAACAACCAATGAACAGTATCCTTTTGGTCATAGTATTTATATCATCAAAGAATTTACTAAAACCACATTTATTTAACATTTATTAATTCAGCCTAAGTTACTGTTGATTTTGAAATTTGAGAATCAACACACATTTCCCATGACACGAATACCAACCTGTCATCAGATAATCCAATGGAGAAAAACAATCCAACATCAAGTCCATGATGCAGTCATCGCAATACTGATTTTTCGCGTGGATCAAAAACGTGTCATCCGATCACAAGAATATCGACCTTTTATCAAATGGAGACCAACAATCCATGATCCGTTCATTACAATTTGGATTTTTGACAGATGACACGAAGTTAGGCTGGAAACAATTTTTCCAGTTAAAAAAAAAACTTGATTGTGAATAAGATTGTGAAAGTTGGATTGAATTTCACTATTGTGGTGACGAGAGGTGAATATTTCGCGAATGTCAAAATTCGGATTATACAGAGACTGTTTGCATGTGTTGAGTACTTATATCCAATCTCACTATGAACGGCTTATAATTTACTTGTATTTTTCGTGTTTACATTATCACCAGCTGAAGAATTGAATTTAGAAATCGGAACGACTGGTTTGATGATGAATGCAAGCTAGCGACTGAACGTAAGAATGTTGCGTACCGAGCAATGCAACAATCTCATAGAACGCGGGAACGCGAAAAAGAATATAAAGAGCTCAGAAGTATAGAAAAACGGCTTCACAGACAGAAAAAATCAGCCTGGGAGAAGAACTTAATCTGTGAAATAGAAAAAAACCGAGAGCGAGGTCCGCACCAGGCGCGGAAGTTCTACCAATCCGTCCGAAACATGACGCAGTACACACCACGCTGCACATACTGCAAGGACGGAGAGGGAAATCTGATCACCGATCCACAAAGCATACTGGAGCGATGGGAAGTGTACTTTAATGAATTGCTAAATGGTCAACTCACTGCAGAAGTGGAGGCTCCACTGCTTCAAGACGAATACCCTATGTTGCCGTCACCAAGCATAGAAGAGGTTGAGAAGGCTATAGACCTTCTAAAGAAAAACAAAGCCCCGGGAGCTGATGGTATACCAGCCGAATTATTTCAACACGGTGGGCCAGCTCTACGTCAAGCAATTCATGGTATTATAGTGCACGTGTGGGAGCATGAAGAAATGCCAGAAGACTGGCGAAAAGGTATAATATGCCCCATACATAAGAAAGGAGATGTCACAACGTGCAGCAACTATAGAGGTATCACGTTGTTGAGTACCGCCTATAAGATACTCTCCTCTATCCTACAAGACCGGATAACCCCATACGCTTAAACCATCATCGGACAATATCAGTGTGGTTTTATTCCAGGCAAATCAACAACTGATCAGATCTTTACCTTTAGGCCCTTAGGCAGGCGATGGAAAAATGTCTAGAATTTAACATCCCAACATACCAACTGTTTATAGACTTTAGGGCCGCCTATGATAGCATAGCCAGGGTAGAACTTTACAAAGCCATGAGAGAATTCGGCATCCCAAATAAATTGACACGACTATGTAGGTTGACCATGACCAACGTAACAAGCCAAGTAAAAATAGCCGGATTGCTATCCAGACCAATCAACATCTTTAAGAGACTCCGACAAGGGGATGGTTTGGCCTGCCTCCTCTTCAACCTAGCGTTGGAGAAAGCAATCCGTGACTCTGGCACGGCAACAAGAGGGACCATCGTCAACAGGTCCAGCCAGATACTGGCTTACGCAGACGGCATCGACATCATCGGAAGAACCGAGGAAGCTGTACACGATTTCTTCATCCAGATCGAGCGGGCGGCACAAAATCTGGGGCTGCACATTAGTGAAGGTAAAACAAAGTACATGGTGGCGTCGAATGCAAGAGGAACAGTTGGTCAAACAATCAAGGGAGCGGAGCACGAATTTGAAGTTGTGCAATCCTTTAAATACCTTGGGTCAATAGTAGCAGCCGATAACAATATAGAAGAAGAAATACGCGGGCGGCTTCTCAAATCCAACAGAGCCTACTACAGTCTGTCAAAGCTCTTCAAATCCAGAAATCTCACCATAACTTCAAAACTGCTGGTGTACAGGACCATCATGGTCCTGCCAGTACTCACATATGGATCCGAGACTTGGGTGCTTAGCAAAAGGCTCTCTGACCGCTTAGCCGCGTTCGAGAGAAAAGTCTTAAGGAGAATTGTAGGCCCATATGTGAGGAAGGACGATTCCGGAGACGGTACAATCATGCAGCAGATATCGTGACAAAAATTAGGCTCGGTAAACTCCGGTGGGCAGGGCACCTAGCTCGCATGAGCGAAGAGGAACCTGCTCGGAAAGTTCTTTGTGGTACTTTCTATGGCAGACGACAGCGTGGTAGACCATGCTTGCGCTGGAGTGCGAAACTGGATGGCGTCGGCTCGAGACCGGGGTAGGTGGAGAGACTTGTTGAAGGAGGCCAGGACCGGGCCCCAGTTGTCGAGCCGATGATGATGATGATGATGAAGAATTGAATTTAAAATCTTCAGCAAATGTCAAATTACCTTCACCTACAGGTTCCAGCCTTTTTTCTAATGTTTGTATCTTCACCACCAATCATCCGGCGAACAAATGGAGCCAAAAGCTTTGGGTCAACATCACTCGGCTTATTTGGACCCAATACAAGGTAAGTCCAACTACTATCGTAATAATTGCTCCAAGCATTGTGTAAAAAAAATACGAAATGTGATAAATCTTGAAAGATGAATCGCTTAAATCAAATAAATACATTTAGGAAACACTAACATTTAAAGATTTCCAATTTACGCTACAGGAGCTGTTGTTGTCTGTTCTGTTCTGCTCTCTTAATAGCCAACATACTCACCGAACTCTGAGCAAAGAAGGTGTTGTCTGTTCTGTTCTGCTCTCTTAATAGCCAACATACTCATCGAACTATGAGCAAGGAAGGTGTAACTACAACCGCTAGTCGTTAGTGGTTTAGTTATAAAACTAAATTCACCGGTAGCAATTGCTGCTTGCGCTTTCCCAACTATCCACGACATGATTGCCAGACCTGTTGTTCCTCCAATTAATGCACCCTTAAAAAAACATCATCAAGAGAATCGTCGTTGTCGTTGTCGTCAGTATGCATGCGAATAAAATGTTTCAAAACTCACCCTGCCTTCTACCCACGAGACCATAACTGCCATCGTGCATATACCCAACAAAGGAGCATTGGAAACTGCTCCCAAACTCATTGACAATTGAAGTACTGTTCCAAGTTTCTCGACCACAAAAACAAGAGCAACGCATAAGGCACCAAAAACGACAACAACACCACGCATAATAAAAGCTGTTTGACGTTCCGTTAGTGGTTTTTTACAAAAGGACTTGAAAAAGTCCTCAAGGACAAAAGCAGACATTGAATTCAGTCCGGTGGATAGGGAACTCAGTGCTGCACTGAACACCCCGGCCACAAATAGTCCAGGAAGTCCAGGAAAATCTCCAAGTGTTTCCATCACCAACAAGGGCAGAAGTTGGTCTTTTCGGGTTGCTAGCTGCGTCGCGTTGGTGTTTGTGTTGGAAGGTAAATCATATAGAAGAAGGAAAATAACAATAGGAATAAAAAAAAATTAACGGGTTGTTCTTATGTTGTTTAAGAGGGTTCACCTTTGTTGTCAACGGGTCACAGTCACTATACGTTGCATAGATGAGCAGTCCACTATAACAACAAATGGCCAGGAGGAGAAAGACGCCCACTACAAAGACCCACAGTGCTTGACGGGCAATCCGAAGAGTCGGAAGTGATAAGTATCTCTGAATCATGTTTCGTCTCACCGCATTTGACTTAAGCCAGTGCGGGAATCCTCCGATAATAAGAGAGTACACAGTGTGGCGTTCCTGTAAATCAAACCTCAACTGCAAAGAAGTTTACAGTTTTAAGATGAAATTGTTTAGACATTTTATTTGACCAACACACTTGGGAGATTCAATTCGTCCGCTGTTAGAAGCACGTTCCCAGACTGTTGTGGGGCCACCGATGTCAATAGTTCCCTTGACTATAATTAATATCATTGCACCAAACATTAGAATTGCCTGCACCACATCAGTCCAAACGACCGCTTGTATCCCGCCCTTAATAAAAAGGAAGTTTAATACATTCATCGGATATGCAATAGAAAAGATAAAGCCATACCACACAAGTGTAGAAAATGCAAACCATTCAAACGACCGGCGTCACCCAGTGAATGTTGATTCCAGTAGCTTGGTTGAATGCCAAGGCTGAGACATATATCACAATTGGCAGCCATGTCAATTATGGAGATACATAGTCTAGAATCTATAATTGAACTCACTTAAAAGTCAGAACTTTTTCTGAGACTTACCAACCCCTCATGTAAAGAGAATAGATCCGAATAGCCACATTCTACGATCAAAGCGTGTTTCAAGATACTTCAAAAAATTTCCATTCCAACAATTATTATCTTTTGCCAATCAAACTCAATAAGTCTCAACTGATACGTTGAAGTAAGTTTTAAGTCATGAAACACCGGCAGAAAAACATAAAACATCGCAAGCGCCATAAGCGAAATCGCTCCAAGCACGTACATGTACTGAATTCCCTACAAATAAATTTCCGTGGGTGTCCCAAGTAAGGTGATGCCCGAAATAAAATTGTCGATAGAAAATAAATTTATTGATTAGTTTGAAAAATTTATCTTCCACAATATCAATATGACTCGTCGTATATAGTTTGCTTAGAAGTGTGCCCAGTGACCACCATCAATGTCACGAACTTTTCTGAGCATGTACTTATGGTTGCATAACAAAACGGGGCGAATTAAGAAAAGTATCTTTTTTATAATTGCACGTTCGGCGCTAAAAAAAAGTTTCAACTGAGCTTTTAAAGAGTGATCCTCTTTATAATAAAAGCCAGTATGATTCATTATTGTTGGGGAAAGCTTTTTGGTTCTATGTTTTTGGTTCATTATTGTTGGTAAAATCTTTTTGGTTCAATGTTTTTGGATACTGAACATGGATAAGCAGAGCGTAGAGGAAAGCATCGAAATGAGCTTTAAAATTACAGATTTATTACCGATCCCAACCGCAAAAAAATTACGCAACAAACAAAAACGGCTATGTTCACAATCAGCTCATATTTAGTTTTGAAAATGTAGAGATGGCGTTGCTCATGGTTTAAAGCAAAATATGCTTATCAGGGACAAGCACCAAAACAAATTATATTTACTAGAAATCCGAACCGGAAAGGTAAAATTTAAAATAAAAAAAATCTGCGGAATTTAAGCATTTTTAAGGTCCAATCTTAATCCGTCCGTATTTCAGCAATCACTGAACCGACTAAGACGGTTTACATGCTGTTAGATAGAGGAAATGACAAACTAGGTCATGAAAACTATATTTCTGGACAAATGTCCACAGTTTGACTTAAAAACGACACCAAAGTTGCACTTCCGCAACTCGAAAAAATTGGGCATAAAATAATTATTTTAAATATTTGACGACACCAACACAGCAAAGTACTTGAATGCATCTTTGATTCTGCCCATAGCAGTACGACCAACTATTAACAGACGGATATTTTTCTACAACTCAATTGCAGCGGCGTCTATACTATTAAAACTTATCAATTTTGGGTTCTGGAAATGGATAAGTAGAGACAAGAATCGAATGAGCTTTGAACCGGTAAAAAAACAACCTCACGAAAAAAACTTAAAGCTTTTTTTACCATTGGTGGTTGAGATCGACATACTGAATTATTTTTCTCTAACATTGAACACAATACATTGTGCAGAAATATATTAATCAAAGTTTTTGTGAAAACTAAAGTTTTGGTGAAAAAGTGGAGAAGTTTTTATTTTAGTGAATAACTTACTTACTTTACTTAAAAGGAAATGTAACTGTGTTTAAAAATTTTTTTAACTCTGGTTAGCAAACCATTTATTAGGACTTTTCAAAGTTTTTTTTTTTTTATTTTAAAGCTGTAACATTTTAAAGATTAAAGCTTTACGGCAAATTGATACTATACTTCATTGAAACTCAGGTCAGTAAACATTTATTTGGTATTTCGAGTTCACATTATTTTTATTTTGAACGGCAAGTATAAAATGGTGTTTATAGACAATGTTGTCTACCGTATTATTTCAATTCATGGCGATGTCACGATTCCTCTCTTTAACAACAATAATTGTTTGAAATGTACGCCTTAAGTCATGCAACATTGCATATGTGATCACTGATCATTAGAAATAAAATGACTAAAATGTTTCCTTGAACATTTGTAAGTTGCATACTTTCAGGTAGATTTTTAGCGGCGAATTCGATGCAGAAATTATGGCAAATATTTCTCATTTAAAATTTTCGAATTTTTGTTACCATCCACTGTCAGATGTATGCAAATTTGATTTTTAAATTAATTCAAATTTTACAATTATTAAGCATTAAATTTAGTTTTTTCTTCTTTTCTTTCGCCATACAACACGATTTATAGAAGGATAAGGATATTTTTTTTTCGTTCCCCATCCAATGTATCACTCTGATGCCTCTCTAGTGTAATCCATTTTAATTGGCTGGCATTTATACAGATACATACATATAAAGAAGTAATAAAATAAAAACTTATTGTAGAATCCTGTGACTACATACATATTACATAAACACTCGAAATATTATAAAAAAATACAAAAATAAAAAAAAAACACTAAAACAAAATAAAATAAATACAAATTAATAAAAAAACGCAAACATTTTAAACGCAAACATTTTATATATTTAATTAAAATAATTCTTCGCAGTCATGTGTAAATTTTGATTTAAAATCAGCGATAGTGTAAATTTAATAAGCCTCCTTTGCTCTTTTATATCCTAATGTAATAAGGGGGTTATTATGCCGGTAAGGCCATCATAGCTGCATAGGTTTAGCTATGCCTAATGCCTATGCTTGAAAAGCAACCTTTTCACTTCTTTGCTCTGATATGCTAGGTGCAAAACTGAAAAGCTTATTAATCTACATGCCGTAAAATTACAAGAATATACATATTAAATATATTATGTGGTTAGGTTGTATATTATAGTGTGTGTTTATATATGTGAAAATGAATGTGTGATTTCCCATCACAGCATTACCACATTTTCTTGAATCTTTTCTTGCAGAACTAATCAGTATGAATGTTATTCATATATTTGTATAGATACCAACCACTAACTTTTAACGCAGGTATACAGTTAATATGTGATTTTTCCATACAGATGCACATTTAATAGCTTTATGACAAGTGCAAATCATCAAAAAGATCAAACGGCGAACAAACAAGTGCTGGGAGAGAAGATTTCCACATCACGTGGCGATAAGGACCACACACTTACACCCGACACACGTAACCCTTTGCAAGAAAGTCCTTGATGGAATTCTTAAATATTTCTTTTTAAATCAAATGTTTGGTAATTATTGCTCAGCGATTTCCGTTCATTATTCTCTTCAGGATTTTGCTGCTCAGACATAAAAAATAAAATTTTTTTTTCACTCCCACCACTTTGGATAAAACTTTCTCGAACAAAATCTCTCGAAAAAGTCAAAAAAGATTTTCGAAATTTTCAAAATAACTTGTGTATATAACTCCACTCTTTAAACGAGTGTGCTTGAATGATTGTCAATGCGGTTATGGTGGTTGGTCTGAATCTTGATGCAGATATTCCTGGAAAGTACAATGGATAAAATGACATCTTGTAGACGCATTTTTATCTTTGTTCGTGGATGTTGCTGCTCTATTCCAGCCTGAACGATTCACCTTGCAACACTTGAGCTGCAACCGCAAGTAAAGACTTTTCCAATAAAAATAATAATTATGCTGAAGTTTTCCCCCATTTTACGTCAACCCAAAAATATTTTCGGTCCCCAAGACCACCGCCAGCACCACCATGGCACCATACCATTTTTGCTGATCTCTTCGGCATGAACTATGAATGATAGCAATTAAGGAGCACCATTACAAGAAGATAGCATCAGCGCAATTAAATTGCAAATTCGTAATCGTTTCAAATGATAAACTTTTAAAATGCTTTGATTTGTATGTTCGACTGTGTAAGGTCGGTGGTGTGTGGGTATCATCAACGGTTCCTGTATATATAAAATTGTGGATTGATGTAGTTATTCAGTGGCAAAGTATATTTTAGTCTGAAAATAAAAATGTGAAATCTAGTGGCAGTTTGTCTGGTATTTGCAATTTGTATTGCAGTGGTGGTAGGTTTATTCTGTGTCGAGGGTAAATTTTTATCGAATGTAGACGATTTTTTCGATGTATATTTTAGACAAGTGTCCCAATTTTTAATCGAGATACATCGTTGTCGTCGGTCGTTCACTGATTCGAGTGAATCTATACAAAAACTTTCGGAAGCCCTAATGTCAATTAGCTCAGGTAAAAAGAAGATGATTTAATTGTATTTATTTGCATAATTTGTTTATAACAAAAATAATAATTTTTAAAGGCGGACTGCAGTCGAATGTACCTGTTTTGGAGCCTCATCACTTCACACAGTGATCTAGTTATGGCTGAGTTGATGTATTAAGTATAAATTGATAAACATGATAGTTTTCATAATAAATAACTTCAATAGAAGAGAACTAATTCCTTAAAATACAAATAAAAATTGAGTAAATCTGTTTGGTGTCATTTTTTTAAAGTTTTATCTGCGATAGATGTTAGATCAGTGAATCAAAAATCAAAATGGTCTGGATGAGATTTTCTTTTGACCTACAGTGAGGGGTGAAAATATTCCTCCACCAAAATGGGAGCCAGTCCAAATATGATCAAATCAGCTTGTCGTTTAAGTTTTTGGATCTTATTTTGCTCGGTCAAACCACCGAAGTTAAGACTTCAAAGAGACAAAGACCTTATAGATAGAGCCTTTTTTGGAGCGCCATATTTTGTTGTGACATGCAAACATGTTTGAACAAATAATGTAGCAAACATGTAGCCGAAAATTTTGTTTTATTAAACAGTTTTTGAAAAAATACGTTTCGAACTCACAGCTTTAAAGAACAAAAATTAGAATAAAAAATCAAAACAGATTTTTTTAAAAACCTTATGTAATTTAAGTAAGCCTACTATCTTTGTTTTCAAAATTCGATGCTCATATCAATTTTGAGTCAAAAACAGAAAACCGGATGCTCAAAACCCTTGTACTTTTTGTTAAAATGTTTATAATAACGAAAATTATCTTATTCTTTAATTTAAAACATATTTTGTTTTTCTAAATTTTTAAGTGACGGAATTTTTGGTAAATTAATGAATATTGAGTTTTTTTTTTTTATTATTATTAAGTTAATAAGTTGGCAAAGCGGCAGCCAAGTGGGCTGGCGCTATTCACTTTTTCGGTTTCTTTTAAAACTTATATGTGTTTTTTACTGCGATAATTGTTCAATTATGTGGGAAACTTGTTGGTCTTGTCGCGCAGATAAAAAAACGCTATTGTACATGGTTAAAAAAAATATAAATAAGGTCTTTGTGACATATCTTATTACCAAGATCAAAAAGACGTCGTCAAAATCGTAGCCTCCAGATTTAACGAAAATGGATGAGTATTTGGAAACACGCCCGAAATCGTGAAATGAGCTGAAGTGCTAAATCGATTACGTTATGCAAAATCTTCTGAAAACTTGGTATCTACCGAAAGAACTATTTTGTTACGAAAGTCTCATTCTGACATATTCGACAGTAAACTAAAAGAAATGAGTTTCTATAGATTATTCTGATAGATTACAACTCTAGGCGCTGCGTTTCCTAAAATTGAGATTGCATTGAAAATCTATTTGGTATTGATGTAGCAATAGCAACCATCAATACTAAATAGACTTCAGTGGATTTGGAGCAATCTTTAAATATTTGCCACACAAAATGTCGTAATTTTGTTTTTTTTTTTGTAATATTAAAACAAAATATTAAATTAGTATTAATTTTTTCTTTGTTCCGGCCCACACAACCCTAAATCCCAACAAAATATACAAAACAGCACTTCAAACGCTAATTTCAACACTAAAACCCAACTATTGAACACTAGCTAACAATCATGGAAAAACAATAATTTTAGTTTTGTTAGTTTGTACGTTGGTTGGTGTCGCGGAAGGACATTCAAAAATTCGATCCGAATTTCAAATACTCTAATTCTATTTAATTCATCAGATATGTGATCAATTGTTGTCTGCTGAAGCTGATGCTGTCTTCAAATCTGTCGCCATGAAAGGTAATTTTACCGGAAAGCAATTATTTTATTATCTGGCTGAAAAGAATTTTAATCTCTATGTCAATGTTGGAAATAGGGGTCCTGATGGCCGTGGCTCTCCCCCATCAGGAGGACCTCCACCACCACCTACAACAGCTTCCTCTGGATAAACATGACTCACAAAGATAAAATGTTATACCCTTCTCCTTTTGCATTCGTTATATAAATTAAATTCCAATAAAAAATATATTCATACCTAACGTGCTAAGGATATTTCCACAGAAAATACAAATAAAGGTGTATCGTACGCTATGTATCATTCTTGTGCTACTTGCATATTCAGAGAGTGAAATTCAATCCGGCTTCAGCTGTCAACTCTTGTCCAAGTCCACTTTCATTTGCAATGACATAAAAAATGAGAGGAGCATACCGTGGAGAAAGAATTCATCCTTAATCTCCAATTTCCTGGTGATGGGCTAACAAAGCAGCATCAGGGATATCAAAACAAAAAAAAAAATAGCAACGATGTCAACAGAATGAATAGAAAGAAACACAAAAAAAAACCAATAGATACTTGAGCAAATAGTCATTTCGCATTGAATTCCTTGTCGGCCATGTGACAAGCAATTCGGGGCAAAAGATCACTTTTCTGGGTCCGGGTTATTTCTGCGAAATTAAAATAGCTCCAAGGTAAAATTACTTGTCTCCTCATGATATACGCTGTGATTTTGTTGTGTGTAGATATTGTGATTTGAGAACCATAAGTTCAATGAGAGCAACCGGAAGACTCGAGAGTGTGATTACCCAACACTTTTAGATACGGACTCTTGGGACAGATATCGCCCAGTACCATCGACTAAGTAGAATCAATCATAAATCCTTGTTGGACGCTCTCTCGTTATACGTTCATTAAAAATTCTCGCCCCCATGTTGTGACGGCGAATGTGGACGAAGAGATCCACATGCCATTACTCTGGCCGTCTCATTTTTCGCCTAACTAAGCAGCCAAATTGCTACCGAATACTATAGCTTTTGGTATAGAGCTAGCCCTAGCCACGGTCAATGAACACTCCTGACCAAAACAGGCAAAGTTATAGGAAGAATAAGCAGCGCACGCACCATTAATTCATTTACTTTTTGCCAGAGTGAACAGCGTTAAGCCACCTACGTCGAATTCACATGGAGGAGGTTAAAGTGTTTAATTTTTTGGCACCGCACAACAAAGCCTCAAACCACCATTCCGCAAAAGATGAAGTCTCCTCTCATTCTCCAGCAGCATCGACACAAGGAAGCCACAGTTTCAGACGACACGCTCCTCTCTATGGCTCATTTGTATCTTAGCGCGAGCAACAATGCACCATCTGTGTTGGCGTAATACTGCAGGTGGGCAGTAGCATCTGTTGATGGTTGTGGTGGTGGTAGTCTTGAAAAAGTCTTCCTAATCTGTGCCCTTTTTTTCTGGCTCGAGCTTGGAAGTGTTTGCGCTGATAACTCTGCCGATGCTTGAATCGCGTGCGACCATCACCTCTATGCCTATTATTAATGAGTGCGACTGCACTGCCCTTGCCTCTTCATCACATTAGGGGAGATCGGACGACTCAAGGAGAGTGTTTCTATAGAAAATCAATTCGAAGAAACCAAAGAAAAAAGGACAACGATGAACGCGTCCCCGATCGTGACAGTGTATCTGCTGTGTCGTCGTTGTCGGGGAGTCCAGACACCCCGATTAATCACCGTCTATTAATGCCGCACTTAGAATATTAACGGGTACTAAATGACTTGTGAGTAATATTCGTAGGTGGCTCTTGGACATTGAGTATGGTTGGTGTTGGTGGTAATAGTGTTGTTGTGATGGTAGTGACAACGGCACCACACTTTTCTTATAGAGGTGATATTGTATATGGAGAGAAGAAGCTTCCTCTTAAAGGGCGATTGGAGAATTGCGTATTATGATGCTGGCTGACTTGCACTGTTGTGCGCCAGCCGTTACCTCTATTATGGTAGACATAAAAAAAAATTTCTGCAACTGACCAAGTAGTGTGCATCTTTTGGATGGAAGAAATACATTGGCAGATGCATGTTTGCAGGGCAATTTATGTGTTATAAATTTAAGTTATGGTGATATTGGATACACCCGGGTTTCGGTCATCTTATTTATTTGAGCGAGGTGTCTGATTAATTGATCAACTTGTAATGTAGTTTGGTTTGTAAGGAAAATGCTTCATTAAGATGATATTTGCATGGATGTGTATTGAACTAGAAATGTTTGTCATCGTTGACCTTGATTGAAATAAAAGGGTAAATATTTTAATAGAGACGTGAAATATGAGACGAATTACCAGTTTTGGCCACAACTCATATTAGACATTGGCTCTTCTTTTTATGGCAAAAATGCAAAGTGACTTCAAAAAATTTTTCAAAGCGTTTTCAGTAAATTCAAATAGAAATCGCGTAGTTTTATGATAGGTTTGGAATAATTAATCAATAACAAAATCAAACTCTAACAATCAAAAGTAGTCAGCCTGCGTAGTACGTTGACACCTTTTTAGATGTCCTAATGGGCAATCCGACTATATTAAGAAAAAGAAGATGCTGCAGTAATGTTACTCAGACTGACAACCTATGGGTAGTTCCATAAAGATGTGAAAGATTGGAAAATATTACAGGGAGAATCGATTTTTTATGGATTCGAGGAAGATAAGCAAACAAACAGCGACATCTGGTAGAATCAAGCTGTATGTACAATCTAGTCAAAATAAAAAAGCACCGTTTAGCTTTATTTTCACAGGTGGCGAGGGTATTGTAAAGAACTTTTGAACAAACATTTTCGCCACTGTGCATTCAAAGATACTAGCTCGGCGGAGATATGCTCCAAAATAAGGGAAAGCGATTGGACTGTTATTTGCTAGTGGGCATGATTTTCATTTGAAAAATTATCAGCGGTGATTAAATGAAACTTTTAAATTAACAGTTTTTACGGCGATAAAAAAAATTCTAAGAAAATTCAATACGCCTGACGGGAAACTATCAGTTTTTGAATAAGATGAGGTATACAAAAGGCTTTGATGACTCATGGTTCTGATTTCAAGGAAAATTTCCTTCCCTCTATTCCCAAGGGGAATGATCATGAAACTGACACAATAACTTCCATAGACGCAACTTCCATATACCGTAATGTGACGGACAATTGACGCTATCTACAGACAACAAAGCGGATCGCTTACAAAACTAAAACTTTTGTACATACGGTTCACAAGCATATAATTCGGGGATTGGGATTCTAAAGTCGTCGCTTATCAGTTGGGAAGAGAGAATTATTGATTGATTATTAGTTTTTATGAGAACCACTGAAATTAAGGTTACTAAATCTAGCGACCGGAATAAGTTGCCAAAAAATTATAAAATAATTCTGATAGAAATATTAAAACGAATACATAAAACGAATGCTGCCGATGCTGTTGGGTTGGAGATACGAACAAGTTTAAAAGGTGAATGCGAGTACTGGCCCGAACCATGAACTGAAGAACAGAACGCATTCATCGCCATGATCAGAGCATGGCAGTTTTTGCGATTTAAATGAAGAACACTTTATAATAGCTATCTCGGCGGTGAAGGAACCAATTACCTGATTATTTCTAATCTGAAACTTGAAATTATACTGAAGTCATGGTCATGGTTCATCACCTCTAGAAAAAAAGAAAAAGATGTTTTCAATGCAGAGAACATTCTGTCGATAAGTATCTATCTTTTTCATATGCTGATAATGAGCCATTATGCCACTTATAAATAGATTCTGATAGTGTAAGAAAAAACTGCAAGGTATTTAAAAAATCCTCCATTGGGATCTCTCAAGTGGAAAAATATCAAAGTGGAAATTTTCAGTGCCATCGTTTTACTGCTGGTCACTCCACCTACGGCACCAGCAGTTTCATGTTTCGAAAATTTGATAGAAACTTTGCAGGGCTGGTGATTTTTGCTCCAAAGATATAATCCCAAAAAGGAAATCCCTAAAAACACAATTATCAAGAGAAAATCTCCCAAAGGACGAAATGCCCAAGAGAAAATCTTATAATCAGCAGTGCAAGTAGTGAATAAAGCAATAAAATCGCACGCGCTACTTGCAGTGCTTATTTTGTATCAATTTAAACAATGCATTTTTCGATACAAACAATTTTTTTTCTACCACAACACCACCTAAAATTGTCAATTTTGTTCTTTGAAGAACTCTCCTTATGGTACTTATAAACTCCAGTAAGAACTTGTTGGATATTATTAATGATTTAGGATTTGGATTTTGGTTTTATCCATTTTGCTTCTTCCCCTATTGGGATTTAGTCCTTCAGGATCATATATGTTTGAGGCTTTCGTCCAATGAAGATTTTTTCTGTGTATTATGGGTGATTCCCAACTTTGAATTTAGCCAAATTTGCTCCTATTTCAAATCCTACTTTGTGGCCAGGCATGGGGGTTGCAGGGGAGCAGAATGTCCAATACCTTTCTCGCTACACGTCGTAAACTTAAATCACTTTGGAATTGAAAATGAAGCACTGAAATATCGGGCAGTGAAACGGCACGGCGTTAGTGAAGTGTCGTGTACCACACTCATCATGCAGTTCAGCTGCAGCACTCGTCATTCTCTTTAGCATATAAAAATCTAACTCACGCTTTTGCGTATGTACATAATCTAATCTCTAATCGAACAGAACAGGTACTAAAGTTCAAGTCATTAAAATTCTTTTGCAGCTTGACTTTGACAACATTCCATCAATACTGCGATGACCGGATAAATACGCCAAACTGTTCTATTTGTCTAGCTTTTCGGTAGATACGAAAAAGAATTAGGGAATACTAGTGATCTTAGGATCACATGAACGTGGTGTGAAGAAACATTGGCATCGTGGTGGTGGCCCATGGCGTAGTGGTTAGTGTGTCAGACTATCACGCCGGAGGTCTGGGTTTAAGACCAGCTTCCAACTTCGATAACATCTAATGTTTTTTTCAGGGACACTGCCTCTTGCGAGAAAGTGAAAAATCTTCCAAGAGTATCATTGTCATGAAAAGTGTTCCTAACCTTAGTCGTTCGGATTCGACGTAAAATTGTAGGTCCCCTCCAATCCTGTAGAGCTAACAACGCACACAAATGGATTGGTTGAGATTTGTAAGTCACTAGGCCGTGGTTCTTCGGAGCTGTCAGTGCCACTTAACTTATTTATTTTATATCTTGGTGGTTCAGTTTTTTTATTTTTACAAATACATTATAAAGATGCTGCTCCGACCATGGCCAAATAAAACGGCCGTGACACCAGGAAAAGGTGATTTGTTGTTTGCCACTCATCAACACGTAAATGCTTAAGGTATCAGTTATCTACCACATTGGCTGAAAAATTGTGTAAGCGATCTTTTGTCGTGAGTCGTACCGTCTTCGCAGAATGGGGAACAGAGTATCTTCAGGTCAGTAAGTTTGTGTAAAAAAAACTGGATGGACAAAATGAAAGAGGTTCCCTATTGATTGTGAATACTGATCATGTTTCGATCAGAAAAGTAATCCCTGACAGACTTTTTCACCGGGTCAGGATACTTGACTGAGCCCAGACTTGAGACTGAAAATAAATCTAGTCTCAAGGTATAAGACAATTTAATAATCTAATGAGCATCATCAAATGATGCTCATAAGGCTTGCCCTAATTTATTTCCAGTCGGATTGATGTCAATACCCACTAATAGTTCTTCATAATGATGTAGTTCCCCATACGAAACTGTTCCCTCTCGATCAGGATGGTGATATGAAATAATGCACGATACAAAACAGAAGATAGATTGCTTGCAAATGCAAAAGGCAAAGTCAAAAAAAAAAAAACAAATATTTAACACTTCTGATTTCTAATTGAATAAATAACCTATGTATATGATATAAATTACTACCATCCATAATTTAAATGATCTATTTCGTGATATGTTTTTCTTTAATTTAGAAAAAAAAATTCAACGCAATAAAGCAAATGCGGCGCTTTAAACCTACAACTCGCCCTCGTGCAATTCACATAAATAATTTTATTTTAATTAATCGTCTGTCACTTATCAGCGCCAGAGGCAATTGGTCGCCAAACACATACACCACAGTCCACACCATCAACCAGCAGCGTTTTTCTCGTCATCGAGCCATCCTCATCAGGGATGCTTTGGTTCCCATCAACGCAACGTTCGAATTTGAATTTCGATCCGCAACGGGAATGGGTCTATAAATCGTTCCACTTTTAATTGATATCCGACATATCGAATGCGGTCATTAAATGATCTCAGTCGTTAGTATTGTTGTATGCGATGTGTGATGCTCTTAGACATCTATGGATGAATGAATGAATGAATTTAGGGGTTGTGGTGCACTGCGACCTTTAGATCTATTGTGCCCCCTTTACTAGGGCTGGATGATTGACTCGTTCTACAGCTCTTCCTCCATCTTAATATCTTTAAGGAATGATAGTATCTGGAGTACTTGTAGAGAGGGTAATTCGCTCTCTTCTATCTGGTAACTTCCCAGATGTTTTATTCTTTTGTGCATTATCGCCCCACACTTTCCTAGAAGGTGATTTGGCGTTTCTTCTTGGTCGTCGAAGAATCTGCAGGTTGCACTACTGGATATACTTAGGATGTTTGGGTGTCTTTTAAGTTTGCAGTGACCACTGAGGAAACCCGTTAAGATTCTAAGTTTGTTTCTACTCAGGTTTATACAAGCTTTATATCGTTTTTGGTTATAGTTCCCAAGAAGCATTTTGGCTTGTCTCAGTTTAGTGAGTTCTTTCCAGTTTTTGGATCTTTTTGCCTCCTCTTCCGCTTTGATTTGATTTTTTATCACATTTTCACCTATCGCGTAATAAGGTTCCGGCCCAATCATGGGTGCCACTGCCCCTGCCTTAGCCAAAATATCAGCTTTCTCATTTCCCTCAACTCCGACATGTCCTGGGACCCAGTACAATGTTACATTGTTGTTTTTGCATAATTTGTTGAGTTCGTTAACATTCTCCCAAACCAGCTTCGAGCTGATTACGCAGGAATTCGGTGCTTTGAGTGCAGCTCGGCTGTCTGAAATTATGGCTATATTCTGGTTCCGGTAGTTCCTTTCAATGTTTATCTGCGCACATATTTTAATTGCGTTTACTTCCGCTTGGAATATGCTAGAGGACCAACCCATTGGTACAGAGCATTTGGTTCTTGGCCCGAAAATCCCTGCGCCAGTCCCTTCGGCAGTATTTGATCCATCAGTGTACCATTCGATTCTTAGACATCTAACATGACTTTGGTCTTAGACATCTAACATGACATCAATTGACATGAAAGAAGCGCAATGACGTTGATAATAATCCCCATTTTTGAAAACATAATGACGCTTTCGGCATCGTGAATTGGGAATTACTTATATTTATCTAAGTATCTCTTCCAGAAAAAAGGAAATTGTGCATAAATCATTTAAGTGCTATTTTTTTGATTGTTGTTGTTTGTTGGTGGTGTTGCATTTCAAAGATGATTACCAAGACCAGATAAAAATTAAAAAATCATATTTAATCAAAAAAAAAAAAAAAAAAAGAAATAAGTACACAGACCGACCACCTACTCCACCCATCTAACCCTCGTCCTTTATCATGGTATCACGCTCATTTTTCTTGTACTTTCTCCTGTAAATCATCGTGAAAATGGGAGAAAAAACATAATTATGTATTTATACAACTTAGCCGACCCATTCACCCTCACGGAGAATTAGCGCTTTAGACTCTACACTCATCAGGAATCACCTCATTCTCTCACAGGTTCGAATAGATTTTTTTATATCTTTTTTTTTGGGAAAATGTTTAAATTTATTACAACACACAATTATAAATGCGGAATTATCAAAAAAATGTAAACACTGTTGGCATTACCCTCGACGGTTTTTTGTATCGATTCCATATTTTTCACAAGAAATGAAATGAAATACAAAAAAAAAATATAATTCTACTGGGGCGGTAATTATTGTATATAAAAAAACAACCAACCAACTCCCACCCTGGACGAGAGCTAAAGAGCATTTGTTCGGCCAAATGGTCCTTCGGGCACAAGGATTTTCCGTCATGACGCGTATTTCTTCATCCGTTTCTGTTGGGCTCATCATCAAAGCAATATAGGAAATGGAATGGTGGTGGAAATTTGTAAGACTTTTCCTGTCATATACGCGTGGATAAGACAGAACTTTTGACATTTTATTTGATTCAATTCACACCTCGTTGTTACGAAAATCTTTACTATAGTAGCAGCAACAAACTTACTATTATCGTCTTTCGACAGAATTCATTGATACAAAGTGTTTACGTTTAGTAATAAAGTATATAAAGTACGAGTACCAAGAATCATACAAAGTAAGAGCATGCAAAATTACAAACCCAATGTATGTACCTACCTATAGTACCTATAAAGCACATGTAAACGAGTATTATGTCTTTAATGGTCTTTCAAATTAGGGTAATCGGATTGGGTTGAATTGAATGTTAAACTTTTCTGGCACCTTCATGAGAGATGATCTACGACTGCGAGTAGTTACTGAGTTTATGGAAACAATAACGAGTGATTTAAGGGCTGCTTCGCTTTCTGAGAAGATGGGGATATCCTATGTGGGAATCTAGTTATCATTTATCCAAGATAATAACTCTTTAATCGCCAAATTTTTTTGCTTAGAACAGTGGTTGGGAGAACGGAATGAGAGACTAAGTTTTAGTCTGTCGGAGTATACGTTTCAATCTACCCCATTATCGCTTTTGAGACATCGGTAAAATAGGAGTGAACTAAACTGATTCCTGTCGAAAATTCCTCATCATCCCAAGGGGATCTTATTAAGTATTCAATTGGAAATTGTTATCAAAAACTAGCTGCGGGGTAGTGTAGTAAGAGGTACTTAAGTTTGATCAGAATTAATTCAGACTAATAGTATATATGGTCTTTTGGATCATTGAGAAGAATGGATTTGCTTCCGGCCATTTTTTGCTGAATATATCGAGGAGTGTATGGCTAAGCAGTGAGTATCGGTCAGCTGAAGGTGTAAAAGAGAGAATGAGATCATCCAATTCTATGGAAAAACATGGTTCCCATAGTTGACAGAACCCGCCTATAAGGCTATACAAATTGTTCCGACATAAATCATGTTGTTCTCTTGGTCTGTTTGCCGACCCATGGAAAAGGTGAAAAATTGATTTATTTTGTTCTATTTTTTAACCAGTTAGTCGCATTAAGGAAACCAAAGAGATTTCTTATGCTCACTACTGAAAATTCGTTAAGTCAACAAAGTACTAACGAAGAAATTACATCTTGGACTAGCCAAGGCAGGGAATACAAGTTTTTGCAGCATGCCTCCTATTGGCCAATTAAAAATGGCTTACTGCAATGATTCTGGCTTTGTCTGGCTGTGTTCTACATAAGAGTTCATTTGTGCGGGACTTGTTATAGGTGGGCCACATCTTTCTTGAAGTGTTACAACTAGTCAAAACATTTGGATTCGGATAGATAATGAGACATCTAACTGCCTTAATTAGCCGAGCTTGAATTATGAAAATAACTTAGCCCGGCTTCAAATATTTGCACAACTTTCCCTAAGAATCAAAAGAGTAATTTCCAAATTATTACTTGCTTTATGACAGCTATTTCGCACTGAATACTCCGCAAATGTCACAATTGAATTTGTACATATCTGTCAAACTATAATATAAAGTGTCAAAGCTATTTGCTGGTAACAGTTCACCTTCGAGTGAAGTGAATGTATTAATTTTGGTCATCTCTTTCGAACTTCGAATTCTCCCTCGCAAAATATTTGAGTTTTTCAAATCAAAATAACCCTTTAGCCGTGAAGTCAGTCTAAGTCTACTGCGGGTATCATGTTTTCCCTAAATCGAACTGATCTCACGGGAATCTGGTCCTACCATAAGTCATCCAGCACCCTGCCTGTTTAGGTTTTAAGCGAAGACAACCGTATCGGAGCTAACAGCCTGGCATAAAGGCTGGTGGGGGGAATGGGCCACTTCCCTTGGGAGAGGTATCCGAGGATCTCTTTGCTTTGCATATGGAAGTTGGTAACTAAGGGATTTACTCCCAATCAAAACAATTACAAACCTTATAACATAACTCACCGTAACACTATCTCACCTTTTCCATGGGCCGACAAAACGGATCAAGAGAACTACATGATCTCCGCAAGAATCATTTCTTTAGCCATGTAGGCGGGTTATGTCTACTGCGGAAATCATGTCTTTCCCTAAATCGAAAAGATCTCACGGGGGAACTGGTTCTACCATAAGCCATCCAGCACTCTGCCTGTTTA
Organism: Baccha elongata; assembly: GCA_951217065.1. Classification (NCBI taxonomy): domain Eukaryota; kingdom Metazoa; phylum Arthropoda; class Insecta; order Diptera; family Syrphidae; genus Baccha; species Baccha elongata. The sequence continues at coordinate 15,606,017 of OX578274.1, read as the reverse complement.
GGTTTTTAGCGAAGACAGACATATCGGAGCTAACAGCCTTACATAAACCCTGGTGGGGGGTATGGGCCAATTCCATTCGCTGAGGCGCCCGAGGGGATCTCTTATTTTCCTATGGAAGTTGGTACCAAAAGGATCATCTTTCATACCTTAAAACACCACAGTCATCAAAACGTTATCCCAACCTCCACAAAGTAAAAGGTCTCATGAGTTTATGGTATCAAAACGGCGCACCAAGCGCTAATTGGGTTTTATTCTAGCAGAATAGCCGCCATTGCTACCTACCTACCTACAACAGAGATAAATAAATGGATAAATCGATGTGCGTGTTACACATAAGTCTATGAAATTGTGTCTAATTATTAAATTCTGTTTAATTATGAGCTTTAATAAATCTGTGTCAGAATTAGAATACAATAAATATCCAACAACAAAGCTGCATTGTTAAATACTCAAAAATCTTAGGTGGTTTAATTTTCTGGTGAAATTTATTATGTTTTTATTCGATTTAAAACAGTTATCTCCTGTGAAGTTATGTCTCCTGTGAAGTTATGTCTTTCCCTGAGAGGAATATTATTCATTTATTAATGAATTTTCATAATGAATTTTCAAAAAAATAAAAATTTTCAACGCAAACACTGTAACCACCCGCTTCTGACGATAAGTTCTGCCGTATGACGAACAATTGTTCGTCAGAACTCGCATGCACTGTAACCGTAGCCTTAGAGGTCTTCCGTATTTGTACATGTCGTTATCATCCCTATCATCCCTGGGATGAGTGATTGTTTTCTGTCAAAAGTGACAGCTGGAATGTTAACCTTTTTAGAAAAGTTCACCTAAGCTAATCCAAAACAACCATGTACGCACAAACCTACCCATATGATGTCTCATTTCTGTAATTGAATAAAATACCAAGGACATATTGTAAGCATTCCTGATGGCCAAGAAACCATATATCATTCGGCAAATAAGTTTTATTTAAGGGTAAAATTGATGTGCACTTGTATGCCGGATCAATTCCCAAAGAAGATAAAGGAAAGGAAGAACAAAATTTGCGGTTCCAATGATGTGACACATACAAATTGGCAACTCCGTCCGTGCCTTCGATGTACGGACCAACAAATCACCTAATATGCCCGCCCCACCTTATCACCCGGTGTCATCTTTTCCACTTTCCGATATTTTTATCCGAAGCCTATTATGCTAGATAGCCATTAGCCGCGATGTGAGTAAACACAACATCCAAGTGTCCACCACCTGTACCACCATCACCACCATGTGTGATCTGTTCCCCGACCAAGATGATACGGAGATTTCTTGGGCCCACCAGCGAACAGCATCGATCGTTTGTCGTTTGTTGTTTGTCTACCGGCGCAAGACCAAATAAATCTCACTTCAGGCCATAAGTCAAGATAGTTCGGTGCGGTATCATTCGGGGGAACTCTTTAGTCGGCCGTGCGCGTCCCTTCCGTCGTAATCGTCGTCGTGTTAATGGAATCGTATTGAATTCGAAATTAATCAGAGATGTCATTCGAGTGTGATCAGATGAGATTTAGGAGGTCAGAGCCAGTCCTTCTTGTTGTGAATGCATACGAAGATGGTACTTTGTCCACACACTCTGATAAGGCACGTCTGGGCCTCTGTTGCGTGGTTGCAGAGTGTTGTCTGTTTATGTTTATCTCCAATTGAGAATGTATTTTTATTGGTTTGGATTCTTCGGAATTTTCGCTAATTAACCTTGTTCTTAGAACATGCATCGATTATATCTCTCGAGTGTGTATTTGGGCCAGGTTTCCAAACAATTATATTGTGTGGAAGCTATTTTTGGGGCTGTGCTCCCTGGGTGAGGTGATATGACATCCATTACTTAGACAGAAATTGTCATCACTTGTGTTTACTGGCTTGGAGATAATATCGGGCACACACAGTAGTTATGAGACTACTTTCGATAAATTCTGGAGAACATGTGGAGATGTTCTTCATTGTATAGTCATAGATTAATCTTGTGCGTCATTAAAAAAAGTATTTCCACATGAGTCAAGCTGTCGGAATAAACCATAACAGGGCCGGCCAGTAGCAGAGGTAATGCTCAAAAGTTACTTTCTGTAGTGGCTTTTTACAGCTACGGCAGAAGCTATTGAAAGGTATGCGTAGTTAAACATTTAAATTGGGTAAAGGCAAGCAAATAATAGCCGTATTTTATTATCCACTCTGACTCGGAACGGATTGGAATTTTGCAAGATCTAGAAACTAAGCTGGATCTTGTGTTGTTGTTGTTTGCGTGTATTTTGCGACGCAAATCCAATCTGGATCAGATCTGTGGGGTTAATAAAATACCGCTAATAGTATGGGAGAGGAGGGGGTATTTTTCCTGCTGTTCAGCCGACAGAAGCGATTTTCTATAAAAAGATTTAAAAGAGAATTGTATTTTAAGAGCAACGCAAGTACTAACTATTGTTAGTACTTCCGTATTTAAATAATGTTTTTGTTTTGAAAATTCAAAGCTGTTAATATAAACATTAAGTCAGAAATAGAAAACTGGATGCTCTGCATTAATGCTATACGTACTTCAGCTTCCTTCTTATTAAATAATATTACTGATAGCATTTAGGAGTAATAAGTTCACAAAGAGTTTTATCAAAGTTTCTTATAGGAAAAATTAACAAAGCACAATTTGAAATTCAAGTAATAGGATCAGACCTCATATCATTTCTAAAATAAAGGTTATGTTAAAGTTTATCTGCTTAGATCTAATATTTTATTTTATGTGAATTCACCCCACACGTTAATTTATCTCCCTGTTTTAACGTTTCCAGTCAAATGTCACCACAGTTCTAAATTTTATAGATTCAAAGAAACAAAGGTCAGACATTTTTTAATGGGTTTACACACAATGACACTTGAATTCATACCTTCATTTCATATATACACATTTGAAGCCACGTGATAACAGAAAATCTATAGAAAATATTATACCTTATACCGGCCCCCATAGAATTTTAATCAATTAGTTCTATTTGCATGCTTTTTACTGTTTCAACACCCCTTTGTATCCCGTTTATGACTAGCAGTCTCCTTTCACTATCATCGACATCGCTCCTCTTCAAATAGTATGCATCCCGACAGAAGATATGTATCTCCCCATAGTCAATGAATATCGAGAGCTGTGTTTATCTTGGAAGGGTTAATTCCCAGAAAAGGGTTCCGCTTGTTGTCTCGGTTGCAAGGGGTTAAACTTTAAATTTAGTATTATCCGATTAAAAATTTTCAAATTTAAATTTTGAATGAGCTTTCATTGCCTCGACAGAAGTTGTATATAACCGTCAGCCATGGGTGGAAGACGATAACTCTATAGTATCAGGAATTAATCCAGTAACTTAAAAGTATTTCTTTTTTCAAGTTGCTTTTATTTCAGAAAGTGAAGCTCATTAACAGAGATAGCTTTCGTGTAAATATATATAAAGCTATTTCAAAATTAGGGTGATGCATTAATCTACATAATCTAGTGCGAAGGATTTTCTGAGCAATTTTTGTTGATTCGTATCAGCAGCAAAAGCTCCGCAAAGAAATATAATATCGAAATCAAATGAAGACTACTCGTCCTTATATTTTCATTACCTTAATGGTCAGCGAGGACATGATTGCTTTCCTCCAAAAGAAAATCCCTTTTTATGATGATTACATTTTATCATAAAAGGACGTACAAGAAAACACCACAAGAGGTACGAGCGATTGCCGAAGCGGCAGTTATTGTTCTTCTCATAAATGCAGCCACTACTGGCTACCGCAGCCCAGTGCTTCTCATTTGACACTAAAGTATCCCAGCCAGCTCATAGACGTCACAAGAAAAAGAAAAGCTTTGAATTTATAAGTCTAAGGATATCTACATAATTTCTATGCAGTTTTAGAAACCTCCTTCTCTATGTCATCGTCCTCAATCACTTCATCATAACAATAATAAAAATCTGCCGACCGCACAACGAAACGTGTTGAGTCTATTATTGTAGAAGTGTGTACATACATATACCTACTTGCCGTTGTCGCATATGGTGAACTATTTTCCAGGGTCGCATTAGGGTTTATAGTAATTCAGGTCTTTAGTGATATAATTAAAATAAGAAATCAGCAAGTTTCAAGAAAACAAAAGCTGGAGTCACAAAAATTGTTGTGAAACATTTTAGCTTGTAGATTAGTAACTTATAGATTTTATTACCTTAAAACTGAGATAATGGACAAAACGGCCTCTCTAGAACTACCTCTAGAAAGGAAAAACGAAAAATACCCCATCCAACGTTCAACATTAATCGCGAAGGAAAGGAAGCCCTGGACAATCCAGGAAAAAAATGCATTCAGTTGGCCTTGCTATAAAACAATCTAAAACCAAAAGGCTTCAGCCGAAGTCCACAAACAGATCCACGGGCTACGTGGTTAAGTGGTGATCCTAAAGGAGATCACACCGTCGGAAAAGAAAAAGAAGTTCTCCAGACTAAGATACTCTTTGATCGAGACTTTATTTTAATTAGAATTTCAAATTAAACAAATAAACTTCATTAAATGTCTTGCATTTGTACTTAAAATTCACATCCAGTTTTAAATAAAATCTGTGTAGTTCACTCCATTGTAAAAGAATATTACTTTCAGTTTCAAATAATTAGTTTTCCCACATCTGGAACAGAAGATCCATAATAAACTCACCGCGATCATAAGTTGCGAGCTTGGTTCCACAAGAGATGTCTTTGGTACAACAGTAACGTAGGCTTACTTGTTGTCGTTGGACAGCTCTTGGCGACAAAAATAGAGATGGGTCTTCCCGCTGCAACTTTGTCGTCCTGCTCAGCAATCAAGGTTTTTGTTTCAGAAAATAAGGAGATAAAAGGACAGATATACAAAGTCGCAAGTGCCTACTCTAGATCTTATCATGATAAATACCCTAGAAGTGTATCATCACTTCCAGGTAAGTAGCACTATTGTATCGGCAAAACTCTTGTGCATAAACAAAGCAGTTAAAGAAAAGACTCAGACATGAACAAAAATTACGCCAAAAACTTATGCAGTGTACCAAAGTAATCTATGTTTGGTAATTTGTAAAAAAATATACGAAATTCAACTTCGTCCTCGGTTGCGACGGTCGTCTCAAACGACATCCTTGTGGTCAGCTCAAATAAAAAAACAAATTTGTTTGCAGTTAAGTTCGCTGCTAACTCCACGCTGCCTCAGTGATATGACACCTCCTGTACTTAAGAACGTAAACGGTTTTATGGGGCGAATCTTATTTCGCACCTGCACAGTTGCAAGGGTTTGCAAGGATCTCAACATACACAAATCCGCCGATCTGGATAGTATTTCTCCCATTATTCTTACGATGTGTGCTTCTACGTTGGCAAAACCACTGCGTAAGCTTTTCCATCTGTCATATTCTACTGGTCTCTTCCTGAGTGGTTGGATAACAGCATTTGTCCAGCCCGTTCCTAAAAAAAGGCGAATCTTCTTCTTCCTCCAACTATCGACCGATTGCACATAGGTACGTCCCTTCTTTCTAAGGTCATGAAAACGATGATAACTTATCAGCTTAAGGAATATCTCGTAGAAGGAAAACTTCGTAATGACCGTCAGTACGTATTTCTTAGCAATAGGTCCACTGGTGATCTGATGGCTTATCTTACCGATAAGTGTAAGATTATTGCTCTTGATATTTCAAAAGCATTTGATAGAGTTTGGAATCAAGCTCTTTTTTCGAAAATATATGCTTTCGGTAGGTGAATTTCCAATAAGTAGGTTTAACCTTTCGGACCGTTAAACTAAAGTAGTATTGGATGGTTTTAAGTCTGAAATGTTCAATATAAATGCTGGTGTACCCCAGGGCTCCATTTTGTCTCCGACTCTATTCTTGATTTTAATCAATGATCTTTTGTCTTAAACTTCTAATCCACAAAATTGTTTTGCTGACTACAGCCTTCTCAGCTTTTCTGATACGTTTTCAGATTTACAACCCAGCTCTTCGGCTCTGGAACTGGACGGTAGCGTATGATAAGTGCATTAAATTCCGATTATTTGTATTTGATGGAACTTTTGTTTTTGTTTCTGTTTATTTTATTTTGTCCGCGTTTTAAAATCGCTGGATCCATAAAAAAAATCGTTTCAAACTCCAAGATCTCATATCTCCGTCTTTTGGTGTAAAAATGTTCCTTGGTCGGAATCCCGCTGTGGCACTGTTTGAGGTTTGAGAAGAAGGGGCGCTGGAGAACGCCAAAAAACTCACGCACTTTGTATTTTCCGAATCTAGTTTAGTTCGTTTAAAAACGTTCACCGTATAATTATGTTTCTTTCTATTATCAAAACCCTGTATTTCCGCCTGTGACAAGTAAGCAGTTCTTTTGGAGCTGGCGATCCAATATAAATATGGCTAAAGTCCAATCAATTATTTTTGTAATCTATGACAAAGGATTAAGAAGTTGTTAGCTAAATGATTTTTGCGTAACAGATATTGACATCTATATTGACATGTCAAACGCTTTACAGTCCAACTCCATACGCAGATTGTTTAAAAAAGTGTTTTCCACAGAAAATATATCGACCTGCACCCCTTCGCCTGGATTAACCGAACATTTGTTTTGTATTTATTCCTACCTATTAGAGAAACTTCATTTGCCATCGGCTTATGATGTAGTGTGTAAGGATAGTGTTTTGGACTCTGGGTACAAATTTATCATAGTGTCTTAATAACTACACCCATGTAATTTTAATGAAATTCCAATCAAAAAGTGTCGACGTCTACTAGAAGAGAAATTATGTCATACACTATCAGCATTGAGCGATTATATTTTTAGTAAAATCAACCCTAAATAAAATAAGTTATTAGTATTACTGACCTATTAAAACTACACTTAGCAGTGATTAGTAAAGTTTTGACCTCAGAACCATTATGTTCTCTAAAACAACGATTTTCACCTTAACCTTACTATATGCCCCTCTTACGAGAAATCATCATGATAAACATAATGAAGTTGTCTATTTACCTGCAACTGATTATGATTGTAGGAGTTGCTTTCTTTCATATCTGTTACAAAAATAAAGGCCTTATCTCGACCAAATACAACCCTGTTAGTGAACTTTCCGCCATGTGTTGCCAAATGAATAAATATTTTTTGCTATTTTATTGAACCTTGGACCCGGTTTGCCAACAGACTATATCCGAACGCAATAATCATCAATCCTTATTCCATTAATATGTTATGAGTTTTTAATATGAGTATTTATTGTACGAGCAGAAGGCACTTTATACCCACAACTCAGGGATGATACTTGTTTTAGTTGTTTATTTTTTTTTGTTTCTTGTTTCCCCGGTAAAATTTCAAATGTAATCATCGATCTGCTAGGAATTTTCAAAGGAATTCCTTGTTATTCTGTAGATAAACGTTTTCCTTGGTGACAGAGGTAATAGAAGATAGAAATTGTAAACCATCCCCAATCTCACTCCCACCCCACCATCATCGCATCGGTCTATCTATATGCAGAGTATAAAGAATTAGCCTGCGGGCGGCATCGACAGAAGACTTAAAATATTGAAAGTTATATGTCTGTACTTAGATACAACGGTGATGAAATAAGGATAACGCGTTGTCAAAGAAAATTTTATTTTCAATATTGACTTTCGCGCATGAAATGAAAAATCCTCCAGACACAACACTATGGAATGGGGTAGTTAATTTTTCATGGTTTGACGGTTCAACATCAGAGTTCAGAATTTATGTTGTCAAAGTGATATTTTGTAAAGCTTCAAATGAATTGCTTTTGATTCCTGACATGCCAATTGATTTTTGATTATACATGACAAAGGGATGGATGAATATCTACTTAAAAAAAAAAAAAAAATCCCAAAGGAAAACTAATCAGTCTGTCAACGTAAAAGGGCTGCCCTCTTCTGTCTTTTTGATCACAGGGAAATGCAAAATGAAAGAAATTCACCCTCCAGAGTAAAACTAATTTTTTATCTGTTGTCAGTTTCGGACCGATGCGATGTAACGACATTTTCCTATCAACAGTTCTAATTAGGTTGAATCCTTTCTTGTGGCCATCTTATTAAAAGGATGGTTAGATTGTACATAAAAACGGCTTGGCCGCCCGCTTGCCTTCGACCACCACCCTGGTTAAAAGACATTTTTATTTTACAGAAAGCATAGATTTATCTGCTACTTCATCATGATGAATATTTTTTTATTTTGTAAAAAAAAGTAAAATTGAAATTAACAAATGAATCCTTTAAGATGTCCAGAGATTACCATTCTTTCAATGTATATATTCAAGTAACAGTCCACGGGAAAAATAGAAAAAGATTACGATGAAATAAAAATAAAAATAAAAAAAAATATAATTAAAATGTATCTTTAAAGATTCAATTTCATTCATTAGGAAAGCTAGATATTCTTCCTCTCGGATTATTTACTACTTCTCGCTTATTACGGATTTTCAAAAAGACGAACCAAGTTATTTACACAGTGCAACAAATAAAAAAAATTATAATCAGAATGCAAAAAAATTAAATAAATACAAGAAAGTGATTTATTTGCTCAACCCTTTTTTTCAGCTTTCGTTCTTTCAGTGATTTCAGAAGGATAAATCTACTCCTTTACTTTTGCTTGGCTATTGGTACTTAGTGTTGCAGCTGTGACCAGTTCAATATGACGGTGGTTCTTTTTTTTTTTTTTAAGAGAGCGGAGTTTATAGAAGAAAGTTGATGTCTTTTTTTTCGATAACATGAAAAAAGCCCTCTGATTCTTAATCAAATCAGAATGCGCGTATAATTGGCTGGGTTTATCTTTTTTTCAATTAATGCTGGTTGTCCTTTTTTTGTTGTACATACGGCTCAATAAGTAAAGATAGAAGAAAGACTTTATTTGCAATATATTTTGACAAAATAACGTAAATATGATCAAAATGTATAGACAGACTTGATTAAGCTTGGTTTTTCAAACTTCCTCTAAATAATAACTAACTCAGCTCCATGCGGAGCTGCAACGAAATATCTGGACCTCCATACTACATACTCCATACGGCCACGTCAAATAAATCTTAGTTCAGTAACGACCTTATTGCCTTGGATATGTACGGTTTTTGTGCTTACAACATTGCAGCCCAATTAATAAACAACAAGCGTCGAGATTCGAACCTTGAGTAATATATTTTAAGGGACGGTTCCTCTTGCGAATAAAAGACATATCCTCCAAGAATATCATTGTTATGAAAAGTGCATCTCATCTTAGTTATGATTTGACGAAAGATTGTAGGTCCCCTCCAATTTTGGAGAACTAATAAAGCACACAAAAGATTTGTTGAGAGTGTAAGTCACAAGGCCTTGGTTCTTTGGAGCGCTCAGTGCCACAACATTTATTTTTTTCAAGCTTCGAATCTGCACGTCCAATGTTTAAACTTTGACTTGCAGCCAACAAAATTAGAAGAGTTCCTCGAATGTTGAAAAGACGACATTGCTGTTGACAGCAGCAAAAAAATTGATGGGATGGAACAGAATTGGAAAAAAAAATTCCTATCTTTCAACTTCTTCTAACTAGTTTCGTGCAACACCTGTTGCATTTAAAAGGCAATGTGCATTACAGACATATAGTTTAAATATTATTATTATTATTATTATTATTATTATTATTATTATTATTATTTTTATTATTATTATTATTATACCATACTTACAGAAAAACAGCTATATCTACTAAGGGGATTGTTACGAAAAGCAAAAGCAGCTGCTCTTCGTCTCGTAATAGAAACAATCATGCAAGTGTCTTTTGAAAATTCGCGTCCGAACGAAATTCGCTAACATTAGTCTATTTCTTGCACTCCGCCCCTACATAAAAACGGGATTCTGCACAGACACCATCTACGAGCAACGTCTGTAAATCGTCACCAAATCGTTGGAAAATATCGCATTCAAGACAAAACTCCAAATCTGAGTAGACATGAGAGTAAAAGTATTAAGCAAGTAGTTTTCTCACTTCACAATTTAAAGGAGCACACTTGTATCTAAAAAAAAAAAAGGTGCAACTAATTCTTAAGAGAGCGTAACAATATCTCGCAATTTAAAACTTCGCTCTTTATTAAATCAGTTTAAAATTGCATTTTTCATAAACTCGCAAACACAAAATCCGGTTTTTCAAAATCTTCCGAAATCTGGCAATTTTCAACGAAAATCCCTCAAATTAAAATTCCAATATATAAATACTAAATCAAAAATACATATCCGCTGGTCCGGATTGTATTTCCCCCATTATTCTGAAGAGGTGTGCTTCCACGCTAGCAAAACCACTGCGTAAGCTTTTCCATCTGTCCTATTCTACTGGTCTCTTCCCGATTGAATGGAAAATGGCATTCGCCCAGCCCGTCCCTAAAAAAGGCGAATCTTTTTCCCCTCGTATTATCGACCGATTGCACTTACGTCCCTTCTTTCTAAGGTCATGGATCATGGATCAGCTTAAGAAATATCTCGAAGAACGAAAGCTTCTTTATGACCGGCAGTACGGCTTTCGTAGTAATATGTCCACTGGTGATCTGATGGATTATCTCACCGAAAAGTGGAACCAATCTTTACATAGTTTTGGTGCAAGTAAGATTATTGCGCTTGATATTTCAAAAGCATTTAATAGAGTTTGGCATCAAGCTCTTTTTTCTAAAATGCATTCTTTTGGTATTGATGTATCTCTAGTTCGTTGGATTAGAAATTACCTTTCAGACTGTTCAATACAAGTAGTATTGGATGGTTTCAAGTCTAAAATCTTTTATATAAATGCTGGTGTGCCCCAGGGTTTCGTTTTGTCTCCGAATCTTTCCTTGATTTTCATCAATGATCTTCTGTCTGAACCTTCTAATCCACTTAATTGTTTCGTTGACAGCACACTCAGCTTATCATATTCATTTTCAGATTCAGAACCCAGCTCTTCGGTTATAGAACTGAAGCAGCAGCGTATGATAAACTCATTAAATTCCAATCTTGACAGCATTGTCCAATTGGGATTTAACAACCGCGTGGAATTTAATGCTTCTAAAACTCAATGTTGTCTTTTGTCGTTAAAGCGTAACATACCCCTTATGCCACTATCTATGAGTGACACTTGTATAGAGGAAACTGAAAAGCTTTTCGTTATCGGTATGTGTGTTAATAACCACCTTCTGTGGAATGGTCACATATTTGACGTCGCCAAAAACGCTGCGAAATGCTTAGGTTTCTGACGACGATGCAAGAAATTTTTTTATCCCAATGATCTGGCTGTTGTCTATAAGGCGTATATTCGTCCTAAGCTAGAGTACAATTCTCATGTCTGGGCAGGAGCTCCTGTAACTTATTTGAATCTCCTAGATCGAATTCAGAAAAAAGCCTTAAGAACGAATAGGGTACAGGATTATAACGGAAACATTTGTGTCACTTATACACCGCCGAAATGTTTCTTGCCTCTCCGTATTTTATCGCTTTTTTTATGAAGAGTGTTCCGCCGATTGCGTTTCTCCGTTTTTCCCTTGAGTGCGCGCAAAATATAAAAAAAAAATAAAAAAAAGAAACTGGATACCCTAAATTGTATAGTGTGGCCAAGCAGAAGGGTTGCAGGGGGCCAGCATGCCATCCCATACCAACCTCACTGTTTTAAAGACGTAATCTGACACTATTTTTTTAAGTGCGAAATTTCAGTTTTTGAGAGTTTATTTTGAGGATTTTTGTAATTGAAAGATTCTAAGAAACAGAATTTTATAATTGCGAGATTATGAAAGGTGGGCTTATGTCATTGCGAGATTACGTAATGTGAGCTTTCGAAAGCGAGATTTTGTAACCAACCCAATTTGTTATGGTTGGTTAAAACTGCCAAGGAAGCAATATAAACATAATTCACAGAATTTATTCTTTCGTTTAAACTATTGTTTTATGTTTTTATGATTTTAGCAAAAAAATGTTATTGTCGAACAAATTATTCTTCGCGAAATTATTGTTTTTGTCAGTGTAGAACTTTATCATCAAATATCATTTAAATAATATTTGCATTTATAAAAAAGTTTTCTCGTTTGTATCCTATGTTGTATTTGAACTGTTAATTACTTATAAATGAAAAAATGCGTATAACACATCTATGTATCTTTATTTGACAAAATTAGATCTTAACAATGTTTTTTAAACATTTATAACGTTTATGTATGTTTTTTTTTTTGTATAACTAAAAATTAACTAAACTTAAATTCAACACTCATTGAATACATCATTTGCCGTCAAAAGATGCTGTCGCATTGCAATTAATCTGGGTGGCCGCCAGTCCAGCCAAAGCCACTAACCAAAATTAATAGTGTCTAAGCAACAAATTTCAAAGTGACAAATATTAATTGCAACAAACACACTCATTAACATAATTGGAAGTTATTTATGAGCTTTGATCATGTTCTGTGGGCTCTTAAGACATTAAGGCCTATCCCGGCTGCACTAGGTGATTTTAATTTAATCAGCTATGGTCTGATTCTGATCGATGACCATTGCACAATATTTTTTTTTTAACATATAATTGGGTTTTCTGAGCCCTGTCTTTGTTCGCATCGATCGTTGGGGTATCATTTGATCTTGACCGAAATCCTTGCTAATCTTCGAATTGCGATCTTTTCGATCGCTCCAAAGCTCACTCAATTGCCGTACCATAAATTTGTGTCAAACACGGATTAAGTTTCCATGATTCAAATGTGATGTCTCTTTGGGTAAAACAAAATGGAAGGTATCGTATAATTAATCACCAACAAACCTTTTTTTTGCCGGTTGCTTAAAATCAATCGGAATTGAATGATTGGCAAGACTTTAATGGCTACACACCGCCACTTGAAATTTCGCAAGACAATGCTGAGTTAATCAGCGAGAATTGTATCTGTCAACGCGTCATTAAAGGGAAAATATTTCAATTGATCCGGGGCTGATTGGGGGCATGTGAAAAGACGCACTTCAAAGTGAATTGGTAATAATTGACTATAGCCTGCAGTGAATTTTGCAAAAGCTATGTTGACAACCTGGGGGCGGTTTGATTGTGTTGCGAAGAAGGATAATGATGATGATGGTTGAAGTTCAGAGCGAAGCGTGTGCCATCAATCCTTCAATTCTGCATTAATTAAGGTTTTTCACGTAAAAAAAGGAAGCACTTGAAAAATAAAGTTACTTTACTTTTGAAGAATTTCAAGTGGTATAAAGGGTTGCACGCGGAAAATTATGCGACGGAAAAGTTGTCTCGCAGCTGACTTTTTGGCACTCGTAAGTTCGCCCCAATAAAGGACAAAGCGATTCTGAGTTTTAATAATTTGAAAGTTATTTTTATTAAGACAGGGATGGCATACCGAAATAGAAATTAAATAGATCAGTTTAAATAGTTTAGGAATTTACATTAAAACAAACTTGGTGTTATCGGTATATGTATTCGAGGAATCGGAATTGAAAACTTTATGCATTTATGAAAGAATTAGAGGTGAATATCATTTCTTAAAGGGCAAACTTTGAGGGACATAGGTACGCATAACTCACCTGCCACATCATTTAAGGTTACAGTTGGACTACAATTACCACAATGTTTATAAGTGTGTACATCTAAAGTTTATAATGTTTTTGCTTTAAAATCACCGAGCGCCTTTGTCTTTTTCTTTGTTTTCTTGATCTTAAACTCCACTGAGAAATACTTTCACCTACGTTGGGCGGTGTGTCGCGTTGGGCGCCGGGATATTTTTGAAGATCAAAATTCGACAGTGGTTTTAGATTAACTTATGTTCCTTTAACTTTATTTAAAATTTGCATTAAACTTTCATGATAGATTCCAAGTGGAGCTTAACTCGAAATCCAAAACAATAAAATCCAAAGTCTGTATTGTTTAGACACACAGAATAGCCAAACCAGTTTATATCGGCTTCTCATATCATAGTGGTATACCGTTGGGCGCCAGGATATTGTTAAAGATCAATTCGATAGTGGTTTGGATTAATGTACGTTCGTCTTAGTTATTTTCTCTGTTTGAAACTTGTTTTTCACATTTATACATATTAATAAAAAGAAAATGTGTGTTGCTTTTTTTGAGATGGGATATTCGGTACATATAACAAAACATCAGCTTTTAGTTTTTTTTCTGTCTGTCTGCTTGTTCCGGAACAGCTACTTGCTGCTTGCCGGGGAACAGCTTCTTCATAATGAATTTCAAGTGGAGTTGGTCATCGCTCAATTCCAAATAAAAAAAAACTGAGCTACAAAATTGAGCATTAACAAGAATCTGAATATGAGAATTCCGATTAGACTAGAACCTATGTTTTTATATTGGTAATTCGCTATTGCTTTTTCTGATAAGTTGTCGAAGAATCTGTCTATGATGAAATCGAATTTTTAGTGACCTTTGTATCGTAAAAGATATATAATTGTTATTTGTGGGCTATATGTCGATTGTAATAAAAAGATGTTAAATCTGTCTATAGACATTTTGTTAATCAACAAGTTTAAGTAAGCTAAACTAAAATACTAAACAACAGATATTTCCGTATTGCCAAAATCTTTAACTATAAGTCGAGGTTGAAATTATTTAATAATGGTTGATTTTCGATGAAATTGGATTTGTTTAGTGTGGTAAAATCTCTTAAATGCATATTTTTAAATCTGTCCTTAAGTCCACGTACGATTTAAATTATTAGGTGCTTTTTTGAGGTAAGGGAAAACGACTTCAGTGTGACTATTTAGGGTTATAAAAAAATGTAGAGTTCAACGATTTTAAATTTGAATATTATTAAAAAGTAACGAAGAATTTTCTTACAACATTATTTTCAGGTAAAAAGCTTCTGACCATCCCGGCGAAGAAGTTAATACTCTGGTAGACAACCAACGTAAAGAATGTCAATCTTATGCTGGGATGCAATGCCAAAGCAGGGCCAGCTGCTTGTCAACAATGAGGTGAGGGTTTATTCAACAACGTTTTTATCTGAAAACTGGTAGTTGAAAGACCAAAACTTGTTTTCAGCCACAAAGCTCGCTTAAAAGGAGCACTGTAAAAATAAAAACTTGCTAGATTAGGTAAAATTGTATCGAAAATCTGTCCTAAATAGCAGACAAGTCGAACTCAAAAGAAGCCTTGATAACAACCCAATTTTTAGGGTGTAAGCTAAGTACCAGCAAATTTTTAAAGTGCTCAATGCACACTCAGAAAATTTTTAATTTGAAACCAAGTTCCTCGACAAACTGAAAGTGGTGTTTGGTGCGAAAATAAATTACTATATCTGACCAAGCAAAATCTTTTCTACTCACTAATTTTAAATTAAATTTATTTAACTTTTCTTAAAACAAACTCACATCTGTTCGTTTTCAAAGAACATAAACCCTTGACTCCATCATTCTTCTGTATCAAAACAATTCTCAGTAGACCAGTTTGCCCCCAATATTTCATAATTGGATCTTTTGAGTTAATCAGACGATTGAAAGGGGCGAAAGCAATGTTAAACTTTACCAGAAAACCACCATTCGAAGAAAGATTTCAACTGCTTATTAAGAATACGGTAATGTTATATATCAACCTTTTCTTCCTTCTTCAGTCCTAATGTCATTGCGAAAAATGTAGTTTAGGCTAACCGCATCAATAGGTATGTAATGTATATATGTGTTAGGGTTTGGGATGTCAATTTTACAGTGTCATGCGTCGTAAGCAGCCTTGAAGTCGATTAAGAGGTTGTGTATCATACGTTATTATCTGGCCCTTTCCAGTGTCTGTCTCCAAAGTCCAAGTGGTAAATTTTCTGACCGAATCTCAAGCCTACTGGATCCACTCAGCAAACAGTAAGAGCTTAGTGTCCTCTTAGTGTCCTCTCAGTCCCCAACCAAACCACCTTTATATAACTAAAAAAAAAGTCAAACCAAAAATGTGTTCAAAACAGCACATATCGCGGCTATTTTATTTTTTTTTTGAGAAGAGAGTTCCTAGAGCCGCAACTTAAGGCTACCGTCGAAAAATTCAATCAATTTTGAATAAATTACAATTTTTCTTTCTTTTTAAATTTTCAATTATATTTGAAGATGAATTATATTTATTAACCATCCCTGGCTGGTAAACATTAATTAACCTCAAACTTTATCAAGAATCAGTGGCCAACGTGACTAATCCTTTATTAAAACTTTTCTTTTCTTTATTTAATTAAAGATTCTTGGTCCTTTAGAAACACTTCGAAATGCTGTGTGATTTCATTCCTTCTTATATATTTCAACGATATAAATCTCGTTCTAGGGATGTATTGCCTATCTGTTCATCTTCATTGTCGATGACAAATACTAACCCTAAACGGACAGCAGCTCAAACAATTTATTACCATAATGGCTTTATGTTATTAATAACTTCGATATCTTTTATCTCAGATTTATATTGTTTCTAAATCCGAGGTTATATCGAAAGATTGCTTTTGTCGTTAAAGAATTCCATCTTTACCATCCAGAGACGAAAGTATCACACATCGTCCTGTCTACTTTGTTTCGTTTGTATAGTACGGTAATTTGTCGAAATCGATTCTTCTTTCTAGGAGAGTTGACACCCATGTGGTTGTTGACTTGATGGTAATCGATGCGACAACACCACCCCACATGATTTTTCTCCAGAAAATGCAACTCATGAATGGCGGCTCGGCTGTTGCTTCCATGTGGCCGGATGTAATTGATGCAGCCATAAAAGAAACCTTAAGTGCTTCGTCAGTAATTTTGCGCAAAGTGTTGCGCGCTTTAATAGATAGCCCAAGGCAGGTCGTTATGTGGCCAATGCACATTTTGTGTGCCGTGCTGTAAATTCCAACTCCTTCGCTATAGTTGAAATGTCATAACGGATAGTGGTAGATAGTATATATCCCCTTACTGTTACTATACGCCCCATCATATCTTGCGTAAACGTGGAAGCAGCATGGTATCCCAAGAATCGTTTGGTATATTGATTTTTGTGTGCATTACTTGCATAGCTAAGCAGATTTTTGGATGCCGCATGGCTCACGAAGATACGACCAAGCTTGTGTGCGATGATGCACTGACAAACTATCAAGGAGTCAATTTATCTTGCGAATGTGTTAAGTAGACGCAAATGATAGCGTTAAATATCTTCGAGCGTCACAAAGTGTTGGATTGGTTCTGA
Organism: Baccha elongata; assembly: GCA_951217065.1. Classification (NCBI taxonomy): domain Eukaryota; kingdom Metazoa; phylum Arthropoda; class Insecta; order Diptera; family Syrphidae; genus Baccha; species Baccha elongata. The sequence goes on along the minus strand of OX578274.1, from coordinate 15,588,876 downwards.
AAATGGGTGATATGGGAAAGACGAAATTGCAAGTCCGCTCTGCCATACGCATCGCGATTCGTGGGTCAAAATGCTTTAATGATTGATCGATAGGAATTAAACTAGTCAGTTTTGTTATTGTCCAGATTCTCCGAATATGCGGTCGTTAAACATTGGGAAGCTGGTGAAAATTTCTTAGTAAAACATGCGCTGACCTAATTTATAAGGTATGTGGAAAGTGATGATCAGCGGGAGATTGTTTATAGTTGAAAGATTTGTAAATAATTTTGTGAAAGAAGTCTTAATTACATTTGAGAGTGTAGTTAATGGTAGTTTGTGTGGGTTTCGTTTGTGTTCTTTTAAAAATGTTTGCTGAACTTGTATGGCAGATTAATGCATTTAAATATGTTAAAGTTTGTGGTTTTAGTGATAACGATAAAAAAGTTCTTATTCCAATTATATTTTCAGTTAACCGCTCAGTAAGAATGCAGGTGTGAATAAATTAATATTTTTTGCGGGCTTAATTCACGGACACATTATTTTTTATAATGGAATATCAAATACATCAACATATGGCTATTTAACGTAAAGGAAGCTTAAAACTAACTATGAGACAGGTAAAACGTTTACATAATCTCTAAGAAGCATCGCAAAAATAAGCAAATAATTTAGCGATTCCAGAATTTATAAGGACACAGCTTTCCCCGGATAAATCAACCAAATTGACCATATTTCCATCGTTAAAATCCACTCGAAAAACATTCTAAACTTTCGATTCGAACTTTCTGAAAAGCTAACATTGACTACGACCACTATCTTGTTGTAGACAATATGGATTCTTTCTATCTTGCATATTCGATGAAATGTAGCTTTTGATGTCGCTAAAAAAGCTTGCAATCTCAAGTTTCGTATCTCCCGAGGTTCTTACACAGCAAAATGAAAACCGATAAAATGATGCTGTAATGGGAAGCAAGAGCTGCTTCTGAACTCTGGAAACAGAAGGGAATAGCACTGTATTTGAAGTATACAAAATTGAAAACCGTAAACAAATTTTACCGTAGAAACTAAATCCATAAAAGGTTGAACATCTCAATCCGATAATACCAAAATATGGATAAATGCTAGAACAAAAATGGAAATATTAGGGTAGAATTACAATCGATCGAATTGCTTAAAATTTTGAAAGACATTTTTTGCAGACTTTTGATTGGTGATTATGAATAAAATGCCATCATAAGACCTGATGAGTTATTCGATGACAGAATACCGAAACAAATTACATCTCAATAATGAGATTTTGTTATCCGTTCTACAATGTGGTCCTTTTCCCAGGTTTAGGGTATCATTTTGCAAAAAAATATGATATGTATTGCAAATAATTAAAAACTTTCACTACGACCTCAAAGTTCAAATTCATCTATGCGTATGCCAGACGTTATATTGAAAAAAATCGAAATAATCCTTTCAGAATGATTCATAAATATTATATCACACTGAAATGAACAAAGCAGTTAACCAAATACACAACGTAAGATTCTGAGAATTTCCTTGATAGGATTAAAGGACATTTTACAGGTCAATACACATTAAACTCGCCGTTAACAACACACACCATCAACTTTATATTAATAGGTGTGAAATTGTTAAACATCAAACAAACTTTCGGACAAAATACAAAAATGAAAACAACAACACAAACAAACTGATGAAAAAAAAACACACAGTCACCTCATCTCACCTATCCAATCAACTACTTCTCACTCATGCCATTTTGTCTGAGCGAAAATTACCAAGAAAGCCCGGAAAATCATCACAAAGTGCACTTCACAACCGCGTCGTCGTTCAACCACCACCTAAATGTACCCAAACCTATCTACATCCAGCCACCCACCAAAGGTTTCACCTTAATGCAAAACCCCTTGCATATGCCCCGGCTCTGGCCAACATTAACAATTGTCAAAAACAAGGAACAAAACCAACATCCCAAGCTAAACTAAGCCAGGAGTGGGTACATTTAATGGATGTTTTTTACTCCCGCAGTTTAAATCTGCAACTTATCCATGCACACAACACAACTACTCTTTTGGAGCAGCATCACTAGTTCCAGCATCCAGCATCAGCACTTCCAGCGACGGAAAAGATACTCCCATACCCCCGGACTCAGCTGCCCCAATATACTTTCCCTTACTCCCTGTCGTCTACAACGACGATGCAACATGGAGTAAGGGTTACTTTCAGGGAGCACCATAGGAAAATCAAAGGAGGCGTGGTGTAGTTAAAAAAACTTAAGCATCAGGTTTAGCATCGAAGCAAAGAATTCCTTTCGAGAGAAATGAGACAAAAAATTCAAAATAAATAAAAAATAAAAAAAATGTGGCTGTCGATTTCTGCAGAGGTGTATGTGCCGAAGCGATTGTTAACAAAAGGAATAAAAGAGGAAACACCTTGATATAATTGGTGTGGTTTTGGAAAAAAAGGGACTTCTGCTTGTAAGTAGAATTGGAAGCTAATCAAGTAAGGTGCAGCAATGTTTAATATTATAACTTGCTATGGGTACACATGACCAGGTAAGTTGGAATTCCTAGAAATAAAGGACACACTAAGTCCCATAAACTTGCCAATGTGACAACTTGTCTAACTTGGAACGGTCATTATATTATTCGGGTGGAGTCGAAGTCTACTAAGAGTTTTGTTATTATAGATATATTTTAGTAATTTTAAAAAGAAGGATCATAGAGCGAAAATTTTCTGATGAGATGCCTCGTACCCGGAAACACGGGTAATTGGGGTACTCGGGTACCCCGGGTAATACCCTGGTGTTTCAAGAGCTCTAATTTGGACCATGTGAATAATTTTTAAACAAATCTCCAGGACAAAACTGAGGGGACCCTTAACATCATGCATGACATGGGCTAGCGCCTACATGATGTACAAAAATTATGTACGATACTATGGCTGGAACGAAAATAAGCTTTTTTTGGAAAAAGAATTCCTATGAAAAACATTGCCGTTGCGAAAAAATCATATAACATTTTATCAAAATCGATCTTATTTTGTTATATAAAAAAAGAATTATCGGTAAAGCTCATCTCATATGTTAAGAACCGTTATTTAAAAACCTAGGAGAAAAATACGAAAAAGTCCATTCATATAACTCTAAGAACATTTAGCATTAAGTTAGAAGAAAATTGTCCCAACCGTGCCGATACAGAAAGACAAAATCTCAGGAGCCGCTTTTTTCGTCTTCTCTATAATCGTAATTTCATGTGTCGATTTTCTTATGAAGGTACACTTACTAGGTTAGCTTTACGAAGAGCGTGACTCTGGGGTTTAACATAATATTCCTTTCATGCCTGCTCGAAACCCAGCTTGCTATCTCCACTTTCGTTCCCTAGTTGGTAAAGATCTTCTTCAACCTTATAACTCATAATAATAACTTATAATAACTCTTCAACCTTTAAATTTCATCGGAGGTTAGGCCTGCCTCTATTTCTTTAGCCTATTTCTTATTTGGCCTGGAGGGTCGATTTTAATTTCCCAGCCATCTAAAACATCGAACATAAATTCTCAATTTCACCTCCTTTTTTTCCACCTCGTAAAGTATGCTGTTGTGACTCGCTCACCAGATTTCCTTGTGCTTATCGATACAGACCGGACTTTAAATCGTTCCATAAGGGAGCATTCATCCGATTGAGTAAGGATCCAAAGTTCTGTACTATACTTCAAAACCGGGACGATGAGTTCTTTGTAAAACGTTGTTGTGCTGATTTCGTTTGTCGAATTTACAGGGAAGTTCATACACTGCCTAAGTAAACAAACAAAGTTATACCTTAAAGTGGTTACATTCTGGCTTTGTCTGCATTGCGGTGGGATAGGATTTTGTTGATGATGATGAGCATGAACTTCACCTTTAGATTGGTAACAAGAAAATCAATTGTGCTCACTGCCGATTCGAAATTTGCAAAGGCACTCCTTTCATTCTTCCTTTGATGTCGAAGTCTTCGATAAATCAAAGTTGTTGTGTAGATTTGTCAAAGATAGGACTAGATGTGTTGGCCCGAGTGTTGCGTACTACTTTCCTAAGCACAATGTTGCAGTTGTGCATACATGAGTGCATAGCATTACCTCAGCTCTCCGCCATTGAAGTTCTCAGTAGGATATTTTCCACTTGACTGAGCAGGGAACATTCTCTTAAATCATCACGATCGAAGTCGTATCAGTTGGGCAGGGATATCGAAACTAGACATATTACGATATAGTTCTCTATATTCAGCTTTGCCAAGAAAAAAAGTTAATACAGTATTTGGTTAGCTTAGCCATTTGTGAAAAAGTCCATAAGCTGACTTCCAAAACCATAAAAAACAAAGTTGATTGAAATGAACCATATTTTAATGAGACCATCTGACGAAAATGACATCATTCGTCATTCAAAGTTGACATGCATACCTTCCGTAGGTCACACTTTCAATTTAACAAACAAACTAACTAGAAGTCTATTAATGGTCAACATGCACGCATTACAATCACGAGTTGGACGTTGATTACTATCAGATAGTTTGATTTTTTCCCTGGGTTACTTTTTTTTTTGTCAAAAATGCGTTGATGTCCACTCCTGATGGTCAAACAATGTGCAATGGCAATTCTGAATACGCACTCTTCTAATTGGATAATGTTCATAATTATTATTATTGTCATTTTAATTATTTACTTTGTTTGTGCTTGCGTGAATCAGTGATTCAAATTAATTAAATTATTAAAATTCCACACCTTGTGTTGTATATGTTTGGTGTTGTTGGTCGGGAACCATTAAGTGGGGTGGACGCATAAAGTTCCATCATTAATAACATCATTTGTCAACGTGGTCTTTGTCTCGCATTTTATGGGATAATGAGGTCCACTATGCATAACTTTGTTTCCTATATGTATGCGAAGTAGATGCGTGCAGTAGAAAAAGGACGTGCGTCTTACATCAGGACAGGGCGTTGATGAATTGCCTTCAAAAAGTGAAAGCTAATTTTGTACTTCGGTAATTTTTTTTTTAACAAACAATCATTTGGCAGTGAAAGTGATTAAACCCGAGTAATTTGTAACTTTTGTTAACAAATAATTAAGCTAATAATACAATGATCCTATTAGCTAAAGCTCTGAGAAAATTAGTCGAATGTTCTAGCAGGATTACACCACAGCATATTTTTTTTTGTTGTGTGAGGGCATGCTAAGCCTATTTTTTATTTTGTTTTTGGTTTTCGGAAACTTTTTTAAATTTGAAAAATAGATTAAGTAGGTAATTGACATCCTGATCCCGTTTCACCTTTAAGCTAGATCCAGTCCGACGTCCGTAGATCGTTGTTTTTCGATCATTCATTATACTTGCATACAAGACCAAAAATCAACATCTATTCTATTTCGCTCCAACCATACAATCACTTTCTAAAGAAGAATTAGCATAATCAGGGTTTTATATAGCGATAGTGATAAATTAAGAGATTAGATCTGGCAATCTTATAGAAAAAAAGGCATCCACCTAAGCATAAGTCTTTATATTTTTAACTCTTTCATTTACTCTGTGACTCCTGAATACATAGTTGATACCTAAGTTCTTTTAGTTTTGTGTAGAAGCTTAAGTTTTAAGTATTTTCCTTATTCATCAGACGGCAGAAAGATTGCCTAGGAAAGATTTAACGGCGGCGCCCACAGTGAAAATTAATTTTGCATAGCTAGTACGACCTATTCGACGTTCATGTCTTTAAGGAGCGAATAAAATCGGCGCCAGTTCGTGGAACCTTTATAAGAACCTTTGCTCCTGATACGGATTTAAATGACGACCCTCGCTGAATAACGTTACCCGGTGCAATGGAGTGATAACTAGCACACTGCGCTCAAGTACTTACGGATGAAAACAACGATGCCAGCACCAAACATCCTAAAATTGATGCTTACCATGATGGTGAGACCCATAATCACTAATGGTTAGGTTGTGTGACACAAAAGAACTGAACTTATATACTAAGAAAACACTAGGGAAAGTGAAAAAAATTTGCTTCATAATGTATAACTGGAGCAATGAGAACATGCCCCACAGCAGCAATGGAAGTCATCCTCAACCTGAACCCACTGCACTTAGTAATTTAATGTTCTCCAAGGGGTGCAATCATGCGTCTCGCAAAAGAAAGAATGGGAGTAGGCAAATGTATAGTATCCAAAGAATTTGTTACACTGTCCAACTATGCAGCCTTACTTGACATTCCTAGAGACAATATAATTACAAAATAAAATAGTAAGAAAGAATGGGTAGGAGAGTAGTATTTTTCAAGCTGAAGTAAAGAATTTGTGCCTAGATTAATATCGAAAGAAATTATCGAGATTGAAACATTGTCATTATGTCAAATAGCCAAGGTATACTCAAAGCAATAAACTACTCTTGTTATAAATAGTTAAAAAATGGTTTGGGAAATGGTAAAATAACTCAACGAACTATACAAAAACAACGATGTAACCCCTTTACTGGGTTTCAGCACACGTTGGTGCTGAGGAAAATTAGAAAAGCGATGTCTTGGCAAAACTTGCCAAGACAATAGAATCAAGGCACCCATGCCTTAATTCTATTGTGGGTAAGGAAAAAAATGTGATTAAAAATCAAATAAAATCGGAAGAGGAGGCAAAAGATCCAACATCTGGAGAGAACTTTCAAAGCTAAGACAATCCAAAGAGCTACTTGGGAAGTATAACCAAAATCGTTTTGTAGCTTGTATTAACCTGAATATTAACAAACTAAGAATCATAGCAGGTTTCCTCAGTGGTCACTGTAACCTAACAAGACTACAAGACACCTTAACATATTAAGTATATCTAGCAGTGCAACATGCAGGTTCTGCGACGACCAAGAAGAAACGCCGGACTACATATTATGCAAATGTAGGGCGATGATGCATAAAATACTTAAACATCTGGGAAGTTGTCAGATAAAAGGGAGTGAATTATTCTGTTACAATTGTCACCAACACATCTGAACTACCCCTCAACTGCTCAAACACAAAAGCCACCACCATTTAAAACGCCAGTTGGTATCGTGCGAGAAGACTGAACGGTTGACTTAACGAGAGCGCGTGTGCATTCATTTTATAAAACTGTACTATTATTATTAGTTTTTCTATTTTATCTTTTAAATAAATAAATACCACTGTGTGAACCTACACATTTCTATGCTTTATTCTTGAACCATCCTGACAACTCATAAGTGGAATACATAGTGACTGAGTGAAAAAAAAAAAACTAAGTGAAAAAAACAGTTTAATGGATAACCTACGGGCTCTAAAAATAAATTCTCTTCGGAAAAAGTGTTCGGAAGCTGGACTGCCAACAACGGGCACAAAAGCGGCACTTATAGAACGTCTAGAAGGTAACGGTAGTGAAGAAGAATTCGTTAGTTTTACCACGTCGTCGCAGAGTTTGGTAAATCGAATTAATTTTCTCGAAAAATCTTTGGCGCAGCTTGCGACGGGCAATATAGAAACGGTTAGACAATTCGAACCAAATATGATGTCATCACCATCATCGAAAAATATTCTCGCCAGAGAAAACGACATGCAACACGAACACGCACACACACTACCATCGTCGTCGTCTCATTTCGCCTTGTCTCAGCAACCAACACAGTTAATTTCATCGCAACCCTCTTCGTCTCAATCTATGCATCTGCAGAAACCGCCAGTGTCATCGCAATTCACTTCATTTACTTCCATACCAACGTACGAGTATTCGCAATGTCCATCGTCTTTTTTGCCAACGTTCGTTACTTCCCCTCCGCAATTCGCTCCGTATCAATTCGTGCAAACACCGCCGTCTGTTGTACATAACAACCTAATTCCCTCTCCGTTCGTAACGTCTCTGTCGGGTCCGGGTGTGAGTGCAAATACGTTGTCAACACAAATACATAACACGTATGTACCGAAAGTGTCAGTTACAACAGCAACCACCCCTAACCTATATTCGAGCACATCACATTTTAATCCATACGGGAATATTAATAGTGATGTGCAACAGAAATTAAACAATATACACGGGAATATCGATGTTAGTGATGTGCAACAAAGAGTATATATTAATCCTTATGCAAATGTGCGCGATATTATAAATTTACTACCCGAGTTCGATCCATCGTCGGATAAATCATTAAATGCGGCTCAATTTTTAAAACGTATCGAAATGCTAAAACGTGCATATAACTGGGACGATCAATCGTTTCTTTTCGCAGTGCAACAAAAAATGAACGGTCTTGCAAAATATTGGGTTGATTTTCAAGAAATTTTTATCGATTGGCAACAATTTTCGCATACTTTTTTATCAGACTTTCCGTGTAACGAAAATGTGGCCGATGTCCACATAAAAATGGCAAATACCAAACGAAGTCATAATGAGACCCCACGGGAATATTTTTATAAAATGGTTTCGGTCGGTAAAAAAGGCTCATTGCCAGAGACAGCGATTGTTCGTCACATTATTAACGGAATTAACGAACCAGATTTAAAGAAAAAAATTTCTAACGATTACTCGTCGTGTAATGAACTGCTACGTGATATAAACAATTATTGTGATTACAACGAAATACGAAGCGTCGTGTCGAATAACAATAACCGATTTTCCAATAAAGTGTCCGAATTAAAAGTTTTAAATGTAAAAAAACCAGAGTGGAACGAATATACGAAAAAAACATTCGAAAACGCGCAAAATCGTTTAGTGAAGTGCTACAACTGTTTCCAATTCGGACATTATTCGAAAAACTGTCGTGAACCACAAAGAAAAGAACGATGTAGCTACTGCGATCGTACAACGCATAAAAGTGAATCGTGTCCGCGAAAATCTAATGTTAACAAAATCCAAGATAAAATTGATTATGATTCATCGAAAAACATTATTACCAAATCGATCAAAATCAACGAATTGGAAGTTGTTTCTTTTGTCGATCCAGGAAGTCAGTACTCGCTAATACGTAAGTCTTTTGCACAAAATTTTAATAACATTTCACAGTGTAGAAGATCGCTCATTGGTTTTGCGGGAGGTAGATACGTCTGCACAAATAAAGTTGAAGTAGATGTAGAAATTGATGGTAACGTCTGTACCACTGATCTCCTCATCGTCGAAGACAACTACATCAACGAAGACATCCTTTTGGGACGAGACATTCTGTGCCGTGATGGAAACAGACTCATCATCGAAGGTGATGACTGCCGGATAGAATCCGTCGGAAAGCTTCAAATATCGAACGATTTAACTAAGGCTGAAACAGATGATTTGCGAAATCTACTCTCTTCACATCGCCGCTGCTTTGCGAAAAATATTTCCGAATTGGGTAGATGCACCGAAACTAAAATGAGCATCACCCTTAAAACCAATGAGCCGATAAATTTAAAACCTTACCGTATCGCTTTTGCGAAAAGACCAATAATAGCAGAGATAATCGCTGAGCTTCTGCAACACGAAATTATTCGCCCATCGAATTCACCATACGCTTCTCCAGTAGTCCTGGTAGAAAAGAAGAACGGCGAACATCGACTTTGCGTCGACTACCGAGTCCTAAATCGTAACACCGTGAAGACACCTTTCCCTATGCCTATAATGGAAGAACAATTTGCGCAGCTCGCCGGGAACCGATATTTTTCTACCCTTGATCTTCGTATGGGATACCATCAGATCGAAATCGAAGAATACTCCAAACAATTTACCGCATTTGTTACCACCGATGGGCACTTCGAATATAATCGCATGCCGTTCGGACTGGTTAACGCTCCTGCTGTGTTTCAAAACATCATGAACCAACTAGTTGTGGAAATGGGGCCAGGCGAGGTCTTGGCGTACCTGGATGACGTTATCATTCCCAGCAAGACCGTTGCCCAAGGCTGTGCTCGTCTCGAACGATTCCTAATACTCCTCGGTAAATATGGTCTTACACTTCGGTTAGATAAATGTAAGTTTCTGTCTACACGAATATCGCATTTGGGTCATATTATCGATGCTAGCGGAGTAACGCCGGGGAATGAAAAGGTAAGCGCCATCTCGAACTTTCCAACACCGACCAACATCACTGAAGTACGACGATTCCTGGGACTTACGGGATTTTTCCGAAAATTTGTGCCTCAGTACTCGTTTATAACTAAGCCGCTAACGAAATTGCTTCATAAAACCGAAAAGTTCAATTGGGATACCGGACAAGAGGACGCGTTCCGAAAACTCATCGAAATCCTCAGCAGTGCTCCGTTACTTGCACTGTACGACTCATCTGCCCAGCACGAAGTACATACTGACGCTAGTTGCATTGGACTCGCCGGAGTTATGCTACAATCGATCGACAGCAAAACGTGGCAACCAGTTTTTTATTATAGCCGCCATTGTACCGAAGCCGAAGGTAAATACCACAGCTACGAGCTTGAAGTCCTCGCTGTAGTCGAATCGTTAAAGCGTTTCCGTATTTACCTTTTAGGGAAAAACTTCCGCCTCATCACCGATTGTTCTGCCATTGCCAAGGTAAAGGAAAATAAGGAACTGAAATCAAAGATCGCTTGTTTGTTGGCTGAAATTGCTAGAATTCGACTTTGAAGCTGTTCACCGCCAAGGTAGTCGTTTGGCTCACGTAGATGCCTTAAGCCGATCCCCTGACGAACCACCAGTTGAAGTTGAGCCGGCTGGACTTGTCTTTAAAGTGACACTTGACGTTAACGACTGGGTACTCACCATGCAGTTGCAAGATGAAAAACTTCGCGACATCGTAGCAGTACTTAAAGGAGAACAAAAGTCACCCCAACAGCTACAGTTAACACATGACTATCAGCTACAAAATCATCGACTTTATCGAAAGGAAGGTGATTCGCTAAAGTTCGTTGTACCGAAGACCATCCGATGGAGAATTGTTCAGCACTGTCATGACAACATGGGACACTTTAGTCTTGAGAAAACCCTGAAGCGACTTCAACAGACTTTGTGGTTCCCTAGAATGCGTAAGTACGTCAAGGAATATATTTCTGCATGCATTCAATGCTGCTACAACAAGGCTCGTGGAGGTAAGTCTGAAGATCGAATGTACTACAGCGATGCGGAACCGATTCCTTTTCGAATGATCCACATTGATCATCTCGGTCCTTTCATCCGATCCAGAAAGGGAAATACACATATTCTAGCTATATCCGACGCCTTCAGCAAATTCCTCATCGTCAAAGCCGTTAAAAGCACGAAAACTGCCCCCGTAATCGACATTCTCAACGAAGTTACTTCGTATTTTGGCTTACCCTCCCGTATCGTATCTGATAGAGGAACAGCCTTTACCTCTAAGTCGTTTGAACCTACTGTACCGTCAACAATATCCATCATACAAAGAATGCCATCCGCACACCGAGGGCCAACGGACAGGTCGAAAGAGCCAACGAAATTATCCTGTCATACCTTCGAACTGCTGGAGAAAATTCTAAGAATTGGGATCGCAAAACAAGAGACCTTCAATGGACAATCAACTCGCAAGTAAATTCAACCACCGGTTTTTCACCGAACGAGCTTGTGTTCGATTTTAAACTAAAGGATGTGATCCAAAACCATCTCGTCGCAGCCCTTCAAGATGACTTTAATGAAAACCCAGAAGCTGCAAAAGCCAATCATAAACGCGAACAAGCCGCCGAGAATATTCATCGCGAACGGGAAAAATGGAAAACTAGGTTCGATCGAAAACATTTGGAACCGTCACGGTACCAGGAAAACGACTTGATAGTGATCCAAAACGAACCTCCTGCTACGGGTGAATCACGTAAACTTGAGCCTAAGTATCGAGGTCCATATATAGTTTCCCGTGTGCTTGGAAATGACCGTTATCTAATCGAGGATCCGCCAGGATTACAACTGACCTCTCGAAAATTCTCTTCAGTTTACTCTTCCGATAAAATGTAGCCCTGGTGCTGAAATTTCATCGAATTTGACGACTATACTCAGAGTGACGACGCCGACGAAGATCCTGATAATCAACCGCCCGAAATCTAGGACGATTTGATGTCAGAATTGGCCGACTGTCACCAACACATCTAAACTACCCCTCAACTGCTCAAACACAAAAGCCACCACCATTTAAAACGCCAGTTGGTATCGTGCGAGAAGATTGAACGGTTGACTTAACGAGAGCGCGTGTGCATTCATTTTATAAAACTGTACTATTATTATTAGTTTTTCTATTTTATCTCTTAAATAAATAAATACCACTGTGTGAACCTACACATTTCTATGCTTTATTCTTGAACCATCCTGACACAATATTCCAAATATTCCTAAGAGAAATAGGAAGAGCTTATCTCCGACTTGATTCATCATAAGATCATGAATGGAAAAGAATCGAAAGAAAATTCCTTCTCTGATCAGAGAATAAAGTCTAATAAAGTCTAAACAAAGAAACTAAACTTAAAACAGCCAGCCTTTTAAAATTATCGTAAATTTAACTGCCAGCCACATAGAGCCATTCTTTAAAAAAATTAATTAGTAAAACCTTTAATATCCATTCGAGTAAAATGATCCTGTTGACAAAGTCAATGATGTAACCATAGTCATCAATATATCAGGCCATTTCCTGCCCTTATATTCAATGGAAGATGGAAAATACTTTGTTTACTTGAAACTGCAAAGTATACTTAGACTGTGAATCAGATAAATCTTTTAATTTTTCAAAAAAAAAAAAACAACTGAAAAAGAGTTTAAAAATCTTATTGTGATCGTTGGACAATATGGAAGACAGTTCAGGGCTTCCAGCTTAAGAACAGTCCTCTCAAAAATCCTGCCAGATGCCTTGAAGAGAACAAACATCAGATGGACCAACACTACTACTTATCAAGCGACAAAAACAATCTGGATATTAAGCGAATAAAATGTCTTGCCTATGCCCAGACTACATAGTACGAAGATCCGTTTTTCGGTATCGTAACTGGAGTATCAGAAGAATCATGGACGAGGAAAATGAAAACACCACCTCTCACTTTCCCTGTTCATGTCGCCTGCTCTCTATAATTGTTTAATGATCTTTCTGACCTTATAATCAGAGAGATTCACTGCCTACATCTATGCTACTGAAGAATTTTAAGAACTATTTTTGCTGGTTTTAAAACGATGATGGTCAACAAAATGCCACTGTTAGACTTATTGAAATTTATTAAATAGACGATGATAAAAAAAACCTGTTCTTCCGTCGCGTTGAGGAATTGAAGACAGCAATTCAGCTGTTAAAAGCCGCTGAAGATGAGTTGATAGAGAAAATGTAACAACTCATCAGACAAATATTTTGAGAGTGTTGCCTGCTCGATAAAGGGAACCTCAGCATCGTGTGTAAATCTCGAATAATTTATGAACCACCGGATCGGTCTTCATAAATGTGGCCTTAGACTGGAGATTCTTCCATCAAGCAATCATCCTTAATACCATAGACATTCAAAATAAACCAAGTCGAGAACCGATATTTTAGCGATTTTTTAAAGATTTGTTTTATTGAGTTCGAATAAACCTCATACAAAATAAGTTCAAGGATTTCTATAACTTAAGTTATATGCCTAACAAAGTTGATCAGAAATGTAAATTTTCAGTTTTTCCTACGTGGTATCGTGGTATAGAATTGTGATATGCTGATATTTGTGAAATTGATTCTCCGAAGCTTTATTTTGTTGCAAATAGCTGGTAAGGGTATATAATATATTTTTTCATAAAAAATTTGCGGAAGCACTAAATTTAATGTTGGAAGTCCGTTATGAGTTATGATGAGAAAAGCAAAGCTGTCTATAGATAGAAGGCGGCGCCGGATTTGTAATAAATTGCATAGGACTTAGCGAGCCATATGTAAATTTCCGCAAGCAAGTTCTTTCCATATCCAGGACAACATCGATATTCACAATTCGTTCTATCATTGTTGGCAGTGACAATGAGATAAACTCTTTCGATTCAACAAAAATCCACCCCACATCGTCCGACAACGACTATACGAACGTCAACAACGACGTCGAATAACATCCGCATTCCCTTTTAAATGTAAAGAAATATGATGTTCAAATACTTTGGCATATTCAATTCCATTATTTTATGAGATCACTATATAAAAATCCGGCATAACAATAAACAGTTTGATGAAGCAAACCAATAAATCAGTTTTTTTCTTCATTCCAAAAAAAAAAAGAACGGAAAACCTACATGATTTTGGTTAAAAGGGGTGGCTTCGATATAAAATGTCTATAAAGTCTATAGTCCTTTTTTTTACGAACCGAACATCTTTTATTGTGCCTTTAGTCATGTTCTTCTTCATTGACTCTGTTGTGTGTATATGAAGTACTTAGTCGCATTTAAGCATTTTGTCGATTGTGTGAATGTCAATTTCAGTATTTCCAAAATAACAATATGATTTTATGAGCTTCAAGTGTATTGTCATGCATGCAAATAGCCTGATTTTGGATTAAAGGATATGCAGAGTGAGCTAAGTATGCTTGGAAAGAGCACTTCGGGTGATTGAAAAGCTTAATAATAAAAAATGTGTGACCGAGAAATTGAGTTATGCATTAAAGAATTTATTTAAAAATTTAATAACACAAATTGATTGAACTATAACTCAAACTATAGTCCAAATTAATAAGAATGTCACCCTGTACATACAAGACACTATCGTTGATTTTAAGGATATGTCACTAGCTCCTGAAAATGATAACTAAGTTGTGAATCAACACGGCTGCCCTGCGCAATGAAAATGCCAGTAACACCTTTGGTAATGCGTTAGGACTCGCCCTAGAATCGCTTGATTTAGGGAGAGTAAGTCCTGGGGCCAGTATGCTGGGCGTAGATGAGAAGTGGACACGCCTTAAGAATACTGTCATTAGTACTGCCAACTCCATCTTAGGCAGCAGTCGTAGAAATCGGAACGACTGGTTTGATGATGAATGCAAGCTAGCGACTGAACGTAAGAATGTTGCGTACCGAGCAATGCAGCAATCTCATAGAACGCGGGCACGCGAAGAAGAATATAAAGAGCTCAGAAGAATAGAAAAACGGCTTCACAGACAGAAAAAATCAGCCTGGGAGAAGAACTTAATCTGTGAAATAGAAAAAAGCCGAGAGCGAGGTCAGCACCAGGCGCGGAAGTTCTACCAATCCATCCGAAACATGACGCAGTACACACCACGCTGCACATACTGCAAGGACGGAGAGGGAAATCTGATCACCGATCCACAAAGCATACTGGAGCGATGGGAAGTGTACTTTAATGAATTGCTAAATGGTCAACTCACTGCAGAAGTGGAGGCTCCACTGCTTCAAGACGAATACCCTATGTTGCCGTCACCAAGCATAGAAGAGGTTGAGAAGGCTATAGACCGGCTAAAGAAAAACAAAGCCCCGGGAGCTGATGGTATACCAGCCGAATTATTTCAACACGGTGGGCCAGCTCTACGTCAGGCAATTCATGATATTATAGTGCACGTGTGGGAGCGTGAAGAAATGCCAGAAGACTGGCGAAAAGGTATAATATGCCCCATACATAAGAAAGGAGATGTCACAACGTGCAGCAACTATAGAGGTATCACGTTGTTGAGTACCGCCTATAAGATACTCTCCTCTATCCTACAAGACCGGATAACCCCATACGCTAAAACCATCATCGGACAATATCAGTGTGGTTTCATTCCAGGCAAATCAACAACTGATCAGATCTTTACCCTTAGGCAGGCGATGGAAAAATGTCTAGAATTTAACATCCCAACATACCACCTGTTTATAGACTTTAAGGCCGCCTATGATAGCATAGCCAGGGTAGAACTTTACAAAGCCATGAGAGAATTCGGCATCCCAAATAAATTGACACGACTATGTAGGTTGACCATGACCAACGTAACAAGCCAAGTAAAAATAGCCGGATTGCTATCCAGACCAATCAACATCTTTAATGGACTCCGACAAGGGGATGGTTTGGCCTGCCTCCTCTTCAACCTGGCGTTGGAGAAAGCAATCCGCGACTCTGGCACGGCAACAAGAGGGACCATCGTCAACAGGTCCAGCCAGATACTGGCTTACGCAGACGACATCGACATCATCGGAAGAACCGAGCAAGCTGTACACGATTCCTTCATCCAGATCGAGCAGGCGGCACAAAATCTGGGGCTGCACATTAGTGAAGGTAAAACAAAGTACATGGTGGCGTCGAATGCGAGAGGAACAGTTGGTCAAACAATCAAGGTAGCGGAGCACGAATTTGAAGTGGTGCAATCCTTTAAATACCTTGGGTCAATAGTAGCAGCCGATAACAATATAGAAGAAGAAATACGCGGGCGGCTTCTCAAATCCAACAGAGCCTACTACAGTCTGTCAAAGCTCTTCAAATCCAGAAATCTCACCATAACTTCAAAACTACTGCTGTACAGGACCATGGTTCTGCCAGTACTCACATATGGATCCGAGACTTGGGTGCTTAGCAAAAGGCACTCTGACCTCTTAGCCGCGTTCGAGAGAAAAGTCTTAAGGAGAATTGTTGGCCCCATATGTGAGGAAGGACGATTCCGGAGACGGTACAATCATGAATTGTACGCAATCTACCTTGAAGCAGATATCGTGACAAAAATTAGGCTCGGTAGACTTCGGTGGGCAGGGCACCTAGCTCGCATGAGCGAAGAGGAACCTGCTCGGAAAGTTCTTTGTGGTACATTCTATGGCAGACGACAGCGTGGTAGACCATGCTTGCGCTGGAGAGATGGCGTAGACCAGGACGCCCGGAGCCTGGGGTGCGCAACTGGATGGCGTCGGCTCGAGACCGGGATAGGTGGAGAGACTTGTTGAAGGAGGCCAGGACCGGACCCCGGTTGTCGAGCCGATGATGATGATGATGATGATGAAAGTTGTTTTACCATGAATTCAATGTTGATTCATATTTCACGTTGATAAAGTTCATAATTTTTAAATATCAATATAGTATTTATGAAAACATTTAAATCAATTAAATTATTTTTATATTTTTCACATTGCTGACTAAATTGGTATTGTGTGTGTATTTTTTAATCAGATGTTACGTGCATTCGTATCTAAAACAACATTTATCCCTTATTTATCGTTATTCGTTTCGGCATTGAAACATCCGTAAAATAACTGAAAGTTCCACCTCATACTCAAACAACGCAGTGAATTAATGGTCCTTGTTAAAATTTTGCTGGTATTTCAAGAATCTATCAATAACACTTAGGTTGAGTACACATTTCCTATATTTCTATACACATTTCGAAATGTAGAATCATTCACATGCGTATACATTCACCGAGAAAATTCCAAATCCCAACCGGTATCCAAAGTGCATACATACAGAGTTATTGAAGAGGATCTTGTCCCCAAGACATCCGTGGGTTTTTGTGGCTGTGAAAACAAATGCCAAATAATAAACCCGAACAGGAATAATTATTGTTTTGGAAATTCTATAGATAAGAACCATACACAACATAATATCATCGCGGAATAGGTATGGGGGTGTTGTGTAGTTTTCGATAAGTTTACGAGACTCCAAACATTGTTTTCCGCTAAGGACTTCTTGAAGTGTGTATATATGTATTGGGAACTGGGAAAACAGGTTTGGGTTCTTCTGAACTCAGCTGAGTTGTTTGATTTAAGAAACAAAGGATTTTCAAAATACTTAGAAAACAGTCCTCTCTTATTGATTTTCTCAAGAATTTCATAAGAACCCAATACACTTCGACTCCCGCAAGGCAAACATTTAATAAGAAAAATAGATCCTTATAGATAGATGATTATATATCCGGTGTCTTTGATATAAATAAACACACACGTTGTCATCGCCATCGATACTATATTGCTTTAATTCCTCGAAAAGTCGGTTAGGTAATGCCATTAGAGCCAATCGGAATGGGCATCATTATTTATCGGATTCCCTCCGCACATATTATAATGTGGGGTAGCCGCAGATTAAACTGCTTCTCTATGCCGATTACCTACTTATTCTGTCGCCCCCTGGTAGCAACCAAACTCATCATTAACGAGAGAGAGTGATTTTTCTTGTTGATCCGGTAATGAACATTAACGCTAATATATTTCTTTACACAAACACATATGACGGTGAAATCCTTATTTCAATCATTTATTATAGTGATGCAAGTGCCAAAACAACAGAGGAAAAATAATATTATAATGTCAAAGGACATATTTCTCGAGGATTTTCCCGAAACTCAATTCAATATTTCATTATTAGATTTTTAGATTTCACTTTTTGAGGATGATGAGGGTGAAGTTGCAGGAGCCAAAGGAGGTTTTTGTCAGAGCACCACCATCAGCAATTGTTGTTCGTTAGTTATTTGCTACATATAAACGACCGGCAAGCTCTAGGTGGAGGCCAAAAGATCTCCTCTCTACTAAATGCTATTTTATACAAATACAATGAACAGGAGATTGCAAAAATGCACCCCTCTTACACATACGCATCAGCACCATCGTATAATTTTCCAGTGGCCATTTAGCATAGGCGACACGATGCTTTTCCCCTAAACATATTCCAGCAGGACTCGTTTGCTGATGCCTATACATGGAAGCGAAAGAACTCTTGGGGGAAGCTTAATTTGTCTGTTTGATGAACGGATTTGCGTTTTTTTTTGTTTTCCTTTCAATGGCCGCTGCTGCTGCCAGTGCCTGAGTCCATTGTTGCGCTATTATATACCACCATCGAAACACCATCAATGTTTGGTGTTTTGTAAAACATCAAGTTTAATCCTTTCGACACATGCGGGGTGGATTATCTAGTGTGGAAGTAGATTTTTACAAATTGAAAGTGATTTACCGGTTAATTGAATTTAAAATTACCACAGGCACCAAGAAGAACAAAAATTTAATGTATAAGTAAGAGTGAGTGAACCAACGACGACGTGGTGTGGCGTGAAACTTCCGGGGAGTTACATCTCGGCTAATTAAGGATTTTGTTGTGTGGGTTTTTGATAATAGGGGGAGCTGACGTTCAGGATGGGCGATAGGTGTCCACGTGTCTTACTACAATTGTTTCGTGTAAGTGATGAAGCCCATTTAGAAGGATATTACGTGATAATTACCGATTAATATGGAAATGCGGAATTTCATACGCCACTTTAGGCTCCACATATACCTTAAGGTTGTAAGTAAGGTCACAACTACCTTCATACTCTACAAATAAATAAAAAACCATTTACCAACAATTTTTTGATGGAAAAATATGTGTGTATAAAAGATTTTCAAATCATTAAAGTAATTAATGTAACGACACAGAAAACAGAAATAAGTTATGTTCAGTTGTTTATATAAGACATTAGAAATTAGTCTTAAAATTGTCAGCTAGTTGTGTTAACTTAAACCAAATTTATATTAAAAAAAAAAAAAAAATTGACAAACAGTTATTGGACTTCAAGTTGGTAAATTTTTTTTTAGAGAAAAAAGTAAAAAAGCTTCTTAGAACTTCCTCGAGTGACAAAGTGACAGTTAAAAGTAAATAGAATTAGAACTTGAAATACAGCCCTTAAAGAGCTAACTAAAAACGCGATGGATGTTAAAGGAACTGCTCCAGGCGTCTTTTTAGACATAAAAGTAGATTTTTATAATACGTCCCATAGCCATGAAGCAGTTTATCAAGCCCTAGTAAGGAAATGAGTCCCCAAAACTATCAAGACAAAGCATTCAAAGTATCATAACAACAAGACTATTTCCTCAGGGAGGAGTACTTTCCCGGGCCCAGGTTGGAGTAACAAACAGCTCAACATGCTGATTTATTTTAATGAACACGAAGATATTCGATCACCTACTGGGTAAGTGTGGAGGATTTTTAAAAAGAGGCAAGCACATATTGGTCACTTTCAGTTAGAAGAGAGTAAATTACCCTGTCTGAAAGTACTCCAAATACTTATAATTCTCAATGCAATAGGCCTAGAAGAGGAGCTGTAAAATGATAATTTTATTAAGGTCGTATTGCATATAGCTTCAATTATAATTCATTCATTCATTCACTGAAGCTTAAAACACGTCATTAAAATATCGCCCTCTACTTGTTACATTAGCTCAAGATGATTTTAAAAACCATTTATTCGATTTCGAGAACTTAACAACCGACGTAAGTTGGATCCAAAGGATTCAGAAGTTGTGATACTTGAGTTATCTCGTCTGGAACTGTGAAAAAAAAAAGAAAATGAATAACCCTGAATGGCCAGCTCTAACAATAAATATCACGGACAGACCTCATAAATTTCCCGAGAAAGGATTATTTGTATTGTGCAGAAAAAAAAACCAAAAAAAGCCTCGGATAAAAAAATCATAAATATTGACGAGCCTCATTATAGCCAACGAAAAAAAGGCATGAGCCTAATAATTACTAATGTCCTAACCGAGGAGAAGGACGACCATGCAAACTATGTATTCTACCAAAACTCAAGAAGAATACCCCTAACATGATATTTTAGGATCCTCCTATCAATCAATTAAAATAAAAAACAAGATTCAAAAGCACGATCAAAATGAGATTAAAAAAACCAACGCTAAGTTTAAACCAAACGAAATTGATAGCACTGTTAAGTTAAAGCTCCCACACGTTGACACTCATGGTCGCCAAATTTTTGTGCGGTTATGAAAGCTTTCCAGTTAAATAAATCAGAATCGATAGGGAACCCCATAACAAATTCTTAACTAGGCTCACAAAGTAATTTTGCTTTGTCTGGATGTGAGACCCTTGGGTCCGGTTATCGGAGATTTTCAATGGATTTTCTCGTGTTATAAACCAAAATTGAAACCGTTCTGAATTTTTTTTTATAGTTCTGTTTTTTTATCCAAAAATAACCTTTTATTATATTATTGTGTCCATTTATGGAAGACTTTTTTCTTTAAATGAGTACAAAAAAGTATCCGCGTCTGTTTATGGGAGTGTCCGTTTATAAGAATGCATTTTGTATGGGAAATTAGATAAAAAGTTGGTTCCCAAAAATGTGTCCGTGTAAGGAAATAATCTGCTTATTGGAGCTGTCACCAAGTAGAAGCTTCACTGAACTTGTCGAGGGTAGCTTTTCATATACGCTGTCAGATCATCTAGTTATAAATATGCACCGTGTGATACACAAACAAAAGAGATCGCCTACATTGCAACAACTATAGAGACACAAGTCTTTTGAAGTGCGTCCTCTATCAGATCTTATCTAGCATTTCTTATCTAATTGAACTACATCAATGTGGCTTTAGATCTGGAAAATCTTCTATAGTGACGTAGGGTGAATATACAGAATTTCATCCGAATTTCGGAGAATATACTACGACGAATTAAACGCGCTGGACAGCGAGATATGTCTTGTGGAAAAACCTAGTCTTCAACTGAGAAATAATTCATGGCCCACATTTAGAACGAATAAAAAACTGATGTTCAACTTCAACGACAAACCGAAAGAAATTAAAAAAATTAGAAAGACGTCATATCTTGTTCTGCGGTCCCGTAGAAGGGAATATCCAACGTCTTGGTATAAGAAACTAGAGGCGGCAGGCTAGATATCAAACTTCTTAGAACGACGGTTGCTTTTGGTGCCAAAGAATACCCACAACCAACCCTGTTGAGATTGGAAAGTATCAGAACAACCACAACCCGTCTTTCCCACTGCGGTTCACTGCCGATAAAACAAAAACAGAAGTGGGATCCTACTGGGATCACAACATTATTCGAGTATCAATAAGAATTTGGGGGATTGGAAATATACGTAAAGGTTATTGCAATTTGAGAGTTTTCAATCTCTTTAACTTGGAACTAGAGTGCCGTAGGATACGGGAGTTTTCTGAGATCGTTAATATTGCCTTCTGAGGAAAAATGCGACGTTTCGGTCTCATATTTTTGAAAAAAAAAATACTGAGGGAGTTTACATTGAACGACTTCCAATTCATTTATAGAACTTTTATGACCAATTCCATCTACAATTCAAAAAACTATTTATTTAAATAGCACCCCTATATCTAACACTCCTTCACTGACGCACCTTTTGCGTAAGCTGCAAATGCTTCAGCCCTACGTTTCTTACGAGCAATCCATCAACACTCAGAAACCAGATATATAAGGTGCTTTTAAGACAAAACTGATATTCTTCTTTAAAATATCTATAATTATATTTTATCTATATTCACCCTCTTAACAGGCACCGCATAATATTGACTGATATTATCTAACACCCCCTGAATAACCAAGGGTCTTTTTATTTAGTTATTGATCAGGGTACTGAATAATTGCACTTTCATAACGCAGAGTCATTAAGTTCGACGACAGCGATGGACAAGGGCGATTACGACATGGCGGTGGTAATAAATAATCCTCTTTTTGATGTAAGCATGTAGAAGTAGAGTGCGTTCCTCTTCCTTTTATGGTGGGTAGCACATCTTAATGACCCATTCGAAGCTAAGATCATTTATTATGAAATACATTGAAGAAGCATTACATTATCCACTGAAAGATATGCTCTTATCCTTCGATTAATTCTTATAATTTATAGCTGTATATAGTTTTTACTAAAAATGTAATTTCGTAATACTATTACTGCTATTAAGTTTTTTTCCAGCAGAACGCCTCGTCTTCCTCCCTAATTATGTTCCAGAATCGATAATCTGTTGCCAATGTTTGGTCCATTTATATATCTCAGAACTCAGTATCTGAAGTATTATTTATGGATCTTGGACAGAGTGCATGCCGTTGCCAGAAATATAGGGGAGCAAGTATACTTTGGTTAATCGAGGAAGGCAATAAAATGCGAGGGCCAAGTCACACGGACTGTATTGCCAAAAGTTTTACGGTCGCCATTAGCCAGCCAGCAAGTCCCCATGCAAATGAATTTTTTTTTTGATATCACATTGGTTAAATTGCTTTAATGACCTTACCACGCTAATGAGAGGGTTGTTTTTAGCACACAGGAAGAACGTCTGGCTCAGATGACAACTATAAGTGCTTGCAATTGTTGTTCTTAAAGAACCAATATATATACTACATCAGTTATGACAATCTTCGTGCAATTGTTTCTATCCCCGACATCGATAAATTGGTATACCGGACAAATATTCTAATAAATCATAACTTTCGATTTCAAGGAGTGTATCCTGTCTGCGTCGAATGGAGATGATGCTATTGATTAATAAATCTCTTTCAGTTCAAATTGATTCAAATTCTAAGACAATATCTGTCGAAAGAATAAGTGTCAAAAAACAAATGGTAGCAAATAAGTCTTTTGAATTTTCAATCACGTTATCTGGATCCGATACCTCAAGCAGAGAACCAAAGGAAGCATTTTTTAATACATATTTATGAATGTCATTAGATATTTCTAAGGGGTCCTTTGGATATGAGGCAAATGTATAGGATGGCAAAACTGAGATTGAATTGAAAACACACTATGCAAGGTTAAAATACTTTTTTCCCAATATATTTTGGGGGTTATGATAAGATATATTTTTTTAAGATTGTTACATATTTACCCCCTTTCCGACTTGATCTGATTCTTAGCTTAATGTGTTCCATAAAAATTATTAGACCTCGATTGTTCATAATGTTTTGCTAACGAAGTTTATCTTAGAAAAATTCCTTGTAATTACTCCAACTTTAGGGGTCCCATATTCCTTATACATTGCTTATACAGAGTGACCCATAAAGTGCTGACAACTATTAGTTTTGTATTCATATTGCTGAAGGAAACAAATTTCGCCATGCTGGATACTCGTCGATAAGCCACAGGTGCTATTCTTATCAATGTCGGGGAATGCTCGAGACTAATTTTGAGCAGATTAATTTGTCAGTAATTATGGCGCAACCTAAAACTCGGCGCATATCGTCCAGATATCCTACGCCAACTGTTTAACACTAAAACGTAAACCCACTCACCAAGAAAAGACTGGACGTAATTGAAAGGCTCCAGAAGGCTTTGCAGTGCTCGTTTCGCCCAGAATATTGACGTTTGTGCCGGAACGTAGCCTAGAACCATGATCAACTAGTTCTTATGGTTGAAATGTCTACAACTTTATCTGGACGAAATGTGGTTCCAGCAGAATGATGCATCTGCACACATACTTGTGTTACAATACCTATTTTAGGAATACGTTTTCTGTTTAATAACAGTGGAGACTCCAAGGTAAGTTATCCAAAGATCTCTTGTTTTCTTAAAGAAGATTTGGAACGGAGGGACACAATAACGAAGGTACTCAGAAGTGAATCTTTAATAGGGAATGTGATTAAACTTGATAAATATACTCCCAACTGTGCCTCTAGAATCCATGGACCCAAAAGTGTCACTTCATACTAAATATAGTTGATATGAACTGTGATGAATTTGATCTTTTTCTGAAATTCTATTGGATAACGTCACCTTCCAATACTTGTAGCTATATGCTCTTTGTGATTATTTTCCCCGTATAATCCCGTAATCCGTCTATTTATAAAATTCGACTGGTATTCAATTGGTAACTCTTTTTATTTCCAAGTAATTGAAGCGTTCAGAATTTCATTTTAGTGAATCCCGCAATTACTTATTACCACTGCTATATATATAAATTCCTCAAAATAATGTCGCAGTACATTCTTGCAGAGGTTTTTGTTGATTGTAAACTATTTGCCGTTAATTTTTCACGCAAAAATTTGATAATGGACTTACAAATGGTTCGATACATAAAAACTGTTTCATTAATTGGAAGTGCAGTCCCACTCCAACTGTGGAAACCCGTTTATCTACTCTCCTCTAAGAGATCAACTGCCTACAGAAAGTCAATTGCAAGTTTTCACAATTTGAAGCATACTCTCCAAAATTGTGCAAATAAAAACTGGGCCAGCCAAATTTGTGTATGTCAAGATCCTTGAGTACTCTTGCAACTGGACAAGTGCTAAAGAATAGTTAACCTTTCAAACCCTTAGATAAAACTCGTCCTGTACTTGAACAAGTCATATCGACCCAAATTCGACACAGGATTCCCGGTCGTCCCAAGTCAACAACAAGGATTTCAGCCAATTGTGTGATTGCGTCGAATGTGCATGACAAAAGAGTTACCGGAATTTCCCGTAGTGCCAAGGAGAATAAATCCGCCGAGTGCGGAGTTGTTGAAGATTATTTTACTGGCTAAGAAGCACTTGAATTATTATTAAGGAATTTTTATTGCTAGCAAATGTTGAACTGGATTTCAGGACATGATGTTTTCAATACAGCTTGCGCGACTTTAGGCATTTTAAAAAATATTTGGTCTTGCAAATTTTTGTCGATTTCTAGGCCGGCAATATCACTTGATTTCATCACTAACTATTTCTTTCTTATGAGTTTTCTAAAGTCATGGGTCTATGGATTAAGCCAAGGACTGGAAACTTATAGTGCTAGAACTTATCGCTCGAAGACATCGGCGCTCTTTTGACCTATATTATTGATGTAGAGTACTTCCGAGCATTCTCCACTCCATCAAACATCTTTGAGCAGGTCGGCAGTGAAAGCTATAAGGAATGGGAAAGACGTTGGAGTGTGTGCGAATTTCTTGGCAGCAGTCCTAATCTGCAACCTGTTTTGTTAGGCCTTGCTGTACTGGGGTATGCCATAGTATAATTTTGTGAAGTTTTGGAAAAAAAAGGTTCAAATTAAAGCTTAAGAGATTGTTTGGCAAGATCTGTTGCACCTGTGGAACTTATACTATTTGTTCCTTGAAACTTTTTCAATTATCAAACAAACTTAACAATTTTCTCAAAGTAATTCCATACTTAATTTTATTTTTTTTCGCAAATTCTTTTCCCCTCCACAACTTCTAACATAACGGACAATTCATTATTTGCATATTAAGGTAAAACAGAGTGTGTTACAAAAGTCCGAAATTATTTCAAAAACTCTAAATATAATTTTTCACTTGGGGAATGATAAACAAACAAATTAATACATACATATGAAAGCTTGCCACAAAGTTGCACAAATCTCTCATAGCGGGAATTTTAATTCGCTCTGCTGCATACACACACTTGACTATGAGTGTCCTGAAAATGGACATAAAGCTAACAGGTACAAAGGATAACTTGAGTAATAAGATGAGATAAAGCAAAACATTTTCATTTGTGGTCACATTAACTGAATGGTGCTACTTCGCGTCGGTACAGCTCAAAACGGTTTCTTTTGTAACTTTGCATCCAAGGGTCGACATATGAATGTTTAATGAGCAACAAAGTTGCGTTTTAACTAAGCCTAGAGGTATGCGGAGGTGCTCTCTTTTTTTTTTGGAGCAAAGAATATTTCTCATCCTCAAAAGAAAAATTTAATGCTTTTATGGTAGGAAATAAAGAAAAAAAAGTAAAACGGGAAGTAAGGGTGTTATTCTGTTTCCAAGCGGACATCCCCTGTACAAAGTTCCTTATCAACAAAAATTCTGCGCTACTCAAGTTTAACAATTTTCACATTTTTTGGTGAATGCTTGTGTTTGTTGGTAGTTAAGCGGCTAACAAGAGGATACTTTCATAATTTTTTAAAATATCTGATATAAAGGCTTACCTGCAGAGGATGTACAACACTCCTATTTGTTTTATATTTGTACGCGTGCAAATCGCCTCAAGACGGCGACACTGAGTTCTTTAGTCATGTTTGCTCTTTTTTTTTGTTTGTGTCCTTTATTTTCTTTAGATAGAATCTTTGGTGGGCTTGTACATGTAAAGCATCTCTTAAATCTGTGTAGTTTTTTTTTTTTTTTTTGTATTTGGCCTCGGTAGGATTGTTGGGATCCTTGCCTCACAAAAGATTATCTTACATGGAAATATTGTTGGAATTCCTTTTTTCTGGTTGCCCGCTCCTTTGAGTGTGGCATCTAAAAAAATCCATGTTTGTGAAGTATGGTGCGGTGCTCTTATAGCGTAATTTTATTAAAACCAGCACCCAGAACACATGTGACTCTAACCGCATTCATGATAATTTCCTCTAAGAAAACGACGACGAAAGGATATATTTTATTTTGCCGCGATATCCTTTTCAAGTCAGATAATATTGTGATGTCTCCTTTTGACAAATCTAATTAGTAATACAATGGGAGAATAGATTAAGAAACAAATATGAAAGACGACTTAATTTAGTTTTAATTAACATAGGTATTTAAATATGCGTATATTTTTAAACTGTTGGTCGGATAGACAACAACAATTTTATAGTTACAAATATAGCTACTTGGATATGACTTATGGTGTTGTAAATTTTAAGTTGTCAGTTGGAAATCGGGACCCCATTTATATTGTGCAAAATGTTAAACATTTGAATGCAGACGTCAAAGGATATACAAATGTGAATATTTATTTAGCCAACATTATATTATGTGTGAGGAAGAGAAAGAAAAGGATTGAAATTTTATTTCCTTGAGTTTTTTTTACGAAAGCACACATATCTATTTTTTAATAAAGAGTTATAAAACATGAGTGAATATAAAAAGGGGTTGTTCTTTGTATCTACATAATATACATAAATATCATATTTTCCGTACGATTAATGTATTTAGGATTTCTTGCAGAGAATCCCAAACTCCATCCAACCCCATCCATATGGTTCAGTCGTTTAATTTAAAATTTTGTTTGCTAAAAAGTTTTTTAAATTAAATATGCGAAATGCAAATGTAAGATTTTCAATGAAATGTTTTCTTTTTCATTATTCTAAAAATATGTATATAAATGTATGTGATTCAAAGAATTTATATGCTTCCACATCATCATAGGTTCACATCAAAATGCAGAATATCATGACGTGTGTTTTGTTCGGGATCTAGGTCTGGGCTGCGCTGAGCCTTATAAGAATGAGATTTCAATTTTCTTTTTATAAAAACATATTTTTTTTTCTTCCTTCTGTTGTATGGGTGTTTAGTGTTGATATGTTATATTAAACTGGATATTGGTTTGACATAAAATAAACAAGATGCAAATGTTTACACATTTACCTGTGCATACCTTCCTTTTAATATTATGAATATTGAAGAAGTCAAAATATGAAAGGATATTTTATGTTGTTTGTAATTATACGTGAACCTTTGTTTTTATTTTCCTTTATTGATACAAATAATAATTTTCGCATTTGCTTATATGCTCAATGTGGGCGGTAATGGTACAATGAATGAGTTCTTTTTTTTTGGTACAATGAATGCTTTTTTTATTTTTCGATATTTTTCAAACCTCTCGGTATTTTGGGAAAAACCAAATGCACAATGAATCAAGGATATATTAGGTTTATATTGTATAAAAAATTTAGGATTATGTTGATAATTGCAACATTTATGAAGCTTTTCCCAAAAAGGTCATAAAATTTACCTGTTTTTTAGTTTTATTCCAAGAATTGCAACAGTTTTTAGTAATGGGTACTTCCTCTTGATCGTTTTATCACTTCAAGTAGCCTGCTGTGTAGAGATTCATAGAGTTTTGTCAAATAACCAAGCGAAATTTCGGACCAGGCTTGTTTTATGGCTTCAGTTATCTCTTCCGTTTCATCATACTGCCTTTCTCCTTCGTAGACTTTTCTTGAAAGCCAACCCCACACGTTTTACATGATGTTCAGATCGGGTGAATATGGTGGCCATGCAAGTAGGTTTACATATTGGTTCTGAATCCAGGCTTTTGTTGTCCGTGCGATATGTATCGATCGGTGCATTGTCTTGTTGGAAAGTCCATCGATGTCCACCAAATATTTCAGAAAAGTGCGAAAAAGCTATCCAGTATCAATTTTTAAGTGTTTTTCATTAGAAAAGATGCCACTCTCGATTCGACCTGATGTGACTTGTTGCAAATTCGAGCCGTTAGCTTTTACGTGCGGCATTCAATGGCCGATCTACTAGCTTTTACTTCAGTTTCTGCCTTGATTTTACTTTCGGAGAGCCTTGAATTTGAAGCTGTTCTCAGTATCGCCCGCCTTTCCTTACATGTTACTGATCTTCTGATTCTTCCTTTGAGGTTTTTTCCATTCCTTTCCGGGTCCTTAAGATTATTGTTGACAACACACTTGCTTCTTTCAATTTTCTTGGCTATAAAACGGATGGATTTCCCTTCTTCCCGGTGAGCTCGAATTTGGCCGATTTCTTCCTTGGTAGTGAATTGTTTGCCCATAGTAGTGAATTGTTTGCAGTTTTTACTTGAACTAATCTCCCACATACTTCAAGTACCCTTTTATATGATTTAAATAACTGGAACAGGTAGATTTTGACACTGTCCTTAATCAAGTGAAAAAAAAAAAAAAAAAAAAGGTATATTTTATGACCTTTTTGGGAAAAGCGTCATAAATGTTGCAATTATCAACATAATCCTAATTTTTTTATACAATATCTCGAAAAATAAAAATAGAACACTGCCTGTTCTTAATCAAGTGACACGGAGCGTACTTTTAAGTTTGTTTATGGGCTGTTGGTCAGTTTTATTCCAAATGGATTTAATAATAAATTAATTTTTGTAATTTTTGAACTTTTAATTTGTAATGTTTAATCTAAATTTATTAAGATCCGAATTTTGTTTACTTCTTGTGATATTATAAACGAAAATAAATTTGATGATGTTCATAATCATGAATGAAACGTCGTTTTAAAAATACGACTTCTTCTTCTTATTCTTCTTCTTCTTCTTCTTCTTTTTCTTTTTCTTCTATTTCTTTTCCTTCTTCTTCTTTTCCTTTTCTTCTTCTTCTTCTTTTCCTTTTTTTGCCCTTTGTCCTAGTTATTTTTTTTGTAAAAATTATAAATTAAACATCGATCCAACGATTTTGGAAATATTTTATTGTTAAACTTATATTTATAGAACAAAAATGTCTGCATAGTTAGATTTTGGCTTGGATCATTGTAAAAAGTAGTTTTAGAAATCATTGTACCAGTAGAAAACTCGCTGATGCTAAATCGCTAAGAATTGATAGAAGTTGAGATTTTTCTTTTTCTCCAATTTTATGTAAATTGATTAATCTCAGCGAAACCGATTTTTTTTTCGTACCCACATAAGTGCACCCCAAATTTTTCACATTTTATATTAATTGTATCAGTTGATTAAAATTTTATTGTAAAATTATCAAAAGAAACACAATTAAATTCACTTAAATTATTTCTTTGCTCTTTGACATATTAAATAAAATATTTCTTCCCAAACACGATGTTGTGGCACGGTTGATTGTTTTTTTTTCTTTATTTTGATACTTCAAACATGCAGTTGTAGGTGAACTTGTGCAGCACCGACTGCGTTGCTTTGTGTTCGGTTTTGACAGCTATTCAAGTTTCAGCTCCATTTGCAGCACCTCTATTGTGTTCAGGCATGAGAAATTGAATGCGCTTACACTCGAAACGGCCAGTTGTACTGATAACTTCTTTGCCTTTGATTATAATAGTTTCACCGTATCTAAATCTGGTTCGATAGCACTGCTTTTGTTCAGATTGCGTAGCATTATGATGACAGAGTTGTTTTTGATTTGCAATTGTGCCGTGTTAGAACGGGCACATCTAACGAATTCAAATATTTTATTGAATACATTTCTACGCGATCAACGGATTTGAACCAATACAGTGTGGTTGCTATTTTACTTTGAATATAATAATGAAAAAATAGTGATATTCTTCGCAGCCAATATTATACGTTTACTTAGCTTATAATGGTTCACACAATGCGACCAATGCGACCAATGCTTAAGAACACTTTGGCAATGAATTTTTTTTTCGATGATGTTAGTTCGCTAAAATTCGGCATTACCGGAACTTGACCTTATTCATTTGTCATTTGTGTGTTGTTTAGAAGAAATTGACCGATATATCGGTACACAACACAACTCGCATATTCGTCACCAAATGCAGATTCTTTTCGTTTAGCCAGAAATACTATAATTTCAAATAAGCGTTGAGTTTATCTACAAGCGTTGAACGCGTGATTTTCGATAATTTTTTTTAGAACTCATCTGTCAGCAGTACCGTTTCGGAAAATCTTTAATCGAAAGCTCCTTCGCGCTTCAATTCTCTATTGAATGCATCAGCCATCGAGCGATTGCTGGCATTTCCCAATTCACTCAACAGACTGCCCACACATAATCAAACACATGCCTTGTAAATATCAGCTCCTCTATTCTTTTTAAGTTTGGGATTATTGTCGTTCATCCAAACCTTGGAATTCCTTCTATACCAACAATGTTTCTCCTGCATTACTTCTTATACAAAATAGAATTTTTAGACATCGTCAACCTCAGCACCTAAAAATATGCAATATCGTGTCATCACTGTTTTCGAAGTGGCCAATTTTCGCCATTGAAGTTTGTTTACTAAGTCAAATCGACTACAACTTTTTTAAAGGAGTTCTTAGCATTCTTCGTAGTGCCGTGGGGAAGTAGACCCCGGAGATCTGGGTTTGAGACCAGAGGAAGTAACTTATCCTCCATTTTTGTCATGAAAAGTGCATCTCACCTTAGTCCTTTGTATTTGACGAAAAATTGTAAGTTCCTCCAATTCTGTAAAACTAATAACGCACCCAAAAGGTTGAGATTTTAAATTACTAGGTCGTAGTTCTTTGGAGATGTCAGTGCCGCTAAATGTATTTATTTATTAGTTTTTTTATAGCTTTCTTTTTGTCAAATTCAAGAATCTGCCAATTTCAATTTCAAGTAGGTAAGTAAGCTTAGATTTTTCATAATTATTTTAACAAAATTTACTCAAAATATCTCAAGCTAAATTTTGATTTTATTAAAAGTTTTCTTAAAACTCTACATTTATGTTCATGTCTACGGCGTTCAGATAGATACTTTCGTCAACCATTATCACAAAGAAAAATTGTATAAATTTAAGTCCCTGAGTTTCAGGAAATATCAGTTAATCCAAATAACATCCGTAAAGACCTCAGATAAATAATTGTATATTTTATAGAAAACTAATTTTTCTTTTTTATCCTTTAAAAATATTTAAACGAATTCCCATTTCGACAGTCAATTCGAACATTCAATTCAAGCGTCACAAACGGAATAAAAAATTATGATTTACAGTTAGTCCAATGCTGAAACTTTCCACAGGATAGGTATCTTTATGTCTTACAACTTTATACAAGTATATATTTATCGAGACAAAAACTCATCAAGGCTGAATCTGACACTGGTGGAATGGTGGTCATCCACAAAACATATCCAAATTATGCACAGTGTCTGTCTGTCTACAATCACACTACCTACAGGTATCTGAAACGAAATGTATACTTCGTAATGTCATTCGCCTTTGGATGTGTGCTCTGTGTATGTATGTCTATCCCACAGATAACATTACGATATTTGTGAAGGATAATGAAGTTTTGTTTGAGTTTTTCAAAGTTCTTCCAGTCGTTTTCTCTATAGTCCGTTTTTGACAACACAACACTGTAAATTTTGTATGTCTTCTTGGCGAGCAATGAAGTCTGATATAAAATAGCTTTGACTTTTTGCGGCACCCATCCTATTCCTTACTTTCATCAATAATTTAGAGATTTTTAACTGTGGCGCAGAGTGCCGCTATTAAACGAAAGAGGTGCTCTAAGCTCAGCTTATTGAAGCTTTCCACCCCGACATGGCAACCCCAATGAACTCGAACTAAAAGTCAAGTTGCCCAACGCAACGCTAAAAAGGTACCCATCCCGGCAGATTAATTGACTTAAGTCAAAGTAATTTTATGAGGAAGTCCAAGAAATACCACAGTTGGTAGCAAACAAACGAAATTGATTGTTGGTCCTTGTCAGTCGATTTTTCACTTCTATCCGAATCCCGCACAGGCCAAACCCTAAGACAAGAGCAACCGAAGTCAATAAGGAAATAAATGAACGCAATTACAACGAAGATAAACACGACCATCGTAAACATTGGATAAAATCAATTCATCCTTTTGCAAACGTTATTAGCCCCAAGAAATTCACTCTTCTAGTTGCTGTTAGGCGCAGGCAGGAGCCAATGGCAATGGCAGAGGAAGACCAATTCATCTCTTGCATCGAACTAGTCCTTCGCAGTCAGTCAGCACTTCATTTCGAGCATATTTATCGTGGCCTTTACTTCTATGTTTGGAAAAAAGAATTAGAAATTCTTCTGCTCGAAGCTCAACTGAAGATGACGACGAAATCAGATATCCAGGAATACAACACTAACACCAATGGGGATTAAGGACGCTCGAGTTGTATTTCCTGCAAAACAATTTAATTGATGAAGGACACACAAACACAATCACTTTTGACAGCAAAAGAAGGGAGGAGAACTAGTGCCATCAGAACAGAACTAAAGAAAGAAGAGACATATTATGTTTGTTAGATTGTATCCCCTTCGTCTTTTTGGCTTAAAAAATAATTGAAATTACTATTCAATGAGAAGAGGCGATGAACGGTGACATTGGGAGGGGTGAACAATACAAAAATCCTTGGAGAAAGTAAATTTATTATTCTACTAGGAAATCGAAAGGCATGAGTTTCACCCCCCAAGGAGGCTTAACTGGGGGATTACAATATTCATCCCTTTGATGTGTTCTACACTGTGTATATTCAATATTACGAGACTCCCTTCCTGTGTCTACCCACTTATGATGGCGATTCGAAAACCGCACTGGCCAAGCTTTCAATGTGCTGGTTGGGCTGACAGTTAATAATGAGCCATTCGAGCGAAGCACAAAGAAATTCGTATTCCTGTCACATTATTTGTGTTCAATTGATGTTGCTTCAAAGAAGTGATAGTGATAGTGACGCCACATAACTTTCTGAGAGGACATGACAATGATAATATTAATTAAAAACCCCATAAAATCAGTTTGTTAGAAGAAATACAATTCAAATAAATGTGTATGTACCGAATTTGTATCTGCGAGTCTATGTAAAAAAGAAGAGGTATGTCCTTTTTGTATTTGAGTTCGATAAGATCCTCGTCAAAAAGAGGTTTTTAGAACCGCGGAGTGTCTTTATCGCAGCAGAATAGAAAGCCTGACGGAATTAAGTAAGAATGAGAGAAGTTCAAATTAAGTAAAGTTGGCTTTTTAGGCTCAGTTCTTCAGTACAAGATAATTCCAAGCTGAGATTAACATCGAGTTAATTATTGAGTAAACTCTGAGTTGCTTCGGAATCTCAAACTTACGGACAAAAGTGGTTCGACAAGGGTTAACTTGATTCTATCCCTACTAATGCGGGAACAGCTTTTGTATATGCGCTTCAAGTCTACGAGCATAGGTGACAATTATCTAGCATACGTCTATGGATCATCAGCAATTAGAAGATTCTCGGTATTTTGGTGTTGTTGTTAATTGGATGTGAAGAAGTTACATTTCCCAGAATCCAAGCTATCAGCAAAGACATCGGTCTGGCATACGTTAATAAGTCTTCAGAAAATACACATCCATATCCGGAAATAATCTTCTAAGCTTTTGGAGTACTTGCTCTTTCAGGATCTTGTTTATGTAGGACGACATTGCTGTTTACTCTTTTTGATATAGTAGGCATTTTTTTCTGGAGAACTATCAGCACTGTTGGTGAAGTTCTTGGGTATGACTGTCAAGATTAGAATTGACTAAGAAAGTTCTCAGCAAATCTTGGTGGGTTTTATTAGTAATAGTTTTCAAACTTCTGCGATAACTGCTGACATAGATGTCTTTTCACATTTTGACGTCATTGCAATTATAAACGATTTGTTGACGCGCATTACGTGGTGCCTTATTGGAAGATAGGTTATCAAGGATTCGTTCGTTTCGCTTAGATTTTTGTCTTTGCTAAGATTAGCGTCAGCCATCAGACGAATAGGGGGAATAACATGTAGCATACGAAAACATGCACGTGCCGTAACTATTCGGGACTGATGGAAGTGTGATCATAGCCTCTTCGCGGCGGCCGCTAGTAACAAGCCTTTTAAAAAAAAGGTTTGGCTAATATGATCAGGCTAGTTCCTCAGGTTGGCAACAGGTTAATTCCCTGTTCCGTAAAATTTCGAATTAAGAGACCGACAACAAGCCTCGGAAACGGACTGATCTCACGACGACAACCTACGCAACGAAAACGGCAAAACGATTTACGAATTTTCTTATGGAACGTACGATCGCTCTATAGAGCTCGAGCTGCTCAGCAGCTAGCTGATGCCCTGTCAAAATATAAAGCTGACATAACAGCTCTTCAAGAAATCAGATGGACAGGGTATGGTGTTTTACAGAAGAAAGAATATGACGTATACTACAGCTGTCATACAAAACACCATGTGCTCGGGGTAGGCTTCCTAGTCAGCGAAAAAATGAAGTCTACCATCATCGGCGTTAACGCTATAAGCGAAAGGCTGTGCACCCTTCGCGTGCGAGGCAAATTTACGAACATCAGCCTCATTAACGTTCACGGACCTACGGAGGAGTCCTCAGACGAAGAAAAAGAGACTTACTACGAACAAGTCGAGAGGACCCTCAATGCCTGTCCAAGGTATGACGTAAAAATCTTCCTTGGCCACTACTCGAACTTGATGACGGTACGAACGTACCGAGGTGCCAATATCGACTCGGATCACTATCTTGTTGGTATGGTCTTCCGAGGGCGGATTGCCTTGCGAAGACGTATAGCATCCGCCGATCAGGTTCGAATCAACACGGCCGCCCTGCGCAATGAAAATGCCAGTAACACCTTTGGTAATGCGTTAGGACTCGCTCTAGAATCACTTGATTTAGGGAGAGTAAGTCCTGGAGCCAGTATGCTGGGCGTAGATGAGAAGTGGACACGCCTTAAGAATACTGTCATTAGTACTGCCAACTCCATCTGCAGTCGTAGAAATCGGAACGACTGGTTTGATGACGAATGCAAGCTAGCGACTGAACGTAAGAATGTTGCGTACCGAGCAATGCAACAATCTCATAGAACGCGAGCACGCGAAGAAGAATATAAAGAGCTCAGAAGAATAGAAAAACGGCTTCACAGACAGAAAAAATCAGCCTGGGAGAAGAACTTAATCTGTGAAATAGAAAAAAGCCGAGAGCGAGGGCCGCACCAGGCGCGGAAGTTCTACCAATCCGTCCGAAACAGGACGCAGTACACACCACGCTGCACATACTGCAAGGACGGAGAGGGAAATCTGATCACCGATCCACAAAGCATACTGGAGCGATGGGAAGTGTACTTTAATGAATTGCTAAATGGTCAACTCACTGCAGAAGTGGAGGCTCCACTGCTTCAAGACGAATACCCTATGTTGCCGTCACCAAGCATAGAAGAGGTTGAGAAGGCTATAGACCGGCTAAAGAAAAACAAAGCCCGGGAGCTGATGGTATACCAACCGAATTATTTCAACACGGTGGGCCAGCTCTACGTCAAGCAATTCATTGTATTATAGTGCACGTGTGGGAGCATGAAGAAATGCCAGAAGACTGGCGAAAAGGTATAATATGCCCCATACATAAGAAAGGAGATGTCACAACGTGCAGCAACTATAGAGGTATCACGTTGTTAAGTACCGCCTATAAGATACTCTCCTCTATCCTACAAGACCGGATAACCCCATACGCTAAAACCATCATCGGACAATATCAGTGTGGTTTCATTCCAGGCAAATCAACAACTGATCAGATCTTTACCCTTAGGCAGGCGATGGAAAAATGTCTAGAATTTAACATCCCAACATACCACCTGTTTATAGACTTTAAGGCCGTCTATGATAGCATAGCCAGGGTAGAACTTTACAAAGCCATGAGAGAATTCGGCATCCCAAATGAATTGACACGACTATGTAGGTTGACCATGACCAACGTAACAAGCCAAGTAAAAATAGCCGGATTGCTATCCAGACCAATCAACATCTTTAATGGACTCCGACAAGGGGATGGTTTGGCCTGCCTCCTCTTCAACCTGGCTTTGGAGAAAGCAATCTGTGACTCTGGCACGGCAACAAGAGGGACCATCGTCAACAGGTCCAGCCAGATACTGGCTTCCGCAGACGACATCGACATCATCGGAAGAACCGAGCAAGCTGTACACGATTCCTTCATCCAGATCGAGCAGGCGGCACAAAATCTGGGGCTGCACATTAGTGAAGGTAAAACAAAGTACATGGTGGCGTCGAATGCGAGAGGAACAGTTGGTCAAACAATCAAGGTAGCGGAGCACGAATTTGAAGTGGTGCAATCCTTTAAATACCTTGGGTCAATAGTAGCAGCCGATAACAATATAGAAGAAGAAATACGCGGGCGGCTTCTCAAATCCAACAGAGCCTACTACAGTCTGTCAAAGCTCTTCAAATCCAGAAATCTCACCATAACTTCAAAACTACTGCTGTACAGGACCATGGTTCTGCCAGTACTCACATATGGATCCGAGACTTGGGTGCTTAGCAAAAGGCACTCTGACCTCTTAGCCGCGTTCGAGAGAAAAGTCTTAGAGAGAATTGTTGGCCCCATATGTGAGGAAGGACGTTTCCGGAGACGGTACAATCATGAATTGTACGCAATCTACCTTGAAGCAGATATCGTGACAAAAATTAGGCTCGGTAGACTTCGGTGGGCAGGGCACCTAGCTCGCATGAGCGAAGAGGAACCTGCTCGGAAAGTTCTTTGTGGTACATTCTATGGCATACGACA
Source organism: Baccha elongata (assembly GCA_951217065.1). Taxonomy (NCBI): domain Eukaryota; kingdom Metazoa; phylum Arthropoda; class Insecta; order Diptera; family Syrphidae; genus Baccha; species Baccha elongata. Next base: position 15,551,376 of record OX578274.1, on the reverse strand, counting down.
GCGTGGTAGACCATGCTTGCGCTGGAGAGATGGCGTAGACCAGGATGCCCGGAGCCTTGGGGTGCGCAACTGGATGGCGTCGGCTCGAGACCGGGATAGGTGGAGAGACTTGTTGAAGGAGGCCAGGACCGGACCCCTGTTGTCGAGCCGATGATGATGATGATGAAGATCAGCGTGATTCAACAGCATGCTTTGGGAGAATTCTCAAATATCGAAAAAAGGTCATTTAAAATGGCCGCTTAACTTCTCTGTTAAGGTCTGGTTTCGAAGAAGCTTTGACGTTGCAAGAAAGGGAGAGCCTTCTTTGCTGGCGTCCAAGTACTTGGGTTCTGTTTCTGCTTCTGTTTTAGTTCATTTTAGCCAAAGCTGATTGTTATTTTCACCAAACTGCTGGTTGACTTGGACTATAGAGGTATCGTGTGAATTAAGCTGTATTAAAGTAAGATTTGTTCAAGCTTGATCGCGTTTAATCTGCGAAGTTACTCGTCTTTGACTATTTGACTAGGGATGAGGGCATTAATGTGCCGCATCTTTAAAATTAAGAAACAATAGATACAGGTAGAAGGGAAGACTACGAAAGACACTAAAAGTGGCACTTAGGATTATATTGTTAAATGCAGGAACTTTTTTGGACGTGTTGCCATTAACTGCGGAATGTGCTACTTTCGCGTCAACAGAAAGAAAAAACACCATGCAAACGTGCAAAGAAAAATATTGTATTGACTTTTGTTGCCCCAACTAAAAGGCTAAAAATCTATCAGAAAATTGGGCGATTGTTTAAGTTTATCGAAGCTCATCATCAACTCGTATTATCATTTCTGAATTTTTCCATGAGTTTTTCTCTAAACCACATTTTGCAGTGCATTGTGTACCCTGATGAACACGAGCAATACAGTGACCAAAGTTTTTGACAATACGTTCTACAAAACGCTTATCTTGTCAAATCCTGTGAAACGATTTATCCACCAACAACTCTCCAATTCTCTACTACAATATTTATTTTTCCAAAGTGACCAATGTCCATTGAAAACTGTCCAATCACTCACAACAAAGCATTTACTCTTCACTTAATTCAAAGAAGTATTTCTAATCAAAAATATCAATCGAGAAACATCACTTTACCTAAGAAATTCTACTGCGTCGAGTGTCGGTGGCGACTCTACTTTCGAAGAATTGCCTGCAGGCAATTATTTCCTATCATTTCAATCATTCCTTATCCAACATGAATTTCCCCACTTTCATTATAGACAAAAAAAAAACACAATTGCAACACTGCCCGACCGACAATAAGTTTTGAAAAATTGCTCAAAACACTTTCGTCTTAAAACTGAGGAAAAAGCACAGCCACACAACCGTGGCTAAAGTGTATCCTCGGGCGAGAAAAACGATTCGGTGTCACCGACCGTAGTGATTTGCTTTCTTTGATTTTTCTTAAGGTGCAGAAAGAAAAAAGGAGACAAAAAAAAATATCAAACAACAAAATATATAAGGAGCCTTTTGATGGATCCTGGAGAAAAAGCTCAAAGCCGATTCCTATACACCCCATGCGGTTTTCATAACTATTCCATGTAACACGCGAATACTTCTGCAATGCTGATTTCTTTTATAGCCGTTTGATTTGGTTTTTTTTTTTTTTGTATTTATTTACGTCTTATATTGTGCTGCGGTATTTTTCGAAAAGTATTAGTTAATACAGAATAACGGCGAAATTTATGATTTATTACCCGACAGCTCACTTCACGTGAATATGCGATATAATAAAACACACATAAGCCGTTTTTCTTCGAAATCGCCCTCCAGAGGACTTCCTTTTTTGGGGGGTGGACAAAAAGGGTGGATATTAACGACGAAATTCCTTCGACAATTCGATTGTTAAATTGAAAACCAAGTTGAGTCAGTAATTCTATCATACTCTTATTTACTACATTTTCTCTAACCCCAAGCTACTATTGCCACCTATTGCCGGATTTGACAAACGATTAACTGCTAACATTATTTCTATGGAAAATTAAAGGGTATGCAAATTGATGTTTTGGAAAATAATGCGTGTTGTGTTATTAAGGAGATGGGAGTTAAGTTGTTTTTTTTTATATTTCGATTGGTAACGAAAAGATATTTTTTTTAAATAGTTTTTTTTAGTTTACTTTGGATCGAAACTAAACGGGCGATGTCCAGTGATGTAACGTACATATACTACACACCGATTGTTCTTGTTTTAGCTCCAAGTGGTAACCATGGGATACTGGTCTCGCCCATCCGCAATTGACTTGCTAAACTAATAGGTGCGAGTGTCGAGCAAAAGACAAAAATGGCAACATTATAATGCTGTTGGATAAGACTGGCTGAATAATTTGGCTATACTATTAATTCATTCATTTCAATTACAATCGCGTGCGGTGGATTAATCCAAATTAGAGAATCAACGGTATCACTAACAGCCTCGAGGACAGAAACCTTATACGAGCTGCTCTGGAGTACTAAGAGCTGAGGTCTCTAAGGATTTTTAGTACTTGCCAGGGTTCTGTAAAAAAAATGGTGGGCATATGAACACTTTACGGGTCAACGGCAGCGCTCATATCCCCGTAGTGGGCTACTGGTGCAGTGTGGATCCGGCTTGTCGTTAAAGGCGACTAAGAGATAATTCAAATCTATATAGGCACATAACACTAGAGGGAGCCTAACGACACAATAACACGATTATTTATTTATTCATTTAACCATCTATAAGTTGCAGAAAACTTTCTTTTTGAGTGGGAAATAACTTAACTTTTTGGTGGGAAATTATTTCACTCTTTTGGGTGACGTTACACTTTTTATACAAAATGCGCATACCACACAAACTCGCACCCACCCCAAATCCTATAATGGACCAGGCAGGGGGGTTTCCAGGGGCAGCCCCCCCCCCCCTTACCAATCTCAATTGTTGGCAGCACCGGGAACTAAAATCGCCTCATATTTTCAGCTTAATGTCTCCTGTAGTATAAAAATGGTAAACGGGAACTAATTTCACACAATCTTTAGATGAAATTGGTTCTAACCTTAAGTGAGAATTTAACTTCCCAAGAATTAGTTACCATGTGAAGTGAGTTCCCGTGAAGTTACTTCCCTGCACCGCTTCAAACTGTTCTCGTTTTTTCACTCAAAGCCAAAATACCGCCAATCTTTAAACAGCATTTTCCAATTTTGGTATGCAAAAAAAAAGTTATTTAAACTCCAGGAGTAAGCTTGCTTTGTTATGTTATTCACCCCCCAAACTTGTGAAATTTGAATTTGCTAAAAGAGATTGTGATACAAATGCACCCACAGTCCCACAATCCACATACCCTATCACTAACGCAACAACATAAACGAAAAAAAAAGTAAACCAAATTGATGAAAAATGTATTTCGTGATAATTTTTAACGTTTATATATATGGATATTGTATCCTTGTTCGTTCTGTTTGTAGCTTGCAAATACCTGCGAACAAAACGTTTATCCCCACATTCAAATGGTTGAAAAGAAACATTATCCTGTATCGTATCTACATGTTTGCGGAATCTTGGTGGCAACTAAGTATCCTCTTCCGTTATTTTCCTTTTTATATATAGAGGTATGAACTGAACATATGAATACATACATATGAGTATTCCCTTTGAAAACCAATTTTAATATTGTATGCAAGTGATATTATCCTCATCGCCATCAACATCATCATTATATATACCCCGAGGTTTCCATCTTGAAGTGTAGTGTGTCTAGCTTTGGATGTAAAGAGAATTGTGAAGATATCTTTTTTTGTATGAAATGCAATTCGATGTTAGCTTGTTTCAGAAATAAAACTGTTTGCGTACGTATTTTCTCCAACATCATCCTTCCCTTTTTTTTCAACAACAGATGCTGGCCTAAAGGTAATTCGAGTGTGATTTATTGAAAGTTTCGCCTAAAAAGGATATAACTCCTACAAACTAATACATACTACATACTAATAAAAACAATACTTTCCCACTGTGTGTGTTCTACCTTTAGTAAACAAAAAAAAAAAAAACTTCGCCACTCTGATGTGCCTGTGTCATAAGTTTTAATTTAGCAACGGTGCTACAAGAGCAAATTTTTATTTTGTTATTCAAGTGCCTTATCCCTTTTTCATTTGTGCAATTTCTAAGGATTTATATTTAGAAAACCTTTTTCTTCAACTGCATCTCTCGTTATTGCTGCCAGCCAACCAATCCCAATTGCTAATTCTATATGGAACTGGACCTGTCGTCATATAGCTTAGGGTTGGGGTTGGTTGGTACAATTCTATTGCCATCTCACAACCCACTGTATTACAATAATTTTTAATTACCGGAGTAAACGTAATTATGAATTTTATATTTGCGGTTAACTGCGAACAAAGGACGAGCACAATGTTTTCGCTTTTCCTTTGAATTTCCAAGCCATTTTCTTTCTAGACCCTAGCGCCCCATTCTTCTTCTGGCATCTTCTTCTTTTACAGTAGTGATGCTGTACTGGCTTTAGTCACCACTCTCTAAAGCTGTTGTGTGACAATGGTCCTGGGTGCGATGATGAAGTTATATTCCATGCTGCTGCATGCTCTAAGAAAAATGCAAAAAAAAACCTTACACACGAATGGCGAACAAAATGGCTTGTTCTTTAGTTTTTAGCTGTTTCGGTCCATATACAAATGTATATTGCCATAAGGACATTTGGCTTCACATCCTTTTTTTCAACAGAGCTTTTTTTATTTCTGTCTTTACTTATACATATATTGTTAATATATATTTTTTTATTTATATATTTTAATTTCCCAAGTTTTCTCTAAGTTAATGAATAATTGCTTGCAGTTAGCAAGGACCTCTTAATGAGTTGTGAAATAAACTTCGCTTGACTTTGATTTTAAATCATAACTGCTGTCATATTCCTTAGAAAATGTCGAGAGGGCACAACGTTTATTTTTTTAATTATCCTTTTCCATTGAAAAGCACTTTTTCATTTTCATCTCCACTTCCAATCCTTGGTTCACTGCTTCTTCTTTTACTTTTTTTTTTTGTGGATGACTGGCAACCATTTTGGATCATTTAAAATCCAATTTTATTCGATTTCGCCTATATAATAACTGTACAACGGCTAAAAAAAACATACTCAATTCAAAAACACCATAAAACATTCCCGTAATGAGGTATTCAATATGCAACCAAATAGAAAGCATCCCATTCAGAAAAGCCTACCCACATCAGCATCCGAGAATATCCTGTTCAGAAAGTTATTTCAACACTGAATGGGTTGGTTTGCTTCCACATGTGTGATGTCAAGGACCCTTGTTTAGATATAGGTTGGGGAGTCCAGTGTGGTGGCATCTTGCAAGGACACAATGCTTGGCTGCTGCTGCATTGACAGCAACAGGCTGATAAGGCAGCCCCTATGATATGGTCTCGGAGACGATGGCTGGTATTATAGACGCATTCATAAATTTGTCCATACTGACTCTGGTTGTGTATACAAAACTTAGTCGATGAAAGGATGTTTTGAACGTAGGCCAACGCGTCCATTCAAAAAACTGATGCTGCTGATATGATACGATTGCAAAATTCATATAGATATATTCTTGCATTTCCCGTAACTCTACCCATCCAAATACGTATAAGTGCAATCTAAAAAGAATATAGTTTGTGCTTGGTTGGTTGGTTACATCGGTCAAAAAGGAAAACTTATTGAAGTTTACGATTTAATACTTCTGTCATTCAATATGTAGATACGTAACATGTACACTATGGTTCTCTAATTAAATTCGGGATGCACATCAGAAGAACCTTTGTACTCGTCTATGCGCCTTATAGTCAAAGAGAAATTCAAAGTCGATTATATTCAAAAAACAGTTTTGCTCATTTTTCTTTTACTTTGGACACTGGGTGCTTATTTTTGTTTTTTTTGTGGGTTATTTTGTGTACAGTTTTCGACTATATTAGTCTGCATCCTTTGTGTAAGAATTTGTATACAAACTTATATACGTAGAAGGATTAAAATGAAGAAGAACACATCCCTGGGTGTAGAAAAAGAATACCAGCGACTCGAAAATTCGCAGTCAGCAAACAAATTTGCACATGTACCATACAGTACCACGCCTCGACGCTATCTCCATGTCATCGTCATCATCCTGAACCTTCGTTCTTCATATAGAGCAAAGAATTGAAAAAAAAAACAAGATAAAAATTCTATCGAAGCGCATACACATATTATATGTGAAGAATGGCAATAGCAGAGATGATGATGTGGACAAACCTGGGCAATACTTTCCTGGATGCAGATTCCGGAACGAAGGACCAAAGCGATAGCGACGTCAAGCGGCATGGCGAGCGATGTTCGTTAGTTCGAGCTGATGGTAGTATAGTTGGGTTGTTCATCTTCTTCTTCTTCATCTATTATAACGTCCTCAAACCCCATTGTGCAATATAGCTGCTGTTGTAGTAGTAGCAGGTCTAACGAATCAAATAAATTTGTTGGTCAATTAAAAAACTGCATAGTGCACCATGAATCTCCCAATGGGTGTCGCCTGGTGGCGGACCAGCTTTCTATTTTCCGCCATAAATATTCTTCCGAGAGCATGTGAAAGTTGATTCGAGATGCATGGATGGAAAAAAAGGGGGGCTTACCATCAAGTTTCTGGGTGAACATATAAAGAAGGAAAAAATCATCCAGTCGACAGTTTTTTTTATATATTTTTTTCTTCCTACATATATATAGTATAAGTACCCATCCTTGATGGCGAAGAAGAAGAAGCCGCATCACAAAAAACGTGTACGGTAACAATTTTTCCAATTTACCATATTAACTGAGAAGAACACATAGAGCACATTCGTTCGGTATCCCTAATAGGGACAATAATGAAATAGTGGAAAAAAGGAATCGTAGATTTAAGGTAGCACACGATTTTTTGTATGTTCATATCCTTTTTCTTGTTTTTCATTTTGTTATTTTTTGCTTTATGGTGGATTGGTTAGTGGGTGTTGTGTTTTACTCAGTTCTTTTTTCCAATGACTTGGGCATGTCCCTATTGATGTGGAAGTGGAGTATGCGCGTTTTGGATCACCAATAATTTTCTCAATGCACCTGTATGGAATATAGTTTGATATCCAATAGTGATTGGCAGATGCAATCGATATCAAGATATGAGCAATAAAGATATTGCTTTGTGTTGATTTTTGGAGTGTCAGAGTGAAATGGGGATGCAAGCATTGAGTTGACATGTGTAAAGGAGGATGGAGCAATTGTTTGAATTTTGGTACTTTTACAAATTGCTTTAGGTGAATTCAAAGCTGTTGAAGTAGGTACTTATGGTTTTTTTTAATTATGTTTTTTTTTTATATGAGTTTAAATTAAATCTGAATAGTAGATCAAGTTAATAGTTTATAAGCCTGTCATTAAGTTTCAATTGGCAAATTTTTTTCATCTGCTAGTGCTTGCTTTAAGCTCTATTTGAAAGATCTGATAGTGTAGAAAATAGTCTCTTGGGACTTGATGTACATACGGTCCACAAGTCCAAGCCACCTGGGCCGCTACAAAACTCCTAAGTTACGCACAAGACCGAAAATTACTCTAACAATGTTTCTCTCAATTTACCCAAGCTGGTTTTTATCCGAATATGTCAACGCCCAAGCTTCTGCTCCAAATAGAAGGACTGGAATGATCAAAGTCTTGCATAACGTCTTCTTCGTTTTATAATAAAGAGTCTTAATACCTTAATATATTCTGGGCTCAAGGAAACATCGGCTAGCAAGAGCAATTCTCCGCTCGATCTTTGCACTGATATCATTTTTGGTTGTGACGTGGATACCGCTTAGTCAAAGTTCTTGACTACTTTGAAGTCATAACTATCCATCGTGATGTTTTGGCCAAGTCGATGATGTTTAGACTGCTTTCTTATTGACAGCGAGATTTCTCAATCGTCATCCTGCATAAGCAGATGAGTTTGGCAGGGATACCGAGACACGGCATGCATGGGTCTGTAGATACAGTTCTTGTCTATCCAAATTATCATTAGCGAATTTCAAAGCTAATTGTTTGTGAATAGGGTTCCATTGACCGGGCATGTTAACATCCAACCAGCGGGATGTTGGTTATCTTCGCCATTAAGCAGTCTAGAAAATTGCACTATGTGCCTGCTACCTTATTCTCCCATCTCATCACGGCAGGCTTCCGTTCTAACCTTGTAGTCTTGGGTATATCGTTCCACCCATGTTAGAATTTTCAATCACCACCCATACCAGTACAAACCTTTATAGATTTGACCGCACGAGAAGTACACTCTCTCTGTCTTTCCCCATGTTAACATTTCACCCCTCCGCAAAGGCTGCTGTCCTAAGTCCGTTTTTTAAAGGTTTTTGTAGTTATTCCATTATTATTGTTGTTACATTATTTGTACTATAGAATGTCAGTTTTTATTACTGACCATTCTATTAATTTTCATTGAATGTGTTTGAACAACAACAACAACTTAAAGGCGCTAACACCAATTTTAAACGAATTTTATTTACTCGTTTACGAATGTTATTATTCGTTTCTTTTTCTATCTTTGGCTGGAGATATAGCTATTTCAAGGATTGCCAATTCCTTTCATCAGTCTCCTTTTAGTGGTATTGAGCTTTAATCCAATTTTATTATGAAAAACTTTTTCACATGCCCATCGTGAGATTCGAACCCACGCCTTCAGATTTACTCAGTCTTCGAAGTAGTATGCACAACGCATTCCACTATACATACAGATTTGAAATTCATTGTCCATGTCCATACTGATCTGAAATTCATTGTCCTTGTTTCGTTGTTGGGGACGTCAACATAAGAATCATCCGTACACCGTTGTTGGTGTTTCGGAACTAGTAGTTTATTTTTGTGTTAGAGAAGTAACTCCGACGCACAACCAGTATTCTGGATGACCAACTTGTTAGTTCCAAGTTTGGAGAACCGTAGTAGCCCTTATAAGGTTTCACTAATTAGTTAAGCTTGACTGAAACACCAGTTGAACTGTTCGAGCCAGCGTAGATTGCATCAAGGGACTGATGTACGCCAACTTTTTTGAGAATTAGTTAGCCCTGAAGTTCAGAAGCGTTTTTTTTACCTTTAAAGCTTTAAGGTTCTGAAACCTTGACTATTTGACGCGGCAGATCGTCTATACTTCAATGCGTCAGGTCAGCAGATCTTCAATGCGTTATGGCGTCAGAGCGTCAAAGCGTCATAGTTTCAGAGCCTCAAAGCGTCAGAGCGTCAAAGTCACAGCTTTAAAGCGTCAGAGCGTTATAGCGTTATAGCGTTAGAGCGTCAAGGTGTAAAAGCATCACAGCATCACGGCATCAGAGTGTCAAAGCGACACAGCGTCAAAGCGTCAGAGCGTAAAAGCGTCGCGGCGTCAGAGCGTCAAAGCGTCACGGCGTGAGAATGTCAAAGCGTCAGAGAGTCATGGCGTCAGAACGTCAAAGAAACAAAGCGTCAAAATAACAAAACTTTGACGGTTTAACGCTTTGACGTTTCAAGTACCCGCTGTCCTGATCATATAGAAGTCTTCCGCTGTGGCCTGGACAGAAAGTGCCTTATTGGACATATTTCTCCTCATCTCTCGATCTAGAACAGTGAAGACTTTCGTTGCAACATTGTGCGTTGCAAGTAATAAGTTTATTTTAAAAAGTTTAGGAGTTTAGAAGTAAAAACAAAAGAAATAAAAAAAAAATTATTTCCAAGTTTGTTAATTTATTTTAATATATTCTTAGTTTTTAAACATTTATCAATTCAATAAAAAGTTGGTTCCAAAAAAGTATTTGAATAAAAAACAAAGAAAGCAAACAAATATTTAACCGTCCAATATTTAAAATAATGATTAAACTTAACTTTAAATTAAAGTATAATCGATAAATGAATACTCTTGCATATACAAGACTGTTTTGTTCCATTCACTAACCAAACAAATTGATCACCAAATTAATTTTTCATAAAGTCATGTGTTTATTTTTCTTAAGTACAAATGATATTATAATGTGATGTTAGTGCAGAGTATAAGTATACTTCGCATCCTCATTTGCAAAAAAGGCATTCAAATTTCGCAAGTTGGGGTGGATTCAAAAAAAGTAAAAAAAAAAAAACAACATACAATACAAGACACCAACATTGAACATGATGCGACAACAAAGCACACCCCTGTTGGAATTTATGTTTATTTTTGTGTGTGTAAATTGCAAAATGCCCTTTAAGACTGCGGTTAATTCACAAAAAATAAGGAACAAGCGATACTATTATTCGCGTTCCTCGGGGATTTTGGGATAAGTTGAACGATTGGCATACATAGCACCATATCAGTGAAAGTATAGGAAGGTAGATTTAGCATATATGGGAAGGAAGAAAAAAAGGGGATCAAAGTTCACACGCAACCGTGTGTCGTGCGCTCCCAGGTTCATAATTTAAATATGCTTATGTCAAGCGGTCGTTCAAAGCAATTTATTGTTAGCACGGAACAGAAAAAAATTATTTAAATGAATGTGCACGGGTAATGGAATATCGATTTTGATTCAACAATTCCCACTTGTCCCAAATATAGAAAGGTACATAATGGAACACATCATCCCCTCCAAACAAACACACACACAGAAACAATTTTTAACAAAAGTTGACAATGGCAATTCATCATCGGCTAACACTGAATTTGAATCGAATTTATTAATTAGCATTTTACAAAATTCTTCAATTCTTCGTTTGTGGCAGGACACAATAAAACTTTCTGAATATTCATCACTGATTTTGATGAACATAAGAATTAAAACACAAAAACAGCCTCTTCTTCGAAGCACCCTCCAAAATTTCTCTGTTAAAACTCAATCAGTTGTACCACGAGCTAATGTGTAAGAGATAATTATTTTGGGGGTTCTCTCTGCGAAGCAGTTTCGTTTCGGTTAGATGGATGGACGGATGGATAGATGTGATACGTGGAGCTTGAGTGTTTTTTGCTAATTGAATTCATTATTGTCAGATACATAAGACATTTCAATTTCCACCCACTGATCCGGCGAACAAATAATGCAAATTTTTCGTATATCCTCCTTCCGCAATCTCCTTCGAATGTTTGATTTGCATATGGAAAATCAGTTCCAGAAGACGTTGCTTTGCTTTCTCCAACTTCTTCTTCATACCATAACGTGAAAGGCACCGTGAAATGACGGAAGAAGACACCAAATCTCAATAATTGGAAAACAACAAAACCAGGAATTTTCAACATAATTTCATTTGTGGTATTTGATTGTTTTCGGTGTACCTTAGCTTCTTATATATAAACTGTGATGGTGGCTTATTATAGTATAGTTTGGTCCTTGAGCCGGAGCAGTAAAAGGTGCGAGAAGTGACAACAAACGCCTTGGCAAACAACATAATACTTGGCTCAATTGTGAATTCACAATACGAAATTTTGATTAACTCTTGTGATTTATTCAAATGAAATAATATTTCAATTCTAATGCGATTAAAAATATTTTCCTTTAGAAATTCCTTGAGATTTTTTGACTGTAGACGCGCATAATATAATTGGTACAAAATATTAATTTATATCTTCATTGAAGGGGACAATTGAAAATTTGATTCTTAAACTTTTAGTTGAACAAAAGATGTAATTTTTTTTATTAAACGAAGTTACTATTTATAAAGGTTTTTTGTTCGAAACATTAGAAATTACACAAAATATAGAAGAAAAGCAAAAAATGGATTCACCCATCGCCCTGATGTCTGTAAAAATAGAGAAGGCAACATTGTAGTAGAATCCCAGCTAATGTTAAACATAGATAGGGATAACTTCAACCAGCTGCTAAATGGTGATGAAAGCTTAGATCCCGCCTTTAAGCAGTCTCGGAAATTTTACTTGGTTGTTAATCTGGAGTTCCAACCACCTGACAAAAATGAGATCAAGGTCGCCATTACCCGCCTCAAATTGTTTAAAGCAGCCGGTGATGATGGACTACAAGCAGAGCTATTTAAGCATGCTGGAGAGGATCCATCACTTTATCTTCAAGTAGATAATCTACACCTATAACACAGACTCAAAACGCTTCCTGGGTGTTCATTAACTTCATCCTGGTTGCGTTTATATACTTGTTAAACCGTTAATAACGTTAATAAAGTTTCCGCACACCACGCCTACTTTATCAATGATTGAAAACCTTTTTTCAAGTGTAACCACAATTTTGCACCTGAGAGATATCTGTTATAGTAAGTTGAGAAAATTTCATTCTGGAAAAATATTAGGTACCTAAGCAATCTACCGAGCTTTCATACCAAAGCCTCACGTTGGGCGCCAATGAAAAAAACCTAGGCAGGACCACATGAGCGACTTTAATGCTTTGTGGGGATATTGTAACTGATCTCTTTGATTTGTAACAATCTCTTTGATCAGTTCCAATTATTACAAAAATCAAGCTTCTCGCAACACAGTCACTAAAATAATTAGCAAAGTGAGTGGTTTCAGTGGTGTCGTTGTGGATATTCTTTACGGACGAGTTAAAATAAAATCCTGACCCTGACCCACCCATGTTAAACGACTTCTTATTGTTTTTCTTTGAAAAATGCCATAATTCAATTAGAAACGATAACGTATTTTGATTATTAATGTGATTGATTATTAATATGCCCCGGATGGTCGATAAGTTTATATCCAATCTCTCTGAAGCAATTTGAGTATTAACATCCTAAAGGAAAAGGACTTTATCAATTCTATCAGTCCGTCGTCCAACGACATTTTTAAATTCTATTTAAATTTATTTTCCACTAAATTGCACATTCCTTGATTCGTTTCGTTTGCGTATGGCGTGTATTCGTTTCTCTCTTCTACTTTCGATGGCCAGATTTGTCGAAGGATATGCAAATTTCCGCTAAAAGTACACATAAATCATTTGAAATCAGTAACCGCACTGCTCCTGAGCCTTTGACGTCCTGTGCGCGATTCCCCTCTCACGTACTAGATTCCTTGGCAATATCCTCAGTTAGCAATCAATTGCCAGAGAACTACAACAGTTGGGAAATGGCGTCGTCTACTAAAGAAAAAAGAAGACATTTTTTAATGCAAATTTATTTCCCAAGCGTTGTTGTTACCAAAACGGCTTATATACCAACCAAGCCATCAACAACTTGGATATCTGTTTCTTATTAGCTGAGATTAATCTCTATCCCATAATCAATTATTGCTTCAACTTCAATGAGTTGAAAAATTGGGAATAGCGAGAGGCTAGGCAGCCGCCCCCTACCCACAACGTCTCGCGTTTTTTGTTCACCAACACCCCTTCCCAGGGTTTTGGTTTTTGGTGGCATTAATCCTGGGCGTCGGCAACAGCGACGCGGTGGCAAGGCGGTTAGCGGTCCTTGGGGGAGAATGGGACATTGGCAACAGGAAATTTCCTTAAGTGCACGATTACCCTTGTGATTTTTGAGAAGAATTTTAATAAGCTTTACACCAGTGTGTATTATACAACTCTGATTCCAAATGCCGCACCCTGCTGTGGGATATTGTACAATGTACATGTACTACAATAAGGTGTTTGTTTGTTCCAACTTTGGTGGAAATATGTTCCGATTTTTTTTTTAAATCTCGTTTTTGGGAGGAGGGTGGTCTTTTATAGAAAGAGAAATATTTATCACATTTTGCCAATTTCATATTTTCAATTAATTTTGTTCAGATTTTATATTTGATTTCGCCGCTTGGCTTTAGACAATTGAACTGAACTGAAAATTTATAAATTTATGCGTTTGGTATTGTCGGCTATACTTGGTAGTTTATAAAATATTTCATTATACTTTCATTAGGGACAAAACAAACTGAGTTATATTTTGTTCAAGATGTTATTTTCAACAAGAAGGCTTTGTCGGACTTTCTTGTTTATAATTTGATGAAATATTGCCAATGTCATACGAAGCATATTCCTCTAATTTGACCTTTACATTTTGTAAAAAAAACTCTCCGGCCGAGAAAGGCAAATGGTTAGGAAGAGATTGGTCCCTATACAACTCAATCTGGACAAGAATGTGTTTGTCGTAACTTTGACTACAAACTAACGTTCCAGCCAAGACATATCGCATCAAAGGCCCTACCAGGTTAAATGCGATATGTGAGATCGAATCCCGCTAATACCAGAGCGTTTTATATAGATAAGTGGCAGCACCGTTCACCGTTGGGAACGAGGGGAATAAAAAACCTCTGTTTCTTATGCAGAGACAATAAATTAAATTCATCTTGTGAATCCTACGCAAGGGCAAGACGAAAAACTTCATTATATAATATTTTGTTTGTGGTAGTAACAAGCCTTTTAAAAAAAGGTTTGGCTAATATGATCAGGCTGGTTCCTCAGGTTGGAAACAGGTTAATTCCCAGTTCCGTAAAACTTCGAATTACGAGACCGACAACAAGCCTCGGAAACGGACTGATCTCACGACGACAACCTACGCAACGAAAACGGCAAAACGATTTACAAATTTTCTTATGGAACGTACGATCGCTCTATAAAGCTCGAGCTGCTCAGCAGCTAGCTGATGCCCTGTCAAAATATAAAGCTGACATAACAGCTCTTCAAGAAATCAGATGGACAGGGAATGGTGTTTTACAGAAGAAAGAATATGACGTATACTACAGCTGTCATACAAAACACCATGTGCTCGGGGTAGGCTTCCTAGTCAGCGAAAAAATGAAGTCTACTATCATCGGCTTTAACGCTATAAGCGAAAGGCTATGCGGCTATGCTATAAGCGAAAGGCTATCACGGACTTACAGAGGAGTCTTCAGACGAAGAAAAAAGAGACTTACTACGAACAAGTCGAGAGGACCCTCAATGCCTTTCCAAGGTATGACTTAAAAATCATCCTTGGGGATTTGAACGCAAAAATAGGTCGGGAGCCGGTATTCAGGCATTACGCAGGCACCCATAGTTTGCATGAGAACACTAATGACAATGGACTTCGAGTCTTAGAATTGGCAGCATCGAAAAACATGGACGTCGCGAGTACCAGGTTCCCGCGAAAAGATATCTACAAAGCCACCTGGGTATCACCTGATGGAGTCACTCGTAACCAAATAGACCACGTGTTGATAGACCGTCGCCACTACTCGAACTTGATGACGGTACGAACGTACCGAGGCGCCAATATCGACTCGGATCACTATCTTGTTGGTATGGTCTTCCGAGAGCGGATTGCCTTGCGAAGACGTATTGCATCCGCCGATCAGGTCAATCAACACGTCCGCCCTGCGCAATGAAAATGCCAGTAACACTTTTGGTAATGCGTTAGGACTCGCCCTAGAATACCTTGATTTAGGGAGAGTAAGTCCTGGAGCCAGTATGCTGAGCGTAGATGAGAAGTGGACATGCCTTAAGAATACTGTCATTAGTACTGCCAACTCCATCTTAGGCAGCAGTCGTAGAAATCGGAACGACTGGTTTGATGATGAATGCAAGCTAGCGACTGAACGTAAGAATGTTGCGTACCGAGCAATGCAACAATCTCATAGAACGCGGGCACGCGAAGAAGAATATAAAGAACTCAGAAGAATAGAAAAACGGCTTCACAGACAGAAAAAATCAGCCTGGGAGAAGAACTTAATCTGTGAAATAGAAAAAAGCCGAGAGCTAGGTCCGCACCAGGCGCGGAAGTTCTACCAATCCGTCCGAAACATGACGCAGTACACACCACGCTGCACATACTGCAAGGACGGAAAGGGAAATCTGATCACCGATTAACAAAGCATACTGGAGCGATGGGAAGTGTACCAGGACCGGACCCCGGTTGTCGAGCCGATGATGATGATGATGATGATAATATTTTGTTTGGACAACGGAAGAATTCTCCGCTTACAGAAGATTGCAAAGATTTCCCGCCATCATTTTATCCACCCTACGCTAATAAGGGTTTTCAGCGAGAAGTTAAATTTGTTGATTGTGATGTTGGAAACTTCTTTTGTGAGGTGCAGCTATAAAAAAGTATAGTCTTCGAAAAATCTATTAAAAAAAAACCTAATAAGATTTCCAATAACTCGGAACAATTTTGTAGGCTTGCGCAAGAAGTTGGTCTTCACCATTTCCATGAACATAGTCTTCTGAGCATTTCGCATTTGATAGAATTGGAATTAAGTAGCAACCATGTTAATATTGGAATGTCAGAGTTTTTGCATTATCTGGTTTGCATCTGCCTTCTCCGGCTGGTGCAAATTTTTCTTCCAATTCTTAATAAACGCTCTCAGTACTCTTCATACTCTTCTTCCAAATTTGAATACTGCAAACAAAGAATATCTTTTTTGCAAAGTCTGCCGATTCTATCTCTGTATGTTAATATTCATCTCTAACATTGATATGAGAAATTTGGCCTTAAGTCACATTTCCCATCATCATTAAATAAACACAAATTAAGTTACTAAAATAGTCTCACCGACAGCTCCGAAGAACCACGGTCTAGTGACTAACATTCTCACCCAATTCTTTTGTGTGCATTGTTAAATCTACATGATTGGAGCGAACCTACAATTTTTCGTCGAATCCGAACGACAAAGTTAATAGTCCCACACATTAACCACTACGCCACGGGGTACTACGAGTCACGTCCAGTTTAAAATATGATGCAAAGATGAAACCATCGACATGGTATTTCATGCCAGACATAGAATAAAGTCATAGGGTAACATGATCAGGCTTTTAATTTTTCGCCTCAAGAGTCAAAAGTTTCGCGGAAGTTGTACAATATTTTGGATTTGCCAAATATTCGGTTAAAGTCGAACGTTCGATTCACTGTACATAAGTCACTTTTCTTTTCTTCTTATTGCAATATCAATTATTGCAATAATTACAATTACTCCTTATTGCAATATCAATTATTGCAATGTCAATTTATTAAAAACACTCCCCTTAATGTAAAACATCTAAAGCCATCTAATTCCAAATCCATTCAATAACTATAAAACATCCAACAACTTAAACTTATTACATAACTCCAACGACAATTAAAATCTTGTTCTAACTTCTAAAATACAAGTTAATTTAACTGGAAAGCATTAATAAACAATACGAATAACAATAATGACCAAAAAACGAGCGCGCCCAAAAATATACCATTCACACACACAAGTAACCAACGTTTCACTTAAAATGTCGGCATTTCCATTCAAGCCATTCAAGTGAAAACATTCCAAATTGAAATTATTAATAAATCATCAAAGTACAATTAATTTTACACATAAAAACCGAATTAATAAAAATTTACAATGACTTTTGCTGCCGTATATGCAATATCGAACGTAACGCAAGCATACAACAACCGCTCTCTCGGTCGTCCACATTATTTGGTCCTTATCGACTTTACGCATCCAAAAATGGCCAAACGGGTGCCAGAGCAGTTAATTTAATTTGATGAGGTCATCCATTTCATTATTACGTGTTTAATATTGCAGCTTATATTAATGGTCCAATGTTCAATTCACGACCATCAGAATTCCAGAATGTTATTATTCCACCGAAACCATCATCAGGAGCCAAAAGACTACATATATAGATATACAGAACAACAACAGGAACAACAGACCAAGCCAACGAAACCATACCAAACCAGTCCGGCAATAATATTAAAGCCAAATAATATTCATTTTAAAATAAAGGCAGGTAATAAATGTGCAAATAAAATTAACACGGTGAAATTAAAAAGAAAAAAATTACATCACATACAGTTCAGGACCTATGAGGAAAGTTGGGACGGTAATCCACATTTTACATATATTATAATGGAGTTATTTTAGCCTCAAATTGGATTTTGTGTCAACCAAGCTTTTGAAGTGTCAAACGCAGTTGTAAAGTGTGTCCTTGTTGCTTTTGTGGATTGTTGACTGTGGTCCTTTATTATCATTATTAATTTATGAAAATTTTGATTTTAAGCGCTTTTGTATTTTTTGAGAAAATTTTTCGCTGATGATTTTTCTTAAACGGCATCTTTGACAAATCCTAAAGATGCATCATTACATGCTTGAGAGTTTCTGCTGACTGACGTATCACTAGCAGAATAAATTAAAAAAAATGGCATACTTGGATTACTAAGATGATCTTTTTGTCTTATGCCGAAGTAGACTTCTTCATCTTCTTAAAGTCCCACAGTCAGGAGTTGATCTATGCCTTAACCAATATGTCTATCCACTTAGTAATTATAAAGGCTCATCACATGCAGTGCCAGTGCCTTCTTCGTTGTAGTTTAATGATCAAAAGAAGACAAGAAGCAAAAAGTCATGAGATTTCGAAATACAAGGAAACGTCTGATCACAATCCGTATCGAATTTAAATTTGACTGATTATATAACCATGACCGCGGGGAAGTGATGGATGAAGAAGAGTTCCTGTCAAAACCAAATGCAGCGACACCAGCATTCACTTGATCTATGATATGAAACAATCTATAACCTGGAAACTTTTCGACATTTTCTGAGGTCAACCCAACGAACCTCATGAGCAGATCAGTAGGTGAAGTGAAGAGATCATAGCACCGTCGGAAAAGGCGAAGAAAAAGAAGAACAATCACTCAATCTTCTCGAGGTTGGATGCTTCGTACTCTCCCTTGTTCGCAAAATCTTCTTCTGTAGTATTTTCCTGTTCCAAAATGCGCTATTTTTTAGCTTCCACATGGTCGCATGTGCATATTTTGTTTTCATTTAGATCATCCGCATTCATCATCCTAATGCGGGTTCTTTCTCTGGAATAGATGGTAGCCCACGATGGTTTCAACTATTTTTATAAATGATAGTTTGAAACTTGGACCCCTGGGTTGCGTCACTGGGTTGCTCAGCGTAAAAATTTAGATTTAGGTGCTCTCTGAATTCTCTGGCAACTTCAGGTAAGCTAAGACTTCCAACGTCGAATTTCTTCTTTTGAGTTCTTCGCACTTTTTTACCGTTAGAAAACGAGTTTCGAGTATTGCAGCAACAAGGAAGTGGATAGATCTATGTCTACTCCTCTAAATGTATGCACCTTAAAGGTGCCTGTCCATAGTGTCCATTTGAGAATAATTTCGCTAGAGAGTAGCGATCTGATGGCTGTCCCCATAGTGACGTGCTAAGTAAATAGGGCATTCCTTAAAACATAAGAAGCAGCATAGTTACACCCTAAACCCGACGACGACGCAGTCGAGACCCTTTCGACCTTAAAATAAACGAAGAATAGTACTGCAATAAAACTGATTTAGACATTTAATTAAAGTAGTCTGATGTTCGTAAATTAAGAATAAGTAAAGTGAAGGAAAACCTTTGTTTTCTTTTACATCATAGAAAAAATTGTAAGAGGTTTTCAATCGTTTGATTAAAGGAATCAAGGCCAACTGCAATCCCCCAAAGAAAACTCTCCTTAACTACGGCCTTGTTCAAATATGTGGGAGGATTCTACTTTCCACCTAACGTACAGCACTTTCATTTTGATCTAACTCTAAAACAAATAAACTTTTATCTTGAAAAATATTTGATTTTTGACATATGAAGATTTTCTTTGACATTCGCTTGATAATAATGGATACCCAAAATGGTTTTGAAATATTAAAGATAAAATTATAAATCATCTTCCTTCATCGTTTTCATCGTGTTGTCTAGTATTTTTGTTTTCTTTGGAATCGGATAAAAATTGTGGCATTGTTATTAGGTTTAAGATTAAGGTATTTATTGAGGTTTTAGTTGTACGTATACTATTAAGAGAGCGAGAAGGAGGGAAGCTTTTCAGTTATGTGGTGTATCATGTTTTTTAATAAGTGTTCGGCCATAGTGAACAAACTTTGTTTACATTTTATTAAATAAAGGCAATTTGATGTGCTGCGATGCACATTCTTTATCGTTATCAGAAGATGAGGGATAAAATCAACGTGTGTGAGATAAGTAGTTTCATATACATATACAAATGCTAACATGTGAACGAGAATAAACTATACATCATTTTTTACTTCGTTAAAAGAATCAAAACGCTCCTTATTTGGATAAATTATTGTTTGTCTTACTTGCCTTCAGTAATTGAATCATAGATTGGTGTATCTCGTATTTTTATGCAAGTTAAGCAAACAGGTAGATAAGAGTAATGTTTTATATTGGTATTGAAAGACGTTACAAGTCTGTAGCGTACATACATCTTATCAAGTCATCAAGTGTTCTGGAGAAAGAACATTTATAGAAATTGATTTTTTAATAGTTATCCTTTCTTTATATTCTGTCGTATTTGGTGAGTTTAATTTATAAATTTTTATTTCATCGTTTGAGGGTATGACACATTTATTAATTGAAATTACGAGTTATATGGTGTGTTAGCGATAACTCATTGATTTTTGTTTGCTATTTGGTGTTTATTAATAGGGGGAATATGTATAAAGGGTTGGGCAAAATAAATAATATAGGGAGACGATTGTCTTTTCATTTCCTGACCCCTCGAACGACCGACAGTTTTAACTGAAGCTTTGATTTTCAAATGTAATGTAAATGAAGTTCAAAAATTTACCAGAAAAGATATAAATAATTTGAGCTATTTTTCCTTAATGAGATTAAAGAGGTTTTTGCAATATTGTAAACTGAGCACAATCGTTTGCAGGCAAAGGATTTTGTAAACCAAGAAAAAAACGGCATACTCTGAACCAAAATGGTGATTTTCGTTGCAGAAAACATAACTTTTCAACGAATTAATTTATTGCATACATTTTCTAATTAAAGGAAATTTCCAAAACTATAAAATGGATGAATTTGTGTAACAGAGCTTATCAGAAGGGACTTAGAAGGTTAATTTAGATAATAGATTTAACAGCATTATTTAAAAAAATTACAGTATCGCAAATCTTGTAATACAAAAACTTAAATATTAAAAAGGGGTTCCAATATTAAATTTGTTATAACAGTGGGCAGATAAAGTTTACGAACCATTTTAACTTGCTCTATACTGCCGCTAACTTCGTAAAGGCCTAACTACATTTTCACTTTTCGAAGATGAAGAAGGCAAATCTTTTTTGCCTACCGCAATAAAGAATGTGAAAAATACCAAAAAATATGTTTCTCTAAGCTCAAGTTGTGCTTTATTTTGTGTATATTATATAAAATAATAATTGAGCTACTTATGAACGGGTTACCCGATTTTATTTCAAAAAATATTTTTAGAAATGTCTAGATGATTGGATCAAATTTTATTGACAAAACTTTGCAAAAGTGCTTAGTTTTAATTTTAATTAATTTGTCAATTTATTTTTTTGTAAATTCAATATTTGAAAAACGTTTTGACCAAATTTTTTAATTTTTTGTACAGTAAATGTGAACTATTTAGCACTAAAAATTGTTATACTTTAAATTTGCAAAAAATTTAATTTTAAAAATTATTAAGTAAACATCGATTTATTTAAAAAACCGCTCTAACAATTTTGGAATTATTTTCTTGGTAAACTAATATTAAGACAATAAAATTTTCTTTCATTTTGGCTTGAATCTTTTTAAAAAGCAGTTTTAGCACTTTTGTGAAAAATGCATATATTTTTTTGTTATTGTATTTTAAATTAAACATCAAATTTAGTTTTATTAAAATTAATTATATTTTCATGGCAACTTGCTTCATGAACAATTCGTGCGAACCAGCACAACAAGAGCAATTTCGTGCGACCCAGTCGAGCATTTTATTTTTTTAGTCTTACTTGGTATATGGGTGATTTATCTCTTCCACTCATTATGATCATTAAGGCGCTATCCCATGTCACGTGTGCCTTTATATATACCTTGAGTTTTTATTTGGGACTTTGTTAAACACCCATGGAGGTTTCAAAAAAAGTTGGTCACATGATCCAAGTCATGGTAGTTTGGCCATCATTTTTAAAATGACCGCCAAATTGATAGTTTTTTGGTTGTAAGAGATCTTCGTACCCAGTTAATCGATTTTCATTCTTAATGACTCATTTTATTTGTTTTTTAAAACCAAACAAATTTTATTAAGATACTTTTTTTTTGCTTAAGCTAGGACTTCACGAGATATATAATAAATAAAAAAGCTCTTAAAAAAACAGTTTCTTATAATATATTTATATATACTTAAATATCTCATGAATTACTTGATTTAGCAAAACATGTGTATAAATAAAATTCGTTTTGCTTTAAAAAACAAATCATCTTTAAATAAAAATCAAAAATGTAAATCGGTCAACTGAGTACGGAAATATCTTTAAACCAAGAAAAGATCAATTTGGCTACCATTTTTAAAATGGGCGGCCAAACTATCATAACTTGGATTATATGACCAACTGTTTTTGAAACCCCTATTGGTGTTTAACAAAGCATACGGCACAATTAATGTGTTCTGGTACACTTCTATGGGAATAAATGAACTTAAAATAATTGATTACTGTTTTTTACTCGTTTACTTGTATCTTCAATATCTTAGAAATTATGTGTTTTAGCGTAAAATATGTCGTGATAAAAATTGTTAGCCTTTAACACAAAAAACTTTCCATAATCGAAACCGGATTGCTATAGGTGCGCAGATATTGTTAAGCTATATACCATCAACTGAGCAGCCATTTTTCAAAATGTCGGCCAAACAAAGACAAAGCTACAATTTTTACAATTTCCCAAGAAATGGGTTTTTTGGATTTGCTCAAGACATCAAAACAAAGGTCTACAGCAAAATTCAGCTTTGTTGGAATTGTTTCGTAATTTTGCCATTATTTTGTCTAATTTTCTATTTGTGAAAACGCGTTTTTCAGTTAGGCGGCTAACACAAACCTCATAGCATCACGCCATTTTTTTGGATCCTCCTGATATAGACTAACGAACCATATTCAATGATAAAATTCGATATGTATTCTGTTACAAGAAAAAAAGTCTCTGCCTACTGGCTGAAGTGGCTAAAAATGTAACTGAATATTTTTTGAAAGAAAGTTGGGTTGCCACCTATACCCGATATATTAATTAGGTATGCAAAAAAATTTCGTTGACATAATGGAAAATTTCTCATCATTTCGGTAGGAGTTTTTTTTTTGTCTCTGTTTAAATTTAATAAATAGAATGAACAGTTTAGGAATCAAATGGACTGTCAATAACAATCCATATTAAAAGTCATAGTAAACAATGATAAGTCTCCCCACTATCTTTGAATCTTCAATTAAAGGTTCTGAAAAAAAACCAACACCATTCGGGAGTTAGCAGTAACCCTTCTCTTGAGAACAATAATAAAAAAAATTAAAAAAAAAAAAACAGACTTCGGGCGGTGGTGCTTTAAAAAAATACTATCCTTTGTGTGAGCAAAAGAAGCAGTCGAATCCCGAAATGCAAAAGCCAAAGCAAAGAAGAATAAATGCAAATTAAATGGATTTGATTTAAATTCGATGGTCTCGTTTTTATGATCTTGCGGTGTAAGTTTTTATCGCACTTCCTGTTGTGAAAGTGGCTTGTGCCCGGTGCCGCGGATAAATAATAACCCTTTTGGGGTTTAAAACAAACAAACATTCACAAAGTTTACATTTTTCTTTTTACCCCCGATATCAGCTATCTATGTTTTATCGACGAGGACGACACCCCGAGTTACTTCTGATCAAAAATAAAATTCTTCATAACCAAGTATTTTTTGTCCTTTTTTTTCAACTCAATTCCCCACAAAACTTCATCCCAAGAGATTTTATCTTAATGGACAAGCAGTTTAAAATGCCAAAAAAAATGTGTCCAGAAAAGTGCTAATTTAGTGACGACACATTCGGTGGCACTTCGTGTTTGCATTGCGACTGCATCCGACAAGCGGACGCGGGGCGACGGCGTGGTTGCGAGCGTTAAGAAAGGAAATAAATGGTTGGTGAAAAAAAAATTAAAACTTTCCACCGCATTATTGCCTACGGGTAGCTAGCGAACGCGGCGCTCTCTATCAAATATTTAAACTTGTTTGAAGGATTCTGAAAATTTCCAGAATGCTTTTTTTCGGTCATTCGAAGAAAAAAAATGCACGGCTGGGTCGCACGAACTTGCTTTTGCTGAAAACTATGGGATTGGGAAAATTGAATTGAATTTACTGAGATTTCAAGAAAATTGGGAAAAACTAAAACCGTTATATGGGGAGTACCCGTTTTAGCCGGGCCAAAACAAAAATTCAGATTTCGAAATCACAAAAAAGTGCTACACACGAAGTTTAAAGAAAATCCGACCAACCGTTGAGGCTGTAGATTGGGGCACAGACAACCGCACATACGCACAGGCAGGCATGACGAAACCTACTTTTTTGGTCTTCTCTATCATCGTATTGTCATGTTTTATTAAAAACTCGATTTTTTCTTACACGAAACCAATACTTGCCCTAAGAGCAAGTAAAAATGGCCTAAACATGAGATCAAGTTGTATGGTAGCTATCATTAATCGGATGTTTAGCAAAAAACTGTGAATGTCATCTTGTGTAAAATTTAAAATTTGAAAACTGCATCGAATTACAAAGGAATTGGATCAGCCAGTATCAAGTTATGTTGAAATTTGTAAGAAACCGTTAACAGCAAATCTCCGTTATATACATTTTTAGCCAAAAACATGAAGTTTTATCAAAATCGTTAGAGCCGTTTTCGAGAAAACCGTTATATGGGAGGTACCCGTTATAGCCGGGCTAAAACAAAAATTCAAACTTATCCTCTAGGGAATCACTTAAAAATACTACACAAGAAGTTTGAAGAAAATCCATTTAACCGTTTAGGCTGTAGCTCGGTGAACATATAACCGAACAAGAATGAGGTTCGATACTGTTGAGCGTGGTTCGTGGTCATGCTATGGATATACTTTTTTTTAAGAAGAAATAGCAAACATTTTTTATCGTTTCTCTTTTATGAAGAAAAGTTTAAAATGTCCTACGATGTAAGAGACGCTTTGCGGAAGTGGTAAATATAAAAATTTGCATGCATTTCTCAGTCCAGCTGAGTTCGGGCAAAGCGATAAATTAATGTTATCGCTCCGGGCTATAAATCTATATGAACTAAGAAGAACATTCTCTTCGGACTTTTATTTCCTTTTAGAAATTCCATCTTGGCCTTCATTTTTTTTTTGCGTTTCTTCGCTGTTTTTTTTTTTTTTTTGTTGGGCAGTTTTTCTTGTCCATTTTTTGTAATTTTTCGTTTGAAGTTTTTTTACTTGCTCAATAGGGCAAGTATACATTTTTAGCCAAAAACATGAAGTTTTATCAAAATCGTTAGAGCCGTTTTCGAGAAAACCGTTATATGGGAGGTACCCGTTATAGCCGGGCTAAAACAAAAATTCAAACTTATCCTCTAGGGAATCATTTAAAAATACTACACAAGAAGTTTGAAGAAAATCCATTTAACCGTTTAGGCTGTAGCTCGGTGAACATATAACCGAACATCCGCACATACCACATCCGCACAGATAGACCGACGGACGGCATGACGAAATCTACTTTTTTGGACTTCTCTATCATCGTTAAGTCAGGTTGGGTTAAAACCTCGAATTTTTTTTACACAAAACCAATACTGGCCCTATTGAGCAAGTAAAAAATTAATTAAATAAAAAAAAAAACAGCGTTCCCAACCATCCCGAGGCATATATGTATGTAAATGCCCATCGGAACTCATACACTCCATCTTCTCAACTAGAAATAACTTCTATTCGATTTTTCTTCCATAAACTGAACATCTATATGGAACTATAGGGAAAGTTTTGTCCAGCGCACTATTGAATCTGGATAAATAAATGCATATACATAGCTAATTTCGGTGCAGTGCAATAACACCCGCGGCAATAACCCCTGCAGGGGTTATTTCCCAAACGAAAAGGAAATAACCCCTGCAGGGGTAATTTCCTTTTTAATTTGGTAATAACCCCTGCAACAAAAAGGCATTTACACCTGCGGGTGTAATTGCCAATTTGAATACCTAGGTTCGTTTTTGTAATGATGCTTGGGCATCTTTAAATACAACAGAAACTTTGCATACACCCAACCTCGCACCCACCCCAAATCCTATAGTGTGTCCAAGCAGGGTAGCAGCATGCCCCCCCCTTACATACCTCACTGTATCAAAAAAAAGATGTTTTAGTAATTTTTCATTTTCTTTAAAATAAAGCGAATATGGTTATTTTGTAAAATTTGTTTGGGTTTATTAGGTTTTCTATGGTGGATTTATTTCCATTTGAAATTGGAAATAATCCCCACAGGTAAAAGGAAATAAGACCTACGGTTTTTATTGCCACATTAAAAAGGAAATAACCCCTGCAGGGGTTATTTCCTTTTCGTTTGGGAAATAACCCCTGCAGGGGTTATTGCCGCGGGTGTTATTGCACTGCACCGCTAATTTCAGGGAACGGCACTCCTTTCGGTAGGTGGCAATCTTCATCTTTTTTTCTAAACCAACAAGAATGAGGTTCGATACTGTTGAGCGTGGTTCGTGGTCATGCTATGGATATACTTTTTTTTAAGAAGAAATAGCAAACATTTTTTATCGTTTCTCTTTTATGAAGAAAAGTTTAAAATGTCCTACGATGTAAGAGACGCTTGGCGGAAGTGGTAAATATAAAAATTTGCATGCATTTCTCAGTCCAGCTGAGTTCGGGCAAAGCGATAAATTAATGTTATCGCTCCGGGCTATAAATCTATATGAACTAAGAAGAACATTCTCTTCGGACTTTTATTTCCTTTTAGAAATTCCATCTTGGCCTTCATTTTTTTTTTGCGTTTCTTCGCTGTTTTTTTTTTTTTTTTTGTTGGGCAGTTTTTCTTGTCCATTTTTTGTAATTTTTCGTTTGAAGTTTTTTTACTTGCTCAATAGGGCAAGTATTGGTTTCGTGTAAAAAAAATCTATGTTTTAATCAAACCTGACATTCCGATGGTAGAGAAGACGAAAAAAATAGGTTTCGTCATGCCGTCCGTCGGTCTGTCTGTGCGCATGTGCGGATGTGCGGATGTGCGGATGTTCGGTTGTATGTTCACCGAGCTATAGCCTAAACGGTTGGACGGATTTTCTTCAAACTTCGTGTGTAGTACTTTTTTGTGATTCCCTAGAAGTCAAATTTGAATTATTGTTTTAGCCCGGCTATAACGGGTACCTCCCATATAACGATTTTGATAAAACATTGTGAAAGTTATATTTGGAGAGCTCTTAATATAACTGAATTTCAGGTTTTTGGCTTAAAATGCACATAACGGAGATTTGATGGTAACGGTTATTAACAAATTAGGCCTTAAATTGACTTAAAATTTTTTGCTAAACAGCCATTTAATGATAGCTACCATACAACTTTACCTCACATTTAGGTCACTTTTCACTTTTCAACATAATTCAGCAAATTAAATTTTCCCAATCCAATAGTTGCTAAAAGAGCAAGTTCGTGCGACCCAGTTGTGCATTTTATTTTTCTTTCCGTAGCCGCTGCTACTGCCCATTTCAAAGCTTGTGGTTTGAACAACGTTGATTATGGTACAGGTATAGAAAAAGCTCAACCGCGCAACAGCGTATTACAGACATTGTCTCGGGGAGTTAGTTTCAAACGGCACTTAAGGTCAAAAAGCAATTACTCCCCAAGTGGAGCGGCAAGATGAAATAATTTGTGTGTGTATTTTTTCTTTCAGTTTATTTTTGATTCGTTTTGAATGTTTTTTGGAATTACAAACCTTTGATTTGAAGATGCTCTAAATCACATGCTTACTTTCTTATTATTCTTTAAGTAGATATACAGAATGGGCTCATTTGAATGGCCACACACGATCCAGTCATCAAGCCAATCCATTTTGACGTATTTATCAACTTAAAAGTTGCATATATGTGTCAAAACTTCGAATAGGGAATTTTACCATATTGTCAAAAAATACATGACAGCTCATACTATGCGGATGACAGATTGAAATTATGTATCGCTTTTTTTTCAAACTGTCAAACTCGAAATCCTGTAAAAGAATATTGTAAATAATCACTGTTTTCTCTGTGAAATTTGAGATATACGTGACTAAGGGCCAATCTTTTCAGTTTTGGTTAAATCTCTGGTTTGTTAACCATAGACTTTTCTTAACCAGTTGTTTTGAAACTCGGTTACCCACAGTTCGTCTTTTCACCATTTTAGGCGTGTTTTATTGGTAAGTGTTTAGTCACTTTAGCAAAATTTTGTATGGGATACGAAAAGTGGCGATAAATTGGTCAATAATTAAAGTGAAGATAGAATCTTGGAATGCCTGGAAATTTTTGGCGCGAAATATAATGTCAATACATTTTTTGCTCAAAAGTTGGTGGCACCTATGACAGCTTAATACATGGACTCCATATACAATGAATATTAATGGATGTGTTCATTGTGTTTTCCTTTAGGGCCGTGTTTTGCGGAAGAAGTAAGAAGCTTTCAACCTACGAAAGTTGCAAAAAAGTTGTGATGATTTTGAACTTTTCGCTTAAAAACAAATAAAAATTGGTCAAAGCGGATCTTTAAATAAAATTATATATTTTGGAATTTAATTTGGTAATATTCAAGCTAAATAATGAATATTTATCCGGTTTTTATTTGTTTGTAGTGAAAGGTGGGGTACAAGTTGACCAACTCGGCATATACAAATAGCCATACTTTGCAGACACATCCATAAAATTATTTGAAACTTCGGCCTGGCATAAAGTCAAGAGTACCAACTTTTAAATAAAATAAAAAAGTGGATACAAAATTGAATATAGCGTTTCATTGGTTCTTTCCAGTGCTGACTTAATAAAAATTACCAACAAAACACGACTTTTATCTACTTTGGTTACCAAACCAAAGATAGTTCCAGTTTTCCAGTGGTCCAGTTGTGAAACGGAATCTCTGGTTAAGTTTGTTTATACTTTTTTGAATGCGAGAGAAAGAGATAAAAGATTTTGTCAATAATTGAAAACAGCCTATCTCGTTTCGATGCACATGGATAAACTGAATTGATTCATTTACTCACGAAGGAAAACAAAAAAATATACATAAAATATAGGGGTGGAATTTATTAAGATGGTAGATCATCATTTTCTTTAATTTTATTCTATACGTAAGTAGTGATAATCAATTATTATCTGGTATATAATTTATCATTCAACACAAATGTAAAAAAAATAATCGCTAACCATAGAATTTCTGTGGTTAACCAAGCAAAATTGACTGGTTAACGAAATCTCTGTTAACCAAAGATTCTCTGGTTAAAATTTTGCTGAAAAGACAGAATCTATGGTTACCAGCTGAAATAATCAATGATTAAACTTAACCAGAGCTGAAAAGACTGGCCCTAAAAGGTTTAATAATGCACTATTAACAATTTTCTCGCACGACATTAATATTTCCATTCTTATTTTCAATCAATTTTTCAACAATGATAAAATAATGTTCAGCTGTCATCCGCGTACTGCTGATTTTGACACTGCTCTGCGAACGAGAAAGAGATATATCGTTGTTACCTAAAAAGCCCTATTTGTATTTCCTTTAAACTGTCATTTTTCGCCCGGGCTTGATGGATTCTGGACTTGCCCAAAATCCATCGTAGTATGCCGAGCCACTTGAAGCCATATTTACAGAATATATTTTGGCTCGGCTAGAAGCCTTTGGCTCAATTGCTCCATCGTGTATTGCCAGCGTAATATTTCAACTATTCAAACGCTGGACCCATAATTTCTTCTCGGTCCAGTGCCTTGTATTGTAGTGGTATAGTCGGTTGAGAAAGTACCTTTTGTATTTCAACACTGTTCTATTTCGCTCCGTCAATCTTCAGTCGCATAGCTCTACGACCTGCATGGAAGCCCTAGCGTCTCATTCTAACAAGAAAATCACTACTGTGGCTAAGCATGTCGCGGATAAGACAAATAGAAGAGCGTGAGACCGACGGTGATTGGTTATTAAAAGTTCGTCATGCAGTTCATTTTGGCTTAAGTTGTTCCCTAACATCATCAACAGCTTGCTGACTCTATAGAACCTCGAGACTTTTTTAATGGGTTCTTTGTCAAAAAGCACAAAACAAATTACTTGCACGGAATTCCCTCAGCCTTGGTCTTATTTAAAGATACCTGATATAACTCTTAACCAAAATAAAAAGGGAAACGGGATCAGAACCACATGCAAATTTAATCGCAAGCACCCCTCTTTGCTGGTAAACTTTAATTCAAGCTCCATTTGCTTTAATGGAAATCTGGTGCGAGGACACAATTGTCGATGGCAATCATTGATGGCTGTAGGCAGACAAACACAGATTTTAACAGCAGCAGGGACCACATCAGGGTGATGGCAGCAATAAATGTGGCTTCCTCTTGCATCGAGCATAGGGTGATGTGTTGACTGGTAAAACATAAATCCATTGGAAAAGTCTCCCATTTTCCTAGAATATAATCTGAAATCGGTAATCTATGAAACATTGAATCCTGCCATTTAACAGATTTCCTGTACCGCACACTTCCAGTATCACCAGATCCGGATATCGACACATATCGTATCGCATATGTTTGGCTTAGATCGGTTTATTCGAGGAGCAACTGAATTTTTGATGTCCTGACGTTGCCGTATGCTGTTCTCGTGATGATGACGATGGTGTCAAGACAGAATGTGAATGTTTGTGCCAGGAATTTTTGCAATGGGAAAACATCGGTTAACCTTAAATTGATGCCTTTGTTTGCATACAGCATAGAACAACATTCACAGCTCTTCGCACTCACCCAAAATGCCACAGCCCACATTGATCGGAAGCTTTTGATGCTTCACAAGTTTGTGCAGAGATTAACTAACATTTGCGGTGTCGAATTGAATATTGAAAGGCAGAAGTCGAGTGTATAGGTGAGGGTACATTTGTAGAGCTGTGTGATGGCGTCAGCGGTAGTTGCGGAAGGATGCAACCAAAATCAACACAAGGCCCCATTTCGAATGAGCATCCTTCCGGGTGGTTCTGAATACACTATATATAAACATCGTTGATACCTCCTCTTCTCTAACGAACGTACGGATTTCGCAATAAGCCACACAGGAACAGAGGTGCGTGTGAATGTTTTAATATTCATGCGACCTTGAGAGTGACCAAAGGTGAATCAGAGCATTTTAGAAATAAATTGGTTGACCTCCGAACTGTACAAGTGCATACATGCATTTAACCCACACCTGTGGCTGGGCTTAGCTCCAGGAAAACATTGTTCCTCCATATGTTTGCACATTAATTAATTTCACCCGAGAAATGTTCTATATTAAAAATTGCGACTATAGAATGACGGAATGAGCAACCCTGTGGGTTGGTATAAGATCATCCCCCAATCATGCCGATTGATAACAAAAAAATTAAATAAAAAATATCCGCGAAGTAGGTAATTGAAAATGAATTTATGCCTGCTAGAAACAAGTTCAATGGGAGGGTAAAATGTTTTATCATCCCCTCTTGTTACGTGAATTCTTGAGAATTCAATTGGCATTACAGCTATAAACAGTAAAAGTATAAAAGGATATGACAAGCTGTATTGTTTATCTGATTCGCTTTCTCCTTCTCCTACTTTTTTTTCAATCTCATCTTTATATCTTTAACCCTGAAGTACCTGAGATTTTTTTTTCTTTCCAAATATGCCTCCAGCAATGACAGAAATAAATCCACAATTCGCAAGTTCAGTTTTTAATTATAATAAAAAGGGAATCGACTCACACACACAAAAAAATTATGGTATTTTTGTCTAGTACCTACAGTCTAAGTCCTCGAAATGGCAATTCCGCAGTAAAATTATTAAGTGGGACTTGACTGTGTTCATCACTTCGATATTAAATAGAGAAGTTGTAAGATAAACAAAATATTGCAATATTTGGTTGAGCCAACAATTCACGAATAATTGACAATATTTAAAGAATTATACGCTCCAAGGAATCGACGAAGGTAGTATCATTTTAATACCCTAATACCTTTAATAACGTTGAAAACAACACTATGCCTCGAGCTCTTAATTCCGTAGAAAAAATCTAATTTTTGTGAATTCGATTTGTATAACGCTTGATTCGATACTTGCAAAAGTGTTCATTTGTGACATTTAAGTCACGTATTACTCTTCACAGGCAGCCCCTGGAGTGTTGTTGCCGAATGGAAAACGTTGAATTCAACAAACTTTGTTATCTTTCCCTGTATCTCAGAACTGATGATATATACAGAAACGAAGTGGAAGACAAATGAGGCTAAACGGTCAAAATCAAAATCGAATACATTTTATAAACACACAAAATATTCCTCGGAACCGCAAATGATCGCTGGTCGATTGTCGTGTGTCGCTTTAACGTGGCCGTGGACGTTGGAAATGTTTATAAAAAACACAGTCAGCTATCGATGTGTTTAACAAAATTTTATTTCTATAAAGAGATAACATTATTTTTCTTCAAATTGACATATAAAAGTTATAAATGATACCGCAGTTTGCACTCCACGACCACTTCGTTTAAAGGACAAATAATTTCTGTCCTGACATTTGAGAAAAAAGGCGCAAAGAATTTATGTGTGAAGAGTGCAAACAACGGCAAGTAAGAGACAACTATATGATGATCTTATTAAGTTCTGTTCAGCAAGAAACCAAATATGTTGATTCGAGTGCGTTCTGATACATCGTGTATTGAGTAAGGTTTGGCTATTAGAGAGTTCAAAGAAAAGAATGTTCATTTGCTAAGTCGCACAAGATATAAACTGTTGAAATGGGTCATACATAACCATGGAAAGCAGAATACGGATAAGCACATCTCACTTGGATCGAGGATAGAGTTTGGTCATGAAGCAAATGCGGAGAATGACTCAACAAACATTGACTGTGTATGCTCGAGCCAAGCTCCACCCAGCGAATAACCACTTGATGAAATCATATTAGACAATATTAAGTAAAGACAAGATAAAAGACATCCTCACATTAATACAAATATGGTTATAGTTCAGAAAGGCTCTCCCTAATAACCATACTACCCAACTACCGTTATAGATTTCTTCTTACTTAATCACTGAACTGAAAATGATTTCTTCCTTGGCGTGTCATCGCACTTCATACCAATACAGATCATACCCATACACGTTTGTCCGAGTCACTACTTCCCCAAACAGTTGAACACAAGGGTCACGATTGTCCAGGACATTTGGTCCCAATATGGGCCAATATGGGGATGATCGGATGAACAACAGTCAAGCTGATGAATTTGTATGATGATCGGATGAAAAACAGTTAAGCTGATGAATTTGTGTGCTTATGTATATGGTATCTTAGAGCTTATTGCGTTGATTGGGCTCAATGAAATAATTATATATTTGGAAAACAAAATAAAGATTGAAACAAAATGGTGGTGAGGTAGGTGGGGACTAGGGACATAGTTTTTTGTAGGTATTATGAATAAAAAATAGTGCAGGCATGGAAGAAGAAGGTACCTATTCAATGAATGGTCAACAAATGGACAGGGTTGGTAGATTATTTTACGTGCAATACGTAGGTATGGGTGGATACGTATCGTTTCCTCTTTCGTTATTCTTATTAACGATAAAAATAGGTATTTCGGTGTTCAATAAATAAAATTAAATGTCTTTCTGACTAGGTAACTTGCGAAGAAAATGCACTTCATTTTATGAGTGTTTTCTTCATTTTTTTAGGGGTTTTAAAAAATCAATAATCAATTTCTTTAATCGATAATAAAATATCAAACATCAAACATTCACAATAGTATTATTATGTTGTATGTGGGCAGTTACCAACCTAATCAAACACATCCGTATTATTTGGGTTGTGAGCAATAGGAATTAGTTATGGCGGAAACAGAAAGGGACAGGGAAAAGAAGAATGGTATTTGAGTGGCACATTTTGTAATAAAATGCATACTTCTTTTGTTTTTGTGTTTTTTTGCATTGTTTTTGCATGTAGGTGTGTGTGGTTTTTTTTATGGATTAGGTGTTTTGAATGCATTGATTTAGATGTAGATACATTGGCGAGTGTCTATATTAGGTTAAATGGTGAGGGCAGAAAGGGAAATATTTTTTGGAATGATTTAACTTTGATTGGTTTGGTTAGGTTGATTGTAAATCATTTCGGTCAACTCCAAAGATGTTTTGTGTGTTTTTTTTTTATGGTTAACAGAAATATATTTACCATGAAATTAGGTGGTTTCTTGTAGGTTGTAAGTAAGTATAGGAACTAAGTTCCTTGATTGGTGGATGAGAGGGGGATTAGAAAATGGCGTACATTTAAAAGTGAATATCGTAGTTTGGAGTGTGACTTTATTAGGTAAATAGTTTTTAATGAAATGATATACTGGTGATTGTGTAGTATAGGTTCCTATTAGGCATAGAATAATTAATATTATTAGGTTAATAGAAGAGGCGGGAAAAATTCGTCCGAATATTTTATTTCGATTGGTTTGATTTTGTTGATTGTAATTTTTGCTGCCAACTCGGAAGGCATTATGTCATCTGTTTGTTTTTTGTTTTATGGTTGAGAGAATGAGAGAATAAGTTTCCCGATTAAATAAGTATAGGAACTTAGTTTCTCGATTGGTTGATGAGGTTTTAACTGTTGGTTTTAACTGTACGCCATTTTCTAATCACCCTCTCATCCACCAATCAAGGAACTTAGTTCCTATACTTACTTACAACCTACAAGAAACCACCTAATTTCATGGTAAATATATTTCTGTTAACCATAAAAAAAAAACACACAAAACATCTTTGGAGTTGACCGAAATGATTTACAATCAACCTAACCAAACCAATCAAAGTTAAATCATTCAAAAAAATATTTCCCTTTCTGCCCTCACCATTTAACCTAATATAGACACTCGCCAATGTATCTACATCTAAATCAATGCATTCAAAACACCTAATCCATAAAAAAAACCACACACACCTACATGCAAAAACAATGCAAAAAAACACAAAAACAAAAGAAGTATGCATTTTATTACAAAATGTGCCACTCAAATACCATTCTTCTTTTCCCTGTCCCTTTCTGTTTCCGCCATAACTAATTCCTATTGCTCACAACCCAAATAATACGGATGTGTTTGATTAGGTTGGTAACTGCCCACATACAACATAATAATACTATTGTGAATGTTTGATGTTTGATATTTTATTATCGATTAAAGAAATTTATTATTGATTTTTTAAAACCCCTAAAAAAATGAAGAAAACACTCATAAAATGAAGTGCATTTTCTTCGCAAGTTACCTAGTCAGAAAGACATTTAATTTTATTTATTGAACACCGAAATACCTATTTTTATCGTTAATAAGAATAACGAAAGAGGAAACGATACGTATCCACCCATACCTACGTATTGCACGTAAAATAATCTACCAACCCTGTCCATTTGTTGACCATTCATTGAATAGGTACCTTC
The DNA here is from genome assembly GCA_951217065.1 of Baccha elongata. NCBI lineage: Eukaryota > Metazoa > Arthropoda > Insecta > Diptera > Syrphidae > Baccha > Baccha elongata. The sequence continues at coordinate 15,516,082 of OX578274.1, read as the reverse complement.
TTCTTCCATGCCTGCACTATTTTTTATTCATAATACCTACAAAAAACTATGTCCCTAGTCCCCACCTACCTCACCACCATTTTGTTTCAATCTTTATTTTGTTTTCCAAATATATAATTATTTCATTGAGCCCAATCAACGCAATAAGCTCTAAGATACCATATACATAAGCACACAAATTCATCAGCTTAACTGTTTTTCATCCGATCATCATACAAATTCATCAGCTTGACTGTTGTTCATCCGATCATCCCCATATTGGCCCATATTGGGACCAAATGTCCTGGACAATCGTGACCCTTGTGTTCAACTGTTTGGGGAAGTAGTGGCTGGGGAAAGCGTGTATGGGTATGATCTGGTTTGGTATGAACTGTACCTAACCCCTTCCTTGGATCCTCGTTGATTCTGGTTTCGTGTTGAACATTTTACGGGCTTTTGCGACGGTGTCCATTATTTCAACATGGACCACCAAATATATCCTTCGAAGACAAAATTTTTAGTAGGATTATGTTGCTCGCCTTACAACACGGCAAAAGTTCGGGTTGGGTTCGGGAGCCCGTTTTTCAGAATCCTGTTTTTTTAAATCCTGTCTTTAAAATCCCGTTTTTTAAAATACTGTTTTTAAAAATCCCGTTTTTAAAAAATCCCGCTTTTAAAATCCTGTTTTTTACCATCCCGTTTATTAAATTCCCGTTTTTATAAGCCCGCTTTTGGAATCAACACAAGGTGTTTTATTTTAAAAATCGCGGCGATTTTTAAAATAAAACACCTTGTGTTGATTCCAAAAGCGGGATTGAGTTTATTTTACAGCCCAATGCTGATGAGTGATGATGGGGTGACATAATGTTCATGGGCGTTATGTCGTATGAAAGGAGACAAAAAGAAAACAAATATTTGTAGAAGTTTTTTTTATTGATTTTGTAACTTAACAAATAAAAAAATAAAGAACATAGAACATAACAAAAATGAGGTTTCAATATTTTAGATATTTTTTTTCGAAATAGTAAGATTAAAGTTTTATATTGTGAGCCCAGCTTTTCAAATTGGGGAACTGTAGGTAATATTTATGTGTACAACATTCAGTAAATTTATCAAAATACGAAACGGGCTAAGCGGGATTAAACGGGATTTTAAAAAGCGGGCTAACGAGAAACGGAATTCTATTTAAACAGGATTATTAAAAGCGGGATTTTAAAAAAGCGGTACTTTAGAATCGGGATTTTAATTTTTTTTTTTTGCGGGATTATAAAAAAACGGGATTTTAAAAAACGGGCTTCCGGTTAATCGTTTGAAAGAGTTTTTTTCTCGAATACATTCATTCGATATGTGGTAAATAGTGTTTTGTATAGCTCCATCGTCTCTTTGGTTCTTCGCGATAAGGTCCTTATTCGTCAATTGCTTACTCAGTCCAAAGAAACACGGACTACCTAGAGTTAAACTACGTTTAACTTTTTCGTTGATGTTGGTTGTCGAGCTTTTAGCAGTGCCCAGCTCAGGTAAACAATGAATACCTCCAAATAATATCTTTCAATGGTTACGTTCTGAGCAAGTAACTGTGGAATCCGACTTTTGTTGATGAAATCATGTCATACGTTTCATCTGATCTCCCGAAATTTGCGAAGGCACATGTATCTGATTGCTTTCTAATTCCTCCCTATCACAATGATGTCATCCGCATATGCAAGACATTGCGTAGATTATATTGCCAAAAAATAAAGCGCTCTCCGATGTTTTCAAAATAAAAGTGCATTAAATTTACTAAAAAAATTGCTCTTTAAATGGTTTTTTCAGTTTAACTTTTAGGCCGATAGAGCTCCTGAAAAAAGGAATATTAGCCATATCAGACGGTCAGTAAATTCACTGACCACTGACATTTTGTGACGTCACGCACAATGACATGGTTTGTACGTCAGTGAAGATATTGCTTGAGGTGGTCAATAAAGAAAAAAAGGTTATCACACCAAAACTCACTTATTTCTCGTGCCCGTCAGTGAAATTTCCTCAAAGCCAGTAAGTCAACTGACGGGACGCTGGAAAAAATTACCACCACACGACACTGACATATGTTTCACTGACAAACGACACTGGCAATAGGCGTCAGTGAAATTTACGCAAAATCATGTGAGTGAGTGTGCCATTACTGACTAAAAAATGGCGATTTGGGATTATGCTCACTCAGAAAAACTTGTATTTCTGTTTTTCATGGACTGCCAGTAGCTGTCAGTTGTAGTTGATTCAAGAAATAAAAGGAAGTCTCTACACAAAAGAATACGTAAATGTTTATCTCGATTCGGGTTGAGAACAAAATTCCGAAAACCGAAATCGCGAAAGGTAAAAATGAAACAAAAACCATATCCAGAATCCCGAAAATCCAAAATCTTTAAAATCCAAAGTACGAAAAATCCAAAGTCCAGAAAAAACTTAAAAATTCTGGAAATTCCAAAATCTTCATCCCAACATTCCAAAATCCCGAAAAAGAAGTTCTGAAAAATTATGTACACAAAATAAAAAATTTGCCAACATTTTTAAAATAAAGTTTTGGTATAAATGATTTCAATGTAATTGAGGCACAAATACCATGCAATTGAACAATAGATTTATTACAAAAAAATTTGTTTGGTTTTCGGGATTTTGGCTATTTGGGTTTTTTGGTTTTCTGAATTTTTGATTTTCGGGATTTTGACTTTCCGGGACTCTTTATATGTTTTTTTTTTTTTTTTTGGGATTTCTGTATTATCTGTGTATTGGATTTTCGAGACTAGATTTTCGGTGTTTTTGATTTTCTTTATTTTAGAATTTCGGAATTTTTGTTTTTATGGATTTTCGCGATTCCGTGTTTTTTACTTAATGAATAAATTGAGCTACTTTTACATATTACATTTTACAGCCTAGATTCATACAGGCAACTGGCCTTGCAAGTTGTTGGGTTGTGCGTAGGGGTAACTTCCCTTTCCACCATGATAAACTTAAATTTAGTTCTAATACTAAATACTTCAATAAAACCCTTTCGAATACCAAATTGATCACATTTCCATTTATGGGAGACAACTAAAAAGCAAACACTATCTTTTGGCAGCCCAAGTACGACAGGGAATTACTCTACAGTCTACACCATTAAGTTTGAAATCGAAAGCCTTGAACCGAAGAAGTCGCCAAAGTCTAGACGCTTCGTATATATCTCACTCGGGTTGGGTACGAAATCCCGACTGCCAAAATCCCAAAAACCCGACTTACTAACTATTTTTGTTTGGTAAAGACAATTTAAAACTGAATTTTTCAATATAAATTAATTGAAAAATTTTTCATAATTTCGTGTAAGTATCGTTTTTACCGGTTATTTTGCATTTATTTAACTTGTTATCTGCGGTAGCATTTATGGTATTCGATATTTTTTCGCCAAAATCTTTTCTATAGTCAGTGTCGCTCACGCAACTTCGTTGCTCCGCTTAAAATATGTGCAGTCATCTGGCAGGCGCCTGAGTCCAATGTTTTCATATTCCACAGCACCTAAGTGGCCCGCTTCGCGGTTTCGTGGGATTTTAACTCCCCTTCTGTAGTCAGTCCCGCTCACGCAACTTCGTCGCTCCGCTTAGGGTATGTCCAGTCGTCTGGCAGGCGCTTGAGTCCAACGTTTTCATATTACACAGCACCTAAGTGGCCCGCTTCGCGGTTTCATGGGATTTTAACTCCCCTTCTGTAGTCAGTCCCGCTCACGCAACTTCGTCGCTCCGCTAAGGGTATGTCCAGTCGTCTGGCAGGAGCTTGAGTCCAACGTTTTCATATTCCACAGCACCTGGGTGGCCCGCTTCGCGGGTTTGAGGGATTTTTCCTCTCTTTCTGTAGTCAGTCCCGCTCACGCAACTTCGTTGCTCCGCTTAGGGTATGTCCAGTCGTCTGGCGGGCGCCTGAGTCCAAGTTTCCAAATTCAATAGTACCTAGGTGGCCTGTTTCGCATCTTATTTTTTTCCTCTTCAATTCCTATTTCAAATAGTAAGTGTAAAAACAAAAAAAACGTACTAAAAATGCTGAAAATCGGGATGTTTATTCGTATCATTCGGATTTTGTCAGTCGGTATTTTGGCAGTCAGGATTTTATCCCTATCCCATCTCACTCTAGGATGCCGCGAGTTTTAAATTTAAAAGAACAGTGGTTTATATGCCAAAAGAATCTCACAAAGCGGTCGCAACCGATGATGGTTTGGTTACATTTCCCCACCAAAATGAGACCATTTTGCTTTAAGAGCTTTACTATTTGCTGAATAAGCTTAATATCATTCGTCGTTGAACCGGGATTTCCTCATTAATTCCGAGGTGAAATCAGCCATATAGGATGTGTTCATTGATCCATTATATGCCATCTGCCCTTCTGATTTGATTTGTCTGATTTGATGTTTAAATGTCTACTTTGTAAAAGAATAAGACCGGCATTAATCATCTTGATGCGACAATGATAGCTTAGCTTGATGAAATGAAATGTCACCACCCCCTATGTGGCACCCGCCTTAAGTTCTAAAAGTTCATTTCAGTGCAAAGTACAAAGGTCATAAAAATCCAGAGCTGCATTATGATCCCATTTCGATTGGAATTTATGTCATCAATAAAGGTATAGGTAACCATTTGCAGTCTTGTATGTGCCTTGATGCTTGCTTAACGTTAATCTATATTTACGACTATCAGACTTTATGACATAGCTCGACGGTGGCGTAACGGTAGTGCGTATCTGTATAACTGGCATCTCAATATCATCAGCGTGGGCATATTGTGGACATTTATTATCCGTCCGTTGTCGTCGTCTTCAATCGTTACATAGAATATTGCTCCCATAAGTCGTGTCCAGTGCTAGCCATAGAAGTAAGTGAAGAAAGCTTGCAAGAAGACGCTTTTATAGTTTTAATGACATTTCATGTCAGGGGACGTGTAATGACTTACCTAATACAGGGGAGTGTCCCATTTGAAATCGAATACCTAACAAATTGATATCTTATTCCGTTCAGTTTGAATTCGGGATTAAAATCCACCCTCAAAATATGAGGATTGATAGTTTAAGCATTGTATATACATTTCTATAGTATTTTCATGCTGAATAATCACCGCCTGGCCATCTTAAGAAACTTGTGAAAAACACATTTTTTGGTTCGTGCATTTACTAGTTGTCTATTCTGTTACTCTGACAACAGTAGTAAACATATATGATTTTTGTTTTGTTTACGGCTCTTGTCAAGGAAATATGGATTTTAGAGCCAATAAAATACATTATATATTATTAATTTGTCTCGTAGACGAATATTGTTAGGGTGACAGAATAGACACTTAGTAAATGTAAGAACCTCCAAATATGCAGTTCACAACTTTCTTTAGACAACAAAAATAAATGAAAAAAAAAATTAAGGAGGTTTCTCATTTATACTGAGAGAAATGGGATTAAATTCGGGATATTGTTATTCTAATCGAAACTTGCCGCTCATATGCAAACTGTAGAGGAGTGGTGATGAGTTATGACAGAGACGTCACACATACTATTAGGTTCGATCCAAGAGTTATGACATGTCACATCTGACATTATAATGCAAAGGGGTTGCCTTGGTGGATGCTCTATGAAGCAAGTGGATATAAATAGCGGCAGCAGCAGTTTCACCAGGTATGAGTAATGGTTTTATCCTGACAGTCGTCGGCATGTCGAAGATAGAAACCTCATGTCCTCAATACGTAAATGTGACTCGATTATGTGACGTTATTAATATTTATTATTTGCTTTGCCTTTCTGTCGCCCGATAAGAGTTCTCGTTTCATTCGATGCCCAAAAATTGTATCATTTTAATATTCTGGTATATTTTTTTTTCTCTGAGTTTGAAATTGTGTATCTTTGCAGAAAGAGAAATATTGTGCTATATGGTTGTCCTGTCATTCGGGAAGTCATCATCGTCAACATTGGGTATGGATGTTTGATGGATTAGGATGATCTAAGGAAGTCGTGTTTGGAATATGAAATAATCATAAAAGTCTGGAATTGTATGAGATGGACTATTAGGAAATAAGCTAGTTTTAAAGTTGTATTTATGAATGGTAATCACTGAATACAATTTAAGTATTTAAAAAAAATTTAGTGTCTGAAAGATTAGAATATTGTATAATTAAATAAATTGTATTGTACAACAGATTCATTAAGAGAGTCTTATACCATGTTTCCACAGACCTGATTTAAATAAAATGATTTATAAATTACGAAGAGCGTTACCACTGAACTATTTCCTGTTTTACTCTGACATTTGTTTCAATCTTGACTCCTTCCAAATCGTTCTTTTTCTTAGTTTGGTCTTGAGACATTCCTGTTAAGATTAAAATAGCTTTTAATTATAAATAATTAATAAAAACACAAGAAAACTTACCGAGAACAATATTTTGTTTTCTTTTGGGAACATTAAAATTTAATTTGTTTTGACAGCTTCAAAGTTTTGTTTTTGTTTTTGTTGCTGAATAAAGCGCTGAGTAAAAAGCAGATATGTTATGATTGATTTACGCTGATAGATACGTAATTTAAAATAAAACGAGTCTAAATCACGTAAATTTAAATCATGAAAATGTATGGTAAATCATATAAATAATTACATGATGTAGTTAAATCAAGTGGATTTAGCTAAATGAAATAACACCACAATACCGGAAATGAAATTAGATCCCAAAAGGTGAAATTACGCCCAAAAATATGCATTTTTATTTTTTTGTTGTACTGCAAGCATAATTTTGGGGTTTTATTTCATGTTTGTTTTGGGGCCTTATTTCACAGCGTCAGGAAAATCAGAGACGGCATTAGCACGTATTTTAAAAAAAGAATAATTGTTGCTGATGATCGCTGTTTATTTAAGTTAAAAAAACATTGATGAATCGAGCTATATAGAGAACAGCCTAGGTGACGTTCAAAAAAACAAATAACCCATTTCGCATTCAACGGTTAAGTTGGCTTGGCCATGTAGAACAAATGGACATCAATTTTCAAGCGAGTCTTCTTTGCCAAGCCAGAGAGCAAGAAAAATCAAGAAAGTCCTCATATGTACTTGTATGGAGGTCAAGTTGACTGGAAGGCTATCATCAACCCCAGAGTATCATCATCATCATCATCGGCTCGACAACCGGGGTCCGGTCCTGGCCTTCTTCAACAAGTCTCTCCACCTATCCCGGTCTCGAGCCGACGCCATCCAGTTGCGCACCCCAAGGCTCCGGGCGTCCTGGTCTACGCAATCTCTCCAGCGCAAGCATGGTCTACCACGCTGTCGTCTGCCATAGAATGTACCACAAAGAACTTTCCGAGCAGGTTCCTCTTCGCTCATGCGAGCTAGGTGCCCTGCCCACCGAAGTCTACCGAGCCTAATTTTTGTCACGATATCTGCTTCAAGGTAGATTGCGTACAATTCATGATTGTACCGTCTCCGGAATCGTCCTTCCTCACATATGGGGCCAACAATTCTCCTTAAGACTTTTCTCTCGAACGCGGCTAAGAGGTCAGAGTGCCTTTTGCTAAGCACCCAAGTGTCGGATCCATATGTGAGTACTGGCAGGACCATGGTCCTGTACAGCAGTAGTTTTGAAGTTATGGTGAGATTTCTGGATTTGAAGAGCTTTGACAGACTGTAGTAGGCTCTGTTGGATTTGAGAAGCCGCCCGCGTATTTCTTCTTCTATATTGTTATCGGCTGCTACTATTGACCCAAGGTATTTAAAGGATTGCACTACTTCAAATTCGTGCTCCGCTACCTTGATTGTTTGACCAACTGTTCCTCTCGCATTCGACGCCACCATGTACTTTGTTTTACCTTCACTAATGTGCAGCCCCAGATTTTGTGCCACCTGCTCGATCTGGATGAAGGAATCGTGTACAGCTTGCTCGGTTCTTCCGATGATGTCGATGTCGTCTGCGTAAGCCAGTATCTGGCTGGACCTGTTGACGATGGTCCCTCTTGTTGCCGTGCCAGAGTCACGGATTGCTTTCTCCAACGCCAGGTTGAAGAGGAGGCAGGCCAAACCATCCCCTTGTCGGAGTCCATTAAAGATGTTGATTGGTCTGGATAGCAATCCGGCTATTTTTACTTGGCTTGTTACGTTGGTCATGGTCAACCTACATAGTCGTGTCAATTTATTTGGGATGCCCAATTCTCTCATGGCTTTGTAAAGTTCTACCCTGGCTATGCTATCATAGGCGGCCTTAAAGTCTATAAACAGGTGGTATGTTGGGATGTTAAATTCTAGACATTTTTCCATCGCCTGCCTAAGGGTAAAGATCTGATCAGTTGTTGATTTGCCTGGAATGAAACCACACTGATATTGTCCGATGATGGTTTTAGCGTATGGGGTTATCCGGTCTTGTAGGATAGAGGAGAGTATCTTATAGGCGGTACTCAACAACGTGATACCTCTATAGTGGTATAATATGTATGGGGCATATTATACCTTTTCGCCAGTCTTCTGGCATTTCTTCATGCTCCCACACGTGCACTATAATATCATGAATTGCCTGACGTAGAGCTGGCCCACCGTGTTGAAATAATTCGGCTGGTATACCATCAGCTCCCGGGGCTTTGTTTTTCTTTAGCCGGTCTATAGCCTTCTCAACCTCTTCTATGCTTGGTGACGGCAACATAGGGTATTCGTCTTGAAGCAGTGGAGCCTCCACTTCTGCAGTGAGTTGACCATTTAGCAATTCATTAAAGTACACTTCCCATCGCTCCAGTATGCTTTGTGGATCGGTGATCAGATTTCCCTCTCCGTCCTTGCAGTATGTGCAGCGTGGTGTGTACTGCGTCATGTTTCAGACGGATTGGTAGAACTTCCGCGCCTGGTGCGGACCTCGCTCTCGGCTTTTTTCTATTTCACAGATTAAGTTCTTCTCCCAGGCTGATTTTTTCTGTCTGTGAAGCCGTTTTTCTATTCTTCTGAGCTCTTTATATTCTTCTTCGCGTGCCCGCGTTCTATGAGATTGTTGCATTGCTCGGTACGCAACATTCTTACGTTCAGTCGCTAGCTTGCATTCATCATCAAACCATTCGTTCCGATTTCTACGACTGCTGCCTAAGATGGAGTTGGCAGTACTAATGACAGTATTCTTAAGGCGTGTCCACTTCTCATCTACGCCCAGCATACTGGCTCCAGGACTTACTCTCCCTAAATCAAGTGATTCTAGGGCGAGTCCTAACGCATTACCAAAGGTGTTACTGGCATTTTCATTGCGCAGGGCAGCCGTGTTGATTCGAACTTGATCGGCGGATGCAATACGTCTTCGCAAAGCAATCCGCCCTCGGAAGACCATACCAGCAAGATAGTGATCCGAGTCGATATTGGCGCCTCGTACGTTCGTACCGTCATCAAGTTCGAGTAGTGGCGACGGTCTATCAACACGTGGTCTATTTGGTTACGAGTGACTCCATCAGGTGATACCCAGGTGGCTTTGTAGATATCTTTTCGCGGGAACCTGGTACTCGCAACGACCATGTTTTTCGATGCTGCCAATTCTAAGACTCGAAGTCCATTGTCATTAGTGTTCTCATGCAAACTATGGGTGCCTGCGTAATGCCTGAATACCGGCTCCCGACCTATTTTTGCGTTCAAATCCCCAAGGATGATTTTTACATCGTACCTTGGACAGGCATTGAGGGTCCTCTCGACTTGTTCGTAGTAAGTCTCTTTTTCTTCGTCTGAGGACTCCTTCGTAGGTCCGTGAACGTTAATGAGGCTGATGTTCGTAAATTTGCCTCGCACGCGAAGGGTGCATAGCCTTTCGCTTATAGCGTTAAAGCCGATGATGGTAGACTTAATTTTTTCGCTGACTAGGAAGCCTACCCCGAGCACATGGTGTTTTGTATGACAGCTGTAGTATACGTCATATTCTTTCTTCTGTAAAACACCATTCCCTGTCCATCTGATTTCTTGTAGTGCTGTTATGTCAGCTTTATATTTTGACAGGGCATCAGCTAGCTGCTGAGCAGCTCGAGCTCTATAGAGCGATCGTACGTTCCATAAGAAAATTCGTAAATCGTTTTGCCGTTTTCTTTGCGTAGGTTGTCGTCGTGAGATCAGTCCGTTTCCGAGGCTTGTTGTCGGTCTCGTAATTCAAAGTTTTACGGAACAGGGAATTAACCTGTTGCCAACCTGAGGAACCAGCCTGATCATATTAGCCAACCCTTTTTTTAAAAGGCTTGTTACCCCAGAGTATGCAGATGCAAAAATGCTGCAGCTTGTCCTCTTCTCCCATTTCAAGGAGATCAAAAAAAACTTGCAAAGTTTACCGGAACGATGGCCTACGAAGCCGAAGGTCCCCTTCAATCTAGTAGAACTAACGACGCACACAAAAGAATTGGTTGAGAATGCAAGTCACTAGACCGCGTTTCTTCGGAGCTGTCGTTGCCACTAAATGTATTAATTTTATATTCCAGAATTTTAAAAAAGAGATAATTCGGGTTCTATGAAAAGGGCAAATTGCATTCCAGGGGACACAAATACTTAAACATTCTTTCGTTCGGTGCAATGGCCGGCCGCGGCGCTGTAGTGTATAATATTACTTATTTATACCTTAAACTTCCCGCACGAGGACCGTGAGTTTTCGGGCACAAAACAAACTTCTTGATAATTTAGTACCTCGTACATCTATCTATAAAATACTGTTTAAATCTGTTTAGAGGTTGAGGCGTGATTGCGTAACAAACAAATCTGCCAGCATTAAAAACGGAGAGACCTATTGAAGTGAAGTTGGAAACGTTTCTTGAATGAAGTAAATGGATGTATCCAGTATTGATACTGATTAGTTTACATCTTTTTCGCAAACTATCTGGAAAAATTGTACTGACGAAAACAGTAAAAACGTGTAAGAAAAAGGGACATTTGCGATACCAAATATGTTTTTTTGGTTTTGGGGGCAATATGTCTTGAGACAAATAAATGGGACAGTCCTTCCAAAAGGGGGATCAATTCTTGGAATAGTAAATATATTTAAGCAGCATTTTCATGAGCAGCACCTGCTATTATAGTAGATAATAGGCTTATCTATAAAAAATCTTAAGAGCAATGAGACTGCAGGATCTGATGGCTTATGAGAAGAACTCTTTAAGTACGGATGTTGTATTGTGGTATTGCGCATGCATCGAATCATCAAACAAAATATGCCCCGAGGGCTGGGCCATCATCTCCATAGCAAACATCTTAAAAAAAGGATTTTGGAAGATATTGGTGCCACCGACCGACCCCTGCTATCCGTCATAGAGTCCTTTACCATGATTGAAGAACAGGTGAACTTTGTTGATCTTGAATCAAACGAGAACAAGGCCAAAGATCAATAAAACAAACAAGCAAACATCTGTCACATCACTATTGCTTGCAGCAACTTCGAGGTAGTTAGGGCGTTCAATTAACCTCCAAAAAAGCAGCTCAATGGGGATCTTACGATGAACCACCATAGTAAGGGTTGCATGTGTTGGATAATAAGCAGATAGGAAAGGCTGATGATCTTTCGAAGGAAAAATTCTTCGATGTATATTTGGTCCTGTGTACGAAGCATGAATCGAGGACCAAATGCAGTTCATAATGCACCCCAGAAAGTTAAACCACCTCAACAACATTGGCTCAATCACATCGAGTGAATGTATGAAAATGCTCAAGCCAAGAGAGTCTCCGAATACCGACCTCCAGGTTCAAGCAAAAAACAAGACCAAAATTGCGTCGTTGCGGATGCCAGATCTGGATGACTGGCAGCAGGGTGTCCGAAATCAAGAATGCTTAGTTGGATCGGGAGTCGGATAAACAAGTTAAGACCACGAAAGACTGTTGTGATACTGCGGAATCAAACAAATCTTATTTTCAAACTCTACTTTGAGAGCTTTTTATTGCAATCTGAATTTTGTTGCTGGAAAACCTTGTGAAACTTGTTGAGCCTATCTTCCAAAAAGAAATAAATTTTTTCCATGCTAAAACTAAGTTCTATTTTTTAACTCATCGATATCATCTTATATGCCTCAGAAAAATCTAAATCCAAAAAAAAGGGGAAACAAACCTTCGCAGTCCTAATTAATATGGTATCAATCTGTGCTTTTACAAGTCTCAAAAGTGCCTCTGAGTGTTGACCATCAGCTAGCAAAGCAATAAGTGTCATCTATCTATTTCTTTACGACCATACATAATTGTCAACTTACATTGTGTTGGTGTGAGATTGATTATGTATCCTTCTTCCTGGTGTCTATATATGTATAGATGTATACCCACCATGTTGGTTTGAATTCAACTCAAATGCCCGAGTTTCAGCAACAGCTAAGGGCAAAGTTGTTTGTTGGCCTTTTTTATAGTGGTAAATCTATAAAATTGCGTATTTATTGGTCCTTAAATGGTCCTTGTTAGTTTTGAAAGGCAAACCACCACACCGCATCACTATAAGGCACTTATACATTGTATTTCTTTAATATAATATCGTAAAGAGGAAACTGGGAGGCAAATATAAAAATGCTATCCTTATCCTTACGAAATGTCACCCTGAGGACACATCGAGGTACAATACATTTTATATATATTTACCTACATTTTCGTATATCCCCTTTGAGAAAAAAATGGACAAGTTAGGTATTTATATAGCGAATTCATAGAGTGCTGTTTTTATTTAATTTTTTTTTTATTTTGTTTGTCTTCTTCGATTTAGTGTTTTATTATTTGGAAATAAAATAAAAAAGCATACATTAAGGTTGTGAATTTGTTCCCAAAGTGATCACACATGTGTGTGTAGTTAACTTAAACATTTAGGCGGAAGCAAAGAAAACACCCCAAATTAATTTTATTTTGTTGCTTCGGCGTCGTTGGGGAGTTCGTTTGCACTATAAATCAATGGACGGTTTGAGTTATAACGCGAAACAGTTATGTGGGAGGTTGGTGGTGGACAGGCAAATATTGTCTTCGGGCACAATCAAATTGAAAATCAACAATTGGTTGTGTGGCGGGTGGATGGTGCAACATGCGGCGAATTAACCATCTGTGATGCATTGGGAAATTGACTGCGATAGCTCATCAAAATATTGTACCAGTCATAATATGACCATGGTTGCCAATTCAGTTAATACGTAATCATATAAGGAGTTCGATCCTTTTCCTCTAAAGAGTAATTTTTGTTTACCAATATAGCTTCGGATTAAAAAGGACGCCTTGAAGTGTTTTGAACACGAAGCGAGAAAGCAACTCATAACAGACAGCATGGAAGCCTTGTATCGGGAGTTGAAAGAAATATCTGCACCGGCTGCTAATGCCTCGCAAAGATGAAAAAAGACAGGATATATGTTCCGCAAAGTTCATTTAAAATGCTCAAAACCAACTTCTTGTAGATGTCGACAAATCTCATCTGAGGTGGCGACATTATTGTGAACGAAAAATGACGATTTCTCAAACCATACTTTCCAACATCCCCGCCAAACAACGAAGAAGTGCTCGGCATCACATTCGAAGAAGTCATTTCGGCGATGAAAAACTCCACAAAGAGAAAGCGATAGGCTAGAGGGGATGTCTGTGAGTCCTGGAATTAATTGGGAGACATCGGGCTTAGACTGCTCATGTGTCTTATCTCTCAACTTATCAGCAGCAATCTAACACTTCATCGGTGACAGTGGAAAGAAAGTTGCTCATTTTCAACTTAAAGAGTAAAGGGAAATACACGAAACTGCGATTGTTAGCGTTCAAAAAAGCTGATGTCACATTCCGTAAAGATCGTTATTGGATTATCGTCCGCGAAAACAAATCGGTTATCCGATTACCAGGGCAGGTTAGTTACGGGTAAATCAACCACAGACGTGATTCATAACAATAAGAACGGAAAACATCCATACAACTACGAGATTTGATTTGAGTGGCCCTAATGAAACGAGGAGATCCGGAAAAGAAGATCAAAAAAGTCTTCATTTCAAAAATACAATCGTTTTTAAAAGACAGCACAACAAACTCAGGTGGTACTGACATGCTTACACTAAAAAGAGACGCTTAGAACCCCGTCCCGTGCAAATGCACGTCCAGGCCATGGTTTAGTTTTTGGTAGCGGAGTAGAACCAAGCCCGTTTGGATGGCGTCTTACTTATAACATTATGGTTTTCTGCAATTGATGCTATAATGATGTCAGTTGAAAATCGCGATTGCAGCTTTTTTATACTTCATTTCCTAGCTAAATTTACTCGTTAACACGCGATCCTAGCAATCTGCATTTGCACCTTGGCTGCAACAAGACCGTGGTGGGCAACAATGTTTGAGTGTCTCCCATTGATAGCATTTTGGTCAGTCTTGTTGTAATCAATCAATCAACCCTTTTTCTGAATTGAAACAATTCAGGCTTATATTAGCAAATTAAGCTTTGTTCAGAATTTTCAAAAGGCTTCGGGGTTTCCAAACCGTCTTTAAGACCTCTTTCCGTAGTCTATTTCCAATGACAAAACCTCACCTGAACGGTCGCTCTTTCTGTGCAACAATCATAGAAATAATAGTTCTCAGTTGTTGTCTGCCCGTTTCATCCCTGTAGCACTTCCGATATGCTTTTGAGACAACCAGAGCCTTTGTCAGTTGCTCGGCTGTACGCGATTGTTATCTGATCACCGAATACGTCCTGACTCTACGTTTGGGCTCCACCATTCCCTATTTCCTTGGTGCTCATTCGATCCATCTACCTAGAACATATCATTTAGCTAGGAATCCTTAAATTTATTTCGTCCTTTGCTTATATTTTGATATTAAGTGGCAACATTGACCACAGCTAACCGCTATGCAAAGCTATTTGCCGCCCTAAAATCATCTTCTACCTACGAACGTGTGTTGTTATATTTGATGGGTGGTTGCTTTGTTGCTATAGCGCCGCACACAAGCTAACACAACTGGCGGCATAACGTTGAAATATCAGTATATGTTGGTATGTATCGTGTCCTTGTTCGGTCGGTTCAATTATTGACTCCTTCGAGGGTTTAACGTGTTCTGATGTAAACATAAATCAATTATCAACAATGATAACACCTTGGGCAGTTTAATTACGTATATTTTGATTCCACGCAAATTTACCAATTATCCTGCAACAACATGGGTTCTTGGCAGATTAATGGTTGTGGTATGGCCTTTACCCGAACAACTTTGTTTGTTATTTTACATGGTGACTCACAGCGGTGGTATTTTTTTCACATTGACGTTCGGATACTAAGAAATTGTAACGTGTTGGTGCAAGATTAAAAGATCTGAGTGAGCGCGTTTGACGGATCTTATTATAAAGGTACGGTGGCTGGCGTGTTTGTATTACATTGTGAAGCAATATCAACGTTCTAAATTTAAAAAGATTTTCTAGTGTTAAGCCATTTATCGATTTAGAAAATTGGTTAATATGGTCATATTTTCTTAATCCATAAACGTATCTTGCTACACTATTATAAGCAATATTAAGCTTACGCTTGTGCTCATAATCACAGTTGTAAAAAAGTTCGCAACCATAGAGTATATAATTGGGATAAGAAGTGTTTTTGCTAATACTAGCTTCGTTTTTAATGGCGTTATTTTATGGTTGGTCCACAACATACGTAAGCCACCGTAAACTTTCCCGATTGTCAATCTGATATGATTTGCATATTTTGGGATAATCTGGTGTATCAGCTGATTTTCTTCAAATGAACAAGCATTTTGACTTTTGACGCCAAATTCTATGAAAAAGATAACGATTACTATGATTGTGTATTTCACGACAATTTCCATTGAATTACGGTTATATTTTCCACCTAAAAATAGGCCTTCTTTGCTAGCGATTTGAATGTGATTTTATTGCGTTACGTTGACATTGCTTACCCGTGTTCACATTAATTTTTTGAACAAAAAGAGAACATGCCGACAAATGTATCAGAAAAAAGCTTCAATGTAGCATTTAAAGAATCAAAAACATGCTTTCGAAAGAAATACAAAAACAAATTGACAAACATCGAAACATAAACCAAAGCAATTAACTACTTTTTCTTTGTTATTGTATAGTTTAAATAAGCTAAAACATAAAACTTTAAGATACTCTTAAAAACCAGAAACGACAGCTACCTCATTCATGAATGATTGCGGTGCGCAAAATATTCCTAGAAATTTGGTGTGATTTTTAAAGCGAAAAGAAAATCATATCGTTCCGTAATCGTATAAGTATAATATGGATTCTATATACTATATTTGGACTTGGATTTTGTCTCGTATCAGAAGATACCCGAGCTCAGATTTTTTAGATTTCTTTTCTTTTTTTAAGTTGCGATATATGGATAGGTTCAATAAGGCACAGATATGGTTTCGTTAAACAAACCGAAGGATTTCAAACTAAGAATGGCATTAGAGGAACAGACACAGAAAATATTTTATAATAACCAACCTGGAACTCTGCTCCTCATTTGTCTGGATGTTATCATTTCTCTAAGTGTGCTTGGTACTCGGTACTTGGCATGCAGTACAAAATGCACACCGAGTATTTTTATTGTAACACAGTCCTCCGGGTCCGCTCGTTACCTTATAGGACGTAACTGTGATAAGAATTGTGCATCTTTGTATGACCAGCAATAAGTCCAGATTTGTCGGCGATGTCTGCTCGATACATAAATGGAACTGATCAAGTTTTGACTGCAGTTTTGGGTGTAAAAGTAATATTTAATATGAAGAAAATGACATTTTATATGGTATAGTGCTCCGTGCCGCAGTGATTAGTGTATCGGACTATCATGTCGGAGGTCTGGGTTCGAGCCCTGAGTACACCTTATGCTTTTCAGGGATATTACCTCTTGCGAGGAAGTGACAAATTCTCCAAAAATATCACAGTCATGAATGAAAAATGAAAACTACATTGGTATTTTCGAATATTCGTTTATGAGTGCAGGTTAAGAACCGACAGTTAAGGGAGAGGCATAAGAAATTCTTCATCTGCATTTACACCAGTGACTTAAAAGCACATGTAATAAGTTAAAATAGGAACATGTAAAACAGTATTTCTCATTTGCGAAGCGCGCCTTAGAATCGCTTGTGCAGCAAATGCGGATTTGCTGAAATATTGCTTTCAAAGTACCTTTTAACTTCTCAGCAAAGACCCGCATCAAGACCAATGGAAAACTGCAAAACAAGCTATCAGATGCTTTGCCACTGGTGTGGTGTGTTTTGCTAGGCCACCTCGACGGAGCTCTTGATTAAGAATGCCTGCTTGCAATTGCAACTTAGAATGAGGCTCATCTGGCAATGCTGCACACTAGAAAGAGAGTTACTTAGAGACCCACCCAGAAGTTTTATGAACAAAAAAAAAGAAGACTGCACCTCAAAAGACTATATTTAAGATTTTTTTATCACCGATGATTTTCGAAAGCTTCTCAAAGGTGAAGCGATATATGCCGCAGTCCAAAAGGTCGGAGAAAGACTCCTGGAAGGAAAAAATGTAAGTGAATATAGAGTTCGTCTTGGAGATATGGAAAAACACTGTAAACGACAAATACCCAGCACAGCATTATACTAAAACTTTACTCCTCCGCTATCATAAACCAAGATGATACCAGTGCAAAGATCAAACAAAGGATTAATTTGTTATTCTTTTTAAACGACGTCGAATTCTAGGAAGGAAACTACCGAAACATCAGCTACCCCAACTAGTTTGTAACTTTGATTCACACTCTGTTGTTAGTCTAGGAATATTGCATGTGTAGGTGTGTCATTTGTACTATATAAATCCAGACTCTTGACTCTATCACCCTACAATTGATTCAATAAGAGGCTCTATCTCTATCTTAGAGGTATTCTGCTGGGAATACCAGACTAAACTCTCTTAACTTTTGTGGATTAACGTTTATTTTTAGCTTTCAAATTCTTCATTGAATTGGATTGCAGACTGGCATGATGAACCCGTTTAGTGTCGTGAATGTTTGCTTCTATTAGTAACACCATAGACCGTGGTTTGACTCACCGCTTTTTGTCGTTGACACTCTACTTTTAAAGATGCTATATATTAAGCTTTGTTCACCGTTTTAGCAGCTGGTTTTGCATAACAAGAGTTGTAGCACTTCACTGTTTATCAAAGTGAATAGCATACTGACATCAGTTTAGTGTCGTGGAACATTTTCTTATCGTTAAAAATTCCAGAGACCACCGTTTATTGTCCTGGACTGTTTCCCGAAACAGCAAAGATCTAGCTCTTAGAATTTCCGTGTGCTGTTTTCTCGATACAATATATGAAATACCTTGTTTTGTTAGCTTATTGTAAAATTAAGTATTGTCAACTTTTTAAATTCATGTATGCAACTCATTGTTAACTCTAATCTTGAGAAGAAGAAATAATTTTAATAATTTAGAGTTCGAAACTTTTTCAATCCTGAGTTTTAGCTTTCTTTGTTAACGACACTGGTCATCAACGAGCTTTCCTCAGCCTTAATATAAAAGACATCACAGACCTTTATCTTTTCTTGGGTCCTTTGAGAGAGTATCTCTTCGTATTATTGTTGATCCAGTTAGTGTCGAAGGAGTGAAGAAGAAGACTCATCGATTAGATTAACGGGGTATACAACGATATCGACGACGGGCCAAAACGACGAAATAACAGCGTGATATAAAATGCCAGAAATAAGTGGAATAGAAAGACAGCATCACACCGGCCTGCAATATCAAATCCAAACTCAGGAGTGTACTTAGCAGAGAAATACTGCAAATTAGTTAGCGCCGGAAAACAATCTTTACAAACTTTCTGTGTTAATAAACCCAGGTAGTTAGAGCCGAGGTACACTCTGTGGTTGAGGCCATATACAGGGTTATTGGTATAAGGTGCACCAAAAAGCTTGAGCGTATAGGTGGAGTTATGAAAAGAAAAAAAATCGTATAGGAGGGGGGGTCTATTTCCCCCTGTTTAGGCGGGAGGGGCAATTTTCTAAAACATTGACTTAAATTAGAAAAAAAAATATTTAAAAACAACGGTGAATGATACAAAGCGTTGTTATATTTTTTGGACAGCCAGAAAACTACTTTTTTATTTAATTTTTAAATTAAGTTGTTTAAGTAAACAGTTTTAAAAAAAATAATTTTCAAACTCAAAATTTAAAAAAAAAACAAAAAAAAATTTTAGACTAATTTTTTTCAAAATTTTAGGTAATTAACTATTTTATTTTTAAAATTCAATGCTCTTATTAATTTTTAGTCAAAAACAGAAAACCGGAGGGCAAAATGTATCTTAGTTTTTGAGAAATTAAGAAAAACGAAGTATTTTTTCCAAGAAAAACACTTTTTTTTTTGGTTTTTTCAAATTTGACCTGCTCAGGTCAAGTATTAATTAGGGAATTATCCTTTTTTATTTTTTATTACATACCATCCGATTTTAATCAAATAATAAAAAAAACGAGTTAACTTTTTACTTATTTTAATAGTTTTACTTTTAATTTTTTTAATTTCTCAAAAACTAATTTGGCATCCGGTTTTCTGTTTTTTAAAAATAATAGTTAATTACATAAAATTTTGAAAAAAATTGGTTTAAAAATTTTTTTTTAGTTTTTTTTTCAAATTTTGAGTTTGAAAATTAATTTTTTTAAAACTTTTCACTTAAACAACTTAATTTAAAAATTAAATAAAAGAGTAGTTTTCTGGCTTTTCAAAAAAATATAACAAGGCTTTGTATCATTCACCGTTGTTTTTAAATAATTTTTTTTTCTGATTTAAGTCAATGTTTTAGAAAATTGCCCCTCCCGCCTAAACGGAGGGAAATAGACCCCCTTCCCATAAATTTTTTTTCATGTTTTAACTCCACCTACACGCTCAAGCTTTTTGGTGCGTCGCGTTTTATACATATAACTATGATAATATAGATAATTGTTGTTATATTGTACTATTTGTACTGTAGAATGTCAGTTTTTATTACTTGACCATTCTGTTAATTTTTCATTGAATGTGTTTGAACAACAACAACAACTTAAAGGCGCTACCACCAATTTTAAACGAATTTTATTTACTCGTTCACGAATATTATTATTCGTTTCTTTCTATCTCCAGCCAAAGATAGAAAGAAACGAATAATAATATTCGTGAACGAGTAAATAAAATTCGTTTAAAATTGGTGGTAGCGCCTTTAAGTTGTTGTTGTTGTTCAAACACATTCAATAATATAGATAAGACAAAGCTTCTCTACGTAAGAGTAGATGTCAAAACGTAAATTGGCCGCCACGATCAGTTTTTGTTGGTTAATTCATGTTTCTCAATGATGATTTTAATTAAGAGTAAACTCTTACAACCCTATAGAATAGGTAGCCAGAGCATGCACTTTAATGGCTCGTGTTCAATAATCAATACCTCTGCCTTCTTAATTTGATATGCATTTTCTAAGTAGGCATTATTTTGTATCACACTTTTTCTTCCTTCTCTATCATCGTAATTTAATTTTTGTTTTCTAGAATTTATCCAAACAAACTTACCTTGTACCTGTGATCACAAGTAAAAAAAAATCAAAATTCTTCAGTTGCTCTTCTTGGTTTTTTTTATTGTAGTCTTCTTTATAACTGAGCGTGGCTTTGAAGTCATTTCGTCTCATTCCCCTTAATTCTACTCGATTATAAATTATTTTTAATATTCAATCCTTAAAAAACACAAAACAAATTAACAGTATCATCAACCCTTTTCCTGGTTTGTGCATGAAGACGTCGACCAAGCCGCTATCGGGACTTCGAACGGATGTTGGTGGCGTCCGATATTATTTTTTCATATTTTTTCTTACTGTTTATTTTAAAAAAATATAAAAATCACCCCCACTATATAAGAATCCAACCCTCCATGGTTGAATTCTCGCGATAACTAACCCCCAGGTGGATTGGTTTTTGACGTTTTCCAATCTGAGTCCCAAAAAAAATTAAGGATAACACTTTCCGGATGGGCTTATTTTCCATAGAACCGAACATGGTTACAGTATGTTTTTTTCTGTAAGCTGGGTAATGGGTGTCCATTCATTCAAACCAACCCAACCAACCCAACCACCCTTGGAACACTCAAGACTTTGAATTCAATTTGGCGTTTTTTTTCTCCTGCGCGCACTCCTTTTGTTTTGTTATTCGAAAACATTAAAAGTAAGTCGCGGTAGGTGAACGAAGAAAAACTATTACCCACCAAAGGAAAATTATTATATTTCGATGGTGGAAAATTATGGAAAAAAATCCTTTATTTCTTTATTGTTTCCTTTTTTTTTCTCTCAGTTTTGTTGGTTGTTTTTACAAAGGCACCCCTTTTTTTACATTTGTATTCGCAAATCACTCGGTCATTAATATTAACCGATTTTTTGTGACTACTGGTAAATATCCTGGTTAAAAAAATGCAAAGAAACTGAACGAACGATCCAACAGGATGCGATACTTTTTTTTGTTTGTTGTGTTTGTATTGTTGTGTTGCGTGTTGTAGAAGTCGTTTCGGGCTTCATTCGACCAGCCAGTGAGAGTCCTTATGGAGATACGAATACATTTTTAAACAAAATTTAATTTTGCAGCGCGGCTACCAAAAAAAAAAAATTACAAAACTGGGAGACGTAATAAAAAAGGCGACTTAGAAGCGGGACTAGTACGAGATGACAGAACGACTTATTGGCAGGATAGACTCCATTTCACAGTTGGATGAATTGATTGAAATATGATGCATTTTTTAATGAAATGGAAATGACTTTCAGTTTAATGTTCTTCTGCGTTTTTTTCTTTCTCTTGAAATGAATCGACTGGGGGATGGACTATTATTGAATTATTTTTGTTCAATGGCTTTTTTTAAGACTTAAAATTACATATTAATTATTAATCATTGTGATGTGACTTGACTTGACGATGGGAGTGCTAGTTGTTGTTATGAAATAATTTGTGTGTTTTTTTTTAAATAAATACATTTGTAAATTTTGATGTTGTGAAATGCATACCTAGACCTACTTTTACTATTCATTTTAATCAAATGAACTTATTAAAATAACCTGTTTATTTACAAAAAATATTTTTTTTTGAATTTTTTTTTTCTGAAGTTAGGTTCAAGAATGAAACGATGAGCGTAGTAGTACGATGGCATACTTTATGAGAAGAATTCTACCGGCTACTCTGATTAAGCATTGTTTATAAGCAGAAGAAACGATAAAGTAATTTAGACATAAATCATCTTGGTGGTATTCTAGGATCTGGGGAGTAATTCAGTAATGGATCTGTTCCCCATTGGTTTAGTGGTTTTTTATTATGTATTGTGTCCAATGAACTCAAATGAGCTATAGGATATGAGCTTTGTATTCAAGCTTTGTGTAAATGTATGCCCTTTAAGCTGTAGACAAATTAGAAAGCAATAAAATTGCTGCATCTTTAAAATAAACAGGCATTTTTTAGCGACTTCAAGTATGTGATCGGTTAACGTATCGGTTTTGTATCTTCAATGCAAGTGGAAATGTGCCATTAATAAGAAAAGTAGCAACTGTGATATATTCCGCTTGGCCGACAACATTGTGATTTGGTAGCATCAAATTCCGCACGGTTGTCTGCAACCAATTCAATGCTGTCAAGGATCGGAATTAAAGGAGCTTAACATATTCTGACATTCCATTTTCACTTTCAAAGAGCAGGAATGTGAATCTGAAAACGGTGAATCTGAAAACGAATATTAAAAACTAGGGATGCTATCTTAAGCATCTATCTCCAGCCAAAGATAGAAAAAAAACGAATAATAAAATTCGTAAACGAGTAAATAAAATTCGTTTAAAATTGGTGGTAGCGCCTTTAAGTTGTTGTTTTTGTTTAAAAACATTCAATGAAAATTAACAGAATGGTCAGTAATAAAAACTGACATTCTATAGTACAAATAGTACAATATAACAACAATAATTACACTTGACTCGTCACCAAGCTGAGGGTTAAGGGATTTAATTCAGTAAAGATCTTTACACATACTTTCTTCCGGTCAGGCCAGTATGTCAAGGTCAAGATGAATTATGATCAACGAGATCTCCCATAATATCGTTCAGTGTGAAACAATTCTTATGATAGTTACGTCTCAGACGTCACCTTCAATCATTAACCCGCTATTCCCCACACACCCTCTTGCCTAACGGTAAACATTACTGTTTCCTACCATTTTTGCTTACGCAGCTAAACGTGTCCACAGCGGATACACCTCTTTTTCCCTTTCTTGTCTAACGGTAAACATTCCTGTTTCCCAACATTTCTTGCTTATACAGCTTAACGTGTCCACAACAGATACACTCCCTTTTACCTTTTTTGTTCCTTACAAATAAATGCTACATATCCATATCTGTAATTCGAATATTTTGAAAACAACTGCATTCCATTCCCATGGAAGCAGTTCGCGTCTTTTTTAGAGATACAATAGAGTTAAGATTATTATTTGAAGTTGAATGTTAAGTTAGTCTTAATAAACCAATCAAACTAACAGGTGCAGCCTCGCTTTGGACAGCGACCTGTTTTTTTGAATAAATAATAATATAATAATAAATAATAAATAAACGAAAAAAATAAAAGAAAAACGATAAAGTATTTTTGTTATTTTAAATGTGGATTTCAAAACCATTAGTGGCGCAGTCGGTAGGATAATATAATAATAAATAGTAAATAAACGAAAAAAAAATAAAAGAAAAACGATAAAGTTTTTTTTTATTTTAAATGTGGATGAATTTATGTCTAAAGTAGGACTTCTGTAAATGAAACAAGTGTGAATGATATCTGATTAGCTGCAGTGAATTTAAACCACATAAAATTTAAGTTCTCAACTCGATGGATCCTGAATACCTTGTAACTAATCTCGAGAGGGTTTTAGGTGATACCTTATGTGAGAAGGGAAGTTGGTACTGCAGTCTTTCCCTTTAGTCGAGATGGCATCAGAGGAACTCCTAAGAAAAAGTCAACGATGGCACCCACAGCTCCAGTCAAGCGGAATTACTTAGTGAACATCCGACAGAGCCACTACGACATATTCAGACTCCACTTCAATGAAGGGATATAAAATAGGGAATCGCACATAGAAAAACAAATTTAGTTCAACAACAGAGCCACTACGACATATTCAAATTTTACCAGTGTGGCTGAAGATTCCCTGGAGGAGTCATTAACATCGATCTGAAAACACGTGCTATTAAACAAGCCGCAAATTTAAAAATTGAATCTGTTGAACATGTTGTTCCAACAGGACGGTCAGTGCAACGGCAAGGTGGGAGGCGTGACAAAAGACGTTTTGGTGGATAATTGGATGAATGCTCGAGACTCCTTTCCTTGTTTTTTTTTTAAGTCATGAGTCTATGAGAACCAATCACCTGGTTTAATTTCTCCCAAAGAAGATATTATTTGAAGATAGTGCTATAAATTCGTCCAAAATTCACGCCAAAAAGATTGATGACGCAGAGTGCCCAGCACCATGACAAATCGACCAAGACCAAATGGCGCAAAAAACGAAAATTACAAGTCTACATTGGTAGAATTTCGTAGTGAGATTGACCAAGTGTGGGAGGTCCAGGTTCGATTTTCGGTCCAGAAAGTTTAAATAACTTGTTTTTCGATTAAAGAAGAGCGACACTATGATTCTTGCCAAAAAGTGTGAGTGTCGGTGTCCCCAGGTTGGTGTTGGTTAATTGTCAAAGTTACAGAACCTCATTGAAGCGATAAAATGAGTTTCGTTCCAATTTTCATCGTTTCTCGATAAATTATGTCGATGTGATAGTTACAGAACACGGGTCCAGGTAATTGTTCGGCTTTTGTTCAATTCAATACTTTTGATTCAGGTGATACCTTTTTCCCTATAATGTTTCAGAGTAGGGATCGATAGTTCAATTCTTGATCATTTTTCAATTTAAAAAATCAAGGAAATGCACACTGAGGAGTGGGTTGGACTATATCGGAATGAAAATACTGGAAAGTGCGATAAAACGGTGTTCTGTATGGTCCAAAGGCGATAAAGTTTTCATTTTTAACGTAAAATTTTATCACCTACTACCGACCAGGCGGAAAGCACAGAAAAATTTAGAGCCAGGAAGTATTAACATTTTTGTTGTTAGTCAAAAAATGTTCAAATGACCCCAAAATATGTGCATGACGAAACGGCAATAACACCGTATACAGGTGCATCGACAAATGGATCGAAGTCTTTGTCACGTCCTCGGATGAAATCTGGCTTCAGCAAATAGCCACAACCCCCATTGTACTTAAATTTTCCTTGTCGAATCCTTGGAACTGAATAGGCTGTGTATAGTTGATCAACGACGAAAGCCAAGGGTGCATATTTGTTGTTGATTCCCTGTAGCCGACCGCTGCTTCAGCACCTTCTCCTGCTGGTGTACCGTCAGCACCTCGGGCAAAACACTGCCGAAGCTGCGGCTTCTGGTGGAGGTTCTACAGGTGGGAGTTACGCATCACTATCTTCTGGTCTTCCACGTTCCAACTATTTCAAAACCGATTAATAAAATCTTTGTTTCTATGTATATTTCTACTTACAGGATGGTCAGGCAATGTATCCTTGAGGTGGTATTAACCAAAAATATCATCAATAAATTGTATTTCGCTAATTTATATTGATGAGCACGATTACAATGGTTTTCACATGACAAAACCAAAGGAATAGTCTGAAGCTACGAAAGCATAATTACGATCCTATAAAGACAAGAAAACAATCAATTTTCAATTATAAAATCAATATAAACTTACTTTATACAGGTTTTCAGTACACATGGCCATTCGTGAGTGATGATAGGATCTTCATTTTCGCCTTGGCCAGTCCAACAATCAAGGTCAACGCATCTAAATAAAAATGTTCTTAAATATTTGAAAAAAATATTAAAATAAAAATAACATAATAACATAAATAATGAAATTGAAATTGACCATATTGCATCGACTTACAGAAACACTACTTTTTCCAGATGCGATAAAGGAGGAATTAATCATTTCATTTTGTAACGATGTGAAAAGATATTGCCTAAGTTACAGAACATATGTCCTGTGTTTAGGTAAAGGGAAAAATATTGCACGATTATGTGTTCTGCTCTCTGTTCGTCAATGGATAATTTAACTGCCATAAAATTACCCAAAAGCTTGAGATGAAACAAAGTTGAAGTCACATAACCGAACGGAATGACGGTTTCCATGTTACCACATACAACCCATCTGACTATTGTTGGAACAGGACCACGCATTCATTGCTGACCACGCAGGGCTATATTATTTAATCTGATTTATAGGCACCGATATGTACATCAATTAATACAGACTAAGAGTCTTTTTTAAACCGTTGAAAACGGTGTTAGTTTTGAAATGATGTGGCAATATTGTTTAACAGCTTCTTAAGTAATACGAGCCATGAATTCGCGGGCAACGAAAACCTTTTGGTTCTGCTCCTTCGTCAAAGATTTCGAGTTCAAGAATATCTGAATGTTTTGCAGTGTTTCTTGCTGTGGGCAAAAGTTTTTGAATTGAGCGAATGAACAAGATTTTCCTTAATCTACTGAAGAACGCAAGGATACATGTTTTATTTTAGAATTCGAAAATAATTGATGAGTCGAGAAAACTCATAATCAAAAGAACTTCTTCGGTGTAATTGTCAAATTTTAAATTCAATTTTGAATAAACGATGGGCGATGATTTTAAAGAAAACAAGTTTGACAACTAGGAAAATTGATTATTTTTGAACTAAACATTTCAATCTCATTGTTGTGCTTTACTGGTCTCAACCAAGTGTTGTCCAGTTAAAAGTTCCCCTATTAGTCACGAAGCAGGCTAGCATTCCCTTACTTAATCGCTATAGCCAGTAGCATACTTTGTGGTTTTAGCTGTTAAACAATGATGCATCAGCTTATATTTATAAGCAGCATAAAAAATCATATTTTCTCTGTACAACTCGTAGCATTTGCGTGATCAACGCAACGTATTATTACTTTATTGAAGAATGCAACACAATCCACGCGTTTTGCAATTTTTTAAAGACGCAAAAGTGACAGTGAAAACATTCAGAGATCATACCGAGGGGTTGATGGGGGCGTCAATTGATTGGAGATAATTGAAGACACTGAAACCATATTTCTCCGTACACAAAAAAAATATCATAACTGGAGGGTAATCAATTAATAATGCCTATGAAATGCCTCTGGTTCATCAAGCGGATCATTGCGATCATCGCCATCATGTCTTCATTTAGATCAGAGTTGCACATAGTTTCAATAATAATAATCAAAGACTATCAGAAGATTCCATTGCGTGATCACGCCAGCAAGTGATTTCATTTGATATCTCATGCTATTTAAATATTTGCTATATTTGCCCGTTGTTTTTGTCAAGTTGTTATTGTTATTGCTATACAGCCCGCGACATCTTGTAGTAATAATCGTAGGTAAATTATGCTTTATTAAGTTGCATCCTGTTTGCCAAGCGCAGTGTGATAAGCATATGACGTGATGCTCTTATCAAAACCTATTAAGATGTTCTACTTGAATTCCGTTCAATGTTTTATGGAATGTGAGTATGGGGTTTGCGTATTGCCACTTGCTGACATTGCTACCACCCACCCCCATAATTTTTTGGTTTTTATCAAATTTGTTTCTTCACATACACATTCTGTTCTAAATGAAAATGCCTCTGCCAAAATTGAACGATCAAACAGCAGTTTTAAGTTCTTTACTTTGCACTAAATAACCCCGACAACAACCCTTTGTAGCAGCAACACTAGCAGCGTTGCGATAGGGTTGGTGGAGCAGAAATTTCTTTTTTGCTGTGCATTCCTCCACAAATACACAAGAAGACAGTCTATTTGATTTTCAATAACTTTTCCTCGTTGACGTTGTGTGAAAATCGTCTTAAATTATGAGGGTACAGGAATGTTTTCGAAGTTCAAGTCAACCCTTTCTATAGTCGCATACGGGGCTGGAAATTTTAAAATACCAATCGCTTTTGAAAGACAATTTATATTCGCATATATTTCCCCGATGGGAGTAATTCCAAATGGCAGTTATGAAAGACAATTGATTTTTATTTACTCTTCGGAAGTAAATTTAGAAGTTATTTTGTATGCTTGTTCGTTATTGTATGAGACATAAATCAATTATTATTTGAGACATAAATCAAGTAAATTGCATTATGGTTAAATGGAGGAATATCGAAATGAGCCTTTGAAACAATAATCTTTAGATGACCTGCTCAGTATGGTTTTCAATGGAAGAAAACATTGAACATTTGTTGTTACTTAAATTTAATAATATATTATTTAAGTATGAATCTTAATATTCTGTTTGAATGGAGTTTTGTATGATAACATACTGCAGTTGTAGTTGAAAACAACAACCTGTGTACACCAACACATCAAACGCCAATCATCAGATTCCTTTGTGTTTATGAGTGACGCTCGGCCATTTACAATCTCATGTTGGTTGAAAAAACATGTTATTAAATTTTTACCTGGGCAAGGGCTCGAACCTGGACTTCCCACACATGGTTATGGAGCGCGAGCTGCGCAGCCTAACTGCAGTATGTAATCATACAAAACACCTTTTAAATTTAATGAATTTATTTAATTTTTGATCAAATCGTGGCGAATCTTTCACTAAAAATTCCCTTCCTTATTCGTTCAATTGTGAATTGTTGCCGTTTAAATCGAAGGGGAAAAATACAAAGACCCAGAATGAAACAACAACAAAATTTGTGTTTTCTAATAAAATTGCCGTCTCCTCTTCTCAGAGGATCGATAATCACAAATTAAATTGAGGTTGACGTGTAGGTACCTACAATAGTAGAATTGCGTGGTGCAATCACCATGTATGTTAGGTCCAGGTTCGAGCCCTGGCCTAGGCAAAAATCTAATAACGTGTTTCTCGAATAAACATGAGATTATAAATGGAGGAGCGACACTTATTATAAACGAAATTAGTCTGATGATTTTCGTCGGCAGCCATGAAATAGCTATAATTCTTGCAAAAAACAATGTTGTCTAAATTTATTTTTACCGTCGATTTTATGCAATACTCTATTCAACGAATATTGTTAGAATAATATTTATCTGAAACTTATTTTGTGCAGTTCCTAAAACCAGCTCGCCACACATCTAATAAATTTAGGACTTATGTCCCACCTTAAATTTTTTTTAAATAAATTTTATGAATCTACCACGAATACACTCATGTTTAAACTCTACTTACTGACAGCTCTAATAAGCGAACAATTCCCAAGAACAATTGTTCTTGTGGCAAGTTGCCACGAAAATAAAATTAAATTTTAACTTTTTTTTTTAATATAAAGGAAAAAAATATCATGAATTTTTGCTAAAACATTTTTTACAAAGATTCAAGACAAAAACAAGGTACGCAAAAATTTTTTTTGCCTAAATATAAGTTAACAAAAAAAAAATTATTGCAAAATAAACAACAAAAATATTTTTTATAAAAAAAGTTTTTTTTTAACAAATTTTTTTACAAGTTTGCATTTTATGCATAAAAAATAAAATTTTTTGTCAAGCCGTTTTCCAAATATTAAATTTACAAAAAATTAATTAGAAAATAAATTAAAACTAAAATTAAGGTTTTTTGCAAAATATTGGTATTGAGATTTGTTCAAGTTATCTATACCTTCTAAAAAGAAATTTTTGTTTGAAATCGATTAACCTGTTCATGAGATAGCTGAAGAAAAAAATAACGGTTCTATGGGAGGTACCGTTAATAGGCTTGCCAAATTTTTTTTCCGATTAAACAAAAGGAAAGCAAACAAAAATCATCAGCAAGCCGTTTCAAAAAAATTAAGCTTTCCAAAACCGTTATATGGCAGGTACAGTTATTTTTTGAGCTAAAAAAAAGTTCAATTCCCCCTGTTAGGAATGGTCTACAAACCCTACATACCAAATTTGAAGTAAATCGGTTAAACCGTTTAGGCTGTAGGTGCTGGTATATACAGACAGACAGACAGACAGAATTTCCAGACCCATTTTTTTTGTCTTCCATATGTCATGTTTGATTGTTATCTCAAAATTCTTTTTTTGCACGGTCCAACTATCCCCAGTGGTAAGGTGAGTTCGGCAAGGGTAATAGGGCTAGTAGGGTCAATGGTAACCAAACTCCAAAAAATAATAATAATTGTTTGACAAAATGTTATGCAATTCTAGTAAAACTAAAATTTTAAAAGAATCAAAACATATTCTTTTAAAAATATTTGAACAATATTATAAATTAAGACCAGAAATATAAACGAATCTTAGTATTTTCATACAATTTCATGAACTGCTTCAACTTACCTATAATTAAATTTTGTGAATATATTGCATATTAAATGTATACAAAAATAATCAAAATTGACTTACACAGCCGGTCATTCGATAGAGGCCACTTTTTTCGCAACAGTTTTTATACCTGTATAAAATTGTTGAGCCTGAAATACATATGTATTACCTGCGGGTACGTACATATTTTCCTAAAACAAAACCACTATATTTTGTGCGAGACTCGGAAAATCCATCGAAATTTCACAATTTTAGATAAGGAACTGTTAAAAAGGGGATGAAAAGTTGGGTCACTTGATTGAGGACATTGCGAAAAATGCATTACAAAAGACTTATTCGTGATTTTTTTATGCAACAGCTTCAGAGAAGAAATATATTTTTTCTAGTTTTGAAAACAAATGGGGTCTGCAAAGAGTTTCATGGTGGCAGGAAAAGTCGGTATAGATGGTTTCAAGGACCTAGGACTTTTAGGCCAAAAAAAAACAAGGAAACTTGATAGAAGTAAAATCATTGTAATCAGTTATCTTGTGGACACTAAAAAATATGAAAAAACGGAAAAGAACGCAAAGTTGAAGGCGGCTTACCCGAAATTTTACTCTGTGAGCGCCAAAATTCAAATCAAGAAGTGGGGTAAAGCTCATACGAATCAGCAATTACATCCAACATAAGAAAATAAAAATAAACCAGTTTTATGGCAAGTAGATAAGGAGCTTTCCTATGAACTTTGCCAGAGGTCATATCGCTTGGAGCAACGAATGGCAATGTGTTGTCTTTTCGGATGAAAAAAAGGTTAATCTTGACGGATCCAATGGTTATAACTTTTGATTTTATGATTTAAATAAGAAATAAATATTTTGTCAAGAAATCACAGTCCTACATCAGCATTTATGGTGTGGGGAGCTATCACGTAGTAAGGCAGAATCGGATTGGATTTTCTGACTATTGGAATGAACGGAAAGAGTTACAAGTTTACATTGGCACACATTTTTAACAAGCTGAAAAGTGTTTTTGGAACTAAACCTTAGATTTTCTAACAAGGTAATGCGCCAATTCACACTTCCAGGGTAGCAAGTAGCTGAAACCAGTCGAACAATGTGGAGCATTCACCATGGTCGCCCTATTCACTGGACTTTATTATATTGTTGTTGTTCAAAAACATTCAATGAAAATTAACAGAAAGGTCAGTAATAAAAACGAATAGTACAATATAACAACAATAATAACTTAATAGTCTATGTTACCAATACTTCCAACCTCTCCCCCTTTGATATGTGCTTACAAATTGTAGTCTATCAAATAAGGTTAGGAGAAAATGGAGGCGGAACAAAACAACATACTTAGAGGCGCTTAGAAAAATGTTGAAGCTCCAAAAGCGTTTGAAAAACAAACAAACATAACATCTCGACCTGTGTCATCATCATCAGTGGTCATAAGCGGGGGAATGCGTTGTGCATACGACTTCGAAGACTGAGTAAATCTGAATGCGTGGGTTCGAATCTCATGATGTGCATGAGAAAAAGTTTTTCATAATAAAATTGGATTAAAGCTCGATACCACTAAAGGAGACTGATGAAAGGAATTGGCACTCCTTGAAATAGCTATATCTCCAGCCACAGATAGAAAAAAACGAATACTAAAATTCGTAAAAACGAGTAAATAAAATTCGTTTAAAAATTGGTGGTAGCACCTTTAAGTTGTTGTTGTTGTTCAAAAACATTCAATGAAAATTAACAGAATGGTCAGTAATAAAAACTGATATTCTACAGTACGAATAGTACAATATAACAACAATAATTATAAACATTATTGAACACGTTTAGGCCCGATTATTTCAAAAAGTTTATGAATCAGTTAGACAGTTTGAAGACAAGGAGACCTTAATCAATGCTATTTGTGACGCCAGGGCAGAGATTTCACTTACTTATTTGAACAAAACTTTATAATTCAGTTCCGAATGGTCTTGTTCAGATAATTTAAAAAAAATGGCATACATAGTTAATAAAAACACAATAAAAGAATATATACCAACCAAATAACACAAATGTCCTTTTTATTTTATTTTATTTTGTTCCTTTTTTAACAGATTTTTCAAGTGGACTCAAAGAAGTGACCCAACTTTTTATACCCTTTTTCTAAACATCTTTAATTGAAATTGGAAAATTTCGATGGATTTTCTGAGTCACGTCTAAAATTTTAAGGTTTTGTTTTGGAAAATATGTACGTACACATTGGTAATAAATATTTCCGGTTTAAACATTAGCGACAGGTAAAAATCGCAAAAAACCGTTGCAAAAAAAGTGGCCTCAATCAAGTGAACAGCAGTGTACTTGGAAATAACTTGAACTATAACGATATATTATATAAACATCAGTTCTTCTAATTTTAAATGGTTTTTTCGTTAAAAATATAAATAGTCAGTATTACAAACAAGTTCCGAAAAGCTTAATTGAAACTTATTCAGGAATTTTGAAACAGGCCCAAAGTCGGATACCTAAACGTTTTTTTAAATTTTATTTTTAGTCTATGAAATAAACGGGAAAACGCTTAACTTTAATTTTTTGCAGGTCATAACCGAAGTGGTTTTCAAATTTGACTAGCTTCAAAACATAAGTAATTTGAATCAATGCTGAGTAAAGAGCCCGGGATATACAAAGGGCCAGGAAGAGGTCTAGAAAATGAGAACTTATAGACACGAGGCAAGACTACCCCAGATCATAGATGAAATTAAGAAAAAAAGGTTAATGTTATATTTCTTTCAGAATTTGTGATGCGGGCCTAATACAAAATTGAGAGCAGTTGTTAATGACGTCAACATTATAAGCCTGCAGACAACTGCAATACAAGAAAGTAAGCAATGATGATTTGTTTCGACTCGAACGCCCACCATATAACATGGGGTAGTAGCAATAAAAAGTAGGCTTTTAGACTTAAGATATATAGAATACATGTTTTTTTTGTGGTATAATTTACAAAGCTTTGTTGCTGCACTTTTTACACCTAAGAAATACTTATATTTCAATTGAAACAATATTTTATTAGGAATCTAAGGAAACAAATTATACTGAACATTTTATTTGGAGGAAACCTCATTTTTAAAAAAAATATGTACAATGTATTTTAAATAGGTTATCATAGTTAAGCTACAAATAATGACTATAATAAAAAATATAAAAACATGTAAGTTTAAAATACGTTTAAGAAATATGTAATACAAAACAAATTTTAATAAAAATTAGATATAAGTGAAAAGATACAAAAAAAAAACATTTATGGATTAAAAAATATCTATACACAAATTAAATTTATTAAATAACAACAGGCATGTAATTATTACTAGATTTACATAAATAATAATAAACCATAAAACAAATGCATAAATAAATAGTTATGTAAGTAAATTATTAAATGAAAAAAACAAAAAATAAATATATTTAAACGAACACAAACATAAACAAACAAATATCTTAATAAACATATGAGAAAAATTTATGAATACAAATTTAGGTATATTAAATGAGAATAATCAATTTATAAGTAATTTTTTTAAATTCGAATAAGTTCATACATATCTACCTAGTACTTACAAATTGTTAAATTTATTTATGTAATATTTTGTATTATATTTTAGCCGTTTAAGAATAATCAATTTATAAGTAAATTTTTAAAATTCGTATAAGTTCATACATATCTACCTAGTAGTAACAAATTGTTAAATTTATTTATGTAATATTTTGTATTATATTTTAGCCGTTTAAATTTTTTTTAAGAATAATCACTTTATAAGTAATTTTTTTAAATTCGTATAGGTTCATACATATATATCTAGTAGTTACAAATTGTTAAATTTATTGATGTAATATTTTGTATTATATTTAAGCCGTTTAAATTTTTTTTAAGAATCAATTTATAAAT
Source organism: Baccha elongata (assembly GCA_951217065.1). NCBI lineage: Eukaryota > Metazoa > Arthropoda > Insecta > Diptera > Syrphidae > Baccha > Baccha elongata. Next base: position 15,481,965 of record OX578274.1, on the reverse strand, counting down.
TTTTTTTTTAAATTCGTATAAGTTCATACATACCTAGTAGTTACAAATTGTTAAATTTATTTATGTAATATTTTGTATTATATTTAAGCCGTTTAATTTTTTTTTAAGAATAATTAATTTATAATTTTTTTTTTAAATTCGTATAAGTTCATACCTAGTAGTTACAAGATGTTAAATTTATTTATGTAATATTTTGTATTATATTTAAGCCGTTTAATTTTATTTTAAGAATAATCAATTTATAAAAAAAATTTTTAAATTCGTATAAGTTCATACCTAGTAGTTACAAGTTGTTAAATTTATTTATGTAATATTTTGTATTATATTTTAGCCGTTTAAATTTTTTTTAAGAATAATCAATTTATAAGCAAATATTTTAAATTCCTATAAGTTCATACATATAAACCTAGTAGTTACAATTTGTTAAATTTATTTATGTAATATTTTGTATTATATTTTAGCCGTTTAATTTTTTTTTAAGAATAATCAATTTATAAATAATTTTTTTAAATTCGTATAAGTTCATACATAGTTACAATTTGTTAAATTTGTTTATGTAATATTTTGTATTATATTTTAGCCATTTAAATTTTTTTTAAGAATAATCAATTTATAAGTAAATTTTTAAAATTCCTATAAGTTCATACATATATACCTAGTAGTTACAAATTGTTAAATTTATTTATGTAATATTTTGTATTATATTTTAGCCGTTTAAGAATAATCAATTTATAAGTAATTTTTTTAAATTCGTATAAGTTCATACATATCTACCTAGTAGTTACAAATTGTTAAATTTATTTATGTAATATTTTGTATTATATTTTAGCCGTTTAAGAATAATCAATTTATAAGTAATTTTTTTAAATTCGTATAAGTTCATACATATCTACCTAGTAGTAACAAATTGTTAAATTTATTGATGTAATATTTTGTATTATATTTTAGCCGTTTAATTTTTTTTTAAGAATAATCAATTTATAAATAATTTTTTTAAATTCGTATAAGTTCATACATAGTTACAATTTGTTAAATTTGTTTATGTAATATTTTGTATTATATTTTAGCCATTTAAATTTTTTTTAAGAATAATCAATTTATAAGTAAATTTTTAAAATTCCTATAAGTTCATACATATATACCTAGTAGTTACAAATTGTTAAATTTATTTATGTAATATTTTGTATTATATTTTAGCCGTTTAAATTTTTTTTAAGAATAATCACTTTATAAGTAATTTTTTTAAATTCGTATAGGTTCATACATATATATCTAGTAGTTACAAATTGTTAAATTTATTGATGTAATATTTTGTATTATATTTAAGCCGTTTAAATTTTTTTTAAGAATCAATTTATAAATTTTTTTTTTAAATTCGTATAAGTTCATACATACCTAGTAGTTACAAATTGTTAAATTTATTTATGTAATATTTTGTATTATATTTAAGCCGTTTAATTTTTTTTTAAGAATAATTAATTTATAATTTTTTTTTTAAATTCGTATAAGTTCATACCTAGTAGTTACAAGATGTTAAATTTATTTATGTAATATTTTGTATTATATTTAAGCCGTTTAATTTTATTTTAAGAATAATCAATTTATAAAAAAAATTTTTAAATTCGTATAAGTTCATACCTAGTAGTTACAAGTTGTTAAATTTATTTATGTAATATTTTGTATTATATTTTAGCCGTTTAAATTTTTTTTAAGAATAATCAATTTATAAGCAAATATTTTAAATTCCTATAAGTTCATACATATAAACCTAGTAGTTACAATTTGTTAAATTTATTTATGTAATATTTTGTATTATATTTTAGCCGTTTAATTTTTTTTTAAGAATAATCAATTTATAAATAATTTTTTTAAATTCGTATAAGTTCATACATAGTTACAATTTGTTAAATTTGTTTATGTAATATTTTGTATTATATTTTAGCCATTTAAATTTTTTTTAAGAATAATCAATTTATAAGTAAATTTTTAAAATTCCTATAAGTTCATACATATATACCTAGTAGTTACAAATTGTTAAATTTATTTATGTAATATTTTGTATTATATTTTAGCCGTTTAAGAATAATCAATTTATAAGTAATTTTTTTAAATTCGTATAAGTTCATACATATCTACCTAGTAGTTACAAATTGTTAAATTTATTTATGTAATATTTTGTATTATATTTTAGCCGTTTAAATTTTTTTTAAGAATAATCAATTTATAAGCAAATATTTTAAATTCCTATAAGTTCATACATATAAACCTAGTAGTTACAATTTGTTAAATTTATTTATGTAATATTTTGTATTATATTTTAGCCGTTTAATTTTTTTTTAAGAATAATCAATTTATAAGTAATTTTTTTAAATTCGTATAAGTTCATACATATCTACCTAGTAGTAACAAATTGTTAAATTTATTGATGTAATATTTTGTATTATATTTTAGCCGTTTAATTTTTTTTTAAGAATAATCAATTTATAAATAATTTTTTTAAATTCGTATAAGTTCATACATAGTTACAATTTGTTAAATTTGTTTATGTAATATTTTGTATTATATTTTAGCCATTTAAATTTTTTTTAAGAATAATCAATTTATAAGTAAATTTTTAAAATTCCTATAAGTTCATACATATATACCTAGTAGTTACAAATTGTTAAATTTATTTATGTAATATTTTGTATTATATTTTAGCCGTTTAAATTTTTTTTAAGAATAATCACTTTATAAGTAATTTTTTTAAATTCGTATAGGTTCATACATATATATCTAGTAGTTACAAATTGTTAAATTTATTGATGTAATATTTTGTATTATATTTAAGCCGTTTAAATTTTTTTTAAGAATCAATTTATAAATTTTTTTTTTTAAATTCGTATAAGTTCATACATACCTAGTAGTTACAAATTGTTAAATTTATTTATGTAATATTTTGTATTATATTTAAGCCGTTTAATTTTTTTTTAAGAATAATTAATTTATAATTTTTTTTTTAAATTCGTATAAGTTCATACCTAGTAGTTACAAGATGTTAAATTTATTTATGTAATATTTTGTATTATATTTAAGCCGTTTAATTTTATTTTAAGAATAATCAATTTATAAAAAAAATTTTTAAATTCGTATAAGTTCATACCTAGTAGTTACAAGTTGTTAAATTTATTTATGTAATATTTTGTATTATATTTTAGCCGTTTAAATTTTTTTTAAGAATAATCAATTTATAAGCAAATATTTTAAATTCCTATAAGTTCATACATATAAACCTAGTAGTTACAATTTGTTAAATTTATTTATGTAATATTTTGTATTATATTTTAGCCGTTTAAGAATAATCAATTTATAAGTAATTTTTTTAAATTCGTATAAGTTCATACATATCTACCTAGTAGTTACAAATTGTTAAATTTATTTATGTAATATTTTGTATTATATTTTAGCCGTTTAAGAATAATCAATTTATAAGTATTTTTTTTAAATTCGTATAAGTTCATACATATCTACCTAGTAGTAACAAATTGTTAAATTTATTGATGTAATATTTTGTATTATATTTTAGCCGTTTAATTTTTTTTTAAGAATAATCAATTTATAAATAATTTTTTTAAATTCGTATAAGTTCATACCTAGTTACAATTTGTTAAATTTGTTTATGTAATATTTTGTATTATATTTTAGCCATTTAAATTTTTTTTAAGAATAATCAATTTATAAGTAAATTTTTAAAATTCCTATAAGTTCATACATATATACCTAGTAGTTACAAATTGTTAAATTTATTTATGTAATATTTTGTATTATATTTTAGCCGTTTAAATTTTTTTTAAGAATAATCACTTTATAAGTAATTTTTTTAAATTCGTATAAGTTCATACATATATACCTAGTAGTTACAAATTGTTAAAATTATTTATGTAAAATTTTGTATTATATTTAAGCCGTTTAATTTTATTTTAAGAATAATCAATTTATAAAAAAAAATTTTAAATTCGTATAAGTTCATACCTAGTAGTTACAAGTTGTTAAATTTGTTTATGTAATATTTTGTATTATATTTTAGCCATTTAAATTTTTTTTAAGAATAATCAATTTATAAGTAAATTTTTAAAATTCCTATAAGTTCATACATATATACCTAGTAGTTACAAATTGTTAAATTTATTTATGTAATATTTTGTATTATATTTTAGCCGTTTAAATTTTTTTTAAGAATAATCACTTTATAAGTAATTTTTTTAAATTCGTATAAGTGCATACATATATACCTAGTAGTTACAAATTGTTAAAATTATTTATGTAAAATTTTGTATTATATTTAAGCCGTTTAATTTTATTTTAAGAATAATCAATTTATAAAAAAAAATTTTAAATTCGTATAAGTTCATACCTAGTAGTTACAAGTTGTTAAATTTGTTTATGTAATATTTTGTATTATATTTTAGCCATTTAAATTTTTTTTAAGAATAATCAATTTATAAGTAAATTTTTAAAATTCCTATAAGTTCATACATATATACCTAGTAGTTACAAATTGTTAAATTTATTTATGTAATATTTTGTATTATATTTTAGCCGTTTAAATTTTTTTAAGAATAATCACTTTATAAGTAATTTTTTTAAATTCGTATAAGTTCATACATATATACCTAGTAGTTACAAATTGTTAAAATTATTTATGTAAAATTTTGTCTTATATTTAAGCCGTTTAATTTTATTTTAAGAATAATCAATTTATAAAAAAAAATTTTAAATTCGTATAAGTTCATACCTAGTAGTTACAAGTTGTTAAATTTATTTATGTAATATTTTGTATTATATTTTAGCCGTTTAAATTTTTTTTAAGAATAATCAATTTATAAGTAAATATTTTAAATTCCTATAAGTTCATACATATAAACCTACTAGTTACAATTTGTTAAATTTATTTATGTAATATTTTGTATTATATTTTAGCCGTTTAAGAATAATCAATTTATAAGTAATTTTTTTAAATTCGTATAAGTTCATACATATCTACCTAGTAGTAACAAATTGTTAAATTTATTGATGTAATATTTTGTATTATATTTTAGCCGTTTAATTTTTTTTTAAGAATAATCAATTTATAAGTAATTTTTTTAAATTCGTATAAGTTCATACATAGTTACAATTTGTTAAATTTGTTTATGTAATATTTTGTATTATATTTTAGCCATTTAAATTTTTTTTAAGAATAATCAATTTATAAGTAAATTTTTAAAATTCCTATAAGTTCATACATATATACCTAGTAGTTACAAGTTGTTAAATTTATTTATGTAATATTTTGTATTATATTTTAGCCGTTTAAATTTTTTTTAAGAATAATCAATTTATAAGTAAATATTTTAAATTCCTATAAGTTCATACATATAAACCTACTAGTTACAATTTGTTAAATTTATTTATGTAATATTTTGTATTATATTTTAGCCGTTTAAGAATAATCAATTTATAAGTAATTTTTTTAAATTCGTATAAGTTCATACATATCTACCTAGTAGTAACAAATTGTTAAATTTATTGATGTAATATTTTGTATTATATTTTAGCCGTTTAATTTTTTTTTAAGAATAATCAATTTATAAATAATTTTTTTAAATTCGTATAAGTTCATACATAGTTACAATTTGTTAAATTTGTTTATGTAATATTTTGTATTATATTTTAGCCATTTAAATTTTTTTTAAGAATAATCAATTTATAAGTAAATTTTTAAAATTCCTATAAGTTCATACATATCTACCTAGTAGTTACAAATTGTTAAATTTATTTATGTAATATTTTGTATTATATTTTAGCCGTTTAAGAATAATCAATTTATAAGTATTTTTTTTAAATTCGTATAAGTTCATACATATCTACCTAGTAGTAACAAATTGTTAAATTTATTGATGTAATATTTTGTATTATATTTTAGCCGTTTAATTTTTTTTTAAGAATAATCAATTTATAAATAATTTTTTTAAATTCGTATAAGTTCATACATAGTTACAATTTGTTAAATTTGTTTATGTAATATTTTGTATTATATTTTAGCCATTTAAAATTTTTTTAAGAATAATCAATTTATAAGTAAATTTTTAAAATTCCTATAAGTTCATACATATATACCTAGTAGTTACAAATTGTTAAATTTATTTATGTAATATTTTGTATTATATTTTAGCCGTTTAAATTTTTTTTAAGAATAATCACTTTATAAGTAATTTTTTTAAATTCGTATAAGTGCATACATATATACCTAGTAGTTACAAATTGTTAAAATTATTTATGTAAAATTTTGTATTATATTTAAGCCGTTTAATTTTATTTTAAGAATAATCAATTTATAAAAAAAAATTTTAAATTCGTATAAGTTCATACCTAGTAGTTACAAGTTGTTAAATTTGTTTATGTAATATTTTGTATTATATTTTAGCCATTTAAATTTTTTTTAAGAATAATCAATTTATAAGTAAATTTTTAAAATTCCTATAAGTTCATACATATATACCTAGTAGTTACAAATTGTTAAATTTATTTATGTAATATTTTGTATTATATTTTAGCCGTTTAAATTTTTTTTAAGAATAATCACTTTATAAGTAATTTTTTTAAATTCGTATAAGTTCATACATATATACCTAGTAGTTACAAATTGTTAAAATTATTTATGTAAAATTTTGTCTTATATTTAAGCCGTTTAATTTTATTTTAAGAATAATCAATTTATAAAAAAAAATTTTAAATTCGTATAAGTTCATACCTAGTAGTTACAAGTTGTTAAATTTGTTTATGTAATATTTTGTATTATATTTTAGCCATTTAAATTTTTTTTAAGAATAATCAATTTATAAGTAAATTTTTAAAATTCCTATAAGTTCATACATATATACCTAGTAGTTACAAATTGTTAAATTTATTTATGTAATATTTTGTATTATATTTTAGCCGTTTAAATTTTTTTTAAGAATAATCACTTTATAAGTAATTTTTTTAAATTCGTATAAGTTCATACATATATACCTAGTAGTTACAAGTTGTTAAATTTATTTATGTAATATTTTGTATTATATTTTAGCCGTTTAAATTTTTTTTAAGAATAATCAATTTATAAGTAAATATTTTAAATTCCTATAAGTTCATACATATAAACCTACTAGTTACAATTTGTTAAATTTATTTATGTAATATTTTGTATTATATTTTAGCCGTTTAAGAATAATCAATTTATAAGTAATTTTTTTAAATTCGTATAAGTTCATACATATCTACCTAGTAGTAACAAATTGTTAAATTTATTGATGTAATGTTTTGTATTATATTTTAGCCGTTTAATTTTTTTTTAAGAATAATCAATTTATAAGTAATTTTTTTAAATTCGTATAAGTTCATACATATATACCTAGTAGTTACAAATTGTTAAATTTATTGATGTAATATTTTGTATTATATTTTAGCCGTTTAAATTTTTTTTAAGAATCAATTTATAAATTTTTTTTTTAAATTCGTATAAGTTCATACATACCTAGTAGTTACAAATTGTTAAAATTATTTATGTAAAATTTTGTATTATATTTAAGCCGTTTAATTTTATTTTAAGAATAATCAATTTATAAAAAAAAATTTTAAATTCGTATAAGTTCATACCTAGTAGTTACAAGTTGTTAAATTTATTTATGTAATATTTTGTATTATATTTTAGCCGTTTAAATTTTTTTTAAGAATAATCACTTTATAAGTAATTTTTTTAAATTCGTATAAGTTCATACATATATACCTAGTAGTTACAAATTGTTAAATTTATTGATGTAATATTTTGTATTATATTTAAGCCGTTTAAGAATAATCAATTTATAAGTAAATATTTTAAATTCCTATAAGTTCATACATATCTACCTAGTAGTAACAAATTGTTAAATTTATTGATGTAATATTTTGTATTATATTTTAGCCGTTTAATTTTTTTTTAAGAATAATCAATTTATAAGTAATTTTTTTAAATTCGTATAAGTTCATACATAGTTACAATTTGTTAAATTTGTTTATGTAATATTTTGTATTATATTTTAGCCATTTAAATTTTTTTTAAGAATAATCAATTTATAAGTAAATTTTTAAAATTCCTATAAGTTCATACATATATACCTAGTAGTTACAAATTGTTAAATTTATTTATGTAATATTTTGTATTATATTTTAGCCGTTTAAATTTTTTTTAAGAATAATCACTATAAGTAATTTTTTTAAATTCGTATAAGTTCATACATATATACCTAGTAGTTACAAATTGTTAAATTTATTGATGTAATATTTTGTATTATATTTTAGCCGTTTAAATTTTTTTTAAGAATCAATTTATAAATTTTTTTTTTAAATTCGTATAAGTTCATACATACCTAGTAGTTACAAATTGTTAAAATTATTTATGTAAAATTTTGTATTATATTTAAGCCGTTTAATTTTATTTTAAGAATAATCAATTTATAAAAAAAAATTTTAAATTCGTATAAGTTCATACCTAGTAGTTTCAAATTGTTAAATTTATTTATGTAATATTTTGTATTATATTTTAGCCGTTTAAGAATAATCAATTTATAAGTAAATTTTTTAAATTCGTATAAGTTCATACATATCTACCTAGTAGTAACAAATTGTTAAATTTATTTATGTAATATTTTGTATTATATTTTAGCCGTTTAATTTTTTTAAGAATAATCAATTTATAAGTAATTTTTTTAAATTTGTATAAGTTCATACATAGTTACAATTTGTTAAATTTGTTTATGTAATATTTTGTATTATATTTAAGCCATTTAAATTTTTTTTAAGAATAATCAATTTATAAGTAAATTTTTAAAATTCCTATAAGTTCATACATATATACCTAGTAGTTACAAAATGTTAAATTTATTTATGTAATATTTTGTATTATATTTTAGCCGTTTAAGAATAATCAATTTATAAGTAAATTTTTTAAATTCGTATAAGTTCATACATATCTACCTAGTAGTAACAAATTGTTAAATTTATTGATGTAATATTTTGTATTATATTTTAGCCGTTTAATTTTTTTTAAGAATAATCAATTTATAAGTAATTTTTTTTAAATTCGTATAAGTTCATACATAGTTACAATTTGTTAAATTTGTTTATGTAATATTTTGTATTATATTTTAGCCATTTAAATTTTTTTTTAAGAATAATCAATTTATAAGTAAATTTTTAAAATTCCTATAAGTTCATACATATATACCTAGTAGTTACAATTTGTTAAATTTGTTTATGTAATATTTTGTATTATATTTTAGCCATTTAAATTTTTTTTTAAGAATAATCAATTTATAAGTAAATTTTTAAAATTCCTATAAGTTCATACATATATACCTAGTAGTTACAAATTGTTAAAATTATTTATGTAAAATTTTGTATTATATTTAAGCCGTTTAATTTTATTTTAAGAATAATCAATTTGTAAAAAAAAATTTTAAATTCGTATAAGTTCATACCTAGTAGTTACAAGTTGTTAAATTTATTTATGTAATATTTTGTATTATATTTTAGCCGTTTAAGAATAATCAATTTATAAGTAAATATTTTAAATTCCTATAAGTTCATACATATATACCTAGTAGTTTCAAATTGTTAAATTTATTTATGTTATATTTTGTATTATATTTTTGCCGTTAAAATTTTTTTTTAAGAATAATCAATTTATAAGTAATTTTTTTAAATTCGTATAAGTTCATACATATCTACCTAGTAGTTACAAATTGTTAAATTTATTTATGTAATATTTTGTATTATATTTTAGCCGTTTAAGAATAATCAATTTATAAGTAATTTTTTTAAATTCCTATAAGTTCATACATATAAACCTAGTAGTTACAAATTGTTAAATTTATTTATGTAATATTTTGTATTATATTTTAGCCGTTTAAATTTTTTTTAAGAATCAATTTATAAATTTTTTTTTAAATTCGTATAAGTTCATACATACCTAGTAGTTACAAATTGTTAAAATTATTTATGTAAAATTTTGTATTATATTTAAGCCGTTTAATTTTATTTTAAGAATAATCAATTTATAAAAAAAAAATTTAAATTCGTATAAGTTCATACCTAGTAGTTACAAGTTGTTAAATTTATTTATGTAATATTTTGTATTATATTTTAGCCGTTTAAGAATAATCAATTTATAAGTAAATTTTTAAAATTCGTATAAGTTCATACATATCTACCTAGTAGTAACAAATTGTTAAATTTATTTATGTAATATTTTGTATTATATTTTAGCCGTTTAAATTTTTTTTAAGAATAATCACTTTATAAGTAATTTTTTTAAATTCGTATAAGTTCATACATATATACCTAGTAGTTACAAATTGTTAAATTTATTGATGTAATATTTTGTATTATATTTTAGCCGTTTAAATTTTTTTTAAGAATCAATTTATAAATTTTTTTTTTAAATTCGTATAAGTTCATACATACCTAGTAGTTACAAATTGTTAAAATTATTTATGTAAAATTTTGTATTATATTTTAGCCGTTTAATTTTTTTTAAGAATAATCAATTTATAAGTAATTTTTTTAAATTCGTATAAGTTCATACATATATACCTAGTAGTTACAAATTGTTAAATTTATTTATGTAATATTTTGTATTATATTTTAGCCGTTTAAGAATAATCAATTAATAAGTAATTTTTTTAAATTCGTATAAGTTCATACATATCTACCTAGTAGTAACAAATTGTTAAATTTATTTATGTAATATTTTGTATTATATTTTAGCCGTTTAAATTTTTTTTAAGAATAATCACTTTATAAGTAATTTTTTTAAATTCGTATAAGTTCATACATATATACCTAGTAGTTACAAATTGTTAAATTTATTGATGTAATATTTCGTATTATATTTTAGCCGTTTAAATTTTTTTTAAGAATCAATTTATAAATTTTTTTTTTAAATTCGTATAAGTTCATACATACCTAGTAGTTACAAATTGTTAAAATTATTTATGTAAAATTTTGTATTATATTTTAGCCGTTTAATTTTTTTTAAGAATAATCAATTTATAAGTAATTTTTTTAAATTCGTATAAGTTCATACATAGTTACAATTTGTTAAATTTGTTTATGTAATATTTTGTATTATATTTTAGCCATTTAAATTTTTTTTAAGAATAATCAATTTATAAGTAAATATTTTAAATTCCTATAAGTTCATACATATAAACCTAGTAGTTACAATTTGTTAAATTTATTTATGTAATATTTTGTATTATATTTTAGCCGTTTAAGAATAATCAATTTATAAGTAAATTTTTTAAATTCGTATAAGTTCATACATATCTACCTAGTAGTAACAAATTGTTAAATTTATTTATGTAATATTTTGTATTATATTTTTGCCGTTAAAATTTTTTTTAAGAATAATCAATTTATAAGTAATTTTTTTAAATTCGTATAAGTTCATACATAGTTACAATTTGTTAAATTTGTTTATGTAATATTTTGTATTATATTTTAGCCATTTAAATTTTTTTTAAGAATAATCAATTTATAAGTAAATATTTTAAATTCCTATAAGTTCATACATATAAACCTAGTAGTTACAATTTGTTAAATTTATTTATGTAATATTTTGTATTATATTTTAGCCGTTTAAGAATAATCAATTTATAAGTAAATATTTTAAATTCCTATAAGTTCATACATATATACCTAGTAGTTTCAAATTGTTAAATTTATTTATGTAATATTTTGTATTATATTTTAGCCGTTTAAATTTTTTTTAAGAATAATCAATTTATAAGTAAATATTTTAAATTCCTATAAGTTCATACATATATACCTAGTAGTTACAAATTGTTAAATTTATTTATGTAATATTTTGTATTATATTTTAGCCGTTTAATTTTTTTTAAGAATAATCAATTTATAAGTAATTTTTTTAAATTCGTATAAGTTCATACATAGTTACAATTTGTTAAATTTGTTTATGTAATATTTTGTATTATATTTTAGCCATCTAAATTTTTAAGAATAATCAATTTATAAGTAAATTTTTAAAATTCCTATAAGTTCATACATATATACCTAGTAGTTACAAATTGTTAAATTTATTTATGTAATATTTTGTATTATATTTTAGCCGTTTAAGAATAATCAATTTATAAGTAATTTTTTTAAATTCGTTTAAGTTCATACATATCTACCTAGTAGTAACAAATTGTTAAATTTATTGATGTAATATTTTGTATTATATTTTAGCCGTTTAAATTTTTTTTAAGAATCAATTTATAAAAATTTTTTTTAAATTCGTATAAGTTCATACATACCTAGTAGTTACAAATTGTTAAATTTATTTATGTAATATTTTGTATTATATTTAAGCCGTTTAATTTTTTTTAAAGAATAATCAATTTATAAATTTTTTTTTTTAAATTCGTTTAATTTCATACCTAGTAGTTACAAGTTGTTAAATTTATTTATGTAATATTTTGTATTATATTTTAGCCATTTAAATTTTTTTTAAGAATAATCAATTTATAAGTAAATATTTTAAATTCCTATAAGTTCATACATATATACCTAGTAGTTACAAATTGTTAAATTTATTTATGTAATATTTTGTATTATATTTTAGCCGTTTAATTTTTTTTAAGAATAATCAATTTATAAGTAATTTTTTTAAATTCGTATAAGTTCATACATACCTAGTAGTTACAAATTGTTAAATTTATTTATGTAATATTTTGTATTATATTTAAGCCGTTTAATTTTTTTTAAGAATAATCAATTTATAAAATTTTTTTTTACATTCGTTTAATTTCATACCTAGTAGTTACAAGTTGTTAAATTTATTTATGTAATATTTTGTATTATATTTTAGCCATTTAAATTTTTTTTAAGAATAATCAATTTATAAGTAAATATTTTAAATTCCTATAAGTTCATACATATATACCTAGTAGTTACAAATTGTTAAATTTATTTATGTAATATTTTGTATTATATTTTAGCCGTTTAAATTTTTTTTAAGAATCAATTTATAAAAATTTTTTTTAAATTCGTATAAGTTCATACATACCTAGTAGTTACAAATTGTTAAATTTATTTATGTAATATTTTGTATTATATTTTAGCCGTTTAAGAATAATCAATTTATAAGTAAATTTTTTAAATTCGTATAAGTTCATACATATCTACCTAGTAGTAACAAATTGTTAAACTTATTTATGTAATATTTTGTATTATATTTTAGCCGTTTAATTTTTTTTTAAGAATAATCAATTTATAAGTAATTTTTTTAAATTCGTATAAGTTCATACATATCTACCTAGTAGTTACAAATTGTTAAATTTATTGATGTAATATTTTGTATTATATTTTAGCCGTTTAAATTTTTTTTAAGAATCAATTTATAAATTTTTTTTTTAAATTCGTATAAGTTCATACATACCTAGTAGTTACAAATTGTTAAATTTATTTATGTAATATTTTGTATTATATTTAAGCCGTTTAATTTTTTTTTAAGAATAATCAATTTATAAAATTTTTTTTAAATTCGTTTAATTTCATACCTAGTAGTTACAAGTTGTTAAATTTATTTATGTAATATTTTGTATTATATTTAAGCCATTTAAATTTTTTTTAAGAATAATCAATTTATAAGTAAATTTTTAAAATTCCTATAAGTTCATACATATTAACCTAGTAGTTACAATTTGTTAAATTTATTTATGTAATATTTTGTATTATATTTTAGCCGTTTAAGAATAATCAATTTATAAGTAATTTTTTTAAATTCGTATAAGTTCATACATTTCTACCTAGTAGTTACAAATTGTTAAATTTATTTATGTAATATTTTGTATTATATTTTAGCCGTTGAATTTTTTTTTAAGAATAATCAATTTATAAGTAATTTTTTTAAATTCGTATAAGTTCATACAAAGTTACAATTTGTTAAATTTGTTTATGTAATATTTTGTATTATATTTAAGCCATTTAAATTTTTTTTAAGAATAATCAATTTATAAGTAAATTTTTAAAATTCCTATAAGTTCATACATATTAACCTAGTAGTTACAATTTGTTAAATTTATTTATGTAATATTTTGTATTATATTTTAGCCGTTTAAGAATAATCAATTTATAAGTAATTTTTTTAAATTCGTATAAGTTCATACATTTCTACCTAGTAGTTACAAATTGTTAAATTTATTTATGTAATATTTTGTATTATATTTAAGCCGTTTAATTTTTTTTTAAGAATAATCAATTTATAAAATTTTTTTTAAATTCGTTTAATTTCATACCTAGTAGTTACAAGTTGTTAAATTTATTTATGTAATATTTTGTATTATATTTTAGCCATTTAAATTTTTTTTAAGAATAATCAATTTATAAGTAAATATTTCAAATTCCTATAAGTTCATACATATATACCTAGTAGTTACAAATTGTTAAATTTATTTATGTAATATTTTGTATTATATTTTAGCCGTTGAATTTTTTTTTAAGAATAATCAATTTATAAGTAATTTTTTTAAATTCGTATAAGTTCATACAAAGTTACAATTTGTTAAATTTGTTTATGTAATATTTTGTATTATATTTAAGCCATTTAAATTTTTTTTAAGAATAATCAATTTATAAGTAAATTTTTAAAATTCCTATAAGTTCATACATATTAACCTAGTAGTTACAATTTGTTAAATTTATTTATGTAATATTTTGTATTATATTTTAGCCGTTTAAGAATAATCAATTTATAAGTAATTTTTTTAAATTCGTATAAGTTCATACATTTCTACCTAGTAGTTACAAATTGTTAAATTTATTTATGTAATATTTTGTATTATATTTTAGCCGTTTAATTTTTTTTAAGAATAATCAATTTATAAGTATTTTTTTTTTAAATTCGTATAAATTCATACATATATACCTAGTAGTTACAAATTGTTAAATTTATTTATGTAATATTTTGTATTATATTTTAGCCGTTTAAGAATAATCAATTTATAAGTAATTTTTTTAAATTCGTATAAGTTCATACATTTCTACCTAGTAGTTACAAATTGTTAAATTTATTTATGTAATATTTTGTATTATATTTTAGCCGTTTAATTTTTTTTAAGAATAATCAATTTATAAGTATTTTTTTTTAAATTCGTATAAATTCATACATATATACCTAGTAGTTACAAATTGTTAAATTTATTTATGTAATATTTTGTATTATATATTAGCCGTTTAAATTTGTTTTATGACTAATCTATTTATAAGTAATTTTTTTAAATTCGTATAAGTTGTTACATATATACAGTACCTAGTTACAAATTTTTAAATTTATTTATGTAATATTTTGTATTATATTTTAGCCTTTTAAATTTTTTTGTTGATTTAGGTATAATATTCTTTCAACTGCTAATTCAACATGAACTTTTTTATGAAGATCGGAATCAAAAGGGATCGGAGTGCTGCCCTGAAAGGTAAGCTTGCATTTTTATTTTTATCATAAAGGACACCCATCCAAAAAAATTCTCTGAAAAAGACTAAATTGTTTTATTTTTCAATTTGAGACTTTCTTTTCATCAAGAAGAATGAATTTTAGTTTTTGTCTTAATTTTCCTTATAGTCTGGGATAACGTACTGCATAGAAGTTAATTAAGCATGAATATGAATTAAATATTATTCTTTTCTTTGGTTGTAATATTCCAATTTTAACACAATAACACCTTATTACTTAAGTAAATGTCAATGTATTCTCATTAAATCTGTAGTTTTTGCTTTTTTACTTGTATCTTAAATATTACAGAAACGACGTAATTCTGCGAAGTACAATAAGCTTTACATAATTAAAATCCGTCCGCTGAGTACGGAGATTTGTTTTTTTATTTTTGTATTCCAACTACAGACGATATGTCAAGTTGCTTAGAATAATTCACAATATTTACATATTTTATGATTTTAAAAATAGCATGAAGGAATTTAGAATTAAATGTAATCAATTAATCGTAGAAAGTTGTATATTCCTATTTTTAAACAAAATATATTTCAGACTAGATCTGGAATCATTGAAATCAATTTCACAATAAAATTTGTTAAAATCTCTACTCATAACATTAAGAAGTTTATTTAAACCATAATTAGTTCTAGATGAAGATGTGTGAAAATATTCAGGATTTCAAATAGCTCTTAGCTCTTTGACGTGAATATATGTTGAGTTGACTTAGAATATAATTTGAATCAATGGATTCTTATAAGAGTTGAAACAAGAATTTTACATTATGAAGTAATTCTCAAGCGTCAAGAAGATTTAATCGACTTTCAAATGGTGGTAAATGTTGCGTAGCATTCCAAGGGAGGTGTCAAAAATTTCATCCTTAACATTTCATCCTTGACATGTCGAAAATCAATTTTAATCATAAAAAAGGTAAATCCACAAAAACGCACGGATTTCAGTGTCCTGACCGGACTATCCGACATACAATTTTAGTACTGCTAAAAATTAAATATTTTTAGTAATGTGTTAATAACTTTTGATGCTTGCAAAAAAAACCCGTACACTGTTTTTTTTATCTATTTTTACTCACCAAAAGTAATTTTTTACAAGTGGTTTCAACTTGTTACTAATTTGTAACAGGTAGTGAATTTGTAACCTTAGTGAAAATACTTCCAAAACCAACTAGAAGTGATTGAAAGATAGCGGAATCTATCTGTACAGGAAATAGGACCGATAAAATTTTTATTAAATTCTTTTAATATTAAAAGTCAGTTAGAAAGTAAGTGACCGTTTTTCAGATTTTATTTTCGTGCGCCTGAATTTTTGTCCAGTTATTGCTTCAATCATTGAATGTTATTGTCATGTGTCATTGTAGCTACTGAAAATAGGCAGAAACCAAAAATACAGCTCTTGCAGAAAAAATTACCCAACTTTGGTAGGCTATTTTGGCACAAGACAAATTTACTCTAATGTAATGTTTAAAATAATAATCTATGACTGCCATAATATTATTAAACCAGAAAGGATTGCCACAACAACTCAAAAAGCAAAATGCATAAAAGCACTTAATAATAATAATAATAATATTTTAACTATGTGTCTGTAAGGCACATTGCCTTTTAAATACAACAAGGTGATGCACGAATCATGTTAGAAGAAGCAAAAAGGTAGGAAAGGCAACTTCCATTATAAGCTGGGAGGTATGCTGGAAAAAAAACAGTGCTTTTTACCCGAGTGAGTATTGAACTGGCAACCTCTGGGTTAAAAAGCAATATATATATATTGTCCGGGTGCAGTTCTGTAGCACTTCAACTCCTCCTGGAGCATAAGTTAGCAACAAGATCCTTCCATCTGTCCCGATTCGCCGCAACAGGCCTTAGCTCAGGCCATGACTGAATTCCTTGAGACTGAACTTCTTTAGCTGCAGATGACCTCCAAGTTGTTTTGGTCTTCCAACGCGTCTAGTTCCCTAAGGATTCCATTCGAATGATTGTTTAGCTATATTGTCGTCAGGTTTCCTCAGTGTATGACTTATCCAACGCCACTTCCGTTGCATGGTATCCACATTCAATTTTTTTGCCGGTCCTGTTCCATAGTTCCCCATTCGATATGGTTTGTGGCCACCGGATGTTCAAAATGTACCGCAGACAACGGTTAACGAAGGCCTGCATTCTACTCGAGATGTTGGCAGAGCATTTCCATGTTTCGGAATCATATAGCAGCACAAATTTAAGGTTTGATTCGAAGAGTTCCACCTTGGTGCGAAGCGATATTTTGCTGGAGTTCCACACAGGAGAAAGGATTCCAAATGCAACACGGGCTTTGCTTATTCTATTAACATCCAGGTTGGTTCCGCCATCACCACTTAGTGCTATATAACTGCCCAGATAATTAAACTGCGTAACCTCCTCTATGGTTCCCTGCCTTAGAATAACTTGTTGCGTGCTTTGGCCCGTGGTCATTATTTTGGTCTTGTTCGCGTTGATCCTTAAGCCAGCCACTTCTCCATTCAATCGCAGTAACTGACACATTTGATTTAAACCGGCCGTGTTGTTTGCCATGAAACATAAATCGTCAGCATAATCTATGCGATTTAGTTTGTCAAATGGTCTCTATTGGATACCATGCCTTTCATTTGTACGCACAGTGGCAGTCATCACATCGTCAATTTCCAGCAAAAACAGAATAGGTGACAAGACATCTCCTTGTCTCACTCCTGGCCGCACATCAAAGGAGTCGGAGAGCTGTCCGTTGTGTAAAAAGAAACACCTTGCCTCCTTGTAGGACTTTTTTTTTTTTTTTTTTTAAATAGTTTATTTATTCCACTTAAACATTATTACAAATTTGTTTAGTCTAAATAAACTTAAAAACTACATTCTAAACTTTTTTTTTAGTCTATGGCCTTGTTTTTGGCTCTCAATACATGTTTTATTATACTTAAGTTTTTATCATAGATAATGTGCATTTATTTTCTTTTTAATATTTTTATTTTTATAATATTGATTTATTTTTGTTTGAGTTAAGGAAATGTGAGAAAACCTTATATCCATGCTTTTACACTTTTTATAAAAATTATGACTAAAACTTAAACCTAAACTAAACTAATTACCTAAATCTAACTTATACCTAAAAGAATAAAGGACCAGGCCCTGCCATATGCGATCCCCACTCCATCGAACAAAAGTTTAAGTAAACAATCAATCGATCAACTGAAAATCGCATGACAGGGCCTGGTTTGGCCTTATTATAAGCTCTCCTCAGCCCAATCAAGCCACCAATATTTATTCCGATCGTGTCTTATATAATTATTTGTATCTATTTCAGGTATGCTTACGCAGTATCTTAAAGTAGTGTCGCTATCTCTTACGCTTGTCGGCACATATTTAATTGTCTTATCAGTTGACCGTCTTGGAACATGGTATATAATGGGTACGTTTGTTAGGTCTGACAGATAGCCATGTGCGTCAAGAAACAAGAACGCTTCAGGTGGTATGTGTCCACTTTGTAATGTTTTCCTGAAATACTCAGGGTTAGGATAAAACAAACCTGAGATAAGGTCGTTTTCGGTAACGTTTGCTGACCGGGCAAAATGATTCCTCACAAGATCAAGAATTACATTGTCAATTCTAGGTACACCGGAGGCATCCAATAGCTTCTTGTTTGATACGTAATGCCGAAATTCGGAATGTTCGCTCCTATACATCTGCATGCAAGCTCTTAGGCATTTTCTTTCAAACATTCTCATCTTTTCCATATACGATGGGTTGATATTCCACCACACTGGACTCGCATAGGTCAGGATTGGACGAACAAATGCCTGGTAGCAAATGATCTTCACATCGGGCCTCAGATATTTTGAGTAGAACAGGCTCTTGAGGGACATAAAAGCTGCCCTAGCCTTTTGTAATTGTACATTTATGTGCTCATTGTAGTACAAGAACTTGTCCAAATGAACACCCAAATACTTCACAATAGTCTTTAGCTCGATGGGAAGACAATTTGAACCAATTATTTTCAGATTTTTCCAGTTACGTCTCAAGTCTGAATTTCCGCATTTTATTGGGGTGCGGAACAGTATGGTTTCACATTTTGTATAATTAATTTTAAGTTTCCAATCGGAACAAAAATTTTGGAATCTGTCAAATTTGCCTTGAAGTATTGTTTGTATTTCTTCGATTTTTGAGCCGCTTGCATACAGTGTAACATCGTCAGCAAACGCTATCGAATCATCCAATTCCCTCAGTACTTCAGATATGTAGATGTTAAATAGGTGCGGTGCTGTTACCGTGCCCTGCAGAAGACCATTTATGACATTAAAAACTCTGGTTGTCGTGTATTTTCTATTTGTTACAACAAATTTTTTGTCATATATCATTGACATGATCATCTTTATAAGATGTGAAGGGAATGCATATTTTATAAGTTTATAAATTATCCCGTCGATCCAAACCGTGTCGAAGGCTTTTTCGATATCCACTAGACAGGCGGCTGTATTTCTCTTGGCGTTTAAGTTCCAATTGATATCTGAAACCAATTTTGTAACAGCATGCACTGCCGAGTGGTTTCTTTTGAACCCAAACTGGTTCCGCGGTATGGTCTCCTTTTTTTCGCATTCGTATAAAATTGATTTACTAATAACTACTTCAAAAATCTTCCCAATATTAGGCAGGAGACTGATGGGCCTATAGCTAGAAAGATCAGAAGGATCTTTCTTCTTTTTTATTATTGGGTATACCTTCGATATTTTCCAATAACTCGGGAAGTAGTAGTTGTTTAGAAGATTATTGAATATAACACAGTACGACCGTATGATTTCAATTGGAATATGCTTTAGAGCGATGTTAGGAATGTTATCCAAACCACTTGACTTTTTGTTGTTCAGTTTCCTGAATATGTATGTTAGTTCGTCTAATGTTGTAAAGTAGTTGTTTGTCTGTTCAGTTGTTAGTTCGTCCGCTTTTAATCTCTCAGTAAATTTTAATAGAGCTGGTACTTCGCTACTGCGAAATCTCAATAATTCATTATGTACATCGCCAGTTTTGCAGCTAGAGGATTCTCTAGCATGAATCGTCTCGAAATGAGAGCCTATGAGATTTAGCTTGTCCATCTCACTATGTATGACAAATTGGTTGTCGAAGGTTGGGCAGTCCTGGATATTTATTCCTGCCTGGACCAGTAGAGTCGGTGAAGAAAGTGGTAACTTCAGTTTTGGAATAGTGAGAACGTCACGTGGCTTAAATAGTTTTTTTATTTTTGGGAACATATTTTTCGAGTCTTGTTTTACTACACTCTCAGCTCTATTCTTCCAGTAATCGTTCGCACTATTCCGAAACTGCTGGGTAAGAAGAGTTTTTACATTTTTTAGAAGAGATTTTAATCTCTGAAGCTCCAAATTGTGCGATACATCTTGAAACTGGCGATGTATCCTATTTATCTGGGTGATTAAGAAGCTCTTGTGTTTTTGTAATGTTTTTATGACACGGTTTAAATAACATTCTATGCTATTTTGTGATTTTATTTTAGGTACTGACGACTCTATAGCTTGTAAAACCACCGTGTTTAAGTTTCCGATATAGGAATCACACTCCTCATTCGAAAGATTCCTATTACTAGGGACATTTGAAGAGGCAGTGCAGTTCCTATATTTTCTTGTGGCACAACGCTGGAAACGGCACCAGTCTGTCTGCCTAAAATTTAATTTAGGGACGACCTGCCACGGCGCGAAGCTGATCCCAGAGTCGTCAGCAACTTTCATTAGCATTTCTATCGCATGATGGTTGCTATCATACGGTAGTACTGGAATTTTATTACTATGGACCGTTTCTATTTGCAATCGAGCGTCCGCGATGCAAAGATCAAGATATGAATTCCCCGACGGAAAACTTGGTGTAACCGGGCTATATAATTTCATTTTATACTCGACCTGGTTGTCTTCGATAAAGCGATTAAGGAATCTGCCTCTTCCGTTCGCCACCGTGTCCAACCAGGCCGGATTTTTCGCGTTAAAATCCCCGGCTAAGATGAAATAGTTATTTAAACTACCTAATCTTAGTTTTTCAAATAATTTTTCGATTTCGTCGTTGAATTGACTACCGGAAGCTGGCGGAGCGTATGCCGATATTAAATACAGACAACCATTATCCCTTAAAGGCAGAGAGATAATGGTTGTCTCAAGACAATCAAAGTTTCTAATGTCATTTCTTTCAATGATAGAGTAACGAAGGGGCTTGTGAACGAGTATCGCCGTACCACCTCCTTGAATTGAGTTTCGTCTGTCAGTCCGTATGAAATTATAATTTTGAAAGTGTAAGTAATGTCTATCGTTTAGTTTCGTTTCGCTTAGAAAAAGCACGTCTGGTTTATGATCCTCTGCAAAACGCAATAAGTCACCGCGCCTTTTAATGGAAATAATGGAATTTACATTAATGGCAGCTATTTTGAGGGATGTACTACTGAACCCAGCCATTTTAAGGCATAAGATGGGTCAGAAGGGCATTAACCTTCGTCGATAGTTCTGAAACAGTTTTGGCAAGACTGTTTATTTGCATTTGCATTTTATCGATTGCATCATTGCCAGCAGGAGCATTAGATCGAGCACTGGGTCTGCTTATATTGTTCGGAATACTATTGTCAGCCCGACCACCCAGAATATTTGCGTAGGATATATCACCTCGCACATAGTTTTCTATTTTTTCTACCTTTTTGGATGTGTTCAGTTGTACAACCCTTTTTCGCACCTTTAACCGTTCCGACATTAATCTATATTTTTCGCAGCCTTTCCATGAGGCTGGATGACCACTTTTTTGGCAGAGTACGCAAAACAACTCCTCTCTTTTCGCTTCGTGCTGCACCTGACAGCACTTAGGCTCGTGCGTATTTAAGCACTTAACGCACCTGTATGCCATGCTACAATTCGAGGCAGCATGCCCAAACCGCTGACATCGGCGGCACTGAAAAATGTCAGCTCTACGTAATTTTTCAAAATGTATTACATGGCTAAATATGTGCCTTATAGCACGGAGATTTTCGACCTTACTATCTGGCGATAACTGTACCGCTATAATAGGTAGGGTTCTTTGTTGGCTTATCGAACGCGCCGTAGCATACCTGAATGCTTTTTCAAATGTAACATTTTCTAAATTCATGTCTTGCAATTCTTTAAGAACTTCTTCTGGGCTGAAGCTTGCAGTAAGACCTTTTATTAAAAATGACTGTAGTTTGTCTTCTTTATTAGTGTAAGTAAAATATTCAGAATTTGTTTCCTTTAAAAGCTCTTTGACTTTGCTACAGTCATTTTTATTACTAACTTTTAGAGATAAGCTATCCTTACTTATTTGTTTTACAATGAAATTTTCACTACCTATCTTTTCACTCAATATCTTACATATAGTTTTACTATCTTCATTAAAAATTTTAATTGGTGGTGGTGTTTTATTTTTTTGCACCACTGTTGTTTCTTGTGTAATTTTTTTTTCAGTTGTATCGTTGTTGTTTTTTTTAGTTTTAATTACCTTCTGCTTATCTTGGTTAGCTTTTCTAAGCTGTGCAACCAGATCATTGGATGACGTTGATGGAGTTGGTTGTTCGTTCTCGATGTCGCTCGTCTGCATGTCCATTGGATGGGTGTCGATGTTTTCGAGTATTCCGTATGAATTATTGTTGTTGTTTTTATTTTCATCTGTTATTGCCTTTTTTCGTTTCATGTCAGGTGATTGATTATTGTTTTTGTTGGAAGTGCAAGGCCCTGCTAGTAATTTTTGTTTTAGATCGTCTATTTCTTTTCTATATTGATCGATAACTAGTAGGGCCTGCACATACATTTGTTTTGTGACCACAAACTCTTCCCCCCCATCTTCCGCGGGAGCCATGGTTTAGGCCACTGCACTGTTTAGCACTTTGCACTTATATGTTTTTCTTTTTTTTTTTTAGGTATTTAAAATAGTGAATTATTTAATAATAATATTTTATGTGCATATATTAAGCACTTTTAATAAATGTTTTCACAATTTTTGATTAAACTATAGCCGCACTTGTCTTTTCACGATGGGTGATCAGATCACACTCTTCCTCGTTGTAGGACTATTTTAACAAGCAAGCACTAAATCTATTGTACCGTTGCCTCCTTAACTTAAAAAAAGAATTTTTTTGAATTTTTTGAGTTGCTTTTGCAACCATTTATCAGCTTGATAATATTATGTAAGTTATACATCATTGTGTTATTCAAAAACAAAGCTTCAAACAACCTTTAGTCAAAAAAAATGTGCTAACTTGTGGGCTCGTCAGATGATATTTGCGGAATAAAGCATCTCTTCGTTACGCAAATTTTAAGAATTTTCTAGCTAAGCTTACATGATTTGCCGAGCCCACAAAGAACCCGGACGAAACGCTATTTTTGGACTAAAGGCCGATTAAAGCTTTGTTTTTGAATAATAATTCAGAAAGTTCACTTAAAATCAAATGATGAAGTCTTCTACTTGGTTGAATTTTTTTAAATGAATTTTCACATAAGTATATAGAATTTGTATCATTAATAAAGTTCTTTGTTATAACATTCCTCTTTTTTTGCTCTTGGAGGGCAGTATATTTGTTTTTTTTTTGGCGGGAAACCGGTAGCCATAATTTTCATTCATTAATAAGTGACCCTGAAGCAATAACTGGTCAAATATGCAGGCGCGCCAAGACAATGTTCGAAAATCGACCGCTGGCTCTCCTGTGAGTGGATACGAATTGTCCAGCATCATTCGAAGAAGGAAATCGGTTACACATAAGTATTAGCACAATTCGTACTATTGCACTTTGACATATATTAAGCATATGAGGAAAACCTGTTGCAACGTTCATCTCGGAAATAAGAAAATAAGATGTAACTCGTCGAAAGTCATTGACATCTGTAAGACAGATAAAAGCCAAGGCAACCCATATGACGAATACATAACAAACTGTGGATTTTAAGCGACCTGTATGTGTGTCAAGAGCTCGAATGAGCTTACGAAAATACTTCCTATGAAACAATAAACAGAATAAGGAAAGTATTGATTTTGTATAAAGTATAAAAAAAACACACCTCTTATCTTTGCCATTAAAATACAATCTTAGGAAAACCATCGTAACTCCCAAGAGTTTACGATCGAAAGTATCAATCTATTCACTTTCTTACAAATTTTATCAAGATCCCAGAGAACAACATTTTAAAACTAAATCTTCATCCATCCACGGAGTTTTTTTTTCAAATAAAAATTCCACAACAAAAGTCAAAAAGAAAAAAAATGAAACACTGAATGAAAACGCAGCTAATGCGAAGGAATCCGATATATTGGTTTGTCCGCCTGGCGCTGACTTAAAATTCCTCAGCATCTCCGACAATGGTTGGCTCCAATGTTGCGCAAGGCATTGTACGGCAGCAGCACGCACTAATTGAAATGAATCCAACTCACTTGCGCGAAAGCAATCCGCAAAACAGCGAGCCCAAATGAAATTAAAGACGATATCTCTTGCTAAATGCGAATGCAGCATGCTACCCAGCTTAACGTTGTCGCGAATTCGTTCTGTCGTTGCTCGTAAAACACATAGCCAGCAAAAGGGCAGCAGTAGCTCACCAAGTGATAGCACTCGCTACAAATTTCCGATCACGGATTTCGTGTCCGACATGAAACTCCGAGGCTACTGATAGTGCAATGCCGGTGCAGCATGGATCGAATGCGAGGCGAGGAATGAATGAATCCGTCTCTGCGTCTCTGTCAGAGTGCATTTGATGTTTTTGTACAAATAGAACATCAAAACCTCCAAATTCCAGCTTTGTGTATATACGAGTATTACCGTAGTTCTTGACCTCATATGCGAGAATTTTGTTAGGATGTCGACTTTTGGAGACTGCTGTTGGTAAAAATCATGAGCACAAATGATAACAACGGGACAAAAAATATCAGTCAAAATGGAAGTTGAAGTCGACGTCAAAGTCGAAGTCTAAAAGCTTGGCTCAGGATAAATTTCTTTTCGATTTCCTCCTCTTCGGTTTGGTTATTCCTCTTGATATTTACTGATGCTATATAAACAAATTCTGGAATACTGTTTCCTTTTCTCCGCGTCTTTGTCTCTGCCCTGTCTATCTGCCTATCTAAATTTGTCAGTGGTTAGTTTATTTTGTGTTAAAATTGCATGCATGCCAGTTTTGTTGCTGCTGCTCCTGCTGTTGTTGGCAGTTCGATTGCCCCTACTGCTTGATCTGGCGCGAGTAGTGTACGCCTGGCATTGTTAATGGCCAACACAAGATTAAGAAACGGAAAGGGAATGAAGTCAATGTTTGAGATTTTATCAGTGATGGGTCTCCACAACGTTTAACAAACAAAACCAAAAACACAACGACAAAGAAAAGAATGACGACGACGATGACTATACAGACGGACGCGGATGTGGCGGACGGCGGCAAAGGCGACGCGATGCAGAACAACAACCGATCAGCGAACAATTTGCACAGCAATTGTTTTGTTTTGCCTCTGTGAGGATCTGTAGCAGGACTTGGGTGAGAAAATCAATGTGCCACGTGCGGCAGGAAGTGCAGCAGATACATTCAGCTCACAAGGCTAGGCTATGGGCCTGGTTTCATGTGAAAATTCAATAAACTAAAATCTAACTGCACAATCGCAATATGAGAACATGACTCAATATTCTACGAATTATGACAACAGGAACGGTGTTCGTCGCCCGAATCGTGCGCGACATCTTGTGGCGGGTGGAAAAAATTTCAAACTAATTGAAACATTAACTCATATGATATTTGAAGTGCCATCGCAGTTTTTCTTGATTTGGTAGCTTCTGCCGCCAGTTGTTGCTATTTCTATGGGTCTTTTCTAACCCAGCGCTGATGAATATCGGAACCCTACGGCACGTCGCGCTACCATCGAGTCTTTATTCTTATCAGTTAATAACACATGAATATTTTCAGAATTCATAAAAAAAAAATACCTAAAATAATGCTCGAAATCCATAATCATAATCGGGTGATCAGCAGGTCGTAAAAACAATTTTACTGCAATGTGTCGTCGTCGTGTCGCTTGTTTGGCAATCAAGCGACACCGGTCATAATAATCATCATCATATTGCTGAGAAGCAACAGCAGAAGCATCAGCAGGAGCCGAAATCCTCACTCCCATATAATATTGAATAAGATACATTCATCGTTTCTTTTTTTTTTACTTTGAAAACGTTATCAATAAAACATATTGGTCATGGAATCGAATAAACATTTCAGTCAATCCAACTTCGACCAATAACTTTACCATAACGAATTAATAACTTCACCGTACGCTCCAACCGCTGTCCCTTTGCTCAGTCCCATTTTGCTGATAGGTCATCCGATGGAGGCAACAACTTTTTTTGCTTTTCTGTTGTGTTCCTTAATCTTTGATCTGTATTTTGCGGCTCTTAGCACGTGCGTGGTTATTATTTTGAATATTTGGCGCTGGCATACTTGCACGGCCTCGGTCACATCGATATGGAATAATGTAGGTGCATCGATGTGTTACGGATCATACAGGTATATATTGATTTCGGAAAGAAAATTTCCAACTTGGTCTAATTGGAGGATACATGGCATGTGTGAAGAATGTACAATCGAATTTAAAATCTCCTTTTGGGAACAATGAGTCATTTAGACGCTTGTCCCATGGTGACGTGGAAAAGTGAAGCGATGCAACTCTTGACTCCCACTACATTCAGACTGTCTGTCGTTGTGTAGCGTTGTCACATAAATCTCTTAATAATGAAATCAAATTTGAAATGTTCACCTCTCGGCTAAAAGTGCTGCTTCTGTAGCTGCATCACCAAACATCGACTCCCATTCTGACACACACGACTGGTGTTGTCTTCAAATAAAATAAAGTAATTAGCCAAATCTGGAGCGACCAAAGTGAAATTAAGTGTTAAGTATATGTAATCTTATTTCTATTTACCAAAAATAATATTTCATTTGCATCGCGAATCGCATTTTTCTGCGGTGCGATTTAATGTGCGGTTTTGTGTATTTTTACACTGTCAAGTCATACCATCAACACGGCAATTTATGGTCCATAAAATTTTGACTTTCTGGATATAATTCAATGTTTTAAAACTTGATATGTAACTGAAACATATTAAAATAATTTGTGTGTGTATTCAGTGCAGACATCGGCATGGCAAATTATGTTTGCTGATCATTCGACATATGAATATGAATCAGTTATTTGTGTACCAGGTATAGATTGAGATACTGGGACATGATCGTTAGAGATTATCAAGTCAGTTCGAAAGAAATTTCATATGAATTTGGCAAAGTGTGATGAAGGAAACGTGGAACATTTGGTTGGCTAGATAATTTTGAGCGGTTTAAAGTCTAAGCAATCAAAAAAATTTAACTGTTTATTGGTATTTTAAATTTTCGTTTGAAAATATTTCTTTTTATCTGTCATAATAAGTTTGTTAAAATAAAATGATCCACAACAAACAAATAAAAATTTTACTGTTTTATTTTCAATTTCCTCCTTAGGCGATATATTGCGGTCACCATGCAATATTTTTGATGACAAAAAAGAGAATTATTTCATATATAAATAAATTTAGTGTCACATACAACTCCAAAGAACAACGGCTTAGTGACTTACACTCTCAACCAATCCTTTTGTATGTGTAGTTGTCCCCTAACATTTTTTTCAAACGTCTAACGTTGTTTTTTCGTTTTGTCACTTCCTCGCAAGAGGCAGTAGCCATGAAAAAAACATTAGAAGTACTCAGCCACTACGCCACGGGTCACTTAAGAGAACTACATAATATTGATTGAAGTAAAATTAGCCCTATGGGAGTTATATAAGATATCTAATTAAAAAAGTGTCATACAGGATTTTGCAGACATGTATTGCCCCACCTGATGATGCTCTAACTTTTGCGAATGGCGGCAACAATCCATTTTTTTTAAGTTGACAGTAATATACTCCTCACGTTCGAGGAATACTTGTGGCTTTATTTTTAGTTTTTGTTTTATAATTATTCCGATAGTTTTAACGCAACTTAGATTTCATCAGATTTCCAGTTCTAGGCTGTATTACGCTATTTGGTCAAGGTCAAGAACTTTATTGTTTAGATGCTCACCTAGAAGAGACTAGAAAAACAAAGCCGGAAAGAAATGTATAGCTATAAGCTGTGCCAACGGTGTCTTAACGTCCAAGGAAATAGCACATATATGTCGTCTTGGCAGGGCATTTTGTTGAAAGACTTAATGACATTCCTCTACAAAGTGCAGAATGTCCGCCGGCTAAGACCTGCTGATATTCTGTCAATTGCGTCTAAACTAGATTCACTTTTTTTTTGTTTTTTTCGCTTTTAGCATACTCTGGAAGCTCTCAAAGGATATGATTTTCTGGACAATTACTGTTTTTGTGGCTTAGTATATAATATCGTCGAAATGCCATATATAGCTGGAGATTTATCGTAAAGATCTTTTAACTCTTGTTAATTCAAAGGACAACATTAACAGAATCGTGTTACCTGCAGCTGCTCGAATGCCATCGAGCCCTTATGTTTGTCGTAAGAATTGATAATCCTTTAAGATATGCGAAAAAAATGAAAATTGTCATCCTTATAACCGGAATTTTCATTGAGCTGAGCACACAAAAAAATGCATCTAACATCTGATCATTACTAATAACGCCAATTGCAAGACATTGTTGGTTTTTTACCAACGAAACGACTTTCTTTAAAGTCGTTGATACAGTTCTATCTTGCAACATGTTTTGAATTACAGAGCACTAGAGATGGCCTATGGTCAAATACAAATGAAAATCAATACAAAATAAAGCGCAAATTAAATTAATTTTCAATAGTTCCGATCACTGCTTGCTGAATGAAAAAACAGCCAAACTTTTTGTCTATTTATAACAACGCTGTTTCTCTTGCTGTTGACTGTCAATTTTCTCGCTTAGACAAGACCGTTGCATTTTAATTAAAATATTCGGGACTTAATTGGAAATGAAAAACTGAATATCTTATTTTTTGTTTCTGTATGTTGCTTAAGCATAAAATTATCACTCAATTAATTGATTCCACAGAAGCATCAAACTCCCAGATAGATAAGCGCAGAGAAACAAATTAATATTGAAGGAGATGTTATAAGACTGTCAGAAGCATAAGGTTTCTGGGAATATTTTGTTTATTCAATTTGTCACGATCTTGATTCAAGCTGTCAATTGGGTGCGATATAATTTTCATTATCAAACTATATGATTCCGAGAAGACATCTTTACTTTATCAGTAGTCAGTCAGTAGGTTGTTAGGGTTCTCATGTTACATTGGCGCTTATGGAATTATTGTTCTGATGAGTAGAAAGTTTCTTAATCGTTTGTTCTTTTTATTATTTCTTGGCAGTATGCTTATTTTCAAGAGCTTCTGCACACAGATATTTTTTTATGGCCATGTATACATATTTAAGGTGGTTTTATGTAATACATAAACCTTAAGTAAGCACACCTACATATATGATCCGAATTGGCGTACTGAAATTGAAATAAAAACAAAAAATCGGTAGATTTTTATTTGAAAATTTTCCGTTTAGCCGAGATTTTTAAATTTTTTGTTGCTTGTTGCACAAGATTATGCTCTTAGAATTTTCAAACTTCGTATTCAATTTTTACACATCAGAATACTGAAGACCAACTCTTAAAATTAATAAGTTAAATCTTTAGCAACCGTTCGAATAGAGGGAAATGATTTATATAATGTGTTTTCCTCAGCTCTCAGTTATTGGGTATACAGTCATCAAAAACCTGTTATCATGAATATTTTTTTAGACTTGAAATCAAGCTCAAGAAAGAACCATACATGTTATTTAGATCGATCGAGAAATAGAATATTTAATTGATTTCCTGCCATTACTTGAATATTTCCCTTACTTACATTAGGTGATGTATTGCCTCTTAATTTATATAAAACGCTTTTAAAGCTTTGAAATTCACAGCTTCTCAAAATGTCAGCGAATTTAACGAAAGTGTTAAAATTGAGAGAACATTTTTATCAGGATTACGCTGTAGGTTGACCCTTGTCCCTTGATCTCTGGCACATTAAAATAAATAACTGAATTCACGAATGGTATTTGTTTCCACTTAATTTCATATTAATCCACTGAAGAGAAGTGGACCTGATTTTCTAGGTGGAGTGAAATAAGGTCCGCGGAATAAATGCCCGTGGGTCTTCATTCCCACTTTGAAAGGAAACAACACCCACAGGCATTAATTTCTTTTCAAAGTGGCTATAAGACGATCCACAAAAAGCATGAAGATCCGTTGTACTTGCACCCACCCAAACTCGCACCCACCCCAAATCGTATAGTGGGCCAAGCGGGGGGCTGCATGCCCCCTTTACCAATCTCAGCTATTGCGAAATAACACCCGCGGATTTAATTGCCATTTTGGGAAGGAAGTAATGCCTGTGAGCTTTGTTTCCTTTCAAAGTGGGTTTTAAGACCCACGGGCCTTAATTCCGCGGACCTTATTTCACTCCACCGGTATCTCCTGTGACTGATTCAATTTAACATATAATTCAATTCTTCCAAATCCAAGCTTAACTAAGTTTTCACTAGCATGTTATCTTTAACTTGCACACAAAATTAATTTTATAGATTTTACCAGAAAAAAAAACAGAAACGGAACATACCCTGTCATCACTTGTTAACTTCTCATTCTCAATGCACTTCAATCCAAGTCCTTTCGAATATGCCTTCATTAAGAATAAAATAAAAATACAAATAATAACGAGGTTGATTTATAGAAATATGTTTTGCATGACAAAGTCAGCAACAATTCAAGTCATACACTAATATGCGCACAAGATTGTCTCTTTTTGTTTGATTCTTTTTTTCGCCATTCGTTCGTTTCCAGAATTGAAAATTTCCAAACGATAAAATTTTATACGTTCAACAAGAAAATGAAATTAAAATGTTCGTATATTGAAGGATTCCTCGAGTGCTTTTAATTCACACAACCCCCATACCCGATACCCCATTCCTGATGACTACTACGACCCAACGCTAACTTCATGTCGTCACAGTATAAGATAATATGGAAGAGAGGGTTGGTTTGGTATATGTTCCTCTGAATCTTCACAGAGCACCCTTTAGAGAAACATTATAGAGATGCTGCGTTCATTCGCGGGATACACACCATAGATATGTGAATGTGACATTCTTTTTGGGGATTTGCGATACCATACCGCTATTAAATAATCAAAAATATAAATAAAATACCAAAAGTCATTTTATGGAGTTCATTTCCATGTCGCTTCCTAGTGAACTAACCAAACCGATATACGGGGCAGGACAAGTCTCCTTGTCGTGTCTTCATTCGAAAAAGGCATCAGCACAGTTTCTGGCCACGCATTTTCTAATTTACTCAAAGAAGGATGGTGAGCATTCTTTCGATCAGCCACAGCCCTGCATATTCCCTGTTTGGTCTATGAATTTTGTTGTGGAGTCACAGGAAGATAAAACAGGAAAAAAGGAACGAAAATTAAATTAAAAATCGAAACTGAAATTCCAGAATATTCTCCAGAGGGATAGCTGTTGTCTGCAGACGATGAATGGTGACATCTCTCCAGCTCCTCTTTACCTATACCCACTCAAAAGAGTTACGTTTGCCCTCAACAATGCCACATTAATTTTATGTAATTTTTGTTTGTGTTGTTATTTGAAATATTGAAATAAATGAATTTTATACAATATCCAATCCACACTTTAAAATCATCATAATATATTCGAAGGATTATACGAGGACTAAACAAATTGGATGCTCAATGTAGCTGAAAATCGCTTCAATTCATTTAGTCTGTTTAGTCTCCACCTCCAGGTCTAACAATATAAAAGAGTCCATAACATGACACTTGAATTGATTGTTCAAATCAAAAACCCTATAAAACAAGTAACGGAAAATAGAGAGTGACTGTAACCTCCTTAAGGATACAACGAATTTATGTTGCATAAAATTTCTAGAGAACACGAAAAAAGCAAGTCCGACAATTCTATCTGTCTGTCGGTCCGTCTGTCAAACTGGATGTATCGACACCTTCAGCCTTTCTCAAACTTGGCACTCTTTATTTTTAGAGTAATATGCCCAGGCGTATTTTTGATTTTTATCCTAGGTCTTAAAATAACGGTACCTGCCGATCGATTTTGATATAATTTAACATGACTGATATTTTGAAAACAGTGATGTTTTTCGACAAAAAAAAATTTTAACAACTAGACTTTTAACGGTACCTGCCATACAAACGTTTAGACCATTCCATTTTTTTCGTAAAAAATAAGATCGACTTTTATAAAATTTCGTACAACGGATTTCTAGCCAAAAGTTGTATTTTTCATTTTTTCAGAATAAGTTTACATATTAACGGTACCTGGCAAATAGCCTTAAAGACAATCCAATTTTTCTCGTAAAATATACGATCGATTTTGGTAAAAATTAATGTGACAGATTTCTTTCCAATAATGAAGTTTTTCGATAGAAATGTATTTTTAAAATCACCTTATTACCGTTCCTGTCATATAAATTTTATAGAAAATACGATCGATTTTGATAAGATTTTGTGTGACTGATTTTTTGCTAACAAGGAAGTTTTTCGTAAGAATCACCTTTTTAACGGTATCTACCATAAAAACGCTAAAGAAACTATTTCTACTTCCGATTATTTCTTATAGTTTTTTCTTAGTATCCCAAGCCAAAGGTTAGTAATCTTACACAAGAGCAGGTTTGTCCGACCCAGTCGTGCCTTTTATTTTCCTAAAACTCGATCCAATTTTTGACTTTCAAACGGTCGATAATGTTGGTTTTGATTCACCCCTTAGGACTTCGAATCAGTCCGAACATCTAATCGCCTCCAGATCTTGTGGGTTATGGAATGGAAGATGGTCAAACGCTTGACTGTTAGAAAAAAAATAAAAAATCTATTCGGAGTCGCGTCGGTTGTTGTCGATGTGCGGGGGTGGTGTAAAGTCACTCAGTCGGAATTCATACCTTCTAGTGGGGTATTTTTTTTATTTTTCAAATTAAACAACAAACAAACAAAAAGGAGGAGGAAATTCCAACTTTTTCCGAAAAAAAGGACATTTATATTTGATGTGGCTTAACGACGAACGATTCTATCAAATATATTAGTCACATATGCTTCCTTTTTTTATTTTTTTGATTGTGTATTATTAGTTATCCTTTGTTGCGGGAATCATTTATATTGGGATCGTCAACCGCATCTTCCTTTGGCAGGAGACAATTTAAATTCCTTATATGGACCGGACAGTCGGAATGTACTGTTTTTTCTGGTTTGGCGGAAAAAACGACATTCAAATATTGTTTTATTTTTGAATTGAAATTTTTGCGGGTAAAGAAATAAATCCACATCCATTAAGGGTATGGATTTATTTTCATGTTGGGAGTGTTTTATAAATCGCATTTGTCTATCCACTTTGGTCTTACGTTTGTATAGATACACATGAGTTTTTAGCATTCAAAAGTTAAAATGGCTCAGACTTTTTGACGTTGGTGGGAGGTTTTCATATTTGTATTTTGTATATAAATTTCTTTGAAAAGATGTGATTTAACAGTTGTCAATCATGCGATGAATTTCAGTTTGAAATTTGTAAGTTAAGTTTACGGGAAAAACATAACTGAAAACACATTTATCTGTCTTAAACGCTTACAGTTGACTCGTATACAAGCTACCCCATGGATGTGCAATTTCAAAATTCAATTTTTTGACACATTTTATGGTAGCTGGGACATTTATTTTCAACTAACTATTTGAATCAGCAAGAATTCATTTTTATGTTTTTTTTTAAAGCTGGATATGGCTGCGAGATATATCTACCTCATAGTGATTTTCGAAGTTGAGCCGAACACACTTCTAGGCCCAATATAAGTATAATCCATCACTCTATTAGAAATTATCCAACTACATTGGAAGCGGATTAAAACGTTATTAACCTGGATGGATAATCTAATGATCCAGAAGTCTGAAAAAAGTCTTGCGCTTGTGAACATCTAGATTCGTTGATTTTTTTAAGTTAAATCATACTCATTTTTTTGGCGTTTTGCTTTTCCTTATTGGGTTTAGTTCCGGAAAAGTTGAACTCGTGACCGGCATTTTAGAGTATTTGTCAATTTTGAACTGAACTTAACGGTCCATCTAATTGTTTTCGTTTTGACTCGTTATCATTTGTTTCAAAAGATAAAAATTAAATATCATTTAAATCACTATTTGGTAGTTTAAAATTGTCGTTTTGTTTTTATTATTTTTATGTTAACTGTTTTCTTTCACCGTCGCTCTCTCCACTTTAAGGTATGGAATTTCCTTTAATTCGCTCTTCGTCTTATCAAAACCAGAAAAAACAGTTTTCTTATCTGATTGATCGTGTAATTTGTTTGTAATCGTTTTAGTTTCATATTTTGTTGTCTTGTCGTCGCGTTGTCCGTCGTTCGGTCGGTATAAATTGTAAATGTTTAATCATTAACTCAGTAGTTTTATTTTTTTTGAGTAAATCTTATAATAATAATAATAATAATAATAATAATAATAATAATACTAATAATAATAATAATAGTAATAATAATAATAAAAATAATAATAATATTTTATCTAAAGTGCAACAATGGCCAACGTGGGCCAACAAATTTTACCGATCAACTACTTTTGGTGATATTTCAGGATATATTTCGTATACTTGGTCGACATTTCGAAATGATAGAAAAATTTTTTTACTTTTGTAATTTGATTGTAAATCAAACAAGAAAGCATATTCCAGCTAATGAAAAAGCAGTACAAACAATCCTGGTATCGGCCTTCTGATCTATTTCGAAAGTGTATTTATCTTCCGATACAATTCCTTGAAGTAATATCGGACTGGATTTCAGCAATGCATAGAATTACAACCGTGAAACTCAAAGGTTGTACCTTAAAAATCTGAATGAGTTGAGTTGTGAAATCGAAATCTAAATTTTTTAAGAAACGTTATTAAAAAAATAATAAGCCATTATCTTTTTTGCACGAATTCTTAAATTGTCTTATAGTACCGATATAGTGCAGTAACCTTAGTACTGAAAAAGAATCAAACCAGTCACAAATTAATTAGAAGTTGAAGTTTTTTTTTCAATAAAAAATAATTCTTTCACTTAGAAGATTTCTTGCAAGTTTGACGACGGATGCTTCTACAGATTACTCATTGTGTAAAGCAGCAAAATGCTTGGATAGACCGCAACAACAAAATCCGCCCATCAAAGCACAAGACGGAAAATGGATTGCAAATCCGAAGCAGAAATCTGACCTCTTCGCAGATCATCTCTCGAATGACTTTAAACCATTCCCAGAAAATGTAGCGGCAAATAACTTGCATTTTATTGATAGAAATGATAACTTAGAAATTCCCTTTGTCATGCTCAAAGAAGTAAAAAACATGTGCCAACACAAGTTGTCAAACAAAAAATCATCCGGGTATGATCTAATTACTGCTCAGATTTTAAAAGAAATGCCAACAATAGCCTTCACATAACTCCAATATATAATAAATGCATGCCTTAAACTCCGTTATATTCCACATCATAGGAAAATTGCAGAAATCATTGTTATACCAAAGCAAGGTAAGCCTCCAACAGAAGTAACATCTTACAGGCCAATATCGCTTATACCAATTATGGCAAAAGTTTTCGAAAAACTGCTCCCAAATAGGCTTAGCAAAATAATAGAAGAGCGAAGACTAATTCCAAATCATCAGTTTGGATTTAGAAATAAACATTCCATGATAGACCAAAAACATCGAATTACGGATGTTGTTGAAAAAGCACTTGAAGAATAACAAGTACGTTCCGTTTTTTTTCTAGATGTTGCTCAAGCCTTTAGCCTTTGAAGAGGTTTGGCATTTGGGACTTGAGTACAAACTTCCCAGGCAGTACTATGAAATACTCAAATCATATTTAACTGACCGACTCTTTAGAGTACGGTACGAACAAGAGTATTCGGAACTTAAGAAAATCGAAGCCGGTGTACCACAAGGAAGTGTCTGATAAATGCGTTGTGAAGGCAACAGAAAAACTGCAAAATGCAGTCGCAACAATGGCGTAGCAGATTGAATGAAACAAAATCATCGCATATAAACTTTACTAATAAAAGGATTAATCATGTTCCACTTTTTATTAATAGTAAAGAAGTAACTTACTCCAATACGGCCAAATACTTGGAACGACTTTGGATGCAAAGCTAAAGTGGAAAGAGCACATCAAGAGAAAAAGAGAAGAACTAAACTTGAAGTATAGAAAAATGTACTGGTTACTGGAAAAAAACCTCTTCCCTATTCATTGAAAACAAATGAATGTTATATAAGCAGGTACTCTGGGGTTCTACAAAGAAAACAAATGCTGACACCATCCAAACATTCCAAAACAAAGTCCTTCGTGGAATAGTAAACGCCCCATGGTATATAAGAATTAGAAAATTACATCGTGACTTTCAAATAGAAATGGTTACAGAAGTGGTAAGAAAACACGCTGTATCACACAATCAGCGACTACTTAGTCACACCAACTCCGAAATGAAGACCGTCTTAAATGTACGTCGCAGTGTTCGGAGACTAAGAAGAAACAAAACTCATGAGCTGATGGTCTAAAAGAGATGGGAAAGTATTAAAAATTTTAACTTCCTCCAATGCGATTTTAAATTCTTCTTCTTCTTTTCCGACGATATTATGATCTCGAGTGGGATCACAACTTTCCCACTTCATTGCTTCTCTACTGATCTGATCTGCTTGTGGATTTCGTCGGGTTGACCTCAGAAAGTGTCGGCAAGCTTCCCGGTTATGGATTGTTCCATGTCTGAGGCCAACTGAATGCTGGTGTCGTTGCATTTGTTTTCTCCAGGAGTTCTTGGGCCTGCCTCTCTTCCGCGATTGTACTGGAACGTTGTATGATAATGCTTTTTGGACGGGGTTCTCAGCGTTTCTCCTAAGTACATGACAGTAACAGCTGAGTTTGTCGTGCTGCATTTTTTGAACGATGGTTTCTTTGACGTGGAGGCTTTTCCGGATCTTTCTACTCCGTATTCGGTCAAGCTTGGTCACTCCTGCTGTCATGCGAAGCATCTTCATCTCAGTTGCCGTCATTTTGCTTTCATACCACTGGTACATAGTCCAACATTGTGAACCGTATGTAAGCGCTGGACGGACCACTGCAGTGTAGAGCTTTCCTTTCAGCTTAGGGGGCATTTTTCGGTCACAGAAGATGGCAGAGTTCTCACGCCACTTCATCCACCCTACACTGACGCGATGGTTGACGTCGTCATCACAAGTTCCTTTCTTATTGATCATAGATCCTAGGTATTTGAACTTTTCGCACTTGGGAAGCACAGTTCCGTTCAAATAAATATCCGGAATAGGCCTGAGTTGATCAGAAAATGGGCAGCAAAGGTATTCTCTCTTTTTGGCGCTTATGCGATACCCATTTCCCTCCAGAACGTCCACCCATACGTCCAGTGCTCGTTGCAAGGATGAAGGATCTTGACATGATGACTCCATCGTCAGCAAAGAATAACTGAGTTACTTTCGGGTCCCTCACCTTATCTTCAAGTAGATAATCAAGCACTGTTATAAAGAGCAATGGGCTCAAGACGCTTCCTTGGTGTACACCAACTTCGATTGGGAAATTTTGGGTGACTCCTGCAGTGCATCGAACCTTTGTTTTGACTTGCTCGTACATATCCATGATCATCTGCACGTAGATTTCTGGAACTCTTCGTTGCCTTAGGGCCACCCATATCAGATCCCGTGGTTGTCGATCGAACGCCTTTTCAAAATCAACGAACACAGCATGCAAATCGTTCGAATAATCGCGATGTTTTTCCATTCTGATTTTTACACTGGATTGCATCTGTGGTTGATTTTCCCGAGACAAATGATTTGCTCTGATGACCAGCACTGGTCATCAGAGCAATGCGATATTAAATTAAAATAAAATAATCATTTGTCGATCTTTCATAGATTGGTCATAATTCCAGGTGGTTTTAGTACGGTAAAAGTCCCACACTACTTGATACCGAATATTATCAAGTGCCTTTTGAAGATTCCCACCTGTCGAAAGAAAGAAAAAATAAATGGGCTTCCTTGTGCAATCATTTTTGAGTTTGAGCTGATATGAACAAAAAAAATTTCGTTCAAACAAAATTATTTTAATATTTTTTTTTGTAAGTTTAATATTCTATTCAAAAAAAATTCAACAGATGTTTAGGTTAATGAAACTGTAAAGAAAACAAAAGCAATCAAAAAATCAGTATTTTAAGTAACTAAAACTCCTAGTTTAAATAATTAAGGTGTTAAAAATCCTATTCTTAGAAATAATCTTTCTATTGGTTCTAAGAATACAAAAAAAATTTTTACAGAATTTTAACAGCACTGCAAATAGCCGAAACAAAAATATATAATTCTTTAACAATATAAAAGAGTGGAAATGACGAAAAACGGCCATAACTACTTAACGGTAAGTTCAAAACGAAATTTTTACAAGTGGTTTCAACTTGTAATTAATTTGTGACAGGTTAAATTCCTAAGTGGATTTTAAAGGAAGGATTTTTAATTTGTATCAGTATTGATCCTGTGGTTGTACTGAATAGGAGAATAGTTTATAAGCTATGCACACCGGAATGCCTAAGAATATCAACAAAAATGCTAAATGTAGTTCAAGGCCTTTACGAAAATAATGAAACCGGTGTTTGGGATGGCACCGAAGGAACTGTTTGGTTTCATACAAGAACCGAAGTCAAACAGGTCTGGTTGCTTAGTCCGCTTCTTTTGTCAATTTTCTTGGATGACCTCACACTCAGGAATTAGTTTTGATAGAGTTCTCATTAAAGCACTTATGTATGCGGATGATATCGTCATATTAGCTGAGTCCCCACTAATGATGCAAAGGATGATAAATAAACTGCAAGGTTATAGTCAGCTATGGGGTTTCACGGTTAATACCAATAAATCGAAAATTATGGTTTTCCCATATAAAACAGGCATATACGAGAGAGAAGAAAATGCACTTCACATATGTAAGAAAAGTATTAATTCTTCCAAACCAGATACCGTCTTCATTTTTGTTTTATTTATACCAGTGTCTACTAGGCAACAGTTATTTGACGATTGATATAATAATTGATATATAATTATATATAATATTTTAACTATGTGACTGTAAGGCACATTGCCTTTTGAATGCAACAGGATTTGCACGACACTAGATAGAAGGAGTTTAAAGATAGGAAAGAATTGTTTTGTTACAATATATAGAGAGCAAGTTGGTTTTTATTTTTTAAGATTTGAGGTATGGTGAAAATAATAAAATATTTTTTGCCCGAGTGAAAATTGGTTAACAGCCAAACACTCCATCCATTGTATCATTGCCGCCCACCACTAAATTACAACACATTATTTTTGTATCCAAAGTTATTTCTAGTCAACAACGTTTCTGTTTTATATCCATGTTCAACAAAACAAACGATACATTTCAAAAGAAACAAAAGAGAACTTATTAAATGCTGATTCTTGCATTCCAGTATACAGATTTGCTTAGTCAATATACATACCTGTCTAAGTTTTTGTTTTTGTAATATATAACATTGTTCAATCTTCCACCAACATACCAATCTCATCTCATAAACAAAACAATGCTCTGAAAAAAAATAGCAATCTCAAATTTTCAGAACTCTGACCTACTAACAAGTGCTTCCAAATATATATATAATCTAATTTGTCAACTCAACTAATATCGATTCTATTGAAATAAAAATCTTCAATAAGCAACATCGTAAATTCTCAGAACTCAAAAGTCGTTGTCAATATACTCATATCTCAACCTACGATTTGCATCGGTTGCATTGGCAATACACAATATAATATCTACAAAATAATAATTATTACAAAACGACATTGCAAACTGAAAACAAAACAAAATATACAATGTCAATTTAATACTATAAGTCATATATCTCATTTCGAGAACGTCCCTCTTTTTTAGCCATGCGAATAAAAAATATAAAACAAAAAAAATGTCTCCACAGATATTTAGATTATGGCGAGTATCTATTGCAATTAAAAAAGTATCTATATGTGTTGTTGTTTGGCAATAGCATTATACTAATGCAAGCCAAACAATCGTTTTTTCTTGTTTGCATTTATAGAATTGTAATAATAATAATCATAAATTCTTTAGATGGATTTTGCTTCAAAGTTGCATTGCTATATAAGCATCCGATACTATATGCAAAGCCATATAAAGAGGATGGATGCAGGAAAGCGATGAAGCAGCGGGTGTTGTCTTGCTCCAAGGAGCGACCGCATGATCTGACCGGGATTATTTTACACCTTGAAAAATAAAGCGAGCATATCAAGCGGACCAAGCCATTCATTCGACAGAGAGTCGAAGGACTTGGAAGCTAGATTGTTTGTCTGTTTGTTCCATTCGTTATTCTCTATTATTGAATTCTGATGAATGCATACAAAAGATTTACAATAGTATCTACATCAATATTTATATGGTTTCTATCAGTGAGAGGAGCCGAAGAAGGGCGCAGAAGTAGGTGCTGCATCACCGTGTCTTGTACATTGCTTCGTGCCAAAAACGGATATATTACCATTTAATAGATATAAAATGTTGATGCTCCAATGCTGCTGAAGTTTTGACTAAAATAACCCAGCAGCTCAAATTTCATTCCCATTATTATATTATTGTTGTGTGCACTATTTGTGCATCAGAGAGACGACTTAACGTTTTATTTATATTGTTATAATATAAACACTGCGTATAGTAATGTAATGTATCTATACAAATACAAGAGAACAAACAAATTGAAAGAAAAGTCTATTTAAAACGGCAAATACAACGAATAAATAACGGGAAATGGGAGCCCTGTGACCAGCCCACCTCAACAATACCAAGCCCCTCAGTTTGCCCCATGCAATCGTTTCCGTATTCGTATCTACAGATTCAGATATTAAAAATTCAGATTCTTATCATCAGATAGTAAGTTGGTAACGAGTTGTTGCGGGTTGCAATTTGTTGCATTGAAATCGTTATGTATCTATGGCTGATGATGATTCATGGGTCGAACGAAAGTATCTGTTATAATATTTTTCTATTTTTTGGCGCCATGTGTTTTTTATCTATGCGATGCAACAAAATTTAAATGAAAATCACATTTAAATTTAAACACTGAAAGATTTTATGTGATTTATTGGCACTCCATCTGATCACAAACATAAACAACAATTGCTAGTTTATGATTTAACTGTTCGGCTTCGTTGTTGCATGAAGTGGTTGATCCACACAATCGCCTTAACAGATACAAACCAAAACAAAAATTGTGCATATGTAGCTAAATATCGCGGTACTCTTTTTTTCATATTATAAAAACCATCATCATCACTCGTTCAAGGACAATAAATCGGGTACATTATAGTCGATGGTAATAGCTGGCACTCAATGCGAATCCTTTGGGAAACAATGTATGTATAAATGCATCGTCTACCATGCTTTAGGTAGGTAAAATCATATTTCTTGATAAGCAAATTTTATAAAAATTGAATCGACTGATTGAGTTCACCAGATAGACAAACTATCACTCCACTATCGAATGTATAATATTTGAAAGTGAAAAATCCTTTTCAGCTTTTTGATTCATACAATTTGAGAGTAAGGGAGGAATGAGGAACCGCCAGCGTTATTTTGTGATTATATTTTTATTATTATTCTTACAGGACTCTGGATACGATGTGTAGATGTTTTATTAGACATCAGGCACCTTTGGCTTGAAGAATTGATCTTTATTAACAATTATTTTAATTTATTCATCTTGAAGGATTGCTCAAGATTCGATAGGTATAAAGAGAGAGAGAGAGAGAGTATGCAAATTTGAATAATTGCAAGTTAAAAGCAACATAAATATATGCATTTCATACTATTCCGCCCTTGCGTCGTAGTGAGGTCCAAAATTAACCGAGGCTTACAAAGTATATATCATAT
Organism: Baccha elongata; assembly: GCA_951217065.1. Taxonomy (NCBI): domain Eukaryota; kingdom Metazoa; phylum Arthropoda; class Insecta; order Diptera; family Syrphidae; genus Baccha; species Baccha elongata. The sequence continues at coordinate 15,439,389 of OX578274.1, read as the reverse complement.
TGTTTGTCGAAAATCGAAAAGTTAGCGAGCAAAGCGAAAACTAATGTGATCCAGTCTATTTTTTTACTCGTTTATTCCTTATAATTTCAACTACAAGTTAAAATTTTATGTCATTTTGTAGATAATACAAATTGCAACAAAAAAGTACTTGATATTTTTTTCATAAAAACGCACACAAACGTAGAAAAATGGAAAAACACAGAAACACAAGACCTAATTTCCCGCAAACTCAGTTTTATAATCAATTCCTCTACTAAACTGTATTCAAACTTGGAGACCTACCAAACTTTTTTCAGATATTTAATTTCTTTTTGACTGTTTTATTAAGTTCTTTTTATGGCCAGCTGACGTATTTTCCCCCGGAATCCAGCCAGCTGACAAATGATTTCTAATAGTTAGCGGTTGTATGAACCTATACACAAAGATTCAGCTTTGGAGAAATAACTTTTTTGTTACCTTTTTTTCTATGTTTAAGACTTCACTGACGTCAAATCCCCCCCTATGGGGCAGCTGACGACCGTTTTTTTTGTCAGCAAGGTCACAGCTATGCAATATATAAAATTCAGCTTTGGAGAAATCACTCATTGAAAAATGTCGCTGCCTCACGAACTATTTATTATTTATTATATGCGACACCCAAAGAAATTATTTTGATCACACACAGGAAAGAATGTAGCGGCTTCTGCTGAGCAATACACTGATGTAGAGTGGTCTGAGGCCATAAGTTTCGTCTCGTGTTGCCGAGAAATAAAACATTTAATACATTAAGTGGCACTGACAGCTCCGAAGAGCCACTGCCTAGTGCCTTACACTCTCAACCAATCCTTTTGCGTTGTGAGTTCTACATAATTGGAGGGAACCTACAGTCGAATCCGAACGACTTAGGGGTGAGATGCACTTTTCATGACAGTGATATTGTTGGAAGATTTGTCACTTCACTTTCAGTCAAATACTAGGTGTACTCAGGGCTCGAACAGAGACCTTTGGCGTAATAGCCCGACACACCACTACGCCTAGTGGTTAAGATCCCATTATTGACTGCGTGTTTTTAGTTGAATCTTCAGCCAGTTAAACAACGATATCAGCGTAGAGCAGTACCTCGATGGCCGATGCAAGCTCTTTCAAAGTCTAATATCATTAATATACAGAGTCAAAAGTATTTGAATGCCATTTTTTGATACCAGCAAATTTAACTCATCAACCCCACTCCTTTCACCTTTCAACAAAATGCCAAATGAATTGACGAATACTAACTAGTAAAGTGAGCCGATCCAATAAATTGCAAAGAAAAAAAATATTATCTGCACATTCCTAGCTTTGAAGATATAAATGGATACAACTTTGCACTCCCCAGATACAACTAGACATATCAACAATCGACTGATCATTTAAAAAATAACTCAAAAACAAATAATCTTAAGTAAAACAAAACTAGGGGCAAGGTAAATGCGCTTCGAGTACGACCAACAACACTGGAGCATGGTAACAGGATGGAGGGCGGTGGGCCGCCACCTGCGAGCTAAGAAACAAGAACCGGCTTCCAAACGAAAAATAAAACAATAAGAAATACCAAGAGGAAACCTAAACACCCGAAAACTCACACCATACTCAAATGAAAACCACAGATGTATGTGTGTGTCAACAGCAATCAAAGGGGGCGTGGAATATAAAAAAATTGACAAACACACAATGGTGTCGGACCCCAATTGGAGAAATGAGAAATATACTCTAAAAATGGATCGAAAAAGAGAATTCGAAAAATAGGAAAAATATCATCTCGTTCTCATCTTGTAAGTTCACAGATATAATCCAACACAAATCCGGGCAATACAGTGATATTGCATTAACAGTTGTTTATATTTTTACGGTAATAAATGTACAAAAATGTTTCTAACATCATATAGATTCTCTTTTCCGAACATAGATGAAAAGCCATTATGATTTCTTTCTCTCAATCTCTTTTTTCGAATTCGAAATCAAATAATTTGTGATGAATTTGCATTTCAATTATAAACCGATAGATTTGTAGATTCCTCCACAAAAATTAAGAGCGGAATAAAGAAACGGTTTTTTATTGGATTATTTCGACATTCCTAATGAATTCAATCTAAATTTCTTTTAAAATTTAGTTTAGGTTCGGGCAATGACATTTTTGTTTTGAAATGTTTGTACATATTGCTCATGAATTTGTTTGAAAATCCGATGAACTTTGATGAACCTAATGGTGGTAAATATAAACGAGAATCTCTGAGTATTTTTATGGTAAAATTCATGAAACTCTTCAGAAATTCGAATCCTGCATTAAGCGAACTCAGTACCTTAATCCATTTTCACCTCAACTTTATACCTTTGCTTGAAAGTTGAATTCCAATTCGAAATTCATCTGAAATCCAATGAAATTTATAATGAATTTCTTCGAAAATCCGATGAACTTTGATGAACTTGATGGTGGTGAATATAAACGAGTATCTCTGAGTATTTTTATGTTGAAATTCATGCGACTCCCTTCAGAAATTTGAATTCAAATTCGAAATTTTTATTTTTAAAATTTCGTGCATATTGCTGATGAATTTCTTTGAAAATCCGATGAACTTTGATGAAATTTTAATCTTGCATTTGGCGAACTCATTCTTCAACTCATTCATCCATTTTCAACTCAATTTTATACCTTTGCATGACATTTGAATTAAAATTCGAAATTCATCTGAAATCCGATGAAATTTATGATTTCCTTGCAATACAAATGAACTCTATGAAATAGAATTCGAAAATATTTGCTGGGTTTACTCTTTGGTTCTCATGAATTCTTGCTGCAACTGCAATAGTAACTGCATGCAGAGAAATTATTTTCGATAAAGGTGAAATTTTTCAATTGTTAGATATGTGTTTATTGATATTTTGACACTATAATACATATATTCGAATTGGACTTTGACTAATATAGCTCATAATTAATCCAATGCCTCGGTTCAAGAGTAAAAGTTGATAACGGAATAAACTTCATAAACTTCATCAATATCTGAAAATCCGATAATAATTATAAAAGACAGGTACTCACAATTTTAAATTTATATTATTTATAAAAGAGAACTGTCATTCGAAAAAGAAGTTTTCATGGTTTTTCTCTCTTTATCTATTAGTTGCAGTCATACGCAACAATCACTTATAACGTCTTCGTTATCTTTTCGAATATAAAATGGAAACCGAGAAAAGAAATCTCAATTTGAAAAAACAACCAGGGGGAGAATTTATCCTTATCAACCACGCGCGACTACATGTGTTGGTCTTGTAGAGAAAAATCCTATAGAGAAGAACAAAAAAAAAAAAAACAATGTATTAAAAAGTATCTCCACACACATAGAGAAACCATTTTTTCCACCAACTATCGTTCTGTTGTCACAATTCCATTACCTTTTTTTGACCCAGAAAGGGGGTTGTTAAGGCCAAAATGAGACGAAAAATATAACCAAGTCATGTCAACGAGAGAGATCCTACCAAACAACCTCAACAACAACAACAACAACAACAACAAACAAATAACCAAAGACAAATTATTGAAATTTACTGCAGATATATTTTCCCACACCAATTATTAAACTTGAACTGTAATTTCTGCACAACTATCGATAGAAAATTACATTTTTTAAACATTATCAACAGCCATTATCTAATATCCACCATTTAACATTCAATACCCACCATTATGGATCAATTGACATTTCTTTTCCTCTTCGTCACCTCTGTTTTCATATCCATCACATTGAAAAGGAGGGGGTGGCCGTCGGTAAAACACAACCAGTAATAGGAATAGGAAACCCATAAGTAACTATTCGATTGGAGCAATATTGAGGTGTATTTTTCTTTTTTTGAAGCAGGCATTTTATTGATTTTAAATGTATGTGATGAGGTAAGAAAAAAAAAATCGACTGGTTCTCAGCGCCGCCGTCGTTTTTCGAATACCAAGATTCAATCTATATACCTGGTGTTAGTGACAACCAAAGTTAAGCGATTGGACACACAATCGTTCACTGACAGACTCACACCCACCCACTTTTTTTCATAGTTATTTTTTTCTCTATTTTGTATGGAAATGTAAAGAAAAATTGTATTAATTTTTTTTATATTTCTTAGTATATTTGATCCTCTCTTTTTCTTTGTTTCCACTTAATTTGATTTAAATTTTTTTTTACTTTTTTTGTTTTTCATCTTTTGTGGTATTGAAATACAAACAGCGCAACAAGGAAGCGAATCATACGAGGTGAATAAAAAAAAAACATTCATTCGAATGCTTATCATACGAGGTGAATAAAAAAAAACATTAATTCGAATCGAACATTAATCGAAATCATAAGAATGAATTTAACACAGATCCGATCCTATGCTTTTTTGTATTATTATTAAAATCGCAAACAATCAAATGAAAGAGGTGAAGTGTGAGGGAGGGATAGGCAGAGAAAGAGCATGAGAGAAGATACAAATGTATCTCAAACACGAACTATTCGAACTTGATTTTTCGAATCGAGCGAGATACGTATTTTCGAATCCAAACGAACCTAGTAGGAGGGTTGTGTGTGTTTTGTGTATGTTTGAGTTTTTCAGTCATCAGCTGAATTCATGACAGGCAACATCTTATTAGATTAAAGTTTCGCTATTCGATAACACAAAGTTCGAAAGAAAATTAGTTATTAATTTGTTACCTGTCACAACAACAACAAACGATTTATTTTTTTGTTCGATTAAATGTATCTAGATACAATTTTTATATAATTATTTCCTCCATTGTAAACAACATCTTTACAAGTGAACAACCCGGTACGGTGTGATATCAATCAAACAAATATTCTCATTGGATTGTGAGAAAGGCCTACGACAATCATTGTTGTGACAATCATAAATGTGTAATGAAATTCAAACTTAAGTGATAATTGATTGATATTTTTTCGTCAAAAATTTCAATCAAATATGGCGGCAAATAAAAAAATTAATTACAAAAAAATTGTGAAACATAAAAAATTAGAAAAATCCTTCTGAATTACATTCAAAAAGTAATGGAAGAGGCGGAAGAAAAAGATATATAATATTTTGTAATTCAATTTTATTTTAATAAAGTGAATTCTACAACAACAACAACAACACAAACACAAAAACAAAAAATACTAAAGAGAAGTTAAACAACAAGTTAAGGCACACATACACCTACTTTTGCAAGACCCAAAAAAAATTATCAAATTAAAACAATTTACAAGTGCGGCAACAAAATTGTAACAATTTTATCCTGTTTCTATGAGTGATATTAAAAATAAAAGGAAACAAACTGAAAACAAAAATCGAAGCACAAAGCAAAAGGGAAAGGGAAGCAGATGAGGATTGTTTTGCCTCCACTTTTCAGAAATTCACCCAAATGCAGATGCAACCCACATTGCCACAAACAGCCGGGACAGCCGATATGGATTTGATGGCAGTTCAATCAATGGATCGGTTATTTAAAAAGGAACGAATCTATCTACTGGCACAATTTTGGCAACAGGTTAGTTTTAATAAATATATTTCTGAAAGTCAGTTTAGACTGTTGAAAGATATTTCGGTTTTGCCGTCGCTAAATGAAAAAAAAAAATTTGCCAATTTTTTCTTGACACATTTAAATTTAATTTCTGCAAATTAGCCTGGGCTGGGTTTTTAATTAATTATTATTATTTTTCTGTATATTTTTTCAAACATATTTTCTTGTTTTCTCAATTATTTTGTTCCTATATTCTTATTAGATATTTTATAAAGAAACAAAATAGTGATCAGATCAAAACAATCATTATGTATTGTATAGTGTCATTAGATACTCGTTAAGTTTATATGTGTTTTGCTTCGAGAAATAAAGTGTTCTGAGATTTTCCTGGTAATTTGTAATTTTTATAATTTTTTGTAATATTTATAAATGTTTATACCTTAGTTAATCCATATAGAAGAAATACATATTTCAATTTTGTATCGCTTGTTATTATGGGTAATTGAATTTAAAATACTATTTATGTCTATGAGCTCATCATAATTAACCTTGCTGACAAATTTACCTGTCTACCGATAAAAGCGCAAATCGAAGTACTACTTGCGCAGTTGCAATCAGTCGCTGCTTACGAGTGGTGTTGTTTGGTGAGTTTGGGTAGGCATTCAGCCCCGGTGATAAGCTTACTCGGGGTCAGAGTAGAAAGGCAAAGCTTCGTCGATGATATCCTCATCCAGGGCTTCCATTGGACTAAGGTACCTCGTATCGGGATATCGCAGGTGGGTTGTCATAATTCTAATCAATTGATTCGGATGATTGGCGATGTTTTCTACTAATTTCTTAGCCGAGTGCATATATGGAATAATTTTGGTATTTATTTGCAGTTCCTTATTTTGGTTTAGTTTTTATATTATAGCTTTGCATTTAGCCTAATTAATTGCGAAATTAAAATTAAACCAAATTGCTTTTTCTCGGTCAGATTTTGTTCGTGCCTGAAAATAAATAAATTAAGTGGCACTGACAGCTCCGAAAAACCACGGCGTAGTGACTTACAACTCTCAACCGATCCATTTGTGTGCGTTGTTAGCTCTACAGGATTGGAGGGGACCTACAATTTTACGTCGAATCCGAACGACTAAGGTGAGAAGCACTTTTCATGACAATGATACTCTTGGAAGATTTGCCACTTCCTTGCAAGACAGCAAGAGGCAGTGCCCCTGAAAAAAACATTAGATGTTATCGAAGCTGGAAGCTGGTCTTGAACCCAGACCTCCTCCGGCGTGATAGTCCGACACACTTTTTGCATTTTGCATTTTAATTCATTTTTTATTTTTTTATTTTCTTATATCTATCTTAATGCTAGACAAAAAATCTTAAACAACTAGTTTACATATTAACTTAACTAACTAACTGGCCCATGCGGGCGCTCTAAATTAAACTGTGACTCATTATCTATATCATTTTTTTTTTTATTTTTTTATAAAACTTAAAGCTACCCTTTACCTAAAAAAAACTAATTAAAACTAAACTATACTTAATGAAACTACCTTTAAGCTACTAAATAAAACTAACTTAAACTCCATTATATCTTAATTAAAACTACTTAAAATAACTTAAAAACTAGAACAGCCACCAGAATTTTTTTTTTGCATACGCATAATATGCATGCTTACGCACGCCCATACGCCTGCATATATGTACATATATATTGGCAAAGACTAACGCCTGTCCAATTTTTTATTATTTTTGATGGGGATTTTATTGTTTTTCCAATCGAAAAGACAAGCGAATACTAATACATTAATTTTAACATATATATAAAATATAACTAAAAAAAATAAGAAGAAGAAGACCATCAGATGAAAAAAAAAGTGTAAAGTTCGAAAACCAGAGCCGTTGCGTTCAATTTTTCGGATCAGTCTGTTTTTATGATCTGTCGTTTCGATTAATTTAGATATCTGATGGCTTTTGAATTTTAATGATGTGAGGATTTACTTTGTGTGTCTTCAACACATGTATATTTGACGACATTAATGGTTATATATTTATATTTGTTTGTTTTGTATTAAAAAATTGATGATAACTAGATTGTTTGAATTTAAAATTCCATTTTATAATCCATTGGAGAATTTATTGATTAAAATGTGAGTGGGTGCGTTTGGTTTCAATAAATCGATGAAAGACTGAATGTTTGTAATTTTACTGCACTTTTAGTCAGTATTTTTAAAGATATCTACCTATTACTTAAAAAAAAAAAAAAACTCATCAGTAGTCTTAAAAACACTCACATTACCCTAACGAATATAATCCCAGTTTTCTCCAAAACGGGTCTTTTTTGAGCCGGAAAAAATACCAAATTTGAATGACACGATTGATCTTAATAGTATTTAAATGGTTTGATAGTTTGTTTTTCTCCGATTTAATTGGAATTCTAAATTATGTCAGCCCAAACACACACCACTCAACACAACCATTATCATTCTACATTTTACTACAAAACTGGTCCCTCGAGCCGGACAAAATGCCTAAAATGATAGACACGATTGATAAAGATAATTTTTTCATCTCTTTTTGAGTGATCTTTGCACTTTTAACGAGGATTTGTTTCTTTATAGATATCTTTGCATTATTTACAGACAAAAAACCCATCAGGCAGTGCATGTGTTCCATCATAGACGTTCAAGCGCCACCATATGGATGAAAATGTATCTATTACTTTTAGTTTTTTTTTGGCAATCTTTTTTCCTTCCCTATTTTTGGTTTGATTAGATGAAAAATAATTTAAAATTGTATCACCGCCACTGCATGTCGCCTGCTGTGCCACCACGTGCGCACACCGCTTTTTGCCATTTGACTTGAAAATTTTCCGTCGCACTCGCACTCTCCCTTCTTCTTTAATAGTTCCCAAAGAATCATTTATATTAAAAAGAAATTCATTGTCGAATTTATGAAGGCGTCAAAGATATTTCTTAATCTATTCTTAAACATAAAATCAAATAAAAACTTCTTTTCGGTAGCTTGGTCATAAAATCAAATGGGTTTCCGTTGGGATTCGATGTGTACAACAAAAACAACAAAACACATCCAGACGCGATAAAAGGAAAAACCAAAAATAGAAAATTGTGACAAAGATTGATTTTGATTTCTCAATAAATTTAAAAAAACGAATGTTAAAATGATTTGGTTTTGTATGTTTTTTTTAAGAAAAAGGGGTTTCACATTTTAGATTTTTTCCATACGAACCATTATTTCAAAAAAGAAAAACTGATAATTAATTTAATTATTAATCCACACAAAAAAAGATGTAGTATCTATAAGACATAAAAATAAACATCATACCCAGGAATGATTGAGCCATATCATCAAGTTTAGTCCCCTCTCGATAATGTAAATTAAGTCATAACAGCAATACATCTATTCGATTTGAAAATAATTTATTATAAGTATCTATCTTAAATCGATGTGTGTAATTTTTAATAAATAGATAAACGATTTCACCCCCCACAAACAGATGTAATTGGTAAAAACCGATAACCAATGCCCCAAGCTATTAGCACGTTCAAAAATGTAAGTAAGTACGTGTGTGCACACACAAGAAGGGTGACATGTCCTGATATGTTCTGTTGGAGAGTTAATGTTTTGTGTTTATATATACAAAAAGGTAAAAGCTCAATCGAAATATATTAAGCGGTTATTACTTTAATAGTTTCATAGTTGTTTCAGCAACACACAAGATTCTGATCTTAATTGTGAAACTTTTGAAATAAACTCTTATATGAGGATATCGTTGCTCAAGAGGTTGAGAATAGATTTATAGATTTTTAACTATAACCAACTAGTTGCAGGTCGCAATATCTTGCTATTTAATAGAAATACATTAAAATGTGAAAAGGGGTTTCCCTGGGTTTATCTTTTAAACAACAAAACGACGACGATGACAACAATGAAGGAGAGTTCAAGTGGCTTTCTATACTATATTCACCCAATTTACATCCACTTTCATAGTTCTTTAAGAGGGTGAAGGGATGACATATATGTTCTAGATATAAGATGGAGATGCTTGTTATTATAACAAGCATCTCCTCCGACACAGATGTAATGAGTTTAAAAAAAAAACAAATGAAGAACAAGAAAAAAAACATAATTTCAAAGATGATGTTTTTCAGTGGTTTCTTTCAAATTGCCCTAATCTATGGATGTAATCACACTGCCACTGTTACTACTCATTCAATGTCTTCATGTTCGTTTTTAATGATGTGATCACTTCAAATCATTTTTATGAGAACAAGAAAGCAATAAAGGGCTTCCTTTTGATAAGAGGACTTGATGAGAATTCGATTTCATTATTCAACTACTTCGGTGGAGAAAAAGATCAGTTTTAGGAGAAGCGCATCCAGCGCGGCATTTAAAAATCAATAATCAATTTGGAGATATAGATTTGTAGACAAGTTCCGAATGATTTTTGAAAGAGAGCATCGTTTTCGGTCGATTTTAACTACGCTTTGACTGGACTATTGACGGCACCAAACGATCAAAAACTAAAAGTCTCCTTGATGTTTTTCAAGATCAGATCGTCGAGCTCCAGATCTTAATTAAGAAGTTAGAAGTGTAAAACGAGAGATCCTTCAGTTCTGATCGTAGTCAACTTCTACACATAATTTTTTATTTTGTATGGAGTTTTAGATGTGGTAATGTGATATTGGATTTTCGATGTCGGTGGATATTTTTTTCATTTCCTCAACGCAATTCCTAAGTATTTTGCTTCGAAGACTTGCGTCAGTATATTCCACTTCAATGTCGTTAGTCAGTACATTCCGAAATGAAAAGCTAATTCTACTATCAATTTATTTCTATATTTAATTCTTTTGGTTCATCTTCTTAATAAAACAATCGAAAACACAACAGAGCCAGTCTTGGAATGAAATCTTCATAGACATAACCTTCAAGAAATCCAAAAGACGGTAAGCTCACTGACCAGTGTAAGTCGCTTAAACCAGACATTGGACGATCCGGAAATGCATCATTTGAAATGTCTATTGTCGCGGGATCTGTGGTGTACGATTTCACCTTACTTTTGTACAACTTGCAGCGAGTAAAATGAGTTGACCATAGTTCTGTATTGCTCACACGTTCTCAACAGGTCGAGTTTAACGGCTCACACATAACATTTTTCGCCACAGTGGCGAACGAGCACTTCGATGTCTTTCAATGACTTCTGGAATTTGATTGCTGTAATCTCCATTGAGCTTTATTGACTGATGAACTCTTCAAATAGTTTTAAGCATTCCACGATCTTAACAGAATATAGCGTCTTATGGGTGCTGGATGTGTATTCTGCTCATATATACTAAACAAATTTTAAAACAATTCTAACAGTTGTCGCAAAAGCATCTTTCGATAGGGTGACTCTGCATAAACCAAGTCTTAATTTCCTTCTTTTCAGGGAAATTTAAAATGTTTCAGTTGTCTTCCAATTTGTAAGCAAAATTTCACCAGAGTTATTTAACAACAACAACTAAAAAGAAAATGGAAGCTTAGAATAGCACGGAACTGTTCGGAAAGGTTCATTGCACAGTAAATACGAAAATTTTTGAACAAAACATTCTAGTTCAACATCAAAATGTTGTACTTTTTTGTTCTGAATTGTTCAGGATAGTTACCTGAGAATTAAAACTGTGCAGCTTTTGCCAACTTGGCCACGAATATATATTTTTCCCGCATAATACTTCTACAGAACTAAATTTCATCCTAAACTAGGAACCTATCAAGTATGAAAATATTGGTCTTCAAGGATCCAAACAGAAGTACGTCCTAGGTGTATTGACCTTATTTTAGATGGCCTCTTTAAATTAAATTTCATCGCTCTTGCAAACATAGGCATATATTAAATACCACAACAAAACAATCTTTAAACTTTTGTTTAGAGAAACAACAACAACAACAAAAAACAATATCATTGTCCTTGAAGGTTTTTGCAAATCCCCTCAACAAAAGGATATTACCAAGCAGACAATTCCAAATGTTTAAGAAAATTTTACTACAATAAAACGTCCTGTTTTCCCCCCATATTTCTCCCCCTGCCCCTCTTCGTCTTCCCATGGACGCCACAAAAACCCCCTTGAATAAAGGCGTCTGCTGCGCTTCAAGTGAACCCTTCTTATATTTTCTCCGTTTTCCTCTTGGATATTTTTTTCTATATCTTTTGATTCTAACTCCACCGTCATCGTCGTCGTAGTCGTAGTAGTCGTCGTCTTCGTATTTGTAGTCTACATACTATCCATTTTCTTCTAGCTATAAGGTTGCTGCTAGCGTGTGGTGGTAGTGGTATAGTCGACATTGGGAAAATCTAATAAACCATGCTTTTGGTGGGGGTGGTATTAGTTCTCTGGTTGTAGGTGTATATTAGAAGAACCTTTTCTAAGCCAACTAAATCAAAATCACCGTCGTCGCTCCTCTGTCGTCTCTTTATTTGTTGCTGTTCGACCGACCCACGTTTTGTTTCTTGTATCGTCCTAGTCCGTCGTCTACGGAGAAAACCATAGATATCTACTTCAACACTCTCTCGCTCTCCTCCTTTAAAACATTTTATCTTTGTGTTTAAATTACAGTTGTACCTATACACTACATACCTATCTATCCAAAGCCTGGTAGATATAAACCTTCATAATATTTAACTGACTCGTCGTCAGTCGTCCTTGAAAATTTTATACCGGATGTGATGTCATGGATTTGTAATTTCCTCTTCAATCTACTTCCTCTTGTTTTAACTGCCGCTTTTTCTTTAAGTTTGCCGCCTTAAAGTTCTAGTATCTTAATTTAAAGGAAAAGGTAGCCCCCATCCATATTTAACCCATTCCATACTGACTCCATAAAGAATACGCAAGTTATTTACCGTTCTGACTAACAAACAAGTGGGCGCACGAAATGGGGGCGAGACAACACTGATACCCAGCCGGGGACGATAACGGGGACGACTATACGAGAAGGGGAAAGGGTATGCTCCGACTCTTCTGGATGGTAAATCTGAATCACGAGACGACACAACGCACTTTCACTTAACAGCAGCATAATAGTATCCTGCAAATATACCATATACAAACACTGTGTTTGTGTGTTCTATATCTATATATATATATATATATTTGCATTATCATTTGTCTGTTAGTTTGTGGCATAATTACGCACGTTGTGTGCAGAGTGAATGTCCTTGAAAGTTTTTGGCACAGTTTAATTCGTAGAGGTATAACTATGTATCGTACTATAGTATCTACAGGTTCCATATAGAATCTACCACCAGAGCCAGCAGTTTAGTTTACCTAAGCACATGGCATTAGAGCATTAAACATATAGTTGAATGACCCTTTCTTATATCTGGATACATTTCGTGCTGAGTGTGGGTTTTTTTATTTTGGCGAGAGTTCTACTTCAATTTTCAAATTAAGTTTGTATCTACACCCATACAAAGTTAGATTGTGAACCTTATGATTACATTTGAGCATTTAAAAAAAGTTATTTTATTTCCGGTCAACCCTGCGGAAGTACCTAAAAATTGTAGTATTATAATAAAATTAACGCCTGAACACTGTATGTGGAGTGTATTTTCAAATTCACTCTCCATGATCAGCAGAACTCTAGACTCCGATACGCATATTCAATAAAATCAACTTCCTGTCAATTAAATGATCACCAATAATCAAATTCAATTTTAGAACAGTAGATACTATAATATACTTGCTGGTGAATGATGTTGGAGATTAACTGGTTATATTTTATATCTGTATAGATAAATGGGTACTTGTTTATCTGAATATTTCATTTCATTCTCGATAATATTAAAAAATAAAAAATAATAATAAAACAAAAAAGTAGGAGAGTTTGGTATCTCATTCATAGAATGCAACCAACATCCTTTTGGATTTGTGTGATGATGACGATGATGATGATGAGATGGAAAAATAAAGTTAAAATGAAATGAAGCACCGCTGCAGTATAAAGACGAGGGCGAAGACTCAAAAAACAAAATTAAGGCGCATTAACATGCGCTCTTCATTCTTGACACTGCTACTTTTTCTGGATCTTTTTTTTTATAATTTTGTTTTATAAGTCTTATGCCCAGTTTCACCAAAATTCACCTTAAAGGATTTTAGTTAACGGAGTAATAAAATTTATTGGCATTTTAACTTAAAATAGTGTGCACCAACATTAGGAGGTGAATTTTTAAAAATGAGGAAACTTGATGCCAACTTCGGATTTTTATTCACCACACATGGGTCTCTTTCATTAAAGGAAGCGAGAACAGAGAATATCAATCGAAAAATTTCAACGTTTTCCTTGTCTTGCATTCATCCATCCAATACTACTTGTATGGAGCGGTCAGAAAGGTAATTTCTTATCCAACGAACAAGAGATTCATCAATACCGAATGCATGCATTTTCGATAAAAGAGCTTGATGCCTTTAAAATTTATTTGAAACAAAATGGGACTTTAGTTTATTGGCTCTTTAAAAACTGAAAGTGGTTGGTGAAATTAAAAAATGCCATTTTAAGATTTAACGAACCAATAAATATTTAAAAGTGTTTGGAGAAACTGGCCATTATTGTGTTTTTTCTGTGTGTTCATAGTGTGATGTTTAAATGAGGAAGAAACCTGAGTTGCCGTTAGGAATATTGCATGGCCGATTTCAAGAAAACTGTGTTATAATTGTGCTGAGCTTATAACGTGCTTCGGGGATATATCCGATAATCTTTTTTTAATTAAAAATTTTCTGAACTTTTTTTTGAGGAATGCATTTAAAATCTTAGGCGAAACACTTTCACTTCAAAAATCAATGAGCAGTATTCAGTAGTTGAATCAGTCATCTAGATCGATTAGACTTAAAAAATCAGTTTTAACTGCTTGTCTACCTTAATTCCTTAAAACCTTTTAAGAGTCCTCTACATTCTTTGCCTTCTTGAAATCCGTCTATCGCATACGTCCTTTTGACTTTTGAATTGCGGTGCTTTTAGCTACTGCTTAAGTCTATTTTAATTGTTTGAAGTCGTTATACTGCTTCAAATCTTCTAACTGCTTAATGCTTACTTACTTTACTGCTTGAAGTTGTTTTTTTTTTGTTGGTTACTTTGAAGCTTTTGAAATAAGGTTTCTACTGGACTATCACGCCACGGGTCTGGGTTAGAGTACTGAGTAAACCTTATATTTCTTAGGGACACTGCCTCTTGTGAGGAAGTGACAAATACTCCTAGAGAACCATTGTCATGAAAAGTGCATATCACCTTAGTCGATTGGAATCGACGAAAACATTTTAGGTCCCATCCAATCCTGTAGAACTAAAGCTTGAGAGTGCTGTCGTCAGCGGAAAAATTTATTTGATTAGAAGTATCAGACAAGAGATCGTTAATAAAGATAAGGAAGAAAGTTGGAGACAAAACGGAGCCCTGGGGCACACAAGCATTTATTTTGAAAATTTTAGACTTAAAACCAACTAATACTACTTGCATTGAGCGGTCAGAAAGGTTATTCCTAATCCAACAAACAACAGATTCATCAATACCGAATGCATGCGTTTTCGATAAAAGAGCTTGATGCCAAACTCTATCAAATGCTTTTGAAATATCAAGCGCAATAATCTTACTTTTACCAAAACGGTGTAAAGATTGGTTCCACTTTTCGGTGAGATAAGCCATCAAATCACCAGTGGACCTATTGCTATACGAAAGCCGTACTGTCGGTCATTAAGAAGCTTCCGTTCTTTAAGATATTTTTTAAGCTGATAGTTAATCAGGATACTTTCACTTTATCAGGTGAAGAAAGAAAAATTGACCAAATTAAGTTTATGAGATTAAAGTTTTTCATAATCTCATCAAGTTACTAATTGGTAACCTTGATGCAAGCGCCACATATTGCAAGTTTTTTTTTCTTTCATTATTGCAACTATACATTAAAAATTGATTACTTACTCAAATCCTCATCTATCTGTAAAGGGTGGAGTTCTTTTGATACATTTTTCATACATTTTCCAGAACAAACACAGTTACAGTCAGTAAGTATGTATCTATAGTTATGCATACCTACCTATCTATAACTATATTTGCCAATGGCAAAAAGTAAATATCTGTTTCCGAGCCTTACATTTCCATCAATGCTGTATGCCGTCCGGCAAAGCACAGCCAGCTTTCAACTGTGCATATTTCATCTCCTCTTTGGCAATATGTTTCTTTTCGTTTTGCATTAAAACTTATACAGTTCAACCCTTAATCAAAAATTGATGCAATAACTTTTTATATATAGGAAATAGTGCCCAGTAGGTAGGGACCTCTACTAATACTTACTCTATAGCTTGAGCAACACTTTCCCCAGGAGGGATGAAACGAGCAAAAAGTATCACCATCGTATCGGGAGACCCTTTTTCATTTTGTGACATCTAGTAACTATCTATACCTATATTTCTTATCACACACTATTTCCTGTATCTATAGAAAAAATTATAGATATGTAATATACTGTAAGTATTTTATAGAAGATGAGTTTTAACACACAAATAAAAAAAGAAATTCACGAAGAAAATTGCCAAGGACGAAGGACCCACCCACTCGAATAATAAGATTTTTCACTTTTTTTCTTATTATTTTCTTTGCTCTACCATACATATGAGAATATGAAATGATGATGATATGGTTAGGTTATGTATTTCAAATAAAAAAAAAATAAATATCTTCTTTCATCTGATGTAGATATATTAACGGTACATAGAGGTCCAAATTATAACGGGGCATGTGTATTGGATGGATTCGATGCTCCTGATAAGGGTAAATAAATGTATCTATCTACATACTCTTCAATACGTACATAGATGCATTGGAAATTCTTTTTTTTATGTAATCTGGAATTTTTCTCAATCTTTTTTTTTTTTTTTTTGTTAGTTATTTTTTTCATGATTCCTTTTTTGGTTTTTCGAACAAATAGAGAATTTTCTCTAGAGAGTCCCTCTTTTAATAGTTTGGTTCGGCTCGGTTCTCTCTTCGCACATAAAATCCAAGTAGGTATTTATCAACATCAACATTTATTGTTTCTGAAAATCAATACTGTCAAGTGCCACCAATAAAAATATACAATTTCACACCTCCTTCGTTCGTTTCCTTTGGGGGATTAACACCTCCACTATAAAGTATAGATACATAGGGACGCTGATACTCTTTTTTTATGTGTATAGGATCCTTGCCATTCCTCCAGAAAATAAGTAAGCAAGTGCACAGAAATAATATAAAACAGATAGTGTTGTGCTCCTGAAATCGGTATGTGCGCACTGACACATTATCAATATCTTCACATACTACCTCAATAGATACCGAACCCAAATGGACCAATTGATGATATTGTGGGCATAGCACAGAGGAGCCCGAAGGCAGAACTCCTCAGTATAGTTCCTGCCATTGCCACTATGGTCGCAGTGTCTCACAGCACCAGCCAGCAAGCACACACTTTTGTTGTGTTTGTTATTTATGTGCTGTACTCAGTCCTGAGCCATCCTCACATTCCTGTAGCACCCACAAAACCCATAATATAACACCCAGTACCGATGGCAAAGAAGGAATATATAAAAAAATAATAAGAAAAATAATATAAAAGAACCTAAAAACTTATCGAAGCACACACCTACATCCTGTAGAAAACACAAACAAAAAATGAGAAGCTATATGGGGAAAAACAGCATTAAAAAAACGAAGGAAAAATCAAGAGTCCCATGGATGATGGAGTCTGTAATACACACTCTTGCATACTTCAACTGCCTGTCTAGAGGCAGCGCGCACATTCAAATTCTAGGATATAGGAGCCTTGTGTTGTAAAAAAAATAACACAAGAATAGGTACAAGAAGTCAACCAGCAGCAGCAGCAGCAACAGCCACCGAATTCACCCACCATATCTCTATCTCATTTAAAAAAAAAAAATCATTACTGGTGCTAGAAAAAATACAATCCATTCTATTTTTATATCTAAAACTTAAAAAAAAATTACCATTTCCCGCGAAAATGCAAAACATCGGTTTAAGAGAACACAATCAATACCAAACAAAGAAGATAAATTTCAAGAGAACAACACAGTGTGGTGAGTTTCTTAATCCAATTGGTGTGGTGGTTTATTTTTTTTGTTTGTTTGTTATGTCTCCACATTAATTTTTATTGTTGTTTTTTTTTCCTATATGCTGCTATCAGTTGGAAGCACTAATACTGTTGGACCAAGTAGGAAAAAAATCTGCGTGTGTAGAACAGCCAATTTTTTGCTTACCAGGGAGAGTGAGTCCAATGAATTAAACGAATGTGTGAAACGAAAGCCGTTCGATGTTCGATCACAACCCCAAACCCCGAATTGCAAAAGATGGAATATAGATAGGTATTAACCAAACCTGATTGGATGGCTATTGACTGGCAATGTAGTACAGTAGTAGGGGATGATTATTGTTTTTTTTCTTGCTGTCTGTATCTTCCGATGTTTCTTTGCGTCTTCTTCTGTGTAAACGAGAGCAGTGTCGTTGGAGATGATGTCGCCGGAGACCCGATGCCATGGGCTTATCGAGGGTTGTTCGCCTTGTTGGTTGGTTGTGAGTGAAGCATTTTTTGCACCGGAATTCGAATGGAATCCCATTTCTGGGAATGTCTATCGGAATTTCTTTTTCCAATGAAGACATTTTTTATCAATTTTCAAGAATTTTATACAAAAACCGTAAAGAGATGTCAACTTAATTGGATTTCGATTGAATCGAGGCGGAGCACAGCGTCGAATCGAACAAAATCGAAATTTCCCCATTTTTAACTCGGGAGCATATTCAATACCAACGATATTTCTTTTTTTTATCCAAAGCTTTGTTGCAGCAGAACAATCAAGTCACAAAAGTGAATCAGCAGCAGCAGTAACACTTAGCAATCAATGAAAATAGTCTCTCTAGATACTTTAAGAGCATATGTGTGGGGAACCTTAAAATACTAAAAGTTCTCTTTATTATCCAGACTGGGTGGCGATGACGGTAGAATTCTCTTTTAGATACTATGTTTAGCTTGGTATTTTCATGCAATATGTCAGTGCCATATCTCCAAAAAAGGAATAAGGAATAAAAATGTGTCCTTCATTCGATTTTGGATTATAGTTTGCCGCACAAGAAGAGTCAGAGAGAAAGAGAGCACCTCCACCACGCTCCACCTGATTATGTATTCCTTCATTCGAATGTTATTAGATTGTGTTAGAAAGATTGAGAAAGGAGGAATAGGGGGAGGTGATGGTGAATATTTGCACTTGGGGATGAGATATATGTAAGGATATTACAAGCGCGCTTAGTTGTATGGATGGATTCCCAATCAAAATCGATGGGGGTGCAAAAAAAAGGAATCTAGAGAAAAGTTGTAAAGAAAAAAAAATATACGGAGCTTTTGGATACATAAGCAGCTGGAGTAAGGGGGATGGCGCTTATGTATACGTCAATAATAATTTTTTTTCCTGGATTTGAGTGAGGGGTGATTATGTTTTTTTTCCGTTATTTCTTCTTTTTTATTTTGTAGAGACAGGGTGGGTGGATAGGTGATATTGAGGGTGCTATTACATATTTTACAGCGCCACTCCAGTATGCGAAAAGTCGATATTCGATTGGACGAGACGGATTTCAAAACCTTTTATGTGTATAGGTATGTGAAGGATATAAAAAAAAAAGAATAAGAAATAAATTACCAAATCAATATGTTGTTGAAGAAGGATTTTCATTTATAGGAAAACTTCTATGTAGGTATCTACCTGTTGGCAGAAGAAAATAAAAACATATATGCTCCATCAATTATTATTGGAAACGCCTTTATTGCGCGGGCGATGAAGCGCATCCTTTAGGTCTATTTATATAATACAATGGACCAATATCGATATTGCTTTTTTCTTTGGACATATTACCTACGTATACCTAAAGGGTACCTTTCTGTTATAGGTATATGTGTAAGTTGGAAGGGGTAGATATTGGTATTGGCAATAATAAAGAAGGCGTTTCGTTCTGTTCGATGTGTACCAACCTAGGTTTAAACCACAGCTTTATATAATAGGCAAGTACGTAACTAAGGTAGGAATATACCATGCACATGCAATCCACATTTTGTTTGAAATGTTTTGTTATAGGTACATATTGAGAATTCAAAAGATGTGCCTTCATCAATAAAAATCAAAATTGCGTTTCTTTTATCAAGTTTACCTATGTTATCCTATCTCAAGGTTTATCTGTATGATATTTTATCTTTTTTTTTTCGTTTGTCATTCTTGAAATATTTTTTATTTTTCTGAAGCAAGTAAGTAGGAGTTTACTTTAGATACATTATAATATCATATAAATCTACTTGAATGCGATATATTATCTTTGATTTTGAAATTATGATAATGGTTTATTTATTCGTCAAGAGTTTAACTAGATAGTCACCAACGTTATAACTGCCAATTTATGTGACTTATTAAACTGTTAATTTCCAGTTTAAAAAATAAAACCAGTCTTAAAACTCCTTTTATAAAATATGGATCCGCGTTGGGCGCCATTTTGTATACCTCTGAAAAATAGTGCTAACGAAAATCATACAGTGCTATTTAACTTATTTTTGAAACATTTAATTAATAATTTATATTATACGATTCTAAGAATATTCATGATCACTCAATAAATCATATCAGACAATCTTGATCCTGTATCCTAATAAACCTGCAAACAAGTCACCACAACTCATTTTAATAAGTGGGTGTAAAGGCAGGTATACTGCAAACAAAGTACATCGATCGTACGACTATCGATCCTTGCGATCACACACCAGAAAAAAAACTCCATTTACATACAATTGGCATTCAATATAATGAATGAAGTATCTTGTATGCTCAAGAGATCGCAGCGATTTCAATTGAGTTTACTATAATAGCACGAAAGAGATGCTAGACTCATTTTCTTATAATTTTGTACGCTTAGATCCATTTATAAAACATTTTTTTGTCTCCAATTTAATTTTTGAGTCATTTCGATTTTTTTGATATCCGGTCTTTTATATGTTGTGATAGTTTTTCTAATAAAACCGATTTCCTGTTGTAAAAGTTGGATTTATATAAATATCTTTAGATTCTTGTGATGCTGTGTGGGTTTCATTTTTACAATAATTAAGTTTTGATTTTTGGTTCCCAGCACTAAATTTACATCATGAACTTATTTATTTCCTGATAAATAGAGCGGAAGCATGTATGCATTTGATTCGAACGAATAGCGGTTGTTTTTACTTATAAAGGGCAGATTACATTTGGCTGCTTTAAGAAGGTAGCTACTCCAGCAATTAAATACTAATAAATAAAATATCGCCTAATACGACTTTCTAACATGTCAAACGTTGGGCGCTATTTAACACGCGTGATAGATAAAACATTTCGTTGGGCGCCATCGGTTAGTCTCCTTATTTTGTAAACATCACTAAAAATTGCTTAAGGTTGCATCAATGGTTGTTTTGTATATTAATTAATTTTTACTTTCCATTTTTAATGCTTAACATTAGTAACCACCTGAGGGGTTTGTCAGGTTGGCCTCAACACATGTCATTGCATTTGATTTTACCATCAGTTCTTACGTCACTTTTTCTTCTTCCAAAAATTATTTTGCATGTTAAAACTAATGGGCGCCACTCAGGCAAAACTAAATTTTTGTTTTTGGATTTCCTTAAATTCACTTAAAACTCAACAATTCTTAAAAAACATCTCTTAGTTTTGTAAACATCACTAAACATCTATTGTTTAAAAAAATATTTTTCGACTGCATCATACTATCATACTATTTTGGTTTACATTTTTTAATATTTTACATAAGTTCCTTAGCTTGGCCTCAGGAACGTCGAAATGTTTCCCGAGTTATTGCAAAACGGCAGACGGCTTATGCTTCAAAATACTTTATAAAAAAATTATGTATTATGTTAATGGAAAAATAAAGTTATCTAATCTAATCTAACCTAATCTATTGCAAAATGTGTTCATGTAGGTATGTGAACATGTAGGTATGTGCACACTCCTTGTTAAGAAGCGAGACCGATCTACATCTCTTGCACCGAAGTGCCAAATGTTTCCGCTGTGGATAACCACAGCCAGCACGAAGCTCCCCGAAAGGGCCAGCCCAACTATTAGGGTAGAGAATGATCGTGATTAAATTCCATAAAGGACATTCCTCTCGAACAAACTTTAGGGCCCCTAACACCCGTGCTAAGTTTATTGTTCGTCAAACCTAAAACGTCGTTTAGTTGAGGAAATACTCCCAACTGTAAAACTTTGACATTCTGACTTTACCTACAAAGCCACAGGGATTGCCTACCCTGAAGATGTGCCCAAGTATGTCTTGAACTGGAACCAAACTCAAGTTCCACATCTCAACTTCTGTCAATTCTACTTGACCTACTCAATTTTTGACGGTAGTAACGCTCGTTACCCAGTTTATGTTCTGGGATAGAGTAGTTATCTACCGCCTTTTCGGGTGGCCTCCTTGAGTTACAAAGACCACCCTGCTTATTTGCTACTATCACAATGGCACTAGCCCAGTGAAAAACCAACAAAACACTCATGTTATGAAAGTTCCCTTTCAAACGTTTAAATGAGTAATCGTCAAGGACACTTTCGTGATTCCCCTGCCCTAACTACTTTTGCCTGATGTAGGGCCGTTACCCAGTTAATCCTGGGATAGGTTACCTATTGAACACGGACATTACTCTGAAGATGTTTATAAATAAACATTCAGGTATGCTCTGGTTCTTCATCAAACTTGAGGGTGAACGTCTTAGGGCGAGGCGTTCACCCGGACTGCGGTTAGTTCACTGATCAAGACATCTTAGTTGCCGTAAAATGATGAACAGTTTAAGCCCTACCACCACGACAAGGTCGCAGTCCATCGGTAGAGAGAGTCATAGATACAGTATTTCGTAGCATCATTTTGTTAGCATCCTAATGTATTTATTGTAAAAAACGCTTTCAATCTTAATTACTTCACTTTATTATCCGCCTAAGAAGTTCGTCTGGTTGGCCTTAGGAAACGTCGGAATGCTTCCCGATTTCAGATTGTTTTATGTCTGCCCCCAAACAAAAAGGACTCGTATATAATTACATTATTTTCTTCTATTCGTTGTTAAGCCTGTTTGGGTTCTTCCACGAGTTGTTTTGTATGTTAGCACAAACATATGCCCTACGTTGGGCGCCACTTTTTATTATTGGATTTCCTCAATTTTACTTAAAGCTCAACTCTTCTTAAATAAATCTACTTCTAAAATAAACAAATTATATGTAACTGGTAAAACACTTCTGTTGTCATGTCCAATTAAACGTTCACACGCTGATTCGACTTATTACACACCAAAAATATCTGCCCAAGGAACAAAAAAAGCAACAACAACGCATAAGTGCCTAAAAGAATAACACAAAATTGCAATATTGTTTATTAATTGTTTTCCATAAACACATTACATTTAAAAGGGGGACGTTTGGATTAAATATGCACAAAGAACGCATACACAACTCTAAAACCAGGTTAAAGTTATCTCCTTAAATGATTTGCCAGTGACCTTGGAATTAAGGAGCTCGCGTCCTATTCCTTCATCCATTCAACAACGTTTTTGTTTTTATTTTGCAAGTCCTTATACCTACGCAGATTTAAACATTGGGGGACTTTTAGTGTCAAGGCCAAGGGCTACTCACATCATAGGATGCAGGTCGGGTTCTGTCGCAAATTTCGGCAAACGATTTGTCACATTTTGTCGAAAAAAGAAGCAAAAAATACACAAACCAGACAAACTGAAACAGCACATCGCATTTGAGTAATGGAATATACGTGCAAATAACCATAATTGGAGGTTGTGTGTGTATAGGGGGACGGTCGAAGGGAGTTTTAACCTTTGCAACTGAATATCATGAAACAACGCATCACAAGAGTGCGCGCGATGTGCATGGCGTGTTGAGCGATGTTAGGGGTTTGCTTACACTTGTCTACGTTTTTTTGTTTATTTGTCTATGCCAACGGATGGACAACTGGTGGCAACTGTATCATCACTTTTCGCGCCGCGCAGAGGTAATCAATTGCAGCCCATTAGGGGTGTAGTGTCATTGTCTCGACGAGCAGTGTGAAATTTCACGTGAACAGGGATGAAATTGTGTGTGAGTTTTTTTTTGCGAATCGCGGTGTGTAATCCTTTTTTTCCAAGGGCTCTTCTGATGAAAAACTCATCATCTCGTCTCATTACACCTTGCATTGTGTTGGGGGTGTTTTAAGATTTAATACCATGTCATCTCGTTATTGTTATGATGTTGGAAAATCAGCCTTATAATAAGGATTACAATGGATTACACAATAGGTATCTAGATTTATAACAATACCAGATAGGTAGGTACTGTGAATTGACGCTTAAAGAAGTACACTTTTCTTTAAAGAGAGGCCGCGCCGTTCAGAGATGTTAAGTGCAGAGAGAAAGAAAGTGATTTTAAAGTGATGCAATGTGATTGAAAAAGTGCTTTTTGACATGCACACCTACCATTCTTTTCTTTCCACTTTCTCAGTCATATGTAAGGTGCATACCTTATGTTTGATGCTGCGATGCTGCTTGGAAACAGCAATAAGTAATGTGTGAGTCCTTTCTACTTTGACGACGCAAGTCATCCTTGTAAAAAAAGGGTGCCTTAGAAGTAGAAGCATCAGAATCAGCATTCAGAGCAGAGAGCTGCAGTAGAATAAGAAATAACTGTCATTATGCTGATGACATCCGTCTTGCTGAATATTATGTATATATATGTACCTACCTACTCCTGTGTGTGGTACTCTAAGTTCTCTGACAATGAGGCTCCTCTATAGCATCACAAGCAGTTTTTTTTTTTTGTAGAATCATATGTATCTGCAAATGATGTATACGATACAATGGGATCAGAGATATGGAAAAAAAGGAAGGAATTCAAGATGGCAATGGCTTATGGCGATGGTGTGACAACCTCTTCATCTTAAAAAAAACGCAAACCGCAAACACGCACACATCGCACGCATTTATTCCTACTTGAAGTATTTCTTTTATTTTTAAATAAATGTACAAATCTCAACCTAAAACGGTGATTTGTCTATAATAATCCTAACATGCATTTCTTTGACACAATTCCGTTGCATATTTAATGTTAACATATAGATACATACAAACATGCAAAAAGCGTGGAGTAAAATGTAATAAATGATTTGAGTCTTGGAAACTTCACTGTCAACATCGCTTGGTTGTTTTTTCACAAAAACTTATATACTTACATGATGATGATTGAATAATGATTGATGAAAATTTCCCCATCAGACATATCAAGTCTTGATATGAGGAAGATGAGAAGAGACTGAATATCCAATGAATCACTGTACATTTAAATAAGTTTAAGTTTTAAAAAATCAAGACTGATTTGTCTTCCGTGTTGTTTTGAAAACTAGTTGACAGGCAATTTAGTTGTATGGGTTTCGAATGTACAAATGATATAATCATGTTTAAATCGAATAAGCAATGTTTGATATTTGTTTTGTATTAAAATACATTCACTTTGAGGGATACACCGTTCTGTTGAAACCATATGTCTTCTCGATGATCATGATTCTGCATTGCTCGAGAGACACATCACAAGCGATATTTTCAGCTACAAACTGATATTCTTGTCAAAAGGAAAACTTCAAGTCCTTCAATGTCCACTTAATCACAAGTAGATAGTTTTAGTCTATACACGAAAATTTATGTCGGAATTTACGTTGCTCCAAATACACTGTCGTTAAATAATAGTCATAAGAATTCTGCAATTTTGAAGAATATAGCTATGGCTTGTCTAACGTGTTTTCTGCGTTATGTTTCCATCACAAACGTCAAAATTGAATTGACAGTTGCGTCCATTGGTGAACATTGTATTAAAAGACTTTGACCTGGTTCTACAATCCTGCGTTGCTCGAGAGTTAAATCAGCGAAATTTTCAGCCACAAAACTGACATTTTCGTTGGAACGAGCTCTTCGAGGCCTTCTGGAGCCACTTCTTTCACATTAAATGTAATCCAAAAGCACTGTGGAATTATGACGAAAGGAATAGTAAAAAGTATTTTGCAATCTCAAATGATATAACTTTTTATGGCTTGTCGAGCGTGTATTATGCATTATGTTTCCTTCACAAAAATGTCGAAATAAACTGACACTTTCCGCCATTTGCAAACCTTATATGAAGTGTCATTTGATGTTACGATTTGATATCAGTTTGAATCTTATGATTTTTGTTTTGACAGTTAATGTGCGACCTTAAACTATACTTTAAGATATTAAAGCAACTACCTTTTTTTTAAATCATTAAAATAAATTTCTCTTTATTTTATGCCATTAGTCAATATTCCTTAGAAATAGCAAATGAAAACACCATCAAAAGGTATATCAATACGTTTGATGTACAAAGCCCACCTTTTCGGTATATCAATACGTTTATCTACAGTTGATGTACAAAGCCCTCCTTTTCAAATATAGCTAAAGGTATCTGCTGTGGGAGTTTTCTAGAAAGACGAAATCATTAAAAAAACCTGGATACATATCTGATTCACATATCGCAGATTCTAAGAGACTGAGTGCTTCTATAATTGTTATTATTACCCATTACCCAAGCATAGATAAATGATTAAAAAAAGAAAGAAGGAAAGAACATATATCGCTACACTAAAATAAAGCTAACTATAAATATTTCAACCTCATCCCTATAAGGTTATATCGAAAAATCAACACATTCATTGCTAGTTCGTTTGTTCCTATTCACTTCAATCCGTTCTTTATATAGATATATGTATCTATACTGGTTAATCCTTTGTAGAAGCATTATGTTGCATATTATATTTTTCAACAACTTTTCAAATAGGTATATATCTTTTCCTGCAACCTTCATTATATCTTTAAATAGTAGATACATATATTTTACTCATACCAATATGGGTATATAAAAAAATTTATATTATCTCCATCATCATATTCACATGGAAAAGATAAGCTTTTTTTCCATTCATTGTCTCGCTATTCATATGTTATTCTTCGTTCCTTTAATGCATATTTAATTAGGACTAATTAACCCAAAGGATTACGAGTACACATATTTCATATCGGTAAATGATATAATTATACACAACATGATGGTATTTGCGATGGGTATCGTTATAGTTCTTTGCTTATCGATACGTGTAGATACATGCGAGATGATACCTTTGTACCCATTCAAGTTCATCCTTTGAAAATCCTTTATGAAGTATTTAAACAAATAACATTGGATTTCTTTTTTCCCAAGGCAGTCTAGGGGTACCTTTAACATACCCATGGATATCACCAACATTTTGGGTATAATAATGCGCTTTTTTCTTGTGTCCAATTTCTATAGCTCCTTTTTCTATATTAAGCCTTACCTGGTTTTGAATCGTAAAAATGTTCTAAATAAATAGTAATTCACAAGTTAATGAATAAGCTTCTAGGGGAAGGTTTGCAGTTGTGGGGGTGAGTAAGTGTCTACTTACGGTCATGTTTCTGTTATTTTTGTTTTGTTTTTTGTTCTCCAAAGGACCATTAATCCTCATTCCATTTAATAACTCTGCTCCAAAATAATGCTGAACCTCTTTTTTGTGGTTGACAAAAGTTTTCATTTATATGTGTAATATGAATGTATATAAAGGTATCTGAATTAATAATAATAATAACTTTGGATCCAAAAATGGACAAAATATGCATGATGGGCACAATATATCGTAATCACATCAAAAATTAACAATTCAGGAGTTTGAGTTCTTAATACTTCGGTATAGGTATCTAGAAAAATATAAATTTAGATACAAAAAAGGATGCCATGTTATGGTGAAAGCATTTCCGATTGTCCATTTTATAAATTGTTTGAAGGAATATATGAAAACTCATACCTAAATGTGGTATAATCAATCAGGAAGAATCAGCTTATATTGTAGAGTTGGAAAATAAGCTGCTTTTGCGAAATATGTATCTATAATTATTTTTGCTTTTACCCTTTGAGATTATCACCTACAACGAAGGCATTCATTTAATGGAATAAGTATGGATCCTTAAACAAAAAATTAACAAGGATCTATCTTCTTTTGGTTGGTAACATTTCTCAGCTTTCTTTTGCAGATGACGTGCGTCCTTTCGATGCTTTTGATAACTAATTAGCAATTCATGTATTATATATATACAAGTGTGTGTATAAATATTCTTCGTCCTCGCACTTCTGGTTGATATGTCAGATTTTTTTTTAATCCTTAACTTTTTTGTGACTCGATTTTTATTACCATCCAAAGGGTGTTTTCACCGTCTGTGCTTCTTCGTTTGTCGTCACACGCGTGTATCATATTATTGTCATCGGGCTTCTTTTTTTTTTGCACGACTGCTTGATTGGAGGACTCTTTTGTATCTGTACGTATAAGCAATTAATACAGAATGTCGTGATTCTTTCTTCAGCACCCTTTTTTGAATTCCTTGTTTTGTGTACAAACACAAACACACACACACACATACACATACACACAGAATGTCAAACAAACACAAATACCCTAGAGAGTATTCAAACATAATAAACAAGCAAACAAATGAACGAATAAACGATTAAAAATCCTTTCTATCTCTTTCATTCGTTTCATTTTATTTCGTAAACCAATTTTTTTTACTAATTATTTATTTAAATATTACACACATGTGTGTATTTTTTAACAAAGTTACACACCATCAACAAAAAATTGAAAGAGCACCCATTCAAAAAAAATATAAAACAAGTCTCTTCGTCACCCAACACACTGTCGAACAAAAATCATCATTTGTATATCAGTTCGACCATTATTTCTTTTTCTTCTTGTTATGCCACCCCCTCCGATTAGAAATTATAACCCACCACCCCTTTTTTTTATCCCATCACAGTCCCTTTCCATGGTCTTATCATTGGAATCAGAAGTTATAGAGTATAGAGAAGCAGGATGCTTTGCGTTGGGTCTAAATTTTTTTAAAGGATAACGTATCAGTCTTATTTTTGTTGTATAGATATGTGTATGGTTGATATTTTGTATCTATACATCTATGCAAATTTATGACTGTGTTATTTTTCAGTTAAAAAATATACATTAGCTATCTGTCATGGTGGAATTGAAAATAACGGGCTAAAAGGGTTGAGTTTTGTATCTGTACCAACAACACATATGACAGGATTCGATTTTTAATGGATGAAGTTGTGAGGCAGTGCGCGAGGCATTGGCAGCCAGAAGCACAGCAACATAATGAAGAAGAACTTTAAAATTATAATTTTTGTTTTAATTTAGTATATTTGTTTTTTTTATATGGGGCACAACCCATTTTCTCGAAAAATCTAACCCTAAACTTGTTAATTAGCAGGAGAAGGGAATTCTGTGAATATAGTATATGATGATGGTAAAGGCGTTTGCTGCATGGGGATGAGTTTTGATTTATCGATAGTCTTTTTTATTTGTATCAACTTAAGGAGAGAATAGTAATTTCGTTAGATACCGTAATGAATAAGTGTAGGGTTAAGAGGGGGAAGTAGAGACAATAACTATACATATTTAAGTGGTTTAATGTGAATTGTAGAAAAGGATGTCACAGTTTTCCAAATTAATTTAATCAAACAACAAAAGGATTGAAGATTTCTATAGAAATTGTAAATTCCTGGACTGAGTATCTCATATCTATACTTATCCTATGCATCTTTACGATGAATGGGTTTATCTGGTAATCACCTTAGTAATTACCCAATTCCTGAATGATGATACATGATAATTAGTTGGGACACAGAAGCTCTTTAATTGGTGTTCATTAACAGACAACCAAGGCCTCGATATTCAAATACAATACTTACTCATCAACTCGAGTGCACCTTGATACTGATAAGTCTACCGGGGTGACACACACACATTTTTTCTCTAAATCACAATAGAGTTTCTTAAGAAGCTTACAATGTAGCAGATCACTCCTCTTTGATTGCATTGCCACAGTAGAATTTTTTTTACTGGCTACTAAGAATTTCTCTGAAACGGAGTAATGCATCTAGATCTGTACGATCCACAGCTGCTCAATTGTTTCAAAAATAAGAATTTTAAAACAAATCGGGAGATCAATCAACTGCATTTTCTGTTAAGGCGAAATGAAAAGCACATTTCACTGTCAAACCCAATTAGTGAGATTACGGCAAAGCATTACTAAAAAAAAATGAGAACAAAGATGTCACATAGAAGAAACATCAAGTACTTTAAAATTATAAAATCATTTTTGTGTGTCACAACATCAATTTTCTCCTCACCATCAAAGTGACATCGTATAAGATTATGTTCTTTCGCCTACACTTTTTTTTACGTTACATTTTTAAATCAATGTGTATCAAAAATTAACTCTTAATCTTAAATGCATATTTTTTCAAGCAAACAAAAAAAAACTACCTAGTTTACATATTTTCATCAAACAAAACCACAATAAAATACAAAAACACGAAAGCTAAAAATCACAACTAAATGATCGACAGCCACCGGTGTTGTGATGTTGTGTTCGACTAGCGCTGCTGCTGATGCTTAAAGAATATGTCTAGCACTTCGAAAGTCAGAAAGAAGTATTTATTTATCCGCTTACATTGCAGTATACGCGCCCCATTACAATAAAGTTCCTTTTGCCAAAGCATTTGTCATCGGCGGCAGCGTCACAAGTTTTATTGTCCCCCTCCCTAAAACAAGAATGTGTATCTTTGTGTCGATGCAAATACAAGATAAAAACAGATACCCACAACCAAATACATCGCTACGATTGCTGCGCTTCACGTTTCGCCTAACCGTGCAAATCTTTTGCGATAGTGAACAATAGATAATTTTGAATTAATTTTAATATAATTTAAGTATGCTTGACGTTAAGCACTGCACTGCTCGCTTCAAATTTATAATCGAGTTGGGCGGGCATGAGGTGTGAAGTGCGGTTTTTAGCCTTCAGTCAGCATTTTCTTTAGACACGGTTCGATTTAGTTTAAATGAACATTAATTAATCTTATATTATTGCCATAAATCCGTTTACCATACCCAGACAGGAGACGGTCATCTCTATATCCACTACATAGCTGACTGATGTTGTCGCGAACACGCCAAACACAATTATTAGGGAATTTCTGATTAATTGGCATTGTTGTGCGGCGTTTTGGTATTGTTTTACAAAGGATTTGGCAGTTTTACATTGGCAAATGGTTGAGGAAATTTCAAAAGTTTGTCGCCAGATTTAGAGCATCACACCGGGCCCCATCGCCGCATTCTTATATAGCAATCATATACCTTTACCACCGCAGTCTTGATTTTGATATAATTTATTGGTTCTGCCATTGCCTAAACTTGCATGTTGTTTGCGTCCCTTGGTTGTTGGGATTTAATTTTTAGAAGTAACTCATACTATGTAGAAGCTTCTTCTTCCAAAACAAATATCTTACATCTGCTGTAATTCATCATTTCACTTGAATCATGACATGCTAAATTAATGTGACATCCTTTTACATTCGATTTCAGATGATTGTCTAGTTTCTCTCTTGAGATGCTAAATTTTTGGTGACAATTAATTTATTTCTATTTATAGGGAGAGAAAGAATGTTCCTTTATATTCCTCCCGCACATTATACCTTTCAAATAGCAGCAATATTTTTGAGCAAAAGGAATGTTACTTCGTTTTTCAAGGAACAACAGGATTCAATTGTTCATCAGTTGGCCGGATATTAATGGAATGGTTTTCTGATGGTTGCTTTACTGAGTGATGGGTTAAGGCGAATTCACCTTTGAAAGTGCTATGTTATAAGGAAAATCACAGCACAAAGATATTTTATGTATTTGGTCTAGAAACGTTATCTAATATAAAAGGGGATTGTAATTGATTAAATTAATTTGCTTTGGTTTACACGAAATTCAAGAAATGGAATGAGTTGTATAATGAACGTTTACTCCATTTTTCATTAAATAGCTTTTTTGACAGCAAAATCTAACCACATACCTGCATAAAATATAGTATACAAATTATGGTGTTTTTCAAAGCACATTCGTATCCAAATCCATTTATTAACTTCAATAGTAATGTAAGTGACTTGGCGATTCTGGTCAATTTTATTTTGCTAGATAAAAATTGTTTTTTTTTTATTTTATTTTTTTGATCTAAATGCTTTGTTGATGTATCTACACATTACCTGCGGTTCAAAAAGATATATCCATATTAACCTATAACACTTTCAATGTCGCCTTACAGTATACAACGTTTTTTTTTTTAAGTATGCTTTAAATTACCATTTATAGAATGAGATGGTATGTATCTACACATAAATGAGACTGAACAAAAATCGAAAAACCTATTTCATTCCTTAAAAGTCCTACTCACACAAGCCAGATGATATTTTCAATCAGAATATTCTAAGAACATTCACTCCCATCATTCTTTTGTGGCTTTTAACATCCCTATCAACCGGAATCGATCAGTAGGTAATTATTATGAAAAAATCATGGTTTTTGGTGAAGGATATTCAATGCGACAGTCTGTATTAACTACAACTTCAGATTAATTTGAATACAAACTTCCCTCACACATTTGTCGACATTATGTGTATAACTACCTTTGCTGAGCCTCAAACAATATAGCTGCAAGGGTCGAAAAAATCTTTACATCCAGCAATCAAAGAAAAAAAGGGTTTTTTCATAAACACAACATTGCGCGGGAGGGCAAAAGGCATTTATATGGTTATACTACCTAAGTATATTAAATAAGCAAAAGCAATTCAAAAGACATTCAATAAAAATATAAAATATACATGCATAGAAAAAAAAAACTGTCAAGAAAACCCAATGAATTTATATATGCAAATAACAAACACTTTTGCAAACACGGGGCTTTTTGCATATAAACCGCTCAACAAGGATATGACAGAATGACAGAATGACATTTCAGCATTGATTTTGCTTGCTTTTATAATTACTTGCTAAATAAAAAAAATATTTTGCTTTGAACAATCGAATATTTCTTCTCTCCACACAAAAAATAGCCGCAAGGATATTATTATTATTTCATCTGTTTCGGTTCTTTTGCCATAACCACCCCTATCGCATTGCATCCCGTCACAATCATTGGCCACCATACCGCCGATTCCTGTTTTATTATTATTATTTTTTTTTCTAATTAGTCTAAGATTTTGTCATGTCATGTAATTTCAATTAAAATTCATTGCTATACTACTATAAGACAGATATTAATTTATGTTTACACTCTTGTAAATTATTGTTTTAAGTGACCTTTGTGTTCATCAATATGAAAAAGATTAGTGGGCTATAGGTCAAAAGACGGTTCTTATTTTCTTTGCGACGTTTCGAACATGTATATGTTCATCATCAGGCCTTTATTAAATAAATTTAAGAAACAATTTTTTAATAAAATAGAAGCGGCATGCTCTTCTGTATATATAGGTACTTCTAAACAAAAATTAAAGAGCAGGCTCTCTGGTCACAAATCAGACCAAAACAATGGAGCTGCACAAAAAACCGCTCTTGCCCTCCATTGTATAGAAGAAGTGCACAAGCCAGACTTCGAAAATGTTGAAGTTCTGCAAACAGAGCAACATTATTCGAAAAGAATGCTGCTGGAAATGTTGCACACAATTAGCAACCAAAATACCATGAATCGCAGATCTGACTGTAAAAATCTTAGCAACATCTATGGTCAACTTATAAAAAGACCCAACGCAATTTATTATAAAACAAAGTATAGGTGAACATTAAATTAGAGTGTTGAGTTTGAATGTTAGTTAATAAATTTTAAATATCTAATTGTACATAAACCAATAATGATATCTTTATACATTTTTTCAGTTAATTTTTTGTAATTTAAATTCGATAAGTGTAAGATGTGAGAAAATTTGCATTCTTTATGTCCTTAATAATTGTTGTAAGTTTGTTTGACACATTTTTCTTTATATTGTTGTAAACTTATTTATGGTTTTACCCATTTTATTAAAAAATTGTTTCTCAAATTTATTTAATAAAGGCCTGATGATGAACATATACATGTTCGAAACGTCGCAAAGAAAATAAAAACTGTCTTTTGACCTATAGCCCACTAATATTTTTCATATTGGTTTACAGTCTTGTTTGAAATAATTTTATTTGTTATACTTATCTTGAAAAGAAATAACAAACAGTTTGTAAGAAAGGAAGTCCTTTTTATTTCGAAAGAATATTGAAACCACCTTTATTTCCCTTATAACAGATCCCCTAAGGTTTGACGCCTACCCTTAAGAATTAAAAAAAAAAACAACTACAAAAAAAATATATAGAAAACTCATTACTTTCGCATTCCATCATCTGACGTCAATTATATCTTTGTTTGTTTGGCCGGCTTGTTTTTTTTTTTTTTTTTTGCTTAAATTGCTTCCATCTTCTCAATTAAGGGAAAATATTTAACTCTGAATTTAGTGAATAATAGAACCAATAAAGATTAATAGCATCCTTTTTAAATTGCACCATTTGAGATAGCAAAAAAAAAAAGTATTTTCCATTTTCATTAAAGGACAGCTTCTCCATCTACCCCTTCTTTTTTCCTATATGTATATCCTTTGCAATTTGACTTAAAAATTGAAATCAAAAACCATCCTTTTACTGCCAAAAATAATTCAGTAGTCAACAAAAGAGAACCAAAAGAATATTATTTCATAATCCACCTAAGCTCAAAATAATAATATAAAAAAAAAATGGAAAAAGGATACCTAGAAACACATTGAGGATTGAAAACGATATGATCTTTATATTTCTAATAGAAACGTGTAGTAAATTTCTCTCTTTGCAAAGACTACTTTTCTCAGTCCTTGAGCAGCTCACTCGAGGAAGCCAATAATGATAGCGATATTTTTCTGCACACTCGTTCTCTTATCTATCATGGCATGTCGAATGGACAAAACTCTCGAGGGAGGCAAGAGAGGGAACGAGTAAATACTCTAAAATCTTAAAACAAAACTACAAAAATATTGGAGCACACGGGTCGTCCTTGAAGAAGGTGCCCGATGCCAATGTTTACCCTTTCGCTATAAAAGGATATAACGAATTTACTTAAAATAAAAAAAGAATTTCTGGTATTGAACATTTTTTTTTGTGGGAAAAGTATGAGGTTTGTACATCAACTCAAAGCAAATCACCAAAGGGAACCCGTTTTCCAAAAAATGTATTAAAAATGTTGGACTTGAGGTACCTTTTTACAATATAAATGGATGCGAGGGATATAAAGATATATACAACATGCATGCTTAAGGTCTGTTGTGTGGTCTTTTGTGTATGAAGTAAAGCCCGCATTTTAGTTAATTAACCTTTTTTACATTTACATTAATTGATATCATATTGAAAGGCGAAATATATAATTCTTTTAAAACAAAAAAATATAAAGCAACATCAAAAAAACAAAAATAAAAGTATATCTAAAACCACAGTTTTTGCCGCCGCCGCTGCGGGCGGCCGCATATTCCATCAGAATCAGAATCAGACATCAAAAATGTTTCACCCTTTCTTAACAGAAAAGTATCCTCGTCTCTATCTATATAGATATATTAACCGCTTTAAGCTTAAAAATCATTAAAATCGTGAGAGGGCGTAGCACGCGGTTGTCAGATGTAATCTGTAATTAAACATTATCGACTTTGGGAATGACAACAAAAGTTATAGAAGTTTTGCCCGCCTTTCAGCTATCCAGCCGGAGCAACTTGTCATCGCGCGTTTCCTCTGTTCTTCATTATATAACTAAAGCAACAACAATAGAAGCCGGTTGGATAAAGGGGGAGGGGGTTTGAAATTTTCAATTCGCCAAAAGTTCTTCGATTGCGATAAATCTACTTCTAATAGCTATCTGCCTCAGGGGTGTAACGGAACCGAGGTGTTGTCGGCAAAAGGACTGTCGAGAAGTTGTTCCATATTCTCCGATCTCGGAGGTGCTATAACCCATTAAAATCACACACGTCAACACATGGTAGGAACATCTCTTTCGACGCCCTTAAAAACCTTTCCCTCCCTTACCTACCATTACCACCACCCTGTTTACAGGCACGAAGGGATAATCCTGATAGCAGGACGGAAAGGGTGTTCAGATTGTGATGACCTGGCATGCTAGCTTAAGCACATCCTAGCTCGTCGGGCGGGGGGGTTCTTGTCATCACAACACTAAACGGTCGTTACGAATTTACATGCCGGAAGTATATTTGAAAAAAAAAGTTCGGGTTCGAAAATAAATGGAGCCCGAATTCGTCCTGATATGTACCACTCAAATACATATATATACATATATATTATATATATATACATGTATATATATTCCAAGTGAGGAGACGGCACGGTGGAATTGCCTCTCAGAGGGGTAGCCCACCCACGTATCGCTAAGGATACAACCATGGCTGATAAGTCCTCGTTTTTATATCAGCCCCTAATTCACGAGATCGTAATTTATAATTGCATCTCAACCAGAAAAATAAACCCAACTAAAATGGAGATAAACCAACTTACGTGATTTCAGGTAGAAAAAACTAAATAAATCCATCAAAAATCCCAAGTATAGGTAGGTATACTTTACGTCTGCTTTTTATCATCTCGTCTTCAGAAAAATCCCTTCACTTATTTAGTCACATCCATCTATGACTCACTTAAACGAACATCATGCTAAAAATCCAAAACAGCCACAAAAAAGAAAGAGAATCTTCCCATACAATAAAACTTCAAGTTAATCAGCCAAAACAATGAAAAGTTCGAAAATGGTATTCTTTAACAAAATTCATATTTGGTTTATTCATAATAAGTTCTTAACCTAACAGAAATTTTCTAAAGATCTAAAAGCGAAATCAAAAATAATTTGGGTAACAATATTACCTACGATACTGTACCAGAATACGAATATATATATAAACTATAAAAGATTCAAAAATTTAGATACCCAAGTTTTTTTTCTCAATAATAAATTTCAATTATATTTTTTTCAAAACCAACCATAAAGTTTTATAACATTAGCAGAACAAAATATGTTTGTATAATTTAAATACAATTAAATTATTTTCTCTTATAAAAAAAATTAAAAAGAATTTAATTGGTGAAAATTAGAATTAGAAAAGAATGGCAGAATAGGGTTTATTTTTATACTTAATCTTTTAATTAAATTAAACAAAAATTGGATTTCAAAGTTTTAATTTAAATGAATTTCGCATTTTATTTTTCTTTTGTTTTGTTTTGTTTATGTCTACCCTTAAGATTCAGTAAGATTTAAATATTAATATTATTCAAAAATAAATTAAAGTACTTTTTTTCTAATTATCTGATACTCTATTAGTTTATTAATTCTAATACCAATATATAATTCTCTTTTTTTTTTCACCACGATAAAAACGAATTTGCAGATTATTTTATTTATAGGTATGTATCTATTTTTTTTTCTCTTCCAATAATGTCAAACTCACTTCGATTACGCAATTTGCATTGCATAAGCGTAGGCTTAAAGTTAAAAGTATTTTTTTATCTAATTTCAAATTTAACTTAATAAAACCAATGGATCTCTTTGGAAATTCGTTCAATTTTCAATTTAAAATAAATAGTTGAAACTTACCGCAGATTTGGAAAAAAAAACAGATAAATCGCTTCGAGGTGGTGCACCGCTTCGGAGGATATGTATTTGTACCTTTTTGTTCGTAGATTAAATTAAACACTTGAACCAATTATCAACAGATCACTTCGGCACTCTTATCACTTTTAATATGTTTTAATATGTATGTATGTAAATAGGTTTTTTCTCTGAAAATTTATTAACGATTTTTTTTGTTTCATTTCTTCGTGGTGAACAAAATTAAGAGTGGGGTTTTGCACAATTATTAAAAAAAATATAAAAACGGAAAAATAACTATTATATGAGATTTTGAGGCAACAAAAAATGAAAATAAAATATATTTATAATATATATGAAAAAAAACCGAAGGTGATGAAGCAGGTGATGATGATGATTTCTGCTGTGATCGTCTTATTGTTCTCTGTTGCATTTGGCTCAGAGATGATTTTTTTTTCTCTAACGAAATCATAGCAGAGCGAATAAAAGATTACGGTCCGATCGAGGTGGATGCTTGGATGAAGATTTTATTCGATTTGTTTAAGCACTTAGTTATGATGGTGTCGCTGGTTCTAAATGAAAGTTGGTGGTGACTGTACTTTTACTAGGTGTGTATTTTTTTGGAGTCTCTTAGGTCGTTTTTTTTTTTTTTGTGGAGTTATTATATTCTGTTCATATAACTTTTGTTTTTGGGGTCGGAACATAGGTACACTGTGTCGTTTTTCTTTTTACACTTTTGGGGATGGTGTTTTGTGGGGGCATTGCAGAGCACTAGGGAAATTATGTTTACGCATGTTATATTCGCGTTTGAGGCACTTTTATCATGCTTTTATTTTTCATCATACTTTCGTTTGCAGATATTTTTTTTTGTTTTTTTTTTTTTTTTTAGGATGCACTACAGAATTTCGTTTGCAGTGTCATACACGTGCTAAGTATCTATACATTTTTTTCCGATATAATTTTCGTTTTAGAGATTTTAAAATTTTTTTCTTTAGAACCTCCACCAACTATCCGTACCGTACTTGCTTGATCATTTTATTTAACGATGATTTAGAAGTAGATACCACATAAATACGTTGACGACAAACAAAACGACTTTCATGAACGAATAGCGAGACGGACCGTGTAACGATTAGTTATTCACCGACAACTAGAACCAATCAAAAGAGAACGAATTTGGGCAATCTCCTCCTTTTATACTACGGCAGCCATCTTCACCGTGGCGGATATATTCCGAAAGCATCTCGAAAATGGCGCTGGTTATGGTTCCGAACGGGTAGGTTTCTGACCGTAATTTTAACCAATAAAATAAACTTTTTGTTTCAAAAATTATTTTGGATTTTTTTAAGAATAAGTGTGTTAAAAGTCTTATTTGTTGGTCAAAGATGATAAAGAAAAATAACCCGGACGGACTTCCATGACAGAAAACACCACCACTAGTGCATGTGTATTGTTCGAACTTTGTCATCAATTTATCATCTTTCTTGTTTGGTTACTCTTTAAAATTTCTCTTTCACCAGGGAAATGGATTTGCTCAGCCATTTTTCCCCAGCATGTAGTGCCTTAAGGCAGCTTGGCTTAACTCTCTCCACAGCAACGACGACTTTCAGCTACATCATCATCACTGCATTACCTAAAAGTTGATTATAAATTGAAAAGAATTGAATTAAATTGTAAAGTTAAAGTATTTGCTAGGTGAATACCAGATGCTCTAAAACTTTATTGACGGTTGGTTTTGAATAAACTAAAGCAAACTAAAAATATATAAATATTCGTAAATCCTTAAGCTTCCCTTACAAAACTTATACAATTCAGAGTTTATACGACGGAAATGGAGAAGAAAGGAAGCGAAATTTTATTCTATAAACGACCCACACCCGAGAATCTGTCACATGCTCAGACTAGACTAGCCCGTTTTATATCTTTCGAATGGAAAACCCCTAGCAATTTTCCGTTTTCGTCTTCCAATTCGTAAAGATTACCGCCTACGATTCTTACAATCTTAGACTTTATAAATTTTGGACAGAATTTAGCGTTAATTTTCTTTTCTGCGTCGCTAAGCACGAAATTTCTTTTAAAAACTTTATCTCCAACATTGAACTTGACACATTTGCTTCGGGTATTGTACGAGTGCTCATAAGTCTGGTGAGCTCTTTGAAGAGAATCCTTAATGGCCGAATGGATTATGTTCATTTTTGAAGTTTTGGGAATGATATTAAGTTCAGAATTATTAACACAATCAAGCTTGCGTAAAAGATCAAATTCTGTACCGTGTTCGACCATTTTCTGGCCAAACAAGGCTTCATAGGGGGACATACCAATAGCCGAATGGGTAGCTGTCCTAAGAGCGCAGGTGATGGCGGGTAGGTGTAAATCCCAATCTCTTTGATCTTTTCCGATGTATGACCTAATAGCAGCAAGGATGGAGCGGTTCACCCGCTCGCTGGCATTGGCTTGTGGTGCATAGGAGGCGGTTTTAATGTGCTTTATACCATAAGACGTTAACAATTTCGTAAAGTTAGTGCTGATAAATTGCTTACCGTTATCTGAAAGGATTGTTTCGGGAACACCAAACGTACATAGGACCTCTTCATGTAAAAATTTTACTGCGGCTTCAGACGTAGCATTTCTTAGGGCCTTTATAACGACAAATTTAGTAAGCTGATCGAGAACAATAATAATGTAAACGTTGCCCTTTTTAGATCGAGGGTAAGGCCCAAGGAAATCTATGTAGATGTGTTGGAACGGCCGTTCCACCACAAAAGGTTTACCCATTGGTTGTCTCAAAATTCGGTTAGAAGCTTTGGACATCATACACACCTCACAATTACCTACGAAATGCTTCACCTGTGAAGCCATATTGGGCCAAAAGAATTGCTGTCGTAGCCTATGTAAAGTCTTTCCTAAACCGCCATGCGCAACCCTTGGTGGTTGGTGAGCCAAAGAAATCAGGTGGGCAGTCAGCTGCGATGGAACCCATAACTTCCATCCTAGGTCATCCTGTAGAGGATTCCCTGTGCTGTGTTGGACCTTTTTGTATACGAAATTTTCCGAGACTTGAAGGTCCGGCAGCTGTTCTGTTTGTTTTGTGATGTTGTCAATGATCCGAACATATTCCTCAGATTTAAAACTGGGATCTGTTAGATCTATGTGCAGCACATCAGAAGGATATTCCTCGCACAAGGCATCTACATTCAATTCATCAGCTGCAAACACTCTTGACAGAGCATCTGGCACAATATGCTGTGAACCTTTACGATGCTCTATTTCGAAGTCATAACCTTGAAGTTTAAGGCTCCATCGAGCTAACCTACCACTAAGGTCCCTTTGACTCATCAACCACTTTAAACTAGCATGGTCGGTTACTACTTTAAAGTGATATCCCTCAACATAGGGACGAAATTGTTCAATGCTTAAAACCGCAGCCAAGCACTCCCGTTCAGTGACGCTATAATTACACTGCGCCCTGTTCAATTTGTGTGAGTAGAAGAATATAGGGCGTTCGTTGTCCTCCTCATCCTTCTGACATAATACGCCTCCAATGCCCGTTGACGATGCATCACACAAAATGACAAAGGGCTTGGTGTAATCGGGGTTCACTAAAACGGGGGCTGATGTTAAAATGTCCTTAATTTTTTGAAAGGACTCTAAGGCTTCATTCGAAAATTCAAATTTGACGTTCTTTTTCAAGGTGTTCGTGATAGGGGCAGCAAGGGTACTATAATCCCGCACAAATCTGCGATACCACCCAGACATGCCAAGAAATCTACGTACCTGCCTTTGATTTTGTGGGACAGGGAAATCACTAATGCCAGAAACTTTTATAGGGTCCGTTTTAAGACAACCGTCGCCAATTATGTAGCCTAAATATTTTAGTTCCTTGAAGCAAAATTTCGATTTATCAAGGTTAATTGTTAATTGTTATCAAGGTTAATTGTTTTCTGAACATGTTAACTTTATTGTAAAAAAGGCGAACTCTATGCTTGGATTCATAAAACGGTGGGCAAAAGAATTTAACGATCCATACGTTACCCTCTCTTTGTATAACTGTTATGTTAGGCCGCATCTTGAGTATGCTTCACAAGTATGGACCCCTTTCTATGAAATCCATAAGAAACGTATTGAATCAGTCCAGCATAATTTTATTCGCTTTGCCCTTAAAGGCCTTCCATGGGCTGATCCTTATAACCTGCCACCATACGAGCATCGGATAAGGCTTTTGCAGATGCAATCTTTATATCAACGTAGAGTAAACAATGACTTAATTTTTCTACATCAACTTATCTCTGGACAAATTGATTCGTCTGACCTATTAGCCTTTATTGGTTTTAACTACCGCGGACGGTCGTACCATCTTCGAAGTTCTGAGCTTTTTAATATTGAACATCACAGAACCAATTATGGCATGCATGAGCCTCTCACGCGGATGAGTAAGTTATATAACTTGAATGGGGGTGTGTTGGATTTTAATTTAAATAAAAGTAATTTAAAAACTATTTTCAGAACCAGTGCTCCACGATCCTAAATGTTTCTGTGTCATTTTGTTTTAATTTTGACTTTATATGTTTTCATGTTTTTATGTGCATGTGTTTTTGTTTTTGTTGCATTGTGCTTACTAACAACTAACACCTGCACTAAGTGATGAGCCAGTGGGACACATTATATGTGTTGGCAAATCTTCTTTCATCTGCTGATGCTTGCTTTAAGCTCCATTTGAATAAGATCTGATAGTGTAAAAAAAAAAAAAAAAAAAAAAAAAAAAATCCAGCATCTTTAAGCTTTTTTCCGACAATGTTTAGGAAACGAATATGTTCTTCAAAGGTGCGTGTTACTATCAACAGGTCGTCCAAATAAACAAAAACATTTTCTTTTAATTCGTGTGGTACCACTTTGTCCATCAATTTGCAAAGTCGTTGGGGGGCATTGCAAAGGCCAAAGGGCATTACTTTGAATTGGTACAGAGGCCTACCTGGAACCGTGAACGCCGTCTTTTCTCGTGAAGACTTCTCCAGCGGTATCTGCAGAAAAGCGTCTTTCAGATCCACACTAGAAAGGTAGTGTGTATCTGAAATACGACTTAGCAAACCCATTACATGAGGCAAAGGATAGGCACTTTTCTTGGTCTTTTGGTTCACTTTCCTGTAATCTAGACACATCCTGTTTTTTCCGGGTTTTCGTATCAAGACCACAGGAGAGCTCCATGGGCTATTACTCTCTTCAATTATTCCCATGTCAAGTAACCTATCCAATTCATCATACAACAGCTTTTGGACCGCAGGAGAAACAGGATAGTGTCGCTGTTTTATCGGCTCGGCATCCCCCGTGTCGATTTCATGTTCCTCCAGCGTGGTTTTACCTAAACCAAAAGTGGCAAAGGATGGTAACTGGCTGATGGATGTTTGAAGTTCATTTGATTCTTTCTCCGATAGTTCCCGCATCTCTGAAGACATATTGTTCAAAGGTACGTTAGATGTTGAAATTTCTGATATCAAATGAGGGGCAATATTAAACAAATTCCAGAAATTAATCCCAAGATACAATTTCTGTTGAAGCGAAGGAACAAGGTACATTTCTAGCTTTTTCTTTTGATTCTTATACGTTATATCTGCCACGAATTTACCGGTAATGGGTTGCTGACGGCCATCCGCTGTTCTGACATTGGATGAGAAACGAGTGTACGCAACTTGGTGTTTGTTCAGAAAATCATCGCCGTTTATGCCAAGGCAGCTGATGCTAGCACCACTGTCTAACAACCCCAACATATTTTCATCAAATATTTTGACATTGGCGTAGGGACGAGGATCATCTGAACAGCATAAAGTCGTAGCTTCAATGCTTTTTAATTGGCTTTTTACACTTTTCTTTCGTTCTCGAATCCTAGCGATTCTTGAAGATATAGGCGATTTGGCGTTTCCAAAAATTCTCTGCCTAGCCGCATAGTATTCTATTTGACGTTCGTGAAGACTTTTTAACGGATATGAAATTTTGATTGGTGCAGGTGGTATATTTATTTTGGGGTTTTCTGAATTACTAGGTCTATTTAAAATCTGAATTGGAGAATTTGTGGGTTGAGTACTGTAGTTATGATTGATTAAATTTAAAGGGAATCCGGCTTTTGGTTGCGAGAGCAAGCTATCCCGGTTGAAGGTTTGCTCTGCCGAGAGTTTCCCGTGCACTTAAGACTTGTGCAATGAGGTGAAGTTGTACCTTCCTTACCACAGCGGTAGCAAAACAAGGATCTCTGTTGATCTGGACACTCTAGGTAACTGTGGCCTACCTTTTTACAATTCCAACAGGTGTAATTACTACAGTCTCTTTGAAACTGTAGAGCTTCAACGGAATCTGTGGCAGTTGCGGAGAACTCATCGGAAACCTCAATTTCGTTTATGTGCCTACGAAATGGTTGAGCTACGGTATTTAGAATTTTCTGTTTGCTTTGCTCATTGATGTATTTCTCCATATTACGGCAGACATAAACCATCTCGTTTAGACTCTGAGCCCTAAAGGTCAACAACAACTCCCCCATACGTCTATTGACATTTTGTTTTATAAGACTAATAAGTTCGGCATTAGGCTTTGGACAAAACAACCGTGTATTCATCTTTTGAATTTCCATGAGAAAATGGTCAAAAGTTTCGTTGGGTTTCTGTCGGCGATCATATAATTGCTTTGAAAGCTCAGCGTCGGTTTCGAGAGAACGAAACTGTTCTATCAATGCGAACCGTAGACCTTGCCAATCTATTCTTGGATTTGATTTGAGGAAAACCCAATACCAATTTTCAACTTGTCCGGTAACGAATTGGTGAAAATTTAGCACAATTTCATGCCATGAAGCACCGTAGCAATTCTTTAATCTTTCCAATCGAAATATGAATTCATCGACGGTCATGTTTACATGGTCATATTTTAAACCCCATTTATGGAAAGTATGAACTTTAAAGTTAGGATTTGAAGATAAAGACGGTTGAGGACGATTCTCTGGCGGTGGTCTAGTGGATGTATCATTTAAATTCATATCTCTTATCCAAGATATGAAATCATCGGCATTGGGATTAAGAGAAGAGATGTTCAATCTGGATGCTGACCCAGGCTGATTTTGAGAGGCACGAGCGGGATCGACAGTTGGTGAAAGAGGAGGTCGTCTGTGGACATCATATTCACTAGAATTAGGTGGTGTGGTTGGCCTTAAGGTTTCTCTAACAATCTCGGCTATTTGCTTTTTTAACTCGGCCCTATTGTTCTCTAACTCTTGGCGAATCACCTGC
Source organism: Baccha elongata (assembly GCA_951217065.1). NCBI lineage: Eukaryota > Metazoa > Arthropoda > Insecta > Diptera > Syrphidae > Baccha > Baccha elongata. Next base: position 15,394,964 of record OX578274.1, on the reverse strand, counting down.
AGATCCTCTGTCCTACTCAATCCTACAGAAGCATCAACAAGGCCTTTAATGAATGCTGGTAAATTTAATACATTCGGAATATTAGGGTGGCCCTCTGGTGAAAAACTATCGATATTACTCACAAAAGCTTGAGACCCTGAAGGTAAAACTGGGGTGGTATCTATTGCAGAAGTTTTCCCATCGCCAGTGCTTTGATTTGGTGGATTAGCAAGAACAATAGCCGGTGCCTCAGCACTTGAACTGGCAACATCATCAGATTTGTTATTCGTAGACATTTCAGTGCGTTGAAAACTGCCCTTCTTAGAAATACCGCGACTTGTTTTGTTCGTACAGTGACCACGTATACTTTGAGTTATTCTGCGACCACGAGTGTTTTGGCTAGATCCACGACCTACAGAATTTTGAACAGAACCGCGACCAGATCGTAAGTAGTAACTTTTGCCTGCTTCAAATGAAGACATAAGTTAACGCAACCTAACTAAATTTCAAAACCCACTACGAAATTCAAAACTATACCTATATGGAGTTAAATTCGATCCAAAAGTTTGATGGAATAATTTTTTTTCCTGTTTTTAAGCTACAGAAAATTGAAACCCACAGATGTGTCTATACAAAAAACTAACTAAAAGCGCAAAAAAAATATTTTAATGTAATAAGTGAAAATTGAAACGTAGAAAATTGATCGTACAAAGGTAAAAAAAAATTGTAATAAAAAAAATGATAATCAAAAATAATAGTAGGTATCAAAAATGTAAAGCAAAAATAGAAAAATTAATATAGAAAAAACTTCAAAACTAAAATAATTATTATGGAAACAAATGAAAATTTCAAATTTATTTGAACTTGAGAAAAAAAAAAAATGTGTTACTAAAATATAATTGTAAAATAACTAAATAACAGATACTGTAATTGATACAAAAAATATTGTATGTGTAATATATCTTTATTTTTTTGAATAAATTTCATAAATATGTCTGGTGGATGTGACGAAGGTAAAGATAAGGATTTCTGAAGACTGATAATGTTTTTTTTTTTTTTTTTTTCTTTTTTTTTTTTTTTTTTTTTTTTTTTTTTTTATTATTATTATTTTTATTTTATATAACTCACTTAAAAAAGTTGCAAGGAAGCTAGAAAAATAAGTTTATCATAAAACAAACTGAATTTGACCCTCGTACAGATTTAAATTTTAAGATGAAAGGGGGGAAAAATAAACAATTCGCATCTGTCATAATACGTGCTTTTGATGCACATAATATCGGTCGGCATTGTTTCTTTTCCATAAAGCTAAAACGAAGTATTATTTTAAACAACTATAATTTCGAGTGAACCAAAAAATACGGATTCAAAAATAAATAAATCGAGTGAAAATTTGTTATTGGTTTTGATTGAAGTGGATAATTGTCGCAACAGACTAAACAAGGAAAAAACTTCAGACCCATTTACTGGACGTCCGCTCACCACTTCAACCTCACAACAAAAAAAAATTGTCAATCTGCAGAAAAGAAAAAAATCTAAATTGTCTGTTATAAACCTTTTTTTTTTTTTTGAAAACTCAAAAACAAAAAAAATTATTTTTCCTTGCATATAAAGTTGTTAACTTCTTATATCAGGTAATATCAAAAACGAATCGGGCCCCACGTTGGGCGCCACCTGTAACGGAACCGAGGTGTTGTCGGCAAAAGGACTGTCGAGAAGTTGTTCCATATTCTCCGATCTCGGAGGTGCTATAACCCATTAAAATCACACACGTCAACACATGGTAGGAACATCTCTTTCGACGCCCTTAAAAACCTTTCCCTCCCTTACCTACCATTACCACCACCCTGTTTACAGGCACGAAGGGATAATCCTGATAGCAGGACGGAAAGGGTGTTCAGATTGTGATGACCTGGCATGCTAGCTTAAGCACATCCTAGCTCGTCGGGCGGGGGGGTTCTTGTCATCACAACACTAAACGGTCGTTACGAATTTACATGCCGGAAGTATATTTGAAAAAAAAAGTTCGGGTTCGAAAATAAATGGAGCCCGAATTCGTCCTGATATGTACCACTCAAATACATATATATACATATATATTATATATATATACATGTATATATATTCCAAGTGAGGAGACGGCACGGTGGAATTGCCTCTCAGAGGGGTAGCCCACCCACGTATCGCTAAGGATACAACCATGGCTGATAAGTCCTCGTTTTTATATCAGCCCCTAATTCACGAGATCGTAATTTATAATTGCATCTCAACCAGAAAAATAAACCCAACTAAAATGGAGATAAACCAACTTACGTGATTTCAGGTAGAAAAAACTAAATAAATCCATCAAAAATCCCAAGTATAGGTAGGTATACTTTACGTCTGCTTTTTATCATCTCGTCTTCAGAAAAATCCCTTCACTTATTTAGTCACATCCATCTATGACTCACTTAAACGAACATCATGCTAAAAATCCAAAACAGCCACAAAAAAGAAAGAGAATCTTCCCATACAATAAAACTTCAAGTTAATCAGCCAAAACAATGAAAAGTTCGAAAATGGTATTCTTTAACAAAATTCATATTTGGTTTATTCATAATAAGTTCTTAACCTAACAAAAATTTTCTAAAGATCTAAAAGCGAAATCAAAAATAATTTGGGTAACAATATTACCTACGATACTGTACCAGAATACGAATATATATATAAACTATAAAAGATTCAAAAATTTAGATACCCAAGTTTTTTTTCTCAATAATAAATTTCAATTATATTTTTTTCAAAACCAACCATAAAGTTTTATAACATTAGCAGAACAAAATATGTTTGTATAATTTAAATACAATTAAATTATTTTCTCTTATAAAAAAAATTAAAAAGAATTTAATTGGTGAAAATTAGAATTAGAAAAGAATGGCAGAATAGGGTTTATTTTTATACTTAATCTTTTAATTAAATTAAACAAAAATTGGATTTCAAAGTTTTAATTTAAATGAATTTCGCATTTTATTTTTCTTTTGTTTTGTTTTGTTTATGTCTACCCTTAAGATTCAGTAAGATTTAAATATTAATATTATTCAAAAATAAATTAAAGTACTTTTTTTCTAATTATCTGATACTCTATTAGTTTATTAATTCTAATACTAATATATAATTCTCTTTTTTTTTTCACCACGATAAAAACGAATTTGCAGATTATTTTATTTATAGGTATGTATCTATTTTTTTTTCTCTTCCAATAATGTCAAACTCACTTCGATTACGCAATTTGCATTGCATAAGCGTAGGCTTAAAGTTAAAAGTATTTTTTTATCTAATTTCAAATTTAACTTAATAAAACCAATGGATCTCTTTGGAAATTCGTTCAATTTTCAATTTAAAATAAATAGTTGAAACTTACCGCAGATTTGGAAAAAAAAACAGATAAATCGCTTCGAGGTGGTGCACCGCTTCGGAGGATATGTATTTGTACCTTTTTGTTCGTAGATTAAATTAAACACTTGAACCAATTATCAACAGATCACTTCGGCACTCTTATCACTTTTAATATGTTTTAATATGTATGTATGTAAATAGGTTTTTTCTCTGAAAATTTATTAACGATTTTTTTTGTTTCATTTCTTCGTGGTGAACAAAATTAAGAGTGGGGTTTTGCACAATTATTAAAAAAAATATAAAAACGGAAAAATAACTATTATATGAGATTTTGAGGCAACAAAAAATGAAAATAAAATATATTTATAATATATATGAAAAAAAACCGAAGGTGATGAAGCAGGTGATGATGATGATTTCTGCTGTGATCGTCTTATTGTTCTCTGTTGCATTTGGCTCAGAGATGATTTTTTTTTCTCTAACGAAATCATAGCAGAGCGAATAAAAGATTACGGTCCGATCGAGGTGGATGCTTGGATGAAGATTTTATTCGATTTGTTTAAGCACTTAGTTATGATGGTGTCGCTGGTTCTAAATGAAAGTTGGTGGTGACTGTACTTTTACTAGGTGTGTATTTTTTTGGAGTCTCTTAGGTCGTTTTTTTTTTTTTTGTGGAGTTATTATATTCTGTTCATATAACTTTTGTTTTTGGGGTCGGAACATAGGTACACTGTGTCGTTTTTCTTTTTACACTTTTGGGGATGGTGTTTTGTGGGGGCATTGCAGAGCACTAGGGAAATTATGTTTACGCATGTTATATTCGCGTTTGAGGCACTTTTATCATGCTTTTATTTTTCATCATACTTTCGTTTGCAGATATTTTTTTTTGTTTTTTTTTTTTTTTTTAGGATGCACTACAGAATTTCGTTTGCAGTGTCATACACGTGCTAAGTATCTATACATTTTTTTCCGATATAATTTTCGTTTTAGAGATTTTAAAATTTTTTTCTTTAGAACCTCCACCAACTATCCGTACCGTACTTGCTTGATCATTTTATTTAACGATGATTTAGAAGTAGATACCACATAAATACGTTGACGACAAACAAAACGACTTTCATGAACGAATAGCGAGACGGACCGTGTAACGATTAGTTATTCACCGACAACTAGAACCAATCAAAAGAGAACGAATTTGGGCAATCTCCTCCTTTTATACTACGGCAGCCATCTTCACCGTGGCGGATATATTCCGAAAGCATCTCGAAAATGGCGCTGGTTATGGTTCCGAACGGGTAGGTTTCTGACCGTAATTTTAACCAATAAAATAAACTTTTTGTTTCAAAAATTATTTTGGATTTTTTTAAGAATAAGTGTGTTAAAAGTCTTATTTGTTGGTCAAAGATGATAAAGAAAAATAACCCGGACGGACTTCCATGACAGAAAACACCACCACTAGTGCATGTGTATTGTTCGAACTTTGTCATCAATTTATCATCTTTCTTGTTTGGTTACTCTTTAAAATTTCTCTTTCACCAGGGAAATGGATTTGCTCAGCCATTTTTCCCCAGCATGTAGTGCCTTAAGGCAGCTTGGCTTAACTCTCTCCACAGCAACGACGACTTTCAGCTACATCATCATCACTGCATTACCTAAAAGTTGATTATAAATTGAAAAGAATTGAATTAAATTGTAAAGTTAAAGTATTTGCTAGGTGAATACCAGATGCTCTAAAACTTTATTGACGGTTGGTTTTGAATAAACTAAAGCAAACTAAAAATATATAAATATTCGTAAATCCTTAAGCTTCCCTTACAGGGGGTATAGCACCACAGTCGTTGAATGATGAGAAAGGGTTGCTGCCTTATACAACGGATTTACGCGGGTCTCATAACTTGTCTCTTGCGTATCGATTTTGCTCGCATTTTGTACAAAAACGAGCTTAATTTTTGTCTTAACTTTGTTTTTTGTTTTTTCTTATAGTCAAAATTGTTTTTCGGGTAAACATTTAATTTTGTTCGTCGCCCCCCCCCCCCCCCCGTCACACCAACTACGACTTGTTGAAATTCAATCCTCGTGAGAATCCATACACTTGTTCTTGGTATCTCTTTGCTATCTGTCTGTCTTCCCACGACGCGTCCGTTTTTAGAAGGAATTGACAAAAAAAAAAGAATACCTACTCCAAGGTAACGAAAAGAGAATCATAATTCCTCGCCATAGATACAATATTTTTTTTCTCTCTATCTATAGAAAGGGTATAGCATTTTATACGATGCAGTGTACAGCACCCAAGCAAAAATTTATCCCAAATTCGAGTGGCCACAACAATAGGATACACAAAGAGACATAAATTTGCCGAAAAGTAATTCCATCTTAAGCCCCCGTTTTCTCGTTCAATTCTTGAGCGTTTGCCTTTAGATATCTACCTTACTTATAGCTAGAATTGTTTTAGGTTACTTCTCGTTCTCCTTCCTTCCGACTGGCCTCATGACCCTTTATCATGACTTATGAATGTTGGTGTTTGTCCTTCGATTCGACTGACTAATTTGCCAAACTTATTTTGGACTCTACCCCAAATTAGCTTATCGATAAATCCATTGCATCTATCTATTTATTTATATATATCTAAGTACAGACAAAGCACTATGATACGATGTATAATATTGTATAGCTGGTACAGTATCTATGAATGTTATAACAGGATGAAACGTATTAATTTGGGTAAATTAAGAACGTAATGACTTTAAAAGTAAAATTAATGAGGGTGTGTCCGACCAAGGAAGAATGCCTGGATGGTATCGGTAAAAAGGGGTTCGTGGTCGTTTCTTCCTTTTTTTTTGTATATCTTGCTTTTTGCTGGTACTCTTCAACCTATAACAAAATAACAAGGAAAACTTTTTCGAACTATTAAAATTCGAGCGGTAAATTTACTCGAATTTCCACCGCCCCTTAACAGTCTGATGGGTGACTGTGCTGTACATAGAGAGGTACTGACTCAAATCCCTTTAGCTTCATCCAAATTCAAATTAAATGGAAATATATTTATGCTGAATTTTTGTCTGTTCCTCTAAGTTCCAAAAAGTGAGAGATAGGAAACAAAACATACCAACATTTTGGTTGTTTTTTTTTTTTTTTTTTGGGATAATGCATGCTTTTTTGTTGCCATTGCCACCCAACTATATATGACGTATAATAACAGCACGAGAATACCTTTGAAAAATATTATTTTAAATGGGGTTTATTTGGGCTATAAGTTGTGGCCGATAATATCGTCAGACAACAAAATGAGAATACTTTGGCAAATATTTTTTGAGGGATCAGTTCGGCGTGGCGGAGTTTTGTGTCTGGAGTTTTCTTTTTCTTTTTTGCCTTTTATTTTTATTAATTTTGTTTATTTTTTTATTTTTTTTACAGAGGGCAACATTGGCTGCAAAAGAAGTTAATAATTTAAAAGAACAATTGTTAACAACTTCGACTGCAACAACAACAACATCTACGTCATCGACAACAACCACAACAGCGTCTTCGATACATTCGTCGCCACCATCTCCGACATCGGTAAGCACAACACCAATACCAAAAATAAAATTATCATCACCAACGATAAATATCAACAATAATAACAATAATAAATTGAACAGTGTTGCCATATCATATCATTTACATCAGAACGGGCAGCCACACCATCAACGTCGCCGCCATTATCCGAAAACGGTAGCACACTCAACGGATGCCATAATTCGGCAACATTATTCTTCAATCATAATCAAATAATGGACACATTATCCGCTGTATCAAATACCGTTACCGATTCATCTGCCCTGTTAGCAGCTGCAGCAACCACAACCACCATCGGATTAACAACCATAATGGGTGTAACTATAACGGGTGCAGTAAACTTATAACGGCAATGACCGCCGAAATGAATCTACACCAATACTCCAGTGAATCGGCAACACTGGCGAGCAATTAAATGTCAAATCAATGCACAGTCCGTTGCTGTAGGTGAAAGAGGGCAATAGTGGGGGCAAGCATCTAACAAGACACAATAATAATAATAGTACTAATAACAATAATAATACCAATACAAATAGTAATAATAGCAGTAGTAATTGCAATAATAATTTAGCTGATGAACTGTCTTCCAAAGAAAAAGAGGTAAGTTTTGACCTATAAATGTTTTTTTAATTTAATTAACGTAATAACACCCTCTGTGTAAATAAACCAGCAGACAAGAACAAAAAACCCTCATTTTGACCCAAAGCACTTGAAATTTATTCTTTCTTGAGTCTGTTCATTCAATTATGTGTAAAGTATCCTTCTTCGATTCACCCTTTTATGTGGGAGAAGATAACTTGACATTTATACGATTTATACGAAAAAAAACATAAAAAGGAATGTAAACAATATTCCAAGGCGCTAAAATTGAGATGTCAATATCTACTGTAAATGATACTGGTATAGCCTTTTTTATTTATTTCTTCTGAAGGGAGGGGGGGGGGGGTCGCTGTTGTTTTCGAGGTGAGAAACAACATCTTTAAATTGTTTAAATAGGGCAAACATTGGTTTGAATGAACAAAAAAATTGGGAAAATCACAGCACAAGGAAGAAAGAAAGATGGTCTGGAAATTTAGATGGTTTGGGATATATTTAGGTACTTTTGCAGAGAGGACGACTTAAAAATGTAAAACAAAAACCAATAAAGAGTTTGGCGAGACATGGATTTTTGTTTATTTTTTTTCCTTTTGGCGTTGGAAATTCTTTTACAATTCAATATGCTTTAAGAAGAAGCGGACTTATAACTTTATTAAGGCAATTTTATACCTGTAAAACTGTAGAAACCTTTGTTGATTTATTTATTTTTATAGTTTTAGGAAATGAGTAACTGGTTTGCAACTCTTTTTCAACAGCGATAGCCGTTGCCACCGTTTTGAGACCTTTCATTTGTATTGAAATAGAGAGGCGCAAATGAGTTGTCTGATGTACAATTAATTTCAAACTTGTTTTTAAATTGTTACTTGAAATCATGCTGTTCGGTTCCTTACGATTAAAGTTGTGTGGTAACGTAATAATATGGAACGGGATAGCAATCATGTGCAGCAATCACCCCAACGCAGATGGGGTCTCGTTCTTCTCTTTATTAGGCTACTTTCAAAGCTCAAATTGGAAGTAGATGAGATATGTAATATCTGTTTTGCTGTATACGTATTTCATAAAACTTTATCTTTTCACTAAACGTTACTCATGAAAGAGTTATGAATTGTGCAGTGTTTGGTCCATGCTTCAGCTTCATTACATCAGAGAACTTTTGGTTTTTTAATTCTGTGCGTGTTTGACTCTCCAGCTATTGAACTCTTAGAGTCAGAACCTTATTTCCATGGTTTTCCCCACAATCTTAAAGTCACTAGCATCTAAGATAACTAAAAGATAGTACTTATTGTTGTTATTTTGTACTATTCGTACTATAGAATGTCAGTTTTTTACTGACCATTCTGTTAATTTTTCATTGAATGTTTTGAAGCTCCAAATGCGTTTGAATAACAAACAAACATAACATCTCGACCTGTGTCGTCAGTGGTCATAAGCGGTGGAAGGCGTTGTGCATACGACTTCGAAGTCTGAGCAAATCTGATAATGCGTGGGTTCGAATCTCATGATGTGCATGTGAAAAAGTTTTTCATAACAAAATTGGATTAAAACTCGTCACCACTAATAAAAAGACTGATGAAAAGAATTGGCACTCCTTGAAATAGCTATATATCCAGCCAAAAATGGAAAAACGAATAACAAAATTCGTAAAAACGAGTAAATAAAATTCGTTTAAAAATTGGTGGTAGCGCCTTAAAGTTGTAGTTGTTGTTCAAAACATTCAATAAAAGACAGTACACGATGTGTTTCGATAGGTTTTTGTCAGTACTTTTCAAGTGCTCGACGATGCTACTTCACAGTGCGCCCTTTTACTGAGGTCGGGCTATAGATTGAGCTGAAGGTTTACTTAGAATATCTTTAAACATATAGCTCTTTACCACTCACACTTTCAGAACGGAAATCGTTTTTCTACAGCAAATTTCGTTGTTGATATAACTCACACTCAGTGGTTACATTCAACATTAAATTTTAGTCAGTTGCTATCTCCTGCTTTTTCATTGATTAAAAGAATACATTGATTAAAAGAATACATAGAACACATGCTGATCTCTAGTTTCAGATCTGTTCTCATGGTACAAGAGCTTCACCATTGTTATCTACTGTGGTTCATTGGAACTCAAGCTTATTGGTAGTGCTTGTAAAGCAGTACATCTTCTCAATTTCCATTTATCTTTCATGTGAAAAACTAAGCCTCTATTGACAAAATGTTAACTTCTTGTTACTTCAACAATTTATCAAGCAAAACAACCTACACTAAACACATCAAACTTCATCTAGCTATCTTGTTTCCAGCAAATACTTGCAACTAACGATGGAGCCACACGAATATATGACCTTCTGATTTGTAAAATTTCAAAAATGCCATTGATCTTGAGACGGAGAATGCTTAGCTACAAAAAAAAATAAAACAAACTATGTACGTGTTATGCTATTCCAAGTGCAGCACTCTTCATCCTTAATTATGTATGTTTCACTGCTGCGGCGTAACACCCGACCCGGGGGCCTCCACCAAGGGGAAAGACTATAGCACAACTTGCATGCAACTCATCTCAATATCAACAGTCGAATGACTCTTTTTGCCCCCGTTTAGCATATTAAAACATTAATCCGGAAAACATGCGCGCTCATTTATTACTTATACGCAAAATGCACTACGAGTCTTCTTCTCCATCGTCTTCATTGTTTAGGATCTCCGGCTGGGTATTTAGCCATAGCTTATTGTATAAAGATAAAGTATCTGCAGAGCACATGTGTTATATATCTTATCCCTGGGATCTACGAACAATTTGTAGATCATCGTGCGCAGCACCAAATTATCATCATCATCATTAGCTGCATTTTATTATCCCCTCTGAATTGATCCGGATCAGATTTGCGTCATGAAATACACGCAAACAACAACAACATAAGATCAAGCTTTGTTTCTAGATCTTGGAAAATTCCATTCCGTTCCAGATCAGGTAATAAAATACGGCTATTATCATCATCTAACCATCCAACTTATCCAAAGAAGCCAATTTATGATATGGATAGTTTGCTGATCAGTGCTCGCCAATGATCTGCCAACACCATGCCATTCCTTCATCGTCGTCATACAGCCGGTTTTGACTAATGTCAGCAATAAAACGATTTCCCTTTAACCCCTACAGTTCGAAGTTCATGCATTCCAAGAATAAAAAAAACATACATGTCTCCACACATGTTAATGCTTTGTGCAAAAAAAAAAGAGGAAAAGGATGCCAAATGAATAATGGAGACAGCCAAATCAACGAGCTGTACCTAATTAAAATTGAAAATTTCTTCTATAGATACTCTATGTGTTTCACGAGAAATATTCCACTTATTTTTTTTTTGTTTGGGATCTTGTCTCGCAGCACAGATTTGTCCGTGCTATGCGAGTCAATGTTTTTATTTGTGGACTAATACCGAGGTATCGTTCCGATACATTGCAAATGAGACAAATATTTTCTTCGTGCCAGATAGAGATGCTTTGCAAAATTAAGTTTTTAGATAGTTTTTTTTTTTTTTTTTTTTCTTTTTGTTCAAATTAAAATATAATATCTATAGATAAACCATTAAGTCTGTTGGGTATGCATTCATATCCCCCCAACACAACTCCCGATCATATACTTTATAGCGCAATCATATCACACCACACCAGCAGTGATACATAGACATCTACATATTAAATTTATATGTAAAAAATATAACATTGTTCGAATCAAGTGATTCAAATACATGAATATGGAGTCCAGCGCAAATGTTACATCCGGTCTAATTTGAACGGTTTTCCGGTTTTTCACAGTTACTATTACCATCAGCATGTAAAAACATTATTATGAATGGTTTCGTTCTCCGGTGGCTTTATCATTCCGTTCCATTTGATATTATTATCCTCTCTAGAATAAAAGCCAGTATGGTTCCTTATTGTTGGGGAAAGCTTTTAGGTTCATTATTGTTGGTAAAAACTTTTTGGTTCAATGTTTTTGGATACTGAACATGAATAAGTAGAGCAAAGAGGCAAGCATCGAAATGAGCTTTAAAATTACCGATCAAAACCGGTAAAAAATTACGCAGTAAACAAAAACGGCTATGTTCACTCTTAACTCATTTATTGTGTTGAAAACCTTACTTTTGTTCTACAACGTAATCCAACGATCTAACTACATCCACATTTTTATTTATTTAAATTGTTTACTAGTTTATTTTCTTACCTTATCCTCTTCATAGATTTTAATTAAAAAAAAATCTTAAAATTTAAAATCTTTAATAATGTCACCCCGTCTACTCCTATTTTAAATAAAAACATTTTCTATCTTAAAATTATAAATGTTTGTTAAATCTTACCCCATCCTCCCCTATTGGTTTTAAATCTTCATTAAACAAAACTTTTTTTTATATAAAAATATTAAAAATTTCTGCAATCAATAATTAGAATGAGTCTTGTCATTTAAAACTGAAATCTCTATCCACTTTTGTATCTTTTAAGATTGAACCATAATTGAAATCATCGCGTAATTCTAAAAATATCCAATCTTATGGTGGAGAATTCAATTAATGTATTTACAAAAAGCCAGATCACTTGGAATTGACTTTTCTTTTTTAGCTACAAAATGTATATAGCCGTCTTAAAGGCTGGCTATATTCCTTTCGTTTGCTGAAACGGACTTTTGTTCAATATGGTTGAGGAATCATCGTGTGTCTAGACTCTAGATATAGTTGTTCCGTGTTCGCGTAATGCAAATTTATCTTGCAGAAATGCCGACGCCCATATCGAGCGGTTTTCTTATGCTGAAAATTATATTTGTCCTGCAAAATATGGCTGCACATGAATAATTTAATTTTTTCTGATTAATAGATTTATCTGTACATAAAGATGTGTTTTCTACATTAAATTTTTCATCTTTGAGTGTTTTTGATTTTTCATTTGCATGTTTTATTTTCTGCGTAGATATTGTGAGCATTGTTCGAGTACTTCAAGTATAATTGCAGCATTGCACCCTTCGATTTATATCATTAAATCAGCTGCAAGTTATTATCTTAAGTGGTTCGTTGCTGTTCATCAAAATGTATAGAATGAAGGTACATTATAATACCACATCGTTTCTGGTATCCGCAAGCCCATTGAAGTGTGCAAATATTTTGAATGCAAAAAAATGGCCTATAACAAAAAAAAGAATATCAGCAAATACTCTCGAAAAAAAATGCAAAAATATTTTCCAATCTATTATCATTTTCAAGGGCTGTGATTGTTGATGATGGCTGATGACAGTAGAAAGGGGAGAATGGGGTGTTTCTCACAAAAATATTGTCATTTTGTTATTTGTATACTATCTATGTACCATACTTTGCTTCCACCCCTGATTGCAAATGATGATGATGTTGTTGCTGATGGGTAAGATGATGATTACACAATGCATTAGGTGGGTGTACTCCGCTTTCTTGTTCTCTGTTGCATGTGGAGTTGGGAGCTGTTTTTTTTTTCCCCCTCTTTTGTGATAATCATAATACGAAAATGGCTTTTAATGGATTTTGATGCATTTTGCCATACATGTCTCATTATAATCCTTTTCCATCATCATCGCCGCGCCGCTATAAGCAAATATGATGGGTTACTTATACGCGTGAAAGGACGCATCCAACCCAACAATCTATCGTTGTTGTAGCATCAACGTAAATAGACATTTTAAAAGATAAATAGAGAAGTATACAGCGCAAGTCGAAGAAAAGGAGTCACTTTAATAAAAGAAAAAAAATATCTTAAAGTACTTTGAATGTTAAGCTTTCTAAAGAATTATGAACTTGCCTTATATGTCAACTTAGACCACTTTTTTTATTTACTGATTCAGTAATATTGTACGAAGAAATAAGTGCTTTATTGTTTTAAGAACTCTTTTTATATGAAATGAGCAAATTGAATTCTTTTCTTTAACAGCTTTTAATCGGCTTAGCAACAAAAGCAATCAAAAGAATGAATCTATTTCCACAGAATTCAGTGTATATCCGTGTATAAGCAATTATATGCCTTTGCCATCTACTTTTACCTGCTGAATCGATTTGAACGTCCGCCAAGTGTTTTATAATAAGAGTATTTTCATTCTGGAATACAATTCGGTTCCAGAATGAAAATACTCACATAGGCATTATAATTCATCTTAGCTGCCTAATAAGCAATCATCCGCATAAAAGGGATCTAATTTATAGTCTGACACTCAGCACATACCCTATATCGTTGTGTCGTCTCCTCTTAAACCATAAAGATATATGTATGTAAGCATAGGAATGCGAAAGTGGATGCCACTTATCTCCTATACAAAATTGTATCTCCCTCTGAATAAACATACTTGCGTTCTCCTCCCTTCTTTTACAAGCTCTTTCCTTAAAGCCAAAATATTATAAGTACATACGTGCGAATCTTTCGAATTTCAACTGACTCCACATATATCTACAGAAAATTCACTTGTTTTGTTTATATAAATATATATACAAATTAAATATATAAATTTTTTCGCAAGATAATTAATGCTTGGATGCATAATAGTCAAGACTCTTGGAATAGTTAAATTCGTCTCGTCTTTTCTATATGTCTTCAATATACACCCAATGCGCTTCTGGGTGAACAGCTATTCTTTTGACTCTAGTTTGATGGTTTATAACAATATCAATTCATGTAGAAAATCTTACGTGATCGGAAGCAATCAAGATTCGAAAAGTATAATTATTATTTTTTTTCTACATATGATGTACATAAATCGAGTAAAAGATCTGAATCCAAAAATCTCCAAAAAACAACAACCGACATTGATGAAGATAAACATAAAAAATAATCGAACTAATCGAAAAATTATATGAAACGTGTTGAAAAAAATTATTAAAATTAATCATCGCACGCTATTTTAGATTCGTTTACATGTAAAAACAACAAAAATTAAATTATACACATGTCTTATATTCTGATGTCCATTGGTTTGCATTTTTTGAGTGGTGTTTCTTTCTTTGGGTTTTTTTTTCTAATAGGGTTCGATTCTAATCAGTAATTTTTTTTTTTTTTTAAGGAAAACCTGTCTTGATAATTTTGGAAACTGGTGCCCTATTAACTTTTGCGCATGCATCCATCAATTCTTTAAAAATGTCTTAAGTATTCAAAACTTAATAGCATGTTTGATGGGTCAGCGATTTAAGCTAATTGGTATTCAAAATTATTTTGGTGGTTATTCATAGAATGTTGAATGGAATTTGATAGATGATCGACAATTATTATTGTCTGAATATTCTAAGGCAGAAATTTACTGCTTCGAAAAATCGTCAATAAGATCCATTATCATAGGAAGTTATTGTTTTCGAAGACGTTCTTTATTACTTAATGGTAAACCGATACGTGTCTTACACTCGTATAAAGTGTTTAAAGTATTTATTTATTTCAATAAAACTTCTCCATCGTTTACGGTCTGCAGCAAGGTATTTTAATTGTGGCCACCTCTTTCTCTGGGTATCGGCTTCTGTAAGACACTTGATATCCATGTTGTTCTTTGACTTCCAACCCGCCGTGCACCTTGAGGATTCCATTCAAAGGACTGCTTTGTATAGTTTGTTTTTTTTCAGTGTGTGACCAATCCTCGTTTGATATAATTTGTGGCCAGTGCATGTTAAGTATGTGGTTAAGACAGCATTTTCCTCAGAACGTTAGACGTGAGCTTAAAACAGCGCGGATTTGACATTGGGTTCGAAGGATCTCAGCTTAGTGCGTAAGGGAATTCGACTGATAGAGTACTGAAAGCAGCACGAGCTTTAATAATTCTACTTTCAACATCCAAATCTGTATCGCCATTTTTTCTTCCTCTGGAGTCTCCTGTCGAATAATACACTGATGTGTGGAGCAGCTTTAAAGCATTATTTTTGTCTTTTTCGTCTTTGTTCTTAGACCACTTGGCTATGCATTTACTAACAGCGTTTGGCATATCCCGTTCAGCTACTGATGTTATTTGTCAGGAGATATTATAACATCGACATAGTCTAAATGACTGAGCATTTCAAAGAGTCTCATTGAATGTCCTGTCGCTCCGTTGTACCAACAATGGCGGTCAGTACGTCATCTATCGCCAGAAGGAAGAGAATATTGGCGATAGAACATCCCCTTGTCTCATACGCTCGATAATGATGGTTGCCATTAGTTTAGGCAAATTGGACAAAACGGTGATACCACACCAATTGTTGCAATTCATTGCGTCACCTTTATCATACAATGCAACTTACCAGAAAGATATTTTAACTCATGAGAATCAACGAGAACTAACCATTTAAGGTGATTGGTGAGTTTAGAGTCCCAAAGTATTCCTTGTATATTTCTTCTCCTGAAAAACCTGTTGATTCGATTTTTATGAAATTTTATGGAGATGGTCTTTAAATTATAAGAGTTATTATAGGAGTTTTGTATATTCAGTCAATAAAAGATTTCAATTCAAAGGCAACAAATGGTTTGACATTGAATGTCAACATATTTTCAAAAATATTTTTTAAAAAAGCTTTCTTAAATAGCAATAGTAAAAATCAATTTATTTACTAGGCAACTAAATGGTGTTTTAAAATACATTAAAATTTTAAGTTGTCACCATTTTGGTAGCCGAAGAAAACCAAAATGCAGTCAGGGGCCCTACTATGTAACAACTTTTGATTCTATTCGCAAATCATTTCCGATTCTACTTTCAACTGGCACTATGTATGATATGAGAATCGAATAAAATAATCCCAAAAATATCCCACAATATTTTCGATTTTCGAACGAGCCTCGAATTCTATTTAATAGATGAAGAATTGTAAAAGGAAACAATAAACTTTTTTTTTTGTAAAACATTTTAAATTAGATCAAGATTTGAATGAAAATATTAATTAATCATCGTGAATATTGTTGTTGTTCAGTTTTATCAGATTCTTTTCCAATGAGAAACAAATTGGAACATGAAAATACGCTATAAATGCAACACATTGTACATAACATGGAGGTAGGTATAATGGTGCCTATCGCAAAAAAATTATTAAAAATGCAAGTATAATAAAACGATTACGGAGTGAAATCTTTTATTTTCAGTTTTGCAATAAAGTTACGCTTTTAGAAGATGAATTTATGTGTTGATCCTTTAAAATTTTTGTGTACAAATCGGTGGATTTCGTCATTATATTGGCCAAGAACAGTGAATTGAGAAGCTTTTGTGTTCGCACTTTTAAGTGAGGTCTTACGTTGAAAATGTATTATTCATTAATTAAAAACAGTTAAATAAATATTAAGAATTACAATAAAATATGTTTCCATGCATATTGTATGCTTTCTTTTAATTTAAAAGGGTTGCTCGCAAGCACATTTGCGAAAGGAAATTTTTTCATTCGACTTTCTTTTATTTGAGCTTTCTTATAGAATAACAGAGTTCCGATTTTGCGAATTCGAATATTCTAATTGTAGAATCGAGTTACATAGTTGGGCCCCAGAAAAAATATAAAGATTTTAATTTATTGGTCCACCCAGTATAGATGTCTTTTACGTTTCTCTATATAATTGATTATTTGAAATCTTTCAATATTCAAACCAGGCAGGTGTGTGTTTATAGTTTAATCTCATTAGTTATGTAAGTCGCAACCGCCACCAAATAATATTACTTAATGACAATTTCCTCATTTTATGTTTGCCCCCAAAATGTGCCTGATGCTTGCATCGAGTGATAGCATCATTAAGGATGATACGGTCAAATCTATCTATCGATAATAAATTGTGTCTACACAATTATTATTATTTTTGTATATAAAATTCGAAGAAATCAATTGATATCTGTATAAAATATATGTTTGATTATAAGAGTTTTTATTCTTGCTTGTGATGCGATAATTATAAAAAGAATTGATTGAGCTGTTTTTTGGTTACAGACAAATATATATTTATTTATTTATATTTATGATGATTAAGATTTTAGGAACATATTAAGAAATAATCTATTGAGAAACTAATGAATTGTGTGGTATTTTTTAAAGAAAACAATTATGGAATTTAAGAACCATACAGAAATGGTAAGAGTTTTTTCTTCTTGTTTGATCTCACACCTTCAATAGCTTCTGACTGCCGCACTTAAGCCGTAGGAAATGAATTAAATAATTACATTCCAATCAAATTACCCAATCATTTGCTACATTTATTTCTCACTTTTGTCGTTGGCGAATCTAGCTAAACCATATACCCTTTTTTCTAAATGAGAAGAGATGGAGAAATTTGTTAAACTTAATTATTTTACATTGTCGTCGACGTTGTCTGTAATGTTCCCTGCCTTCCCCAATACCCTTACATTGTCACAGTCGTTTGCATAGTTGTTTTTCGTATCCTTCCCCTATCCCCTTCAGTTCAACATCAGTAGACACAAAATACTATTTAAATACTTTGGATTTTCAAAAGGATTAATTCAGAAATTGGGTATGGGGAAAGTGCTACTCCCTTTTTTATTTTAATTACCATCTGGAAACTTTGTTTCATCGTTAAAGACAAATAATTGATTTATACCAATCGATTGTTTGATTTTTTTAGACATCATAATGATATCCCTTATCAAGCAAGTCTAAATCCATGTTCCCACCATGTCAGTCGTCTATGTAAATAGACCTTCAATCGAATTCACTTATTCAAAGTTGATATAACGATGATCACTTGTTGTTTTGTGTAGTTCCTCTTCTTTTATAGAGGGACAGACAGGCATATCCAAAAGGGTCACAGTCCCATATTATTTGTTAGGTTAGTTAAATCATTCAACTATAACCATTAGCTATACTCACAAAGACTATTCATTACACATCAAAATAATGATAAATATTATAATGATGATGATGACAATGTGTTATTCCCCTCAGCGCATTCTGTTGCGCAAATAATTTGTCGAATACTTCAATAACATAAAAAAAACGCAGCTTAAATTAATTCCATCTATGTAAACATTCTCTGGATTGATGGTTGAGTTGAGCTTCTATCCAACACGTTAAAAAAAATATTAATCAATCCAAAATAAGGAAGCAATCAATTTAAAAAAAATCAAACTCTCGAATGGAATCACAAGCTATTTCTCCATCATGATGTTGGCCTGGGCCCGCAAAAAAATACAAAAAATAGTAATAATAATAAAACTAGTATTATAGTTGATTATCGAAGTGGATGATGTTCTGTCGGTTTAGTGGAGCGTAGTTAGTAGATTGATTCGTAAAAAAAAGGACAAACAACACGAAAATAATGTTCAACTGATTTGAATTGAAATTGAAAAGAAATGGATTGTCGGTCATATTTTTTTTTCTATTTTGTTAAATTGAATAATTGGCCTTTTGATTTGTGCTCTATGAGCATGACACAAAGGAGTACAAATGGACAATTTATATTATAGTCGTGAAAAAAAATATATATATATATGTTTATCTATAGATATCTTGTAGTACATTGCAATTCAATTAATCGTTATTGATTGAGTAAGGGCAAGCAGGTGGACAAACAAATGGACAGACGACGACCACGACGATGAAATTATTATGGACAAGCAATCATACATCACTGACTCGATGTTGCACAAGACAAGAATCTTTTCGAGTGCAAATTTTTCACGCCTTTAAATATTATATATCTTCAGATATTTCACTATCTCTCAAAATTGTATACCGGAAAACTTGAATTTTCCAACCTTCTTGCTTCAATTTATCGTAAATTTACGTTCAGCCTTGTAATTGAGGTCCCTTTTCGTGATGTGTGCGATGATGTTCAACTAGATTAAGATTTTCTGGTGGTAAAATGGTGTATGGGCTTTAGTGATGATTGAATTCTTACAATTCATGCTTGCTTGTTCTCAATATATATAAATCTATACATGCATCTTCACTTAAAAGATGAGTAAAATGATTTCTTGCCTTTTCGGCTAATTGGCTTATAAATTAGAAGGGAATCGATTGATAAATCATTCCGCCTCTGTATATAAACTCGAAGAGTCTTACTTTGTCTTTGTTTTCATTTCAGCAAGCAATCTTATTTGCCTGAATAATAATTTAATTAAATATAGTCTCCAAAATACATCGTCATCTTTATAGTTATGTCTTGTATAAACACAAAATTTGATTTAAATTCTGTCAACGATGTGCATTCAAGTAAATTAAATTTGCATGAGATTAATGGTGTGCCAATTATTTTTCAATACATTTATTTTTTTCTTATTCATTTAAAGAATTTATACAAAAATAGATGTCGTGTTTGTATATCGTTAAGTGGTATGTTTTGACCGCATGAGGGCATAGATAGATTATCCGCTGTTTTTTACTTGCTATTATAGGTACTATAAGGCAAGTTATGAATTCGTGCAAAAAAAAATGTGAGATAACAATCAAACATGACATTACGATGATAGCGAAGTCGAAAAAAGTGGGTGTGCAAATTCTGTCTGAGGTCGGGTCGGCAGAATGGCTGGTCTGCGTCGTCCAGGTGGAATGGTGCAATCTGCATAGGAGCGGAATTTGGTACATCATCGCCGTTGTTTAATTTGCAGAAATGATCCATATCTTCAGCACCGACTGGAATTCTACTATCGTATTCCCATGGTGGTCTTTGCAGGCTTCGGTTCGGGCATTGTAGCCTTGTGATGTTCTTTTTACCTTTTGGTAAAACTTCCGAACTTCATTCCTGTTATGGCATCCCTCTATTTCCTTGATCGCGCGCTTCTCATACTTCTTTTTTTCTTCTGAGCAGTCGATGTTTCTCTTTCCTTTTCTGCACGTAGCGCTCTCGCGCTGCTCTAGTCCTTCCTTGAAGCGCCGCTTTGTATGCCTGTTGTTTGGCTGCATGTACTTGCCGACATTCTTCGTCAAACCAGGGATTTCGTTGTGGTGGTTGTATTAATCCAAACACATCAGAGGCGGCGTCTCTAATAGCTTCCTGGCAATGTTTCCACTGGTTTTCAATGCTTGAAGGCGGCATAGGACTAGTTAAAAGGTTGTGAGTGACTCGATCAGAAAAGGACTTTGTAATCTCTTGCGATTGTAGCCGGCCGACATTGCAAATTTATATTGATGTCGTTTTTGTTTTTTTTTTTGTCATTGCCATTACGAAAAGTAAAGTGGTGTATAAAGGCATAAAGTAGATATACCTTTTTCCTATTCTTATGATGGTCTATGGAGTCATCATCATTAGGATTATTGAAAAATCATGTATATTTGTTTGTTTGTTCTATTATCCTTCTTCTTCCTGTTTCCTATATATTCTGTTGACTTGTTTATTTTGTGTATAAACTGCCCGACAGAATCATCGTCATCATCATTGTCGTCGGAGTCGTAGTCGTCGTCGTCATCATTGTCGTTGTCCTCTCATCGTTCTCATCAATTTGTTGAAGATAAAGCATTTCCTCATCGCATTTGTGTATATATTTTCAAGGATTTATTTGTTTTTTCTTAAACGTAAACCGCGCTCTGAGTCTATAGATAGAGTAGAGATATCCTATGCGATTCAACTTTATTTTTATTTTTATTCTTTCGACTTGAATATCTTCAAAAAATTTAAAATATGAATATAGAAGCCACTTTAGGATTGAGATTTGTATGTATATATACATATTTCTATATTGTTTTCCAGTTTTCAGTGTGGCGAAATAACCCCTTCCTCCCCAAACAAAATTTCATTCTTTTTCTAGGTTTCAACAATGATAATGGTTGGTCAGAGACTCCGGATCTCTCAATATATCATCAGACGAAACAAAAAAAAATTTAGTATTTTGGAGTGAAGGTAAAATAGATAGCTATGTATGAATATCCGTTTTCCTTTTTATAAAAAGTGTAACAGTTAAAAATTTTTTTATAACGGTCGGATAATTCAAGTTAGATGGTTTTTTGTCGTTTTTATACGAATATGTAAATTAAATATAAAAATTGTGTGTGAATACCCTGGAAATCATAAGTTTATATTCGATTCCGGTTTGGATGTTCGCCCCACGAAAGAAACAACTCCAGAGCAAATGGATTACAATCCTTTTTTTGATTCCTTGTCTGCGTGAGATAGCCTTTGTTTTTCTGTGCTTGTCCGCAATAAGCCCAACCAATTGCTAACGAGAAAGTGACTTTGATGCTATTGTTTTATGGGTTATAATTAAAATATACATGGATGAGTAAAATATGTTTTAATTTTTTTTTCCTTTGGAGGTTGCTGGGTTGGACTGAGATCGCAATCGAAATTTGTGAATCCTTCTCACACATATTTATATTTTTTTGACAAGAAGAGACTTATGGTAACTGTTTCCTTAAATTGATATCAAAGTACTCAAAATAAATTAATGCCTTGACTTTAGTTGATACAAAAACACACACACAAAGAACTGTACGCACTCAATTATATCGGTCATTTATTTGATTAAAATCTGGAATTCCAATTCCAATGAGTATCTACGGTATTACTATCTTCTCAATTTAATTACAATTCAACTTAATTATTTAAGTCTTTAAACAAATAGAAGATTATGATAATTTAATTTTTTTTTCTACCACGACCGACGGTACATTACATTTTCGGAGAGTAATTTCTTATGCGGCGCAACTAATTGATTGGTATTTGCAAGAAGGACCACAATTTGATTCACTGATGAAAAAAAACGATTTCAAGTCACTTCGCTTTGTTCAGACGACATCAAATCCAATTAATTTGTCATTATTGCGGATATTCTTTTGCGTGTTTTTCAATTTCCTCAGTTCAATTTAACCATCACACCAACACCAACCAATACTTATCATACGATAGAAAAACATAATTTTCCCTTCAAGGATCTTAACGTTTGGTTTATTAAACTTGATAATGATGATGAGAAAAGATAGTAAAGTTGATGCGAAGTTCAATCAAATTCCTATTTGTTAAAAATTACTTAAGCATCGACTTTATGACTGATTATGTATAAGATAAAAAAGGAGACGAAACACTCGAAATAAAACTCATTCCTTAAGAAGGAAGGAATCTATAAACTTTTGATTAATTTATAGTTTTGTCCTTTTTTGCAATCTTAACTTTTTCGATAGTCCCTTAGAAGAAATAATTTCTAGTGTTCAGAATATTGATACAAATCATACAGATATATGCCAAACCACCAGGAGTCCTTAATCAAAGTCCAATTCCACCCACAATGTTATGCATGTGTATAAAATTCATGGCAATCAAATAATTTTTTTTTTTTGTTCAAGATACCAACAATCTTTGTGCATGGAAACCTTTTTGTTGCCATCAGGAACCCAGAGAGAGAGATATGATTCAATATGAAAAATTATAGACGAAGGAGTTGATGTACCTATCTATGTGGTGTTGTAGTGTATAGATTTTGTATCTTTCCCTCTAGAAATATTCTTTTAAATGTGTATATGCAAAAATAAAATAAAAATTTATGAATTTTACAAATATTTTTGATCTATGACGATATTTGTATGAAAATAAACTATATTA
The DNA here is from genome assembly GCA_951217065.1 of Baccha elongata. NCBI lineage: Eukaryota > Metazoa > Arthropoda > Insecta > Diptera > Syrphidae > Baccha > Baccha elongata. Next base: position 15,371,995 of record OX578274.1, on the reverse strand, counting down.
TATAGGAGTACATCCGAACCATCATCATCATCAGAAAAATAGGAAAGGGATGAAAAAATATATAAAACTTTTACTCGAACTATTTAGTGTTTGGAAAACTATGGGATTTTAACGAGTCCTGATGCTTTTTGTGTACCAACTTCAACTTATAAATATAATACTACAGCCACTAACCCACTAACCCACTATAGGTATTCGTCTTTCATAGTCTGTATTTTTCGAGCATTGTAACGGGTGATTTTTTAAGAGGTTTAGAACTTTAAAAAAAAAAAAAACACAAAAAATTCGGAAAAATTAATGAAATATTTATTTGAATCGATAGTTTGAATCTTGCAATTTAATGTTTAAAGATAATTTCATGCAAATGTTGACCGCGGCTGCGTCTCAGGTAGCCCATCCGCTGAGTCCAATTTTGGCATACTCTTTCACACATATCGGCCGGTATCTCACGAATGAATGCATGGATGTTGGCTTCCAGTGCGTCAATCGAAGCGGGCTTGTCCCTATAGAGCCTGTCCCTATATTAGCCTTGACATACCCCCACAAAAAATAGTCTAATGGTGTCAAATCGCACGATCTAGGCGGCCAATTCACCGGCCCGAAACGTGAAATTAACTGTTCACCAAACTCGCCTCGCAATTGCGCCATTGTTTCGCGTGCTGTGTGGCATGTGGCACCGTCTTGTTGAAACCACATATCATGCAAGTCAAGAACTTCCATTTCAGGCAAAAAAAAGTTTGTAATCATCGCTCGGTAGCGTTCACCATTGACAGTAACGCTGCGATTCGCATCATCTTTGAAGAAATATGGCCCAATAATGAATGCCGCCGGCCCATAAACCGCACCAAACAGTGGCTTTTTCGGGATGCATTGGTAGCTGTTGCAATGCTTCTGGCTGATCTTCACTCCAAATGCGGCAATTTTGCTTATTTACGTACCCATTCAACCAAAAATGAGCCTCATCGCTGAACACAATTTTTCGATAAAAAAGCATTTCGAACATTTTGAACCGAGCACGAATTTTGATAGTAAAATTCAATAATTTGCAAGCGTTGTTCATATGTAAGACGATCCATGGTTATATTGCAAACCAAACTAAAGCTGTTTGACAGTGACACAAGGTACTAAACACACGTCAGCTGTCAAAACCAGTGTTGCCAAAACCAAACCAGCTAAAAAATCACCCGTTATATTTTTATACAACAAATATTATTGTGTTGTATGCATCTCTTCATTCTTCCGACATCAATAAATTGAGACTCCTGTACTTCAGGGTAAAAGCTTCTTTCATTGTTTACTTAAGCAGGCAAGGGTATATAATATATATCTATATATAAGCAGACGAAAGAAGCGCATTTACATTCACAGGGTGTGAGATCTTTTAAGAAATTGAGATTTTTATTTTTCTATAAAGCAAGTAGAAAGATTTCTGATATTTTTTTTAAGAATACAAAATTTATTTTAATTATGTTTTACCAAAATTAAAAACATATCAAAATTCATAGAAACAAATTTAATTTTTCTTATTTGTTTTAGTTAATAAAACGAAATTCTGAAATTTTTGGATAAAATGCTCCTACTATACTCAACGCAAAAGAAAAAAAGACAAAATTTCCAGAAGGGCGAACTCATTGATTTATTTGGACATAATTGATAAAATTCATATTTATTATCTCCTCCTTTTCAAATATAAGAAATCTGAATATGCAAAAACCCATTCGAAGGAAAAAAAATATATATAAATGCAAAAAACCAAAAGGATTTTGAATTATTGAGAAATTAATTGTATATTTGGTTTTTGTATATCATGAACGTAAAGGGGACTTATTGGATAGGGGTACAGGTACACCTTCGACTGGGTTATTGTATTTACCATCAAACGCACTCGTTTTGTGATTAACAAAATTGCCAGGCAGCATAGTGCCTTATCCCGAAATAACCAATACCATATAAAAAATCAACCCCAAATATAAATATATATAAAAGTATTTCTTTGAATAATACCAAATCCAAATAACACGAAACATGACCAATTCACCATCACCATCATAGCCGTCGACGTCGTCATCATCATCGTCATCATCCTTAGACTCCTTTTCATATATCTGAATTGAACGTACCTTATACCCAGACCAAAAATCAAAAGACCGAAATGGATCTTCTGCTGTTACTCCCGCTGGTTTCTACCGGAATCTTCTTTTTGGCTCTGTATACAACAACTCACACACAATACAATAAGTAGTAATCAGCTAAAGGCGCATTGAAACAAATATCCTTTTTCGCCGTTCAACCCACGCTAACCCCCAAATTTTGTTGGCCTATATACCACACCTCCTCTATTCTCATTCAAATGGCAAGTAAAAGGAATTAAAACTTATTGTAGGGAATATTTTTAAAAGTATATAACCGCACTCTTGAAGGTAAAGGCGAGCACAAGAGAAGATGGAATGGCATTGATTTTTGATTTTATATCCGTGTGTTAACAGAAGAACAATCGGTTTAATCTAATATCCTTTTTTCTCACACCACATTCAATTTCCTTTTTAATATGACAGTAATATTTTTTTCACTTTTGTCTTTACATTTGTTGGTTTCTATATCCTCGGCGTTGAATAAGAATTCATACAAAAAAAAAATACAATTTATTTAATTCAACAACATTTGCTGTCAGATTCATATTAAATAATTAATCAAAAATCCATAACAACACAAAAAGGAAACAATAGAAGTATAGTCCTTTTTATGAGTTCTGTCATTTATTTGACCATCAAAATGACATACATCTTCGAGGAGTTTGTTCCATCAGAGAAGGAGTAGGATGGGTTCACCTTTCAAATTTCTCTGTGTGAACGAGTTCAAAATTAAAAAGAAAACACATAACAAAAGGAGCAAAGGAAATCTCTTTGCACACTATCAAAACTATATAGATTTAACCCCCAATCTTTGTTTTATTGGATTTCTATTCTTTCTCACATTTAAGATTTAAACACAACTACACTACTGGCACCTCGTCTTTCCTTGCCATCATTGTGAGGCGCGCTCTACCAAAAGAAGGACAATGATTTATAGCAACAAACGAAACGAACTTGTATCTGGAGAAAATATGTATACAAACAATGGAAATCAATGAATTACCTCTTTTACTCAAATCGGTGTATTTCTTTAATATTTCAAAACTGTGCGCTATATTTCTACAATTATTTGCATGCGAAAGGGTTGATTTTGATTTGGAAGTTGTAAATGTGTGTCTTCGATTATAATATGACAACCATCTACCTTACACCCACACTGCCTCCAACCTCTCGAAACAGTGCAAATGAAATTGAAAGGATTCATTGTATAGAAGACATACAAACACACATAACATTCGCTGAATATTGTTGTATACTTATCTGTTCTGAAAACAGTTACGAGGAGACTATAATAATTGTAAAGAGGCAAGGAAAAGGAGCTGAGTGGCATAACGATGGGTATGATGATAAAGAAAATCTGCCATCGTTTTTTGAAATTTTGATTCGATTCATTAATTAATACGAAAGTTAGATCTCTGCTGGAGTTTTGCAGGAGGTTAAGGAATTTGAAGATTAGATTGGAATTTTATTTCATATTAGTTTGAAGTATAGGGTTGGGAATACCGGTTCAATATCAAAGTAATAAATCAAAGAAAATCTGGAATCGTATTATATGTATACATTTTATAAAGATACTTCTTCAGAATCATCTGCTTGTTTTGAATTGAAAATTTATAATTTACAATGCGCTTAAAACCATATGCCTGGTGTAATTTGACTCTTACCTGCATACACAAGTAAGTTTTTTTATTTGTTGTAAGCTTTTTTTCATTCGAAAAGTGTTTGGAATTTTGATTACGATGTGTAATTGTTATCAGAATTATTTAAGTTGTTCTCAAGAAAGTCTATAAGAATAAAAAAGAACAAATCTTCAATTTTGTTTAATTAAAAAGATTCAAACAAAATATCACAATGATTTGAGCAACAAAATATTTCACTTTTTCAACGTTTAATCAATAGAATGATAGAAGCAATATATTTCCATCTCTTTCTTTTAAATTTCAAAATCAATTTGACAGAACTATCGGTTTTTTTCTTGCGCTAGAAAGGTTAACATTTTTGGGCCATCATCGTCAACCTGGGTCTATAGCAGAGTTCAATGCATAACCCTGCTTATTTTTGTATGCTTATATCAGCAGTTCTCAATTTAGTCGGGCACTTTCCTTTTCTTTCGTATTTCCTTCTCTGGTTTCTTTCCAGATTCCTATGAGAACATTGGAGACCAAGTTTGACTTTAAAATTCCTGAGATGTTTCAAAGACATTTATTAACAAAATGTTTGGACTTTTTTCTTGTGACAACGGATGACATTTTCCATGTGATGCGCTTGAGCATAAGTTACTTTTTTATAATTTCGACAGTATTCTAGGCTTCTTTTCCGGATTTCGCTGAAAATATGTCGCTAAGATATCACATTGTTATCATGATTCATGAAAAATATTCCTATACTATTTCTTTATGGATAGCCAGCTGTTAATCTTCAGTCTAGCGACTTCATGATTATTTCTATGCTATGAGAAAGTGATCAATGAATATTCGACATCTGCAAAGTCTAGCTTTTTAAATTCTTTCATATCTTTCGGTGATCAAAACTGATTGAAGGACCTGTGTAACGTTTCACAAATAGAAATAGTTTTTTTCTGTAACAAAAAGTGAATGCTTCATATAGAACTCGTGTCAGCTTGAAGAAAGTCTTATTCCTGGCCAAGGCATTTTCATGCTGACAACTTGTCGAGCACATTTTTGAAACTGATGAATAGCAGTTCTAAGAATCTTCTTCGATATTTTGTGTGTACAAATTTGCTGGGTGATGAATGTTAATGTGCTGGACATAAAGGAAGGTCAACACACTATACTTCGACACTATACTTCGACCTCGAGCGCGTACTCGATGTTTTGTTTTATTCCTCCAAATATAAATCTTGGTATTATTTTGACAAAAAAAAATCAACACCCTTTTCTTCGTTTTGCATCGTTTGAAATTCTGACTATCTCATGCTCCTTTCTTAAGTGGAAAAGAGTATCTATCAAGCACTTCAGAAATTGAATTGAAAACTCATATGAAAACTCTGGATTTAGCAATGCTTCTTCTTAAAGTTTCCCCCCTCTAAAATTTTTGGTTGCGGTTTTGAAATTAAATATTTGCTCACAGATGATAAATAATAACAAGTTAAGACGACATTATATTATCCATCGTTGTTGCTCTACCATCAAAATAACAACATAAATTTTTTTTGTTATAAAATTACGCACCCCCATGGTGTAGTTAAGTACTTGTAGGAATGATGCCTGATGCCATTACCATCCGCAACACAGGTATACACAAACTTACATGTATATCTTACTCATATTCTATAACAAAAGCCATAGATAAACCTCAGTTATAGATCTAATGTTGTTTGAAGGGAAAATATGATAATTGGAAAATTCGAAAATTCGACAATGATTGTTTTGTATATGATGGTAAGGTAGTTTTAAAAATAGACGTCCTCCCTTAAGATAAAGTCAAGACAAACTTTTTGGCAGTGTTTGGTTCTGATTAAGTCCACACATATACCCAGAGGGGTGTGGGTGATAGGTTAGGTTAGGTTTGCGGGTTGCTGTAGGAGAGCCAATAGCTCAGCACCAGCGCACTTAGGTCGATGTAGACCCATTGTGATGCCCATTTGAGGTTTTACCAATTCCTCCTCTTACCATACTCGTAGTCCATGTTTAGTTCCTTAGTATCATCCCGGGGTGTTCAACCATCCGTTTCCTCTTGCGAATCGATATAGATTTGATATTGGGCACTCTGATAGTTCTTTGATGCTTTCGAAGAAGTATTTACCCAGAGTTTTATTTCTTAGATGGCGGAGACTGGGGCAGTGACAGAGGTAGTGGGTTATATCCTCATGTTCTTCCTCGTCACTGCAACCTCTACATAGATCGTTTTCAGTTAGACGTAGTTTTTTGGCGTGATATCTTAGCATGTTATGGCCAGTTAAAACACCTACCAACGTCGATACTGACTTCCTGTCTTTTTGAATGATTGCATTCGTTCTATTTTTATCGTACTGCGGCCACAGTTTCCTAGCTACCTCACAAGTGTTTAAGTTTGCCCATCTTGAGTTGGCTTTTTCCAGGATTTCACACATTATACTATGTTTGAGGTCGCATAACGGTGGTTTCACGCTCCTTTCTGAGAGTTCAAGGCTAAGTGCTGAGCCTTTTCTTGCCAATTCATCAGCTTTTTCATTTCCCATGATGCCCGCGTGACCGGGGACCCAGCAGAGTGTTATATTATGCTGTGTGGCAAGAACTTTAAGCTCTTCGCGACAGCTTTTCACAAGCTTGGACTTTATTTCAACAGAAGAAATTGCTTTTATCGCTGCCTGGCTATCTATTAGAATGGTAATATCCTCTCTGGGTAGTGCCATCATTGATGCCACTTTGGCAGCTTTCGTTACTGCTAGAACCTCTGCTTGGAATACACTGCTGTTATTGGGAAGTCTGATTGAGCCTTCTATATTCAAAGCTTCTGAGAAGAAGCCAGCCCCATTACCTACATCCATTTTTGAGCCGTCTGTAAAGATGGATTTGGTTGTAGGTTGTAAGACTTCATTATTGATCCACTTCTCTCTACTTGGGAACAAGTATTGGAATGGCCTTTCAAAATCTGTAAAGGGAACTATGTAGTCAGACTCTACATTTGTTCCTGTGTGGAAGTTCAAAATTTCAGAGTGTCCAGTTAAACTGGATCTCCATAGATTAGATTGGCTAATCCTGAGAGCGCTTTTTGCTGCAGTTTCCTGCATATAAAGGTCAAGTGGCAGAAGGTTAAGTATGGTTTCTAAGCCCGCCGTGGGTGTCGTGCGCAAGGCACTGGTTGATCCAATACATGCAAGTCTCTGGATGTTAGTCAATGCCTTAAGGTTTGTAGGGTGTGGGTGATGTGCTGTGTTTGTTTATTTATTGACATTATGCCATTGTCAAGTTGACTCTTCGAACTTCGCCAAAATAGTCAAATCGCGTTTGTTTCCTTAATTGCCAAGGAGGCATTGACAGCACATATACATCTATCTATCTATATCTACATACATATATAAGACGAGAGACGAGCATGATGTTTTAAAACTCCATCAAAAAATATAAGTAAAATCCCCCGCTGTTTTTCGTTTAGAATATATTTTTCTTAGTTAACTCCTTCCACAAATTATTCTGATAAGGGTGAATGGAGTGTGTACTTTTATTTAACCATCTATAATACTATCCAAACTAGCGGCAACCCCTCTACTTCTTCAAATTCTGCAAATTTATTCAATTAAATAAAGCTGTAGAAATTCTGCACACCGTGTTGTAAGAGATGTTTGTCTCCTACCACTTTCTTTCGTATAGATTATAAAAGAAGAGACGTCCTTACCAGACACAAGCTCTAGGATAGATATGTATGCACACATGTTGGAGGCATTCAGTTAAACAAAAACACGAAAGCTTTATATTCTATACGCTGTTCGCTAATGAAATAATGATGAATCCTTTTTTGCCAGAAGGGCATATATAAGTCTAAAAGAGAGGGATAGAGATTGATTCATTTGTTAAGTATCTAAAAAACGTTCGGCACCTATTCTCTCATCAAATTTTTCATACATCATTGTGATTGGAATATATTGCCATATGTCGTTTGAGGAATTGAGTTATGCACACGCAGGATCGAATCATAAACATATTTATACGCACGCAAATGTGTAGACGATGATTTCGAAATTCGAGGAATTCACCGAAGCCATCCATTAAGGCAAATATTGTTTTTATCGTTCTTATGATGGGTTTGGTTGCAATAAATAAATTATCAAATATCGTGTATATCACAATCATTACAATAAATCGATAGGACGCACTGTGTCGCACATTTTATATTTGGTTGCCCAATAAAACTGATTAGCATGACAAGCCCTAATATAATTATAATTGATTTTATTTTGTTGTTTCAGATCAAAACACTTATCGACGAGGTTAACCGACTGCAAGCCCTCCACCAAACCCACATTGTACAAATACAAAGACTTGAAGAATCTTGAGTCGAAACGTTAAAACATTGTGCAGCTTGAATAATGTCTACATCAACAACAATTCAAAAGTTCTGACAGTTCGGAGGTTGCACTCCAATCATGTCCAGAAGAAAATTAGCTGAGAGATGAGACGGAATCCTCGTTGGTCGTCGCCGTCATAAGGTCTGAGCCACTATTAGTTGAAGTTGAAGAAATTCGAATAAAAAATGAAAACCCGTGAGTAAAGTAATCACTTTTAAGCATTTATTACAATGTCAACTTATAAAATTTCAGGATTGTTTGTTGTTGTCTTTTTTCCATGTGTAGATCACAAACACCACCACCACCATCATCATCAAGGACAGTCGACAACACAAGTCAGTCAGTCGCAGCTGCGGCTGTGGCGGCGGCTGCTGCCAATGACCCCACACAGTTACAAAAACATTTGATGTAGATAAGTAAGGTGCTGGCGGCCGCAGCTCATGCTCCTACTGAGGCATTGGAAACCGAAGGTAAGCCAACCAAGCCCTCTTTATACCTCATCTTCATACTCTCCCCACAAAGTGCCCCCTTTGCCCATCACCAACACAAAATCAGTTCAGGAACTTACTTTTCTTTTATGACATTTGGGATACACATTGCGCTGCATTTGCTAAAGTGGCGCCTGCATTTATTGCCATAAGTATTATAAAAATCAGATCGAGTTATCGATGGTCGTATAAAACTACATACCTAATCTAATTGGTTAAAGATATTAAGTGCCGCGCTATGCTTTTGTAGTTTGATTTGTTTTATTATTCCTTTTTTGTTTGCAAAATTTCAAAACGAAAACAAAATATTCATTCGTTATGGATGTTGTTGTAACAGAACTCATAAAAAAAAAAAAAATGCTTTTCATACTTCTATGAAAAATTCCTACAAAATAGATTTGCGTTTCACAAAAATTTCCTGTGATACAACCCCTGTTGCAGCATCAGCTCCATCAGAAACAATCAAGACTGCTTCTAATTATGAACTTGCAAAATGTGAGTCAATAGCTGAATCAGATCAGAATTTGTCATCGAATTCCCAATCAATAGCAATAACAGCAACAACAACAAATCCAACCTCTAAAATGCCTTGATATTGGCCAAAATTTCCCAACAAAACAATTCTCTCGTGTCGATCGCCTCTACAACTTCTAATGTCGGTCGGCCATCGACCACAACTCTCTTGAGTTTGCTAGTTTAAATTTTCTCATCGAATTCAACTCCTTATCTTCGAACAGATTACCATTCCTCGACGTCGACCACCACGACTACGGGCGCCCACCAGCAATAGTCTGCACTGCATCAGCATCAGCATTTACATCATCAGCATCTCTCCGTCCATAACATCGGACAGCGACTTTTCGACAAGTACATCCTCGGCCTATCACAGGGCACCGTCTCCGAATTGCTGTCCAAGCCAAAGCCCTGGGATAAACTGACTAAAAAAAAGCCCTGACAGTTACCGCAAAATGCAAGCCTGAGAATGTGATGATAACACTGAAATGTTGCTTAAATCCCTTATATCCAAGGTAAGTCAAATCACGATATTTTATTATTATTTATTTTTAACCTGCGATATTGTATAGTTTAAAAAAGTTAGACGCACAAATTTACCCAAACAACAAGAACAAACCAATAAAGTTACTTTTCCACATAAATCTCCTATTCTAAATCAGAATTTATATCGTTGTACCTGCCCCATGACGTAGTGCAATTCTAGCAATCGGTATACTAAAGTTGACAATTAATTTATCGCGATTACTCATGAAGGAGGGTTGCGAATGGCAATTTGCTATTTGTGACTTGCCATTGCGAACGCAACCCCTTTGAATACAAGAGGTCAATCGGAAGTATCAAGGCACCAACAGACAGCATAACGAAGACAAATAAGGTTCACAATAAAATGCACCAAAGAATTCAAGACTTCGTAAGGCGGCAGCAGCAGCGTTGAAATGGAAAAACAAATATTTACAGATTTTCATTTTGGTTTCGCATAAAATTAATTGGCGCCCAGATAAATTTAAATTCGCTCTTTTTCTTTGCTCGCAATCGACCAAAAATCAACGGTCAGCAAATTGCTGATAGAGGGCAATCGTCAACATGTCGAGTATATGTAGATACATTTGTTTTGGCATATCTTAGAAACGGAATACAATAATACAAAAAATGGGATATTTTTTTTTTCTTTAACCAAATCGAATTTATAAGACACGCTATAATTCTTGATTGGGATCTTGTATGTCTGATACTTCTTTGGGGTAACAACAACTTCTTTGTTAGGTAGTAATTAAAAATTCAGCAAATAAAAAAAATAAAAGAAAAAAAATACAACCTGCCAATTTATAGTGCAAAAACAAAAACTGCTTCTTTTGTCATTAGTTTGTTTTTTTGTTTTTGAAAATATGCAGCTATTTTTGGTAACAGCGCACTCCTTCGTGTTGCAAACAAACTTTATAGTATAGATGGATTTAGATCTACAAAACGAAAAACAACGACTGACGACGGACGAACAAAGGAAACTTACAGTGACTTTAATTAAATCAATTAAAAATCACAAAACAAAATTTATTTGCCTATCGCCATGTTAAGGTTTGTTGTTTCTTGTCAGCCTTTTATATCATAGAATACCTGCACAAACATTAATTTAAAAATAAAATCAATTCTTTGCACACCTTAGAATTTCTTAAGCTTATATGTATCTAAATACATTTGCAATCGGTAAAAATCAAATCGAAACGAAAATACAATAATTAAAAACAAATTGTGTTTTATATGTTTGTTTAGTATAATTTTTTTTTTTTTAATATTGTATCTATCACTTTGGCTTGGAGCCAAAGATGTCATCTCCCCTCGAGTGGATGTGGCCCGGTTTTTGACGCGTCTGTCTGGTGGGATTGCGAGGTATCGTGCACTTTCACTTTCGCTGTGAAATATACCCATGACATAACGTTGTTGTCACAAGTAATTGCTACGAAAACACAAATCTGCTGATATGCTGTCTCAGAATCCAGACACTTCAAAATGACCTGGAATTCTTAGGGGAAGTATTGCTAGAATGTTTGATTTTGTCGTTAAACGACCCTTATGTTACACGGTCAGTCAGAGGACGTCAGTCATTTACACATATAATCAGTCATCAGGCAAAATCAAAAGGGTTTTTATTTTTCGTCAGACAAATGCAAGCACACAGACTTATTTTAACAAACACAATGTAACAGATTGATATCAAATGACTGACCGTATAAAGGTCGCTTTACACTTTTTGTGTGCCGAAATGAGGGATGTATTTTTAAATTTTTAATATACATCGAATTTCAAACAAAAAATAATATTGTTTTTTAATTTCTAAGACTTTTTTCAGTTTTTGTAAGCAAAAGTAGAACTCCTTTTTTCCTTTTTTGGCAGTACAACACGAATGATAAAAGAATTAACTAGCGAATTGAAAGATCAAATAGAGTTTGAGTATTGAACTTTAATTTCGAATCTTTTGAAATCATAATTTCAGCATAATTTCAAAGTTAAACATGACGATTAGTTTTCTAACCACACAACACGAATGTTTAACTTATAAACTAGAGAATCAAAAGATACAAAAAAGTACAACTCAAATATTGAACTGTCTTCACTATATTATTGAGACGTCCTTTGCCGTCAATTGTGAATGTCATACATAAAGAAAGATTTTTTTTTTTGCCACACAACACGAATGTAAAACGCGTCGAAGAACGAATGAAAAGATAGTTTTAAACTTAGTTATTGAACTTTAATTTCAAAATCTTTGAAATGATTTTTCCTTTTCTTAAAATTAAAGACTAAGTTCATGATTTTAATGTCACTGTGGGTATAAAAATGTATCATCGATTTTTAAAAAACTTCCTTCATCGATTCTCATTAATTAAAATTTAATTCAATTGAAATTCATTCGATTTTTCCTTTTGCAAATACTTTTTATTGATGTTAAAAATTAATTTACGTCCCCAGGGGTCATCTTTATCGACAAAAAAAAAATCTTTTTGCCTCAAGAATAAAAATCTATTACACACTTAAGTGAGCATTCTAAAAAAATAAAACTGAAACCGCACTAAAAACTAACAAAAAAACTTAAACAAAAATTCCTCAAAGGATTCCCATTACAAAACTTTTTGTAGAAAAACGAAAAGAAAAACTTTGAGGAAAAATAAAATTAAAAACAATAAAAAGGTAATATTTTGTTTTTCCATTTTAAAATTGATTTTTGTTTGCACACACAGCTAAATGCAAAAAAGTTACTTCCATTGATTGTTTTACTAGAAAACACACACAAGTAACAATTAACAATTTGCAATGCAAAAATAAAAAAAGAGAAAAAGAGTTTTAACAATAAAAAAAAAAAATCTTAAGCAGAAGCAAGTTGAGGTCTATATTTGAACCCTTTCGTGTAGATACAATTAAAAAGTTTCTTTGATTCTTTTTCATTTTTTTCCTCTCCACTTTTGTATAAATAAAACTTTTTATGTATCTACCTATACTTATAGTACTACTGCACGGTTGGTGTAATTAATTTAATTTATAATTTTTCATCACAAAAAGAGTTAGAAGGAAAAAACGAAGGCCAGCTCGGGTGGTTGTTTTATGAAACATTGGCACCAACGGGCACATGTGTCAAAATTGATTTAAGAAATTATCCCTAAAAAAAAGGCATCACGGGAAAGGAAACACTCAAATGCAGTCTTTGAGGAAGGGTTTAAGGTCAAGCCTTTCATTATCGAGCAATTAAACACCCTCAGGAGGAGTTGGTGTTTGTGGGCAATGGGAATAAAGCGAACTTTATTAGTTTTTAGTTTGGTGCACATTGTGTAGCAATAGTCTCACACCTATAGCATGATTAAATTAAAAATTCGAAAATGGTTCAGTATCTGAGCTCTATAATTTTTCAAAAGTGGCAGTCGGTGGCAGGCGTTGAAAGCCTCTGTGTCTCTGATTAAAAGGGCTCTCTTTCGAGAGTAAACGACTGTACGATATAAAGCAACACTTGTATGTTAACTTGTGTAAGGCTTAAGATCTTAAATCGTGTAGTTTCTTAATTAAACTCAAGAACATACATCGTTTTATAGAAGAATCGTCCCATAAAATGGATTTCCGAGGTAGGTTCTACAGCTGGTGACTGTTCGGTACGGTTAGTAGCCCTGAGGTGGTGGCATGATTTAATTTGGTTTATTTGTCAGGAAGGACAAGATGAGTGGCAAGATACACTCCTATTTCCGTCTTGCGTAGCCTTGCAAGAAAAAAACTTGCCGATGTCCTTGTATAATCTAGCTCGCAAAACTGGCGCCCAACGTGGGAACCGTAACAAATTGTACAAAAAATATGCGATATAATGTTAATATCTGTACAAACTGCAGAAGAACTCTTCAGTATCTCGGACCTTCTCGTCAGAAGTTTGGGTTCGAGTTCAGGGTTTCCTTATTCAGGGTTTTCTTATTGAGGGTACTTGACGGAAGTAAAAAAATGCAGAGAAGGGGAAAATCCTCCAAGAAAATTATTTCGGTGATAAATTCTAGGATCCGTTCATTATGGTAAACTTACAAAAGGATTGGTTAAGTATGACACTAAAAGTGTAAATGTATATTTATTTAGATGTGATGATGATCTATACGGTAAAAAAGACTAGTCAGAGCAGTCGGGCATCTTTACAACAAAGAGCGTTTTTTGTCAAAAATAGATCTGTGTTTCAGTCTAAGCTTCGAGAGCTCAGAGTTGGCAAGTTGTGTTTCTCTTTTCGATCACAGCTTAGCGGGCTCTATGAGCTAAGGATAGTGTAGCTGGAGCGGAGGACGAAGCAGAGCGCGGCAAACTTCATGTAGTTTTTATGTTATTTGACAAATTGTGAGTTGATTTCTCATCATATGACAGTGCAGTGTTCAAGTGTGTTTTATAAGTAAGTCAGAACGGTACTCTACACAGAGCATACTCTATAAGCTCAAACTCTACCCCGCTCTGTTCCATTTTCCAAGTTATAAAGCTCAAACGATCTCCGTCGCAAAAATTAGGCAGAAGCGTGTTAATTGCTGTTGCCATACAAAGTTAAACTAACATATAAATTGTAGAATTCAAAATTCTTAATAGAATCAAGAATAATACTAGATTCTTAGTAACCTCACTAAACTAACGTTATGCCTTACCCCGATAATCTTAAACAATGGAAAGAAGAACTCTGTAGCTCCTTCGATTGGATTTAAAGTTCAGCAATGAATCTTCAATTTCTATCGCTCCAGCTCACCTTTATAACTTTTTCACCAATTGGGCCCTGTTCGCCCACCCCTTCTTAATATGCAAGGGAATATTTTCTTTATTGCAAACATTTTTTGCTAATAAAAACCAAAGGGACAAAATATAAAAGAACGACATTGGTCAACCGTTCACAATGTTACCTTTTTAGTAAGTCTCGCCGCAAGGGTAAGTCAAGGATTTACATTTCCTCGTACTTCATCATCTCTTCGATGCATATACATTATAAAGGAAAACGAAATAAAGGGTTAATTTAAATATACCCTTTGTTGATGAAAGTACATAAAATATAATATTGTAAGTAAAGGCTTTAACTCATACTCTGCCCTCTTTCTTCTTTATATAAATATTTATTTAATATTAATCTTTCAAAAGATAATAATTGAAATGCTTATTAAAAATCATAAATTGATATTCGTGTTTGGCTGAGAGCGTAAAGAGTGCATTCTTAAGGAGCAAAAGTCATCGTGTAGATAAGTATTAAGTATACGAACTTTGAACAAATAATTTTAACAGACAGACAGATATACAGAGGCGCGTATGGTACGTCTTACCGCCAAACAACTACCACCCATTTCAAGTTATTATTGTTATTAGCAAAAGTGTCAATTTACTCGATTTATGCTAGAAGAGATCACAAACGATGCGTGCAAATTTCAAACCGGAATTTATTATAAAAACCGCTTTCAATGTTCGAACGTGTATAACATCGTTATCATGCGTGGAAAACTGTTTGTCCTATTACAAGTCAAACAGCAAACGATAAAATATGTGGGGGGATTATTGCAATGCAATTCAATTTGAAAACTGTTTTAGGGGAAGTAGGGGCAAAATTGCACACTGTTTTGTTTTTAAGTACAATCCTAACTTGCCGGGACTCCTCTTTGTTTTATATATACTCGTATAAAAATCCGGTGTTCATGTGTTTGTATTTCTTCTCTTTTTAACCGACTTGACGAGTTTTGATGAAATTTAGTTTGCGCACTCATGGGGTCAACTAGATGGTCTTTTAGCTGCTTGGATTCGAATGCTGGATTTGAATCCAGACTTCAGAGTTTTACCAGTTGTCTTTAAATTTTCTGGAAGTATAATTTTTCTTGATAAAGTAAATATGTGTTATTACAAACGCTTATAAAAAGATTGGTTGAGAGTATAGGTCGTATAGGTCGTCACTATAGGTTGTAGGTCTGGTATACGAAACTGTAGTGCCACGCAATCCGTTTTTGTTAAGTTAAATTTGCATATCCCGTATCCTAAAGATGAACATATCATAGTTTAGATATTGTTATTTTAAGTTTGAATATCTTCTTTTGGATATTCTTTTGAAACATCAAACTCGATTGTGCCGCAATAATTGGTTGTCATAGTCTCTCCTATCCTCGCGAATTACGTTTCTTCATTCTTAATCTGCGTGTCAAATGTGTAGCAATTATTACACATAGATACGACAACGAGTTGCATAAATATATATACATAAATATACCTTATAGGTGTCCCAGCACAACACGATTAGATCATAGATTCCTCGAGTTGAAAGCATGAGAGAATATAATGGTGGTAATATGGTATCTTTGGTTCTATGAATAAAAATTCGATTTGATCATTCGTTTATTATATTTTTGTTAAGTCTGAATGGGTGATGAAGAGGTAGATGAGTTGAGTGGGTTTATATTTTTTTTTTTGGGCGGCGCGCAGTGCAATGGAAGAAGAATGAAGAACCCTTTACGTGAATGCAATTTTCCAATTAAACACGTTGCTTGGGAGGATCTACTTGATGTATGCAAGTATGTATTGTAATTTATATTCGAGTAGATACGCGATTGTCTAAGGACTTTTGATTTTTGTTCCCTTATTTGTTCTTTGACATGCAAAGTTCTTTTTTTTTGTATAGAAAATACTTGATTAGAAACTAATTAGCAACTTTAATTTGTTGCCAGGAGGACATATCCAATGAGTTTAAAGAATTTTTATTTCTCAGTTTTTTTTATTAAAAACTAGGTTGATCAATTTTTCTTTTAATTATAATCACATGACAAAGGAAAAGATACTTAGACAAGTTTTATCATTAATTTCCCATACAGAGATTGGAGAAACTTATAACGCTGTCATTAAAAAATCGCAATGATTAATTTTTTGGCGCTTGGACACAAAACACAACCACACATCCCCCCTCTCTCATTCTCTCCGCAACACAATGCGACACATTCTATGCGATCGGCGACAACGACAATATCCAACGACGACAGACATTTTTCTTTCAATAATACTCGATGCTCTCACAAAAGGACTTCCTTCCACTTCCGTCGTGAAAATAATGATTGAAAATAATAAAATCTCCTTTTTAATTCTGTGGCGATGGTCCACATATACACGACGACTATTATAAGAATCAGGTCCACCTTAGCCTTATCTCATGTGTGCTCAATGTCTCTGGCTACAATGATGGTACGATATACACCCATCATATTTTACTCCGTCCATAGAATTATAGCGGGAAACCTTCTCAATTGGCCCTTTTGCTATATGAGAAACGACAGAGCATTAACGAGACTTCGATGACACAATTCGCAAAAGGATATCCTGTACGGATATATCGAGCTGATACAGAGCACTCACTCTTTCCCAATTGACTCTCTCCCTCCTGGCAACACTGACGATGAGAATTGAAACAAATGACCGACTGATTGTGAAGCTACGATAAAAACCATAGTATCCTAGCCTAGGTTACTCCATGTTTTGATACTTTGTTCGTGCGCGAGGGGGGTATATGGCAAGGACAACTTGGCAACACGTCCTCATATAGGTAGTCCTCGTCTAAGATTCGAGGAAGTTTCTATGATGGTGAAAAATTGCACTTTTGTTTTTCTCCACCGCAAGGATCAATTCGATTCGAATTTGGATTACAATTGGCAACATTTTTTTCTTGTTTTGCTGTTGTTTTTTTTGCCTCCTTTGCTTCCTTTTACTGTGTGGGAGAGAATCGTTTCATATATCGTAAATCCTCTTACAATCCTTCGATATTCATTCAACCGTGCATCATGGAGCAAGAACCCATTCAGTAAGCATCATTGCCATTAATGATGTGAAGAGGAGCATCAGCAACAACACGATGACAATACGACCAACAATGACGATGATGATGATGACGATGATGAAAAAGTGTTTAGCCCTTTGGGAATCGATTATCCATGCAATTGTAAAGCTATTTGCAGGAAGTATTGTTATTGTTTCTTTGCTTTAGTTTTGTCGTTTCGTGTTTGAATGGATTGTTTTTTTTTTTCAAATACATGCATCAACCCCCTTGCAGAATTCTTCTGACATATTATAAAGAAAGGAAAAAGTTCAACCACTTGTACGAATGCATACCAACATTTTAATGTTTGTTTTTCTTTCGTCTGTATTCGAATCCTGGCATATAGTATACACTTTGCGGATTTCTATCAATGAACGATGCAAAAACTCGGCTTGCTTCCTATACATCCTGCATTTCAAGGATCAAACACAATTTTTTTTTCAAGTTTTTTTTTTCAGGGTGCTTGTGTTTTCAACCTTTGGTATCAATCAATTAAGTAAGCCCATAGATCTAACGGTATCGCAGCTTATGATGGATACAAAAATTCAAATGAATAAAAAAACACTCAGATATGAATGTAAAAATGCGTGCCAACGCAAGCAGAAAATTCAAATCGAATCAGCGCAGAATTTATGCCTTTGATGTATTAATTTTTTTTTTCTTAAAAAAAAATCATCACATAAAGGACCCTCGATGGATACGAGCGGATGACGGGCGGGCAATTATTATTCAAATTTAATTCTTTATTCAGTTGGTAGAAAGAGGTAGACGACTCTTTCTACCACCTACATGATTTTTTTTTATTAAACCATCCCTATGACTAATATTGACGCCAAAGAACGATTTAACGAACGACTCCTATCAGAACCGCGCATACAAAAAACTCATGCCAGTCTGCTTCTAGATTTTAAAACTTTACCCAACCAACCACCAACTGCTCCATATGTTTTTTAGATATCTACCGAGTTAAAAATAATTCGCACTCTGCTGAGAAAAACGTTATCTGAAAATTGATCATCCAAACGTTTATGTTCAAGCAAAACACCCAGTTGTCGTACGTTCTACGAATTCCGTGATCAGCTGGCTTTAATTTTTAAGTGAGTTTATCTTTATAAGAACGTAGATGCAAATTCTAATTCAAAAACAAAATAATGTGCGGTGAAACAGCACCAAATGATGTGATCGTTTCGAAATCGATAGACTTTTATCTTCTCCAATACATACATACATATCAAAATACATACATACACAAGGCGTAAGAATAAAAACTTAAATGCAGATTTAAACTTTATTATCGTATAGAGTCCCGTATGACAGTTCGGTTTGTGATAAGAGCAGTGATGTTGGATCCGGATCATAAGATGTGTCTACTTAATTCCAATAAGTGAGCCTTGACCGAATACTATTGATAGACTATTGCTATAATGGCTTCACTATTGGAAAAACGGTCAAAACTGTCGTATTCCACGAGCCCACAAGCTAGCACCCGGACGAAACGCCATTTTTCTTGCAATATTTCCCTATGTTTCTTTGTCCTGTTGGAAGTGTCATATTGTAGTTGCAAGCAGTGATTTTGTTCCTTGTTGCAGAGAACTCTACGGAGAATTTCCAAACCATAATGCAGCAAACAAGATCATTACATTTGCCTCTGAATGGTCCAACCTGTGCTCACATTTGAATGTGCTTCCAACAAATTGTTATTGATATTCCAGCGTGCCCCGCATGTATGTATCATCGGCTGGTTTACTCTGTGCCTCTCATTTTAATCGTCTCCCTAAAATTCTAAATTTCTTTAACAGCACTTCTCTAAGCGATATCTTTTGTCAGCTTTTATTAATGAACTTAGAATTTAACACGAAAAGATGTTAATGATGTCTTCACATTTCGTTTTTCAGACACTTATAACTTTCTAATCTCCGCCAGGAAACATATTATAAGCTCATCTTCCAAAGCTAATCAAACCGTTTGTTAAAACTTAATTTGGAAAACAGAAGCACTATTATTCCACGCCATTCTTTGCATTATAAATTTCAGAGACATTAACAAACGGCCACTAGACTTCCAACTATTTATCAAGTAACTATTCCATAAGGATGATAATGGGTCTGTTCTTAACTTGTTCTCAATGTTTCGCAGAATTCCAACACAGTTCCTTTTTGTGAGTAGCTATCGGTAAACAACATGGCTTACTGTGGAAATTAAAGGAAAGAAATAAACTTATAGAGTGGGTTTCTATTTGAGAGTAAAAACGCTGCGAATCGGTCTCAAGCATCATTGCTAATAATAAACTTGCTGCTACCTCTAGTTTGTGGACATGTCAAACATCAGTGGCGATTCCTCTCAGTTAGCTGATTTAGCGCCGCTTAACCAAGAATTTAAATGAATAAATGCTATGTATTTCATTTAAAATGTAATTAATGTAATTACGAAGATTAATTACAATAATTAATGACTTAAAAAATAAAAAAGCTCATAGATTGTTTAGCATACAAATTTGCGATAATTAATTCCCTACAATCTATTCAATTGTGCTTGACTGTATGCCGTTAGCATATCACAGCAAAATAAACGAAAGCGTTATCGCAACAAAATGCGATCAAAAATACGAGAAATTCGTTGAAATTTCAAAGTAAATAGTGATAACAACTTCGTTCCTAATTGAGCTAAAGCTTTATAATTTGGTGTGTGTGTTATTCTCTTATTATTGAGTATTCAGTAAACAAATTAAATGACTGCAGTGCCCCCTATATGCATTTTTATCTAATTTAGTCACCTTGAAATTTGGTACGTATACAACTCTAGGGCTACTAATATTGCGATGTAAAAATTGACCGCATGCAGCGCCTCTCAAACTGTATTTTTGTTACAACTTATCTCCTTATTCAGCTAGAGCTTCGAAATTTTTATTGTGTGCTGCTCTTTGGTAACTGAGTATTCAGCAGACAAATTGACCGACTGGAGCGCCGCGCCCCATAAATTGCATTTTTTCTAAGTTCCTGATTCAGGTAGAGCCTTAAAATTTGGTACGTATACAATTCTAGGGCTACTGATATTGCGATGTAAAAATTGACCCATTGTAGCGCTCTCTACCAGTTTTTTTTGTTGTAACTTCTCTCCTAATTGAGCTTGAGCTTTGAAATTTTGTGTGTGTGCTGATCTCTTTGAGCATTCAGTGCCATGAAATTTTGTACGTATATAACTCTTTGGCTACTGATATTCAGATATAAATATTGACCGACTGCAGCGCTCCTAGATATAGTTTTACTATAACTTCCCTTTTTATTAAGTAGTGCTATAAAATTTTGCTCGTACAATATTCTTAAATTACACTTATTCAACACAAAAATAAACTGATTGAAGCGTCTCTACAAACCTCTTTTCTATGTTGTTACTAATTGAAATTTGGACATGGTCTTTTACTGTTACGTTGTTTCTTATTGTTATTTGCAACTTTTTAAAAACATTGTCATTACGTTTATTTAGCGGTTTATTTACTTTGAACTACAGCAGAGCACGAAGCTAACCCTAAGATGAGGACCAGAAATCGCCACTATCAAACATACTACTTCCAACTGATGACTACAACAAGCACAAGGGGTTATGAGGACTCTCGGGAAATAAGCCATCAAAATTATAAAATGGATAGTTATCTCAAGCTCCCGTGCAAATTATATGTATACAAAAGAATTATTATTCTTATATGTACAAGATTAAAGTCGTTATTTCACTAAGCTATTTTGTGGATTTGAACCAAGCAAAATTAATAAGGGGCAAGAATTTTTTACAGTTAATATTATTTGTAGTTCATGTATCTTTTATGTCTTGATTGATTACACGCTTTATTGTGATTATTGTCTATTAAAACTTTACACTTTTATACTGACTTACACATTTTTTTTTCAGGCAGAAAGAGAATTCAGACGCGCCATGAAATGCATACACTTCATAAAATCCTAAATGTGAACCAAGACGGTGTTATATCATTTGATGATAATAGTTTATTGGCTAAAAGGTTAACTGATGTCAGTAATTTATCACCAGAAATGTCTGCAGAATTTCTCGAAGCTATGAAGGTAAATCTTACATTTTAAATAATTCACATACATAATATTATCATGTAGTTATATTTTTATTCTTTTGTTTTCATCCTCAGCTTGAGTAGAACAATGGGGCGAAATAAATCCTTACAATTTTGTTACTGCTGAACAATTTCTATCAGAATTGCATCACAAACTGAACGACAAAAATCTAGAAAAGAAAATTTTAAAGCAGTTGACATCGATCATACAGGTCATTTGAATTTGGATATGCTCAAATTAATTTTTATATTTTTGTATCTTTTGTTTATCCAATAGGATCCAGAAAAATTGTTATACGATTTATATTTTATTTAATATACACAAACAATTAAAAAAAAAAAAAAATAAACAAAATGTTTTATTTCATGCAAAGTTAGAATTAAACATTATTATCAGATTTGTTTTTTTTTTTTTCAAGTTTCACAAGTTGATAATGTTGTTGCTGGGAAGAAAATCGCTTTTGAGGTGCCATATCTCGCTAAGAGGAGATTTGACATCTTGATTTCGGTTGCAATGCTTGACAGAGCGAACGAAAACTTCCAAAAACTGCTTTAAAACGTCAGTAAATGGACTCTGGTGGTCGCTTTTGGCCAACAGATTATTTAATAATAAAGCAAGTTAAAGAACTGTCTATAAGAACTATCTTAAGCCTTCCTTTCACAAAGAAAGTGAGCTGATGGACCATGAATCACACGGATGATTCGGATTTTCAACAATTTCACGGTTCAATTTCCGAATCCTAAAATACTAGCGAAGTAAAAGCCGCTTAATCTTTTCGTGAGAAATAATGCTGTCCTAGTTGAATATTTCCACCATGTGATTTATATTTAATCAGCAGTAATATTAAGTCCTTGACCATCTCCATATACTGCATTGAAAACATTTTCCAATGACAGCAACTGGGTCATGTCTACTGCCGATGGTTTAGGGAGGCCACCTTCGTTCAAGTGATGTAACCAAGAATTTTCGTTTGCCGTGTCATCTTCTTAGTCTTGTTTCTTATTTTTTAACTGATGAGGATGACAAATGTAAAGGCCATCGCATGCCATTGGAAAATTCTTTTAAGATTTGCCGTCGATATTTGATATAATTCTGAATATCTTTCCTGTAAAAAAATATAAAAAAAAAACTCAAATACAAATAGCTTCGAACTGATTAATTTTATTTGACGAACCTGAGAAAGATTCCTCTTCTAACTTAAGGTCTGGCCTATCATCCATTGATACGTTACCACCCTCCGATAGAGCACCAATAGAACACATTCATTATGTTTTGGGGGAATCGTCTTAAACTTGCTGCTCTAACACAGTCATCAAATCTCCAGAAAACCATTGAGCAATTCTTTATTTTGTTTTGTTTGAACTCTTTTTGAACAGTCTGATTTTATTTAAGTTCTTTGCTTTCAAGGTGAACGGTAGGAACTGCATCTTCATTCAAAAAGCGCGCTGCTGAAAAACCTGCATGAGAATGTATGCACATAGGTTATTCTTTTCAACTTTCAATAAAGTTAGTAGCAACTTACCTAAATTAAATTGTATATTTTTCTTCAAATCATCTGTCAAGAAATGCAAACTGCAAATTCGGGCAATTTGGAAATTTGTTAAAACTTGTTTCAGTCGTAATTTTTTTTCTGTGTTATTATTGCACTCAAACACAGGACTTGCACCCCTTTTTTATAAATTTAATTTAATGGGAAAACAATAAATTTGTATCAAAATATCAATTCAAGTTTGCAAACTTACATCAGGGCAACAGTAAGTAAAAAAAATTGCTCCATATTATGTCACACCATTTTGACAGCCAAAAGTAAACATGCGCAGAGCCATATCTTTATTTTTTGTATCAAGCGTGTAGATGCAACAAACATGTTGTATGGGTTGTCTGTCGTAACTCTGAATCAATAAAAATTAAAGAATTCCATGCTACGAATTACTTCATGTTTAATTTGATCGAATCCTTTATGTTTTGCTGCTCTCCATTATGTCGTTGGTTCACATTTTATATTAATAGAAAGATTTCACATAATTTACAAGAAAATCACAATCAAATACTTGAAGCCGCAAGATAGAAAAATACACAAGAAATTTGAGGTTTGCTAAAAGCAAGAAGTTTCAAACAGTGTTCATAGACAAAGTGTATTACCGACAACTGTCTTTAAAATGGAATTTTTTTCTTCAGATCAAATAATAAAGTTCATAACACAATGGACATATTTTGAGCGCGACGCTTCTCGTATGTGGTTTAGGTACATGGGATATACCTCAAACAGAGAACACCTCCGTAGCTACGTTTGCTGACGACACTGCAAGTCTGTTTTAAAATCAAGCAACTCCTGCGAGCAACTCGTTTGTTTTTCACTCGTTCATTTGAGATTGTGGGAGAGAAACGTATGTGGTGACTGGGGAAGAGAATTTTCCTTTCAAAACAGCCTAAAGCGTTCTAATCCACCTTTAGTAATGTCCATGCTTCTGCACCATAAATAAGGACCGGGATGATAAGTAAAGGGTCGCTTAAGATGCTCGAGAGATGGCTTTGCTCTTCAGTTGCCTTCTAAGCCCAAAAAAACAGCGATTGGCAAGAGTTATTCTTCGTTGAATCTAGAACTGGTGTTATTCACTGGAAGCCTTATTTCTATACATACGTATAATAGCGAATGCATAGTCCTTATTATGGATAGATAAGCAAACTTATTTATAAAACTTTTTGTCGTGTAATAGAGGCATAATAAGCAATATGTGTTTGGAGGGTTGAATAGTGCCAACAACAGGGATGGTTTGGTATCGAAATGTCACATTGAGGAAAACAACTTAATGAAAAAAAAATATGGTTCGGAAGTGAACAAACACCAATATTACACAAGGCTTATATTTTACGCCTTTTTTGAGATAAGGATGCTTTTTTAAATTAATTTATTGAATTAAATAATACTACTAAATAATCCTTCAAAAAAATGGCATCTTAACCATATAAAGAAGTAAAATATGTGTTTTTATTGGTGTATGATGCTACGATGCTACGATGAAGAGTCACAGAGAATAGACGCAGATTTGTGACGTCCGAGGTCAGCTTTCTTTTGCAGTGTATTTAACTAAAATTGTTTTGCCAAGTACGCGAATTTGATTTGTTTAAGTAAATATCTATACGAAAAAAAAATTAAAACTTCAAATAATCGTTAAATATTTACAAAGAATTAAGTGATTTAAATCTATATTTATAAAATCGAATCAAGTTCAAATCTCTCCACTTCAAATACACAATGGGTTCCCGAGGCAGAAAACCACAACTACAGACACCTGTTACTGTTCCTACAAATACACCGACGAGGACCTCCACTTCAACACCTAACACACAAAAAGAAAACAAATCCAGCAGAGATGACGACTCTTGTCTCACACTTGCAACTCTCGAGGAGCGGTTAAACAAACATGCCGACATGATTATCAACCGCATAACGGACGAGATCTCTAAAATTCGTGGCGAGCTCTTTGCCAAACTAGAACAAACTGAACAAATTTGGTCAGAGAAGCTTAGCAAAGTAAATAACACGATAGCAGAGATTGTGCACCGAGTTGAATACATTGAAGCCAACTCAATCAATGCACTCACTCTTGACAACAAGTTGGTCTCAGTAAACAATGCAATTGCAGATGTTGAGCAGAGATCTAATCTCATCGTGAGTAATTCAACTGAAATGCGTGAGCTCAAATGTATGATGTCGTCATTGCAGCAGCAGATCGATGCAACCGAAAAAAAAGAGATCGCTGCCGATGCTGTTTTGTTTGGAGTTCCTTGTATACCAGAAGAAAATCTTACGTTACTCTTTAATCAGCTGTGTTTAACCGCCAATTGCAAACCACCAACACTGAAAAATATTTTTCGCTCTCGATACCCAAAAAGCCCAACTTCACCATCACCACCAATAATACTAAAATTCAACAATGGTAAGGAAAGGAACGCTCTGCTCAAGTGTATTTCTGTGTTCAGGAAACAACAACAAAGCCGTAAACTCTCACTGCGGGACCTGGGTATAGATTCTGACAATGCTTGTTTCATGAATGAAAGTCTTACTAAAAACACACGCACTCTGCTACACCATGCTATTCGCTTGAGGAACAATCACCAACTATATAGTGCTTACACAATGCAGGGATCTGTTTACATAAAACTAACAGCTGATGGAGAGAGTTTGGTTGTGAACAACGTTGAGTGCTTAGAAGCTGCCGTGACGTCAAATTAATTATGCTGTAAGCAATGATCATACACCGTAAAAAAAAAAAAAAAAATTTATTTGCATATGTTTTTCAACTATCTGTACGTAACTCTTTTGAAATGTTATATTCTAATTGTAATTGTTTTTTATAATCTTTTTTGTTTACTTCATCTTATAGTAACTTATATCTGTTATCTTTTTCATTTAGTTTTTGTTTTGTTTGTAACGATGTTTTGCCAAATATTTTTTGTTTTTTTAATGTTTGTTTACCAAATAACCATATTTATTTACACTTTAATCTCTTTTGCTTCTGATTCACTCTCATGGTACTGCTACCGCTACGTCTGTAGCTACGAAACTCGCGAGTGCAGCTAATAATACCAGGGGGTTCACTGGCAATAACATGAATACGAGCTTATATAATATGATTCGAGTTTTGCGAGCTCAATATAATGGATTAAGAGTATGTCATTTAAATGCGCAGAGTTTGACCAACAAATTAGGGGAATTCAGATACTTGTTTGTGGAGTCCAAAATAGATATTATTTCCATTTCTGAAACTTGGTTTCAACCAAATATACCTGATGATGTCTATCGTTTGCAGGGTTATAAGCTTTTTCGAGCTGATAGAATGTTCAGAGTTGGTGGAGGTTGTGCTTTGTATGTGCGTGATGGTGTAAGCTGCAAGTTTATTAGCAAATCGGATGACGGATGTCCTTTGGAATACTTATTCATTAATGTAAAATGTAGCTCTGACAACGTTTTGATTGGATCGGTTTACAGACCATACAACTACGTAAGCACTTTACCGTTGGTTACTTCGTTAGAGTCAATTACTTGCTTTTATTCTCATACATTATTATGTGGTGACTTTAATTGTAATTTGTTAGACAAGCGTTCATCCGAAAATTTTCTTAGCACTTTTGAGGCCCTCAATCTTAATTCCATAAACCTCTCTTCACCCACTCACTTCACCGATTCGTCTAGTTCCTTACTAGACTTATATTTAACTAGTGATGTCGAAAAGGTTTTGCTTTATAGTCAGCTTCGAGCACCCGGTTTTTCCAAACATAATTTGATCTTTACTTGCTTGGATATGGCTTTTCAGGTTGGACTACAAAGTTTTCAATACCGTGATTTTAAAAATATAAACATATCTAACCTGTTGCGTGACTTTAACAACATAGAGTGGAACTCAATATATCTTATGCCAAATGTAAACCAGCAGATTACCTTTTTAGAACATAACGTTAATTCTCTATTTGACTTGCATGTTCCAGTGAAAACCTGTCTCGTGAAACATAAGTCTCCACCTTGGCTGAATGGGGACATTTCTGCTGTGATGCCACGTAGAGATGCCGCCTACAGTCAATGGAGACGATACAGGGTTCAATATTTTCACCAAGCTTATTGCAGGCTTCGAAATCAAGTAGTCAGAATGATAAAATCAGCAAAAATGCGTTATTATGAAGAAAAAATTGGTACTTCGAATTGTAGCAAAAGCGTATGGAAAAGCCTGCGGGAATTCGGTATTGGGAAACAGTCCCAAGCGCTACCTGACGATATTGACTGTGATGCTCTCAACAAGAAATTCACTTCCATGCCCCAGTCCTCAAGTGAGGCAATCACAAGCAACTTATTGAGTGAAGATGAATCAACTCTTGTCAATAGCACTGTCAATTTTGTAAGACTAGAAGAGGAAGACGTTGTTTGCGCAATACTTTCGATAAAATCGAATGCTATTGGTCTCGACTTAATTATCCCCAAATTTATCAAGCTGTTACTTCCGTACTTACTGCGGTTAATAACTCACATATTTAACAGCATTCTGACAACCTCTGATTTTCCTTTAGAATGGAAGAAAGCTAAAATCATTCCCATTCCTAAGAAAACTACAGGTATTGTTACAGAGTACCGCCCAATAGCCATTCTACCGTTCCTTTCAAAGGTTTTTGAAAAAGCCATCTTTAAACAAATACAAAATTATCTGTCATCCAACAATTTGTTAAGTACCTGCCAGTCCGGTTTTCGGCCGCAACGGAGCTGCAAGTCCGCCTTACTTCTAGTAACCGATGAAATAAGAACTGCAATGGATAAGGATCACATATCACTTTTAACCCTCCTAGATTTTACAAAGGCTTTCGACACTGTCAACCATTCTATTTTATGCAAAAAGTTGCAAAATTTCTATGGATTTACTATAGAGTCAAGTAACTTGATCCTTTCGTATCTTAGTGGGAGACAACAATGTGTTATAGCAAATGGTCACGTATCCAGCTTGATGAATGTTCTGACCGGTGTGCCACAAGGGTCCATACTTGGACCAATCCTTTTTTCGCTATATATAAATGAACTTCCACTTATTATAAAGAACTGCCAAATTCATCTATATGCTGACGATGTGCAACTTTTGATAAATCGACCTCTACCAGCGAAAAATGAAGCAGTTGCTTTAATGAACGAGGATTTACTACTCATCTCACGATGGTCCCAGAAAAATTACCTATGCTTAAATCCCGCCAAGTCGAAAGCCTTACCCATCTATCGTAAAACGTTTGATGTGTCAACTTTAAGCCCATTGAAACTAGATGATAAAACCATTGATTATGTCAGCACCGCCAGAAATCTGGGAATGGTTTTCAATCGTACCCTAACATGGAATAACCATCTAAATAGTGCAATAGGAAAGGTTTATGGAAGCCTCCGTGTTCTCGTCACTCAAAGCCTCATTCCCAAAAAAACCAAACTCCTACTAGCAAAAACTCTTTTACTTCCTGTTTTACTGTATGGATGTGAAATTTTCTGTGACTTGGACTACGCGACCAGCAGCAAACTTAATGTTGTTTATAACAATATTGCCCGCTATGTTTATAATCTTCGACGATATGACCATGTTTCTTCCTTTTCTAAACAAATTTGCGGTTGTAGCCTGGATAGTTTATTGAAGTTTCGTTCACTTAGTTACCTGCATCTAATCATTCAAACCAAGCAACCGGATTATTTATACAGTAGGCTGAATTTCCCTCATTCAACAAGGTCTTTCGCTCTAATAATACCTGGATTTAAATATCTTATCACTCAGCGTCAATTTTTTATTCATGTTATACGCCTTTGGAACTCCCTGCCAATCGCGATGAGAGGTATCAGAAGCACAAGAAGATTTAAAAGTTTAGTTTTCACTTATTTGGCAAATCATTGAAAGTTTTGAAAGTAGGGAATATATATATAATGTACATAGAAGCATTAGTTTTAAATTATTAAAGTAATTGTTTTTAATTCTTAAATTAATATAAAGGCTTACAACAAATTATAAGACATATGTCCTACTTTGTAAGTGATTTTGAAATTAATAAATACAAATACAAATATGATTAACTTGGAAGCAACTGTAAATGATAATAATTTTCTTGTTCTGATACTTTTTTGTAACCAAAATGGCCTGGGAATTTTTTTATAAATAAGCATTTTTTCATCAAAGAATAGGGAACGCATAATAGCTTTTTCACTGTGTAACTGTTCACCCGTGTAGATGAATAATAGGGAATTCTAACAAATAAGGCTGTTGATAGCGGAACATTGGTACGCAAAGTTTTTGGCCAGCTCAAAGTTATAGCTGTCTGTGGTGACGTTTTGTCCCAGACGTCCGTGTTGGGTGTTCTTTCTTATTGACAGCATATATTTGTATACAGTCACCAAATATAGCTGATTCACAATTAAGAAGATTAGAAAAATCCGATGTATACACATTGTACAACAGTGGCCCAAGAACTGAACCTTGGAGAACACCTACACTAAAACAAACTATGATGGAAACACCACTGTTTACAATATTTTCGTACTAGAATCGTTTACATTTTGGTTAGGTTTGTGAATACACAGCTTGCACAGAGATTTGATATTTAGGTTCATATCTTACAGCTGAAATATAATTTTAGTATAACAATTGGACATTTTTTGCTATTAAATTACATTTGAAGGAAAACTACGTAAAAACCTTCATTTTACATTGAGCAACACAGAATCAAAAGCTTTCTCTATATCTATCAATATCATTCCTGTTGACTTTCCTTGTGTGCGATGATCTATAACATTGATTTTATCTGATGAGATGTGCTGTGAAAGCGTCTCAAACCCAATTGTTCTTCAGGATAAATATTTTCATTGAAAAAAATGTTTAAAATGTGTTCCTTTATTACTTTTTCGTAAATTTTGTTAATGTTTCTAAGTAAACTTATTGGTCTGTAACTTGCAGATATATCTGACGATTTACCTGTTTTAAGTAAAGGCACAACCTTCCCTTTTTTTCCCGGCAATAACAAAATACTGACATTTCAGGCTTGGATTAAAAATGAATGTTAAAAATTTGATTTCAACTGGTGGTAGATGTTTTGGTGAACATTTTTTCTTTGATCAAGCCCTCCCACTTTGCGTTTATCAAGGATGTCAACAATATGTTTAATGGTTTCATCCACGACGAATGCATTTATTGGTGTCACGACTAAAGCGTCTAAATTTCGCATTGTATTTTCCACTAGATCATTTGTTTCTTAATAACGACTCAAAGGATCTTAACGAAATTGATTACCTAAGAAGGACTACATAGCTGAATGATAATGGTGTACTACATTTTTCATAGCTTATAAAAAAAATTAATTAATTCAAAAAAAGACAAATAGATTAACGACAAGACACATCAATAGGGGTGTGTTAGAATATTTCTAGAACTATCAGCCCTATCACAGAGTCCTTAGTAAAAAAGTTCCAAACCAAATCTTTAAAATTACATCACAAGCCCCGGACGGAACTCTATTCTACTCCTACTTTCAAAATGTCAATCAAGATATTAAATAGTTATCCTTCATTTGTATCATTTTTAAGTTTGTGAATTTAATTTATTTTGTTTTGTTTCGCAAAACAATGGATTAAGTCATGTATTGGAGTCATCAAAACATATGAGGAGAATTTTTCCTTTATTTTAAATATAATAAATATAATATAGTATGATTTATATTAAGTAGTCTAAGAAAGTTTTCTGTAACTTAAAGATGGTTAAAAAAATATGTAAATAAATAAATATTTTTGTGTGTTGTCTTTATTCGCGGGGGTTTATATTGACTACGATAACAAAATCTGTTTATATAGAAATCAGTCAATCTTTCTATTCATTCGGAGGCTAGTGATACAAAATTTCCCGGAATCCTAATTTCGTAGCAAGATTTTTAGTACGTCGGGAGTTGTGATACTTTTATCGGGGTTTGTAGTACCATTGAGTTTATACACATAGAGGAATCAAGATGGTTTCGAACTCAAGTAATTATTATTGCCCTAATTCCCTGTAACGAAAATTACTCAAACCGTACCAAACGAAATTCTTCTGCATACATTGTATTTGTTTTTCTTTATTTCTCTTGCCTTTTAACTCAAGAATAATTGCTACAATAGCAAACAAGTCGATAGTAACGACATCCACCGAGCAGTATTTGAAACTTACACATGATTTTTCTATGTATATAGACTCAATGGTAGTACGAATCTATTACGACGCGTTGCCTGTGATAAGGCTGATAATAGTACATTCTATTCGTTATGTTTTGTAAGACAACATACCAATGTGTTTATTCGATAACTCGATAACATGTGAAAGTTACTCACATACTCACTGCACCGTAATTCGGCCCCTGCTCTTAAATAATATGAATGCATTCTGAAAAATCGGTTTGTTTTTGGACCTGGATTTCACGTCAGGCAATGCCAAAAAAACTACTTGTCCACAAATGCATTACAAAATGTTAACGAAACTACAACGGACAAATTTGTGTTGAGTTTCGTGACATATAGATTTAGATTTAGATTTATTTCATCAATCAGAGCATATTATAAACTCTTACAGACTAATATACATAGGTAGGAAGATATAATTACTGTAAATGGGCTTACATAATTTATACAAGCAAAAAACAAAAAAAGAGAACATAAATCAATAATATGACAAATTAAGTTATTAAATATATTTAAATTTTGTTTAATATAACTGAGTTTCTCTCGTGCAAACCATATAAAAATCAACTCTAGAGCAAATAGAGTTTGCTTCTCTGATGCAACGGGTGATGGGTTCATTTCGACCGTAGTTTGTAAAATGAAACTGCTCATAAATTAAAAATCGTTCGCGTGTAACTCTTAAAGGTGCATTGCCCTCGTAGACTAAAGCAGCTAATGGAGGACATTTAATATGATTGGTCATAATATCTCTGATCAACATAATTGAAAAGTATTTACGTCGAGTTTCAAGCGTTTTTAATCCGAACAAAAGACATCTGGTTTTATAAGAAGGTGTGACTATTCTCCAATTTAACTTAAAAAAAACGTAGCGTGTAAAATTTCTTTGAATTTTTTCTATTCTCTGCGATGAGTTAGCATAATAAGGATTCCAAACTGTACAGCAATACTCAAGCACAGATCTAACTAGAGAATTATAAACTGATAGTAGAGTATATGAATCGTTAAATTCTTTGGTATTCCTTTTAATGAAACCTAGCATCTGGTTGGCTTTATTAACCATAAAATCATAATGTGGAAGAAACGATAGATTAACATCCAGAATAACTCCTAAATCTTTTTTCTGGGTTACTCTTGCCAGCTTTGTATTTTCGATACTGTAGTCGAAGAAAGTTGGATTACGAATCCTAAAACAAGACAATATTTGGCATTTAGCAATATTTAAGTGAAGATGGTTGATATCACACCAATTAGCCAAACTCTCCAAATCCTCTAGCAGAAGGCTACAGTCGGATTCGCAAGCAATCCTTCGGTAAAGCTTAAGATCATCCGCAAAAAGAAGACAATGTGAATGCTTGAAAAAAGTAGGTATGTCATTGACAAAAAGTAGAAAAAGTAACGGGCCTAAATGGCTACCTTGTGGAACACCCGAAGGAATAAGAATATCTTCAGAGTTGAAATTTTGAATTTTCACAATTTGGATTCTTTCAGTTAAGTAAGACTCCAACCACTTTAAAAGAGATGAATTGAAACCAAAAGAAGAAAGTTTATTGACCAGAATTTTATGATTAACTCTGTCAAAAGCTTTCGCAAAGTCGGTAAAAATAATGTCCGTTTGGAAGCCTTTTTCCATATTATTTATTATGGCATTCGCCATTATCGTTAGGTTAGTTGCTGTTGATTTACCAGCTACAAACCCATGTTGAAAAACTGAAATTTTATCTTGAATAAGTTTTGAAATTCTGTTATAAACTACTTTTTCAAAAAGTTTAGGTATGGCAGATAACTTACAAATTGGCCTATAGTTTGTGACTTCCTGTTTAGAACCCGATTTAAAAATTGGTGATAAGAATGAAATTTTCCAAGTTTTCAAAAAATGACCCTCAGACAAAGATAGATTAAAAATTCGTGTTAGAGGCTGAGATAAGGCAATCGCACATTTTTTTAAAAGAATAGGTGGAATTTCATCTGGGCCTCCTTTCTTGTTCAAATCTAAGCCTACCAATGCTTCTTCCACTTCCGCTTGGAAAAGGTCAATAGAGCCAATGTCAACACATTTGGTTAAGTTTGGAAGGTCTGAATGTGAAACATATTCAGATGAATAAACTGATTTAAAATATTTCGCAAATAAGTTGCAAATTACGGGAACTTCACTGGTAGTTGTGTCGAGGTACTTCATACAGCTTGGAAGTCCGAAAGATTTTCTTTTGGTATTTAAAAATTTCCAAAAGCCTTTACTATCTTTTTTTAGATCATTTTCTATCGAAAGAATGTAGTTACGATACAGAAACTTGCCCAAATAGTCAAATTTACGTTGGCAGACTAAATAATTTGTACGAAAATCTAGATTTTCTAGGTACATACTTTTCAACTGCGTTTTTCAAAATATTTGTAAAAATAGAGTAAATATTTTCTAAATCAAAATCTTGAAATATATTAACCCACGAAATCATGAAAAGTACTCGATCATTGCATCAAAGTTAGCCTTTTTAAAATTATAAACAATTATGTTACTAACATATTCATTTTTTAGATAACAATATAAAATAATATCTCCTTCAATTGCAAGATGATGGAGTGAATTTTTTATAATAGGTAACATAGATTTTTTTACTGAGATAAAAAATTCCTTGTCCACAAATACCAGATCCAAAATTCGATTAAAATTATTAAATTGATAGTTAATTTGAATTAAATCATACTGGCTTAAAAAATCAATAACTGATGACTCAATTTCACTTATTACATTAAAAGGAATTAAATGTTTATCGTCTAAATCTAGACTCCATTTGATGTCACCAAGGTTAAAATCACCAGCAAAAATAACATGTTGTTGTGTATTTAAATTATCCAAAACATTTTTAGAATTAAACAAATGTAAGTTATAGAGTTCTAAGGTGCTCCTTTGTGGAATATAACTAGCTAAAACAAACAAATCTGAATTACCTAAGTTTATACAGACAATAAGCTGGTCAACATCTTGGTTAGGAGAGGACAAGTTTGATTCTAACTCAATTTCCCTGCAAGGCAAACTAGCTCGAACCGCAATCAATACTCCACCTCCCCTTTCCATTCCAGTCTTTCGCTTACATCTGTCTTTTCTAAATACAGTATAGACATCTGAAAAAATTTCAGATGTTAAATGATTTTCTGATAACCATGTCTCAGTTATAATTATAATATCATATATACATGAAGAGAATGAAACATATACTGAGTCTAATTTAGTTCTTAACCCACCTACGTTTTGATAATAGAATGAAAGTTTCTTATTTGCAGAATGATGTGATGATGTTTTTCTTGATGAATTAAGAGATGAAATTAAAGATGTATTTATTGATAATGATCCAGCAAGTAGATCTGAAGTAGTTGCAGCAGCAGTAACTTCAGTGACAATATTAATGGATGAAGATGTATTGTTTACTTGAGTTTTGTTTTTATTTGATGGGTTTATAACTCTGTTGTTTACTTCACCTTCGAATTGTCGTCCTTCTTTGGAAAATTTACAAATTGTTTTATTTGCACATGAATAGGC
The DNA here is from genome assembly GCA_951217065.1 of Baccha elongata. NCBI lineage: Eukaryota > Metazoa > Arthropoda > Insecta > Diptera > Syrphidae > Baccha > Baccha elongata. The sequence continues at coordinate 15,337,209 of OX578274.1, read as the reverse complement.
CAAATTGATGGATCCAAGGCCGAATCGAAGAAGTTAGCAGGAATCCCTAGCTTGAAATTTACAAAGCGAAGTGAGTCAGTCAGTTTAGCATTTTTTTTAATTAGCTTTGTACAACGTAGATAGCTTTTAGGAATTTTTATTTTAGCTGCAGTATAATCCATAACATTTTCTTCTGTAACATTGCTGTCTAAACGAGAAAGATGCAAAAATCGCATCTTAGGAACGGATTGCAGTGTCAATTCACCATCAACTCAGCAGCAGTACCAAATATTTTTTTTTGACGATTATTATTTGTGTTTTTATTTCGCTTCGAGTTATTGATGAAAGTACCTTTTCTCATCGCGATTTCATTTGCGACGTTGGCAACACTGGTATCATTCTCGTCAACAACACCCACACCATCCAGCGACAAAGCAGAAGCACCTTCACCATGAGCTTTATAGTCTAATTACTTAAATTTAAATGTCCAAATTAACAACTAAACAAAACTTTTTGCCATCCTGTATAATCGTATGTGCCGTGGTCCAAAGGTTTTTTTTTTTTGTATATTCAGTTTTTATATTTCAATTTTCTTATAACTACTTACTTGCTAGACAAAAACCTTAACAACTAGCTTACATATTAACTTAACTAACTTACTGGCCCTATGCGAGCGCTCTAAATTATACCATAACCAACTTAAAATTATTGCCTTTCGGCGTACCTAGCTTAAATATTATCAAAATTCATTTATTACTTAAAAATAAGAAAATTATGAAAAAACTTATTATATGTATCATTTTTTTATTTTTTATAAAACTTAAAACTACACTTAAAACTACTTAAAATAACTTAAGACTAGAACAGCCACAGCAACGGTTTTTTTTCTTTTTAGTGCCACCATGATTGTTTTGTGCTAACCTACTTTTAAAGCCAAGGACACGCCTAAACCTGCGCAAGTCAAACCAAGGTAATACTCAATAAGTGAACTTTTATTATTATTTATTTTTTAAATTTTATTTGTTATTTTACATATGATTCAACCACCAGAACTGGCGATTTTGGTCCAATCTATCTATCTGGTCCCTTTCGGACACAGCCCTACTGAACCGAAGGCGCTCTGCTCCGCTTTCTGCGACGACGTCACGACCATAAAGGAGTCGCCTATCCACAGTTTTTCGGCCGACGTGGTAGATCAGCGGTACCGCCGAACTATCTTGTATCAGCCCTCGACTGTCTAAAAAGATGAAAGCGTCGGGTGGGATAAATCCGCTTAGACACACACTTTCGTAGTATTCATCTTTGGGGTAGTAAGCCCCGAAAATCAAGCCATTAGTTGAAGTCATCGCTCTTGCAATATGACCCCGAATCAGCTTGATTAAAAAATTATCTATTCTGTTTATGTTAGCCCTGTTGTATAGAACCTCGTTGGAATAATATTTTATGTACTCCGACTCTGGTGTTCTGTGCAATCCAAGGCAGTGTCTAAGACACTGCCTCTCAAATACCCGAATCTTTTCCATTTGAGATGGTGCAACATTAAACCACACAGGACATCCATAGGCAATCATCGGCCTGATTAAAGCCATGTAACAAATCACCTTCACCCTGCTATCAAGATGGCTGCTGTAAAACAGGCGTCTTGTCAGGGCAAAGGCTCCCCTAGCCCTGGTCAGAGCAGCATCTATATGTCTGTCGAAATACAGATATTGATCCAGCCAGATGCCAAGGTACTTCACGACACTTTTACTTGCCAGTGGCTGTCCAAGGGGTCCAACGATCACAAGTTTTCGCCAGTTCTTTCTCGTATCCGCAGAAGCTCTAGACAAAGGGGTTCTAAACAGAATAGTTTCGCATTTCTGAAAGTTGATTTTCAACTTCCAGTCATCGCAATATTGCTGAATCTTGTCGAAGTCACGCTGCAAAAGAATTTTGATAACTTCAACTTTTGGACCTGTTCTGTACGCTATTAGATCATCGGCATACGCAATTGCATGAGTTAGACTACTTATAAGATCGCTAGTGTAAATGTTGAAAAGAATCGGCGAGTTAACCGCTCCCTGCTGCAGACCATTTTTTATTTCAAATATTTTGGTAGACGTTACGCTGCCACTCTTGACAACAAACTTTCTACCGTTGAGCATATCATAAAGTATATACAATAATGATTTACTAATACCAAGTCTGGTCAGCTTTAGATACAGACCTTCTAACCATACGGTGTCGAAAGCTTTCTCCAAATCAACCAGACAGGCACCCGTGCACTGTTTTTTCGCATTGTTCCATTGAATTTCAGAAACAAGCTTAGACGCGGCATGAATAGTATCGTGTCCTGCCTTAAAGCCAAACTGTTTATCAGGAATAATATTTTTGTCCTCAGCCCATTTGAACAAAGCCCTATTGAGAACTTTTTCGAATACCTTACTGATACTCGGAAGGAGACTTATCGACCGTAGATTTGCCGGATTGGAGTTATCCTTCCCCTTTTTAGAGAGAGGATGTACCACTGCTGTCCTCGCACTGGATAATATGCATTATTCAGTGCGTTGTTAAACAATGTGGTGTAAATGTCGACTGCATCCGGAGGTAGATGTCGTAGTACAATATTGGATATACCATCTACTCCTGCCGACTTCTTTTTCTTCAATGAATCGAAAACGATCTGAAGTTCTAGCTTCGAAATTAACAGGGAATCAGACCCGTTTCGCTCGGCGATGATGGCGTTTGCCAAGTGTTCTTCATTGAACCCCAAAAAAGAGCGGTTCTCGGATCGCCATTGCGTTATATCATTTCGAAGGTCGGAGTGGTGACGCAGGGCTCTGCTTTCTAGTTCATGATTTGGGCGAATACTGGTATTCACCTTATACACTTGCTGAAAAACAGCCCCCACAGCCTCCACTTTTTCCTTAGGATCCTCGATAATGAAGAAATCATCATTAAAAACGGCATCCCCTGGATCTATGCCTGCGTTCAAAAGTAAGTTTTCGTTTTCAATCGTTTTCTGAAGCTTGAGACACGGAAGGTCATTTTGATCTTTCCGTCTGAAAATTTTATTAATTTTAGGAAACATACTTGGGTCACTAGAGTTAATAGCCCGAATTCTATTATTCCAATAGGAATTAATAGTCAACCTATAATTCTGCTTTATTAATTGATTGATGTTTTTAATCGAAGACTTCAGAGTCCCAATCTCCGAATTATGTCTATCAGTGAACCGTCTGTACAAAAGTTTTAGTCTTGTAAGCAGTCCACTTTTTTGTCTATGTAGTGCGTCAATTGTCGCGTTTCGGTACTTGGCAGTTGCGTCTTGTTCTTTGTAACATGGAATAGTCGTACTCATTGTTTGTTTTATGGCCTCGTCCATTTGTAGTAGGTATCCGTCGATCTCTTCGTTTGTTAAATTTCTGTCATTAGGTGGAGATATGTTTTTTAAACGTAATTCTCTTGTCAAGGTGTTGGAAAAGCGTGACCATCGCATTTTACTGTAGTTGTAAGTATGCTCAGGCACATACTCCTCTAACTCCACGAGTTCGTTTGGAAGTTGAATCACAGCAAAAAGTCCGTTGTGGTCACTGTCGTAGTCAATCGTTTGTAAACAGTTTTTTGTATCTTGAGTCACTGTATCAGTAATTGTCAGTCTTGAGTCAATTAGCAGTAGGTCCAGAAATGCACCGCTTCTTGGAAATGACGGCCTATCTGTAGCAAAAAGATCGATTCTATACTCAATATTGTACCGACCCATCCAATTAAATAGATGGTTCCCTCTAGGATTTTGTATTTGATTTCCCCAATCTTCATGTTTGGCGTTCCAATCACCGGCCATGAGATAAAAGTTCTCCTCCAAATTCAATCTAAGGCATTCAAAAAGTTTTTCGAGTTCTGCTGTAAAATTAGCTGGCTGAGGTGCTTCTGGTGCGTACACCGCGATTACATACATTCGTTTCCCCTGGTGGAGAGGAATGCATATGATGCATTCTTCTAGCAACCCGAACCTGCGCACTTCATTCTTATAAATTACTTTATGACTAATGCTCTTTCGTACAAAGATTGCGACCCCACCCCCTTGTGAGGAGTTTGGCCGGTCCCTTCTTACGATATTGTAGTTATTATGAGTCAGTTTGTGCTTCTGATTTAGCTTAGTTTCGCTAGCCAAAAGCACATCAGGACTTTGATCTTGCAAGAGGTGAAAGAGATTTGCTCTTCGTTCGGTCCTAATCAGTGAATTTACATTCACAGCGAGGACTTTAAAGGGTCTATCTGGCAGCGCGCCTTTAACCGTTAAGCGTTAAGCTCGGCAGAATAGAGTAGAGATGATCCACTCTAGTTGCCTGCTCCCGGATCTCTTTTTGAAGACCTGTTAACTGACCCTGAATGGCCAGCAACACAGTCATTAGATCCGCCTCTTTCGCCGGCGCCTTAGGCACGGGGACCTGTTTGGCTACCATTGGTTGAGGCTGTACCGTTCTTTCCCTTCCAGACGCCATTTGGGCGTAAGAAATCTGGACGTTGACGGGCTTTGGGAGAGGACGGGCTGGTGTTCGTTTCTCCTCTACTATTTGCTTTGAGACTATTTTGTTTTTTTTCATGTCCTGAAACTTTGGACATCCCCGATAGTTAGCAGGGTGTCCTCCGCTATGACAAAGTACGCATTTAAGCTGGGTTCTGTCGATAACCCGTTCCTGCCCTAGTTTGCGTTCCCCTGACTTGTGGTTCTCTCCACACTTTACGCATCGTGACAGCATTTCGCAGTTCGCTGCGGCGTGGCCGAACCTTTGGCAGCGCATGCATTGAAGCATGTCACCGCGCCTTTTTAATTTATCCCAAGTTACAACCTGGTAGTCTAGGACGGAAATACTCCTTAGTCTATCCAGTTTGCTTTTGGGTGAGAGCTGGACCAGGAAGAACGGTAGTTTCCGCATCTCCCGTCTGGCCTTTACTGTGGTAAATGGCTTGACTCCGATAAAGTCGAGATCGTCGTTCGCCATTTTGCGGAGTTCAGCCAAGAGTGCCTGTGGTTCCGTTGAGGAATCTATGCCCTTCAAGAGGACCGTTTGGAGTTTGTCTTCTTTTGGCGTAAAGCTAAAAAATTCTGTGGTTGAATCTTTAAGAAGACTTCTTATTTTTGTATGCTGTTCAACTGTGAAGCAGTGTATAGCATGCCTATCTGCGCTTAATCTTTTAATTGTAAAATTATTGCCTATGGCTGACTTACACAGATTTATTGTATCCTGTAGCTCCATTTTGTAGGTGTTGTCCAAAGGTTCTACATACATAGTATTCATTTGAACCTAGTAGAACTAGGATACTTAAATTTATTACTTCCCATTTAACTATAAATATGCTAATTAAGGAACCTATGCCACAAGTTCATAATTTTTTTTAATTATGTGGATAATAGCTGCAACCAGAAAGTCAAGAAAAAAGTGATAACTTAAGGTTCTGATACTAAGTGGCTTTTACAATGACAACAGTCCTTAATTCCGCGTTTGAGATGACTTTTATACCTTTGTCCTACTATAATGTGTTTTAACCCTTACCATTCTAGTTATTTATTTTTTTGTTTGCGGTTTAACTTTTTTTAATTTAGTAATATACTGGCGACAGGTAACATTGAATTAGCATTAAGAACACCATTTTGTTTAAACTTAATTCCGATGTCCGTAATGTTTTCAAGGTTTTTTTTATAGTGTTTGTCTTTATTTAAAATGATATTATGCTTGCGTTCGTGTGCACAACTATTGTGGTTCGCATACTTTACTGCTGTTGTAGTAATTCCATATTAAAATACAACTGATCAACCATATGGCTGCGGCGGGGAAATAAATCTGAAGATATCCTAAAATTTCAAGTATACTAGTGAAGCCAAGGGAGGATTGGCAAACAGCTGACTACGAATATGACGTGTTTGTGTGTCTTTTGACACCTATCCGGTTTTGGTCGTTCACAAACTCATACGATGCAGACGTATCTAAAAAGCAATTTTGCTGTGCACCCGAACGTGCTATGTAAACGTTAACAATTAATAGTTGTGCTCCGCGCGACCGCGCAGGATCGCTTTTAATAGGGAATTTTACAATATTGTCAAAAAATAAATTATAGCTCACACTACGCGGATGACAGATTGAAATTATGTATCGCTCTTTTTTCAAACTGTCAAACTCAATATCTTGTAAAAGAATTTTGTAAATAATATTTTTTTTTCCTGTCAAATTTTAAATGGCGGCGCAAAATCGTATCGTCACCTCCATGTGGTGCCCGCTGGATAGCCGAAAGGTGAACTAACGACGAACGTGGATCCACTGGATCCAGAGCTGTTTCACCTAAATTATCTTTTCAGGAACTAGGAGAAAAATATCACTCTGAATGTACCAGCTCAACATTAAATCCAAGAGCGTCTGACACAAATTGTGCGGCACACTGGTCAGCGTCTGATCCCAGAGGGACGGCTGAATATAAAACTGTGAATAGAATTAACTGAACTATTTATAGCAAAAAGCAAAGTAAAACATGTATTTATGGCAATGAACAAAACAAACAGATTAAATACCCCAGGTGGCACTCCAGCAAAACTGGAAAATCCACTCTCTAATGAGATCGGTCCTACGGATTCTGGGGAGGACCAATTATTGCATAAAAAAATTAGATAGGAGTACAAGAACACCGAAAACTCCGCTAAAAACGCTAAGGGTTAATTCACCTTTAACTCAGACAACTACAAATGATGTAATAATCATTAACGAAAATGGAACCAATAACTATGAAAAGATCGACAAAATCGACGATATAGATCAAGAGAGTTCTAGAGAAAAGTGCCAAGTTGAATCCAAACACTACTTTGATGAATGGCAAATAGAAATAAAAGCTAGAAAAAAACTTGAAGTTTTAGTTCAGAATCTTCAACAACAGGTCAAAAAACTCGAAGAGAAAATTTCCTTGCTAGACGAGGAAAAGTCGGAGTCTACAATACAGACAAATGCAAACAAATCTGCAACTGTATATCAAACTGATGAAGAAGAACTTTTGATTGAAACCGAAAGTAAAAGAAAGAGGCGTAATGCTAAAAAAAGAAAAGCGGAAGGTAGCCCTGAGATTGATCCCATTAATCACAAAAGTTCTCCAACCGAAAATAAAAAACAATTGAGTACATTAAAACAAAAAGTAAAAGATGTGCCAGCTAATGTGCGAGCAGAATCTAACTCTAGAGGCAATAGAAAAGCATTTCCACCTCCAATTATGATCTCTGGATTGCCAATATTTGGAAATTTGAAGAAAATAATTGAGAATGCAACAAAAAAAGAGTGTAAATACACATCTTACAATAAAAACAATTGGAAAGTCACTGTCGAAGACGCCGATGAGTATAGATTTGTCACTGAAGAACTAAGCTAGCACGAATTTCAGTGGCACTCTTACGAGAACAAAGCTACAAGAGCCGTAAAAGTAGTGGCCAGAGGCCTCCATTCTTCATGCTGTGCTGAAGAAATAGTTGAGGACCTTGTTCAAAAAGGCTTTCAAGCAGTTGATGCAGTCAATCTTTTTAAGAATGAAACAACGAAAGACTCCTCTGGGGAAACCAAGACAAGAAAAAGATCTCTTCCTTTATTCATGCTCACTTTTGACAACAAAGAAAGTCTCGAAAAGATCTATAATATTAGATCGATTATGGGCATAATTGTTAAAATTGAACCCTTGCGAAAGCCGAAGATTGTTCCACAATGCAAACGTTGCCAGGCGTTTGGTCACACTCAAAAATACTGCAACCATGAGTTTGCTTGTGTAAAGTGTGGAGGAAAACATGCAACGAAAAGCTGTACAGTGAGCAAAGAAGTTAAAGCAAAATGTGTGAACTGCCAAGGTAATCACCCTGCTAGTTATAGAGGATGTCCTGTTGCTAAAAAATTTCAAGAATATAAAGGCAGTAATTTAAGAAAAAACACGTCTGCTGGAAAAAAACTTAGGAACGCAGAAAAAGTAAAAATAGCTGTGGAAAATAAAACTAAGAGAGAGCCCTCTAAGGAAGTTACCCAAAGCAGAACTGTTGAAAAAACATACTCGACTATAGTAAAAAATGCACGGAAAAATGAAGAAACTTCCGTAAAAGAAATGCTGCAACTTATTCTCAAAAGGATCGACCAACAGGATTTAACCATCAAACAGCTAAGCGAAGAAGTCGCTCTTAAAAAACAATGATGGACAGAACACTTAAAATTGCTACTTGGAATGCAAACGGCCTTTTGCAACATGCATCCGAATTAAACATTATTTTAGACGTAGAGAATGTAGACATTTGTCTCGTGTCTGAAACACACTTTGCCACTGGACAAAGTTTTGAGAACAAAATGCCAAACTATACCTGCTATCACGCTCCGCATCCAGCTGACAAAGCTAGAGGAGGATCGGCAATACTAATAAAAAAGTGTTTGGTACATCATGAGGAAGCCGGGTTAATAAATGAAAATATGCAAGTGGCAACAATCAGTATAGGCATGAAAAAGAAAGAGTTTAAAATAGCTGCAATATACTGTCCACCGAGGCGCTCTCCAACAGAAGAAGAATATAAAGAACTCCTTAATTCGCTTGGAAATAACTTTATTGTTGGTGGTGACTTCAATGCTAAACATACCTAATGGGGATCTAGCCTCATAAATACAAAAGGTAAACGACTTTATCTAGCAGGTCGCAAACACAAATGTGAATTCTTTTCCTCTGGAACGCCAACTTACTGGCCATCTGATCCTAACAAAATACCAGACCTTATAGACTTTTTCGTGGCCAAAGGTATAAAGCGAAATCATGTAAGTGTTACGATCTTTCATCAGATCATACTCCAGCTATTTTATCACTGAGTGAAGTAGAAATAAAAGAAAAAAGTAATCCAAAGCTCGTGAATAAAAGAACAAATTGGGAGGAATTTAAAGTAAAACTGGAAAGTTTTATTGACCTTAGATCCCCAATGGATACTAGTGAACAAATTGACCACGAAGTTGAACAATTTATTGCTGATGTGCAACAGGCTGCAGAAGAAAGCACGCCAACTATTTTGAACAGAAGAGAAACAGAAATAAAATACCCTGTAGAAATAACAGAGTTAATATTGGAAAAAAGAAGGGCTCGAAGAAAATGGCAAACTTCGAGATTTCCGGGCGATAAGAGAGTATTTAATCGACTAAATAACGAATTGAAAAAAAGAATCTATGAATTCAAAAATGATTCACTTAGCAGTTTTCTTGAAAGTTTGACGACGGATGCTTCTACTGATTACTCACTGTGGAAAGCTACCAAACGTCTGAATAGACCGCAACAACAAAATCCGCCCATCAAAGCACAAGACGGAAAATGGACTGCAAATGCGAAACAAAAAGCTGACCTCTTCGCAGATCATCTCTCGAATGTCTTTAAGCCGTTTCCACAAAGTGCAGGGGCAAATAACTTACAATTTGTTAATAAAAATGATGACTTAGAAATTCCCTTAGTAAGGCTCAAAGAAGTAAAAAGCATGTGCCATCACAAGTTAACAAATAAAAAATCACCCGGGTATGATCTAATTACGGCTCAGGTCTTGAAAGAAATGCCAACAATAGCCTTCAAAAAATTCCAATACATAATAAATGTATGCCTTAAGCTCCGTTATGTTCCACATCATTGGAAAATTGCAGAAGTCATTGTTATACCAAAGCAAGGTAAGCCACCAACCGAAGTTACATCTTACAGACCAATATCGCTTATACCAATTATGGCAAAAGTTTTCGAAAAACTGCTTTTAAATAGACTAAGCAAAATAATAGAAGAACGAAAACTAATACCAAATCATCAGTTTGGATTTAGAAACAAACATTCCACGATAGACCAAGTACATCGAATTACGGATGTTGTTGAAAAAGCACTTGAAGAAAAACAAGTATGTTCCGCTCTATCTCTAGATGTTGCTCAAGCCTTTGACAAGGTTTGGCATTTGGGGCTCGAGTAAAAACTGCACAGGGACCTTCCCAGGCAGTTCTATGAAATACTCAAATCATATATTACCGACCGACTTTTTAGAGTACGGTACGAGCAAGAGTATTCGGAACTTAAGAAAATCGAAGCCGGCGTACCACAAGGAAGTGTCTTAGGACCAACCCTGTATTTGTTGTATACAAGGGATATTCCAGTGGACAACAATGCGATCATGGCCACTTTTGCAGATGATACTGCGATATTAGTGTCAGATAAATGCGTTGTAAAGGCAACAGAAAAACTGCAATATGCAGTCGACAAGATAAGAGAATGGACGCAACAGTGGCGTATCAGACTCAATGAAACAAAATCAACGCATATAAACTTTACCAATAAAAAGATTAATAATGTTCCACTTTTTATTAATAGTAAAGTAGTACCTTACTCCAATACGGCCAAATACCTTGGGATGACTTTGGATGCAATGCTAAAATGGAAAGAGCACATCAAGAAAAAAAGGGAAGAACTTAACTTAAAATATAGAAAAATTTACTGGTTACTGGGAAAAACCTCTGCCCTATCAATTGAAAACATATTAATGTTGTATAAGCAGGTATTAAAACCTGTTTGGACGAATGGCATCCAACTTTGGGGTTGTACAAAGAAAACAAATGCGGAAACCATCCAAACATTCCAAAACAAAGTCCTTCGTGGAATAGTAAACGCCCCTTGGTATATAAGAAACAGCGATTTACATCGTGACCTTCAAGTAGAAATGGTTACAGAAGTAATTAGAAAACACGCTGTATCACACAATCAGCGACTGCTTAGTCACACTAACTCCGAAATGGAGACAGTCTTAAATGTACGTACCAATGTTCGGAGACTAAGAAGAACCAAGCCTCATGAGCTGATGGTCTAAAAGCGATGGGAAAGTATTAAATCATCAAACTTCCCAAAATGTGAACTAAAAATTGAGAAACTAAAATCATTTGTCGATCTTTTATAGATTGGTCATGATTCTAGGTGGTTTTAGTGCGGTAGAAGTCCCACACTACTTGATACCGAATATTATCAAGTGTCTTTTGAAGATTTCCACCTACCGAAAGAAAAAAAAAAAAAAAAAAAAATTTTAAATTTCCGTGACTAAAAAGTTTAATAATACACTATTCACAATTTTCGCGCACAACATTAATATTTCCGCTCTTGTTTCAATCAATTTCTAACAATTATTAAAAAAAACATTCAGCTGTCATCCGCGAACTGCTGATTTTGACACTGCTATGCGAACGAGAAAGAGATATATCGTTGTTACCTAAGAAGCCCTATGGCGGATTTGTATTTTAATATTTTTAAAAGGGAACTGTAACGTCCTTTTTGAAAGACCAACAGTCATAATTTGAGAGATTCTGCAACTAATGGAAATCATTTTCATGTAACAATGGACAAAGCTGCCGTTTTAATGGAAGAAAGGAATACCAATTTTCACCCCTGTTGCCTTTTAAGTATGTAAAGTTATTGCTTTCAATAAGATTCACAGCGCATTTTATTTTTAACTAATCAAAACAAAATAGGGCCCACCTTGTTTTTGCTCTTGTATTTGAAAAAAAAACTAGTGATTTTTTTAATTTTTTTTTTCATTTGAGTAAAGGATTAAGAAATTGAGTATCCACATAGATAATAATCAAAATGGAATTTTGTTTTTATTTAAAATACACACAAAAATATAGAAAATTTAAACTTTACAAATCACTATTTTTACTTGCGAATATAGGTACTATAAGGCAAGTTATTGGTGAAAAAAAAAGTTTTGAGATAACAATCGAACATGACATTACGATGTTAGCGAAGTCGAAAAAATTGGTTGTCTATCTGTCAGTCTGTCTGGATTTTGTCATTCGAATCTGCAGCTTAAACGGTTGGGCCGATATTCTTTACACTTTGTGTATAGAGTTTTTAGGATTACCGTCAGGAGGGTTTTTCGAATTTTTGTTCTAGGTTACCAACGGTACCTGCCATATAACTGCATGTTGGTCTGTTTATTACTTCAATGATGTCTGTTTATTACTGTAAGATGTCTTTTTAGATACGTTGTTTCCCAAGCTGCAGTAGGGCTCAGGCCCCATGAGTGGTGTTTTGGCTCCTGCCTTTGCCAGAGCATCTGTCTCATCATTGCCTTGTGTAACAACATGTCCTGGTATCCAGTACAGGGTGACGTTGTTTTGTTTAGCTATTGCGTTTAGTTTTTCAACGCATTCCCATAGCAATTTGGAGCTCATAGCGTAGGTAGGTAAGAGTACAGCTTGACTATCTGACATTATCGAAACGTTTTGCTTGCCGTAAATTTTCCATATTTAGCTCTGCACATTTTCCTATGGTATTTATTTCTACTTTAAAAATGATACAAGACTGTCCCATCGGTCCAGAAAGTTTGGTTCCATCTCAGGATGTTCGGTCTGCATTCCCATGATTTCCCCACAAGAGGCAGTGTCCCTGTAAAAACGTTAGGTGTACTCAGGGCTCGAACTCAGACCTCCGGCGTGATAGTCCGACAAACAAACATCTACGCCATGGGGCACTACACCCAATAGCAATGCTTCTTCAAAAATTGTTTATGCTAAAATGCTTATGCAATGACCCTAACAACAGCGAAGAGTTTATCACTCTTGGAAAAAGAACAGAGAAGCCACTCAAAGAATAAGTCAACTAGACTTGAAAATATATCAAAATTTCTATTTGAAAAGACTCCAATGATACTAATGATCTTTCTGAAAGTCGAAGAAAGACATTTTGCAATTACAACAGTATATTTTCCAGGTATGGAGTTTAGATTCCAGGAAAGGCACTCTTCTTTTCGGCAGTTGCTGAAATTTTAGCATGAAAAATTTGGTCCAATTAAAAACTTACCAATTGTTTTTTTTTTTTTTTTTCAAAGACGTTTTCGATGCTAATAAAACACAACTATATTATTTATGAGCAAGATGTTAAACTTGCTCCGTGGTGCAACTCTACCTGTAAAAATATGACTCAAGGAATATTGAAAATGGGTGGGTAAAGATTGCAAATCCAATTTTATTTCGTGTGGTCAGACTGATGGGAAAATGATTTGGAAACATAACAACTCCACAATGGTTGGCGCATGCATTTCATTCCCAGGAATGATTTTGATATACCAATACCGCAAATACTACGATGCGATTGGCTTTTCACATCGTTATCATCATAGGACGAATTTGCATGTATATCGAAGGATATCAATATCCTTCATTGATTGGATTCGAAGGGGAAAAATCAATATAAACCTATAGGCCACAACCCTTATCTTCTTCTTCTTCTCCTTTTTCCGACGATGCTATATACGATCTCGAATGGGATCATATATTTCCCACTTCTCCACTTCACCTACTGATCTGTGTGTGGGGTTCGTCGGGTTGACCTCAGAAAATGTCGGCAAGCTTCCCGGTTATGGATTGTTCCATGTCTGAGGCCAACTGAATGCTGATGTCGCTGCATTTGTTTTTTCCAGGAATTTTTCGGCCTGCCTCTCTTCCGCGATTGTACTAGAATGTTGTATGAAAGTGCCTTTTGAACGGGATTCTCAGCGTCTCTTCTAAGTACGTGCCAGTACCAGCTGAGTTTGTCGTGCTGTATTTTATCGACGATGGTATCCTTAACGTGAAGACTTCTTCGGATCCTTTTACTTCGGATTCGATCTAGCTTTGTTACTCCTGCTGTCATGCGGAGCATCTTCATCTCAGTTGCCGTCAATTTGCTCTCATACTTTTTGTACATTGTCCAACATTGTGAACCATATGTAAGCGCTGGACGGACTGCTGATGTGTATAGTTTTCCTTTTAGCTTAGGGGGCATTTTTCGGTCACAGAAGATGGCAGAGTTCTCACGCCACTTCATCCACCCTACGCTTATGCGATGGTTGATGTCGTCATCACAGGATGCTTCGTTGTTGATCATAGATCCAAGATATTTAAACTTTTCGCACTTGGGAAGCACTGTTCCGTTCAAATAAATGTCCGGAATGGCCATGGTTGGATCAGAAAATGGACAGCATAGGTATTCTGTCTTTTTGGCGCTTATGCGGTATCCATTCCCCTCCAAAGCGTCCACCCACACATCGAGTGCTCGTTGCAAGGAAGAAGCATTTTCACTTATGATGGCTCCATCATCAGCAAAGAATAACTGAGTCACTTTAGGGTCTCTCACATTATCTTCGAGTAGATAATCAAGGACTGTTATAAAGAGCAAAGGACTCAGAACGCTTCCTTGGTGTACACCAACTTCTATTCTGAAATTCTGGGTTACTCCTGCAGTGCATCTGACCTTTGTTTTGACATGCTCGTACATATCCATGATGATCCGCACGTAGATTTCTGGAACTCCCCGTTGTCTAAGGGCCACCCATATCAGATCTCGTGGTTGTCGATCGAATGCTTTTTCAAAATCTACGAACACAGCATGCAAGTTACTTGAGGAATCGCGGTGTTTTTCCATTCTGATTCTTACACTCTGGATTGCATCTGTGGTTGATTTGCCCGAGACAAATCCACACTGGTCATTGGAAAGCCTTATTATTTTTCGCAAGCGGCCATCCAGTACACGCTCAACGATCTTCATAGTGTGTGACATCAGCTTGATTGAACGGTAATTATCGCAGTTTCGCGTATCACCCTTCCCCTTGTAAATTGGGAGAAGGTAACTTTCCCTCCATTGATTTGGCATTTGGCTACCGCTGATAAGTTTGGAGATGAGAACCGTGAGCCATCTTAGCCCGATGTTTCCCATCTTTTTCCAGAAATCAGACGGTAAACCGTCTGGCCCAATTGCTTTTCCCTTTTTGGAGTTTTTCACACAACCTTATATTACTTATATATATATATAGGAGACCTGCGCTTCCGAGGACCCTGGCAAAAAATTAGTGATTACTGCTGGTTGGTGTTTCTTAAACATTTATTTTAACTTGAACAATTTTCTTTTCTTTTATTTAACATTTAACTAGTTAATTCAATGAGTTCAAACATATCTCAACTTACATTTTGCCAAGTTATAGAAAAATCTGATAACCTATGGCTATGCTAAAGTTAGAACAATGACGAACGCTTCTCTGTAACCAGAAATTTTTAATGCGATAAACGTTCTGTCGTTTGTTCCTATTTCATATGGTTTTCCTGTCATTTGAAGTATTGGCATGAACATGAAGCGCTATTACCATCCAACCCGAAATAATTTCCTTGTCTATTTGTCGTTCTTTGCATTGTTCCATGACAGAGTTCTTTAAGAAATTTATGAAGCAGCAAGAAAATAATTACAACGTATGTCTACAATTATCACGCTTCATTTATTTGTGTTACTATAGCAGCGCTTTTCATTACAACTCTTTTAATTTGTAAGGATTCACGTTAAACTTTGTTTACCATTGCAAGAAAATAGAACCGAAACAATTGACATACAATTTTGCATTCATGTATGTATCTACGGTGGTGGTTTTATAAAATATAGACCTATTTAAGAAGTTAAGGATCATTTTATGTTTCTCTAAAATCTCAACTCATGTAAGAGTTAGACTAGTGTGAGCTTTTTATACATAAAACGGGTGTGACAAAACATTAAATCTTTTTGTAATAACCATTACAAATTAAACAGTGTAATTAAGTTCAATAATTATTTCTTTAGAACAAAGTAGACAAACAAAACGTACAGGGGCTTACAAAAATTGCTCCGGTCGTATTACATACCATAATAACAACGATTTTTGGATAAAAGCGGACTGGTCGTTTACTCACCCTTACTACAAAATGTCAAATATATTTCCTCTGATGACAGTTTGCACTAAATACTCGAAAATGTTCGAATTGGATTTGTAAAAGCCTGTGGAACAATCGTTTGTTCAGCCTTGGTTCAAGTTTGTAACAAACCGTTTTCGTCGGGAATACTGTGGTTTAATGTAGATTCAGACATGCAAAATAGATTCTTTTCTCATATGTACCTGTTACTGAAGCCAGAATCAGACTAAAGTCAAGAGTCAGTTATAGCCTATTGGTTCGAGGTTCAGCTATTTTTAGTTTCCAAATATGACTACTTAACTAGGTTGGATTCCGGTTCAAGTTTCGATTTGTAATATTAGTCAATTAAGTGCTTAAAACCGCTTTGAACAACAATTTGTCCGTCGAAATCGATGAGTTAAAAATTTGAAATAAGACCAAGGCCCGGTTCAAATATATTCATATTTCGCCTTAAAAATCTCTCAAAGTAAGTGTCGAAAATGTATTGCTTGCTGATGACAGCTAGTTCGAAAAGAATATTCCTGATATATCAAAATTGATTTTGTACAGATCTGTCAAACTAGAAAATTTCAAAGATATAAATTTCTGATGACAGCTCGTACTGCTTACTTACTTACTTACTTATGGTAGAGAGTGGTGCTCCTAGGCCTTGCCTAGTATGTTCCTCCACCATACTCGATCTCTAGCCTGCCGTCTCCAATCTCACACTCCAAGTAGTCAGAGATCTCTCTCTACCTGGTCGTCGCTCCATCGAAGAGGAGGTCTATACCTTGGCTTTTGACTCCCTCTGGTTTAGCGTTGAAGACTTTACGAGTTGGAGCGTTGATATCCGTTAGCTCTACATGGCCAATCCATCTTAGTCGTTGAATTTGAAAAACAAGCAAAACAAAAGCTTGGAATTACAATATTAATGCCGTCCCCTGTCTGGTAGTGTATGCGCATAATAAATAACAAGGTTAACCAAGGTGGTGTCATCTTCATCTATGCTTAATATATTCAAGAACAAGATGTCAGGCTAAAATATAAGTTGACCAGATATATTTTGACAGTTCATGGAACCGTCTTGACTCTTAAAACCTTTGCTCTTTTATTTCACAGATTATTCACTTGAAGATAAGGTGACGGACCCATAAGTGAATCAGTTCTTCATTGCTGATCATGGAGCAATCGTAAGTGAGAATCCATCAGCCTTGTATCCAGCACTTGTTGACGTTTGGAGGAGATGATGGTTTCGTAGTGCTCGATTCACCGAGAATATCGCCACTGTGTCTCAAATATCGCGGATAAGATTAAAAAAAATGACGTGCTATGCAATTTTCAATAACATTCTCGTCTTTTGCAGCGCGATTCGGTATAGAACTTGAAAATTTACCCTTTCAAAGAAAAAGACACACGTAGTTCATCAGATACATCACGCAAACTGTCAATTAAGTCGAAGCTACGCTCATGCTCTTCTTGAACCTCAACAACGGAATTAAATACAATTTGCGTTTCTGGTGCACTGATTCAACATATTTTTAAGGAAATGCCCCATTACGTCCACTCAAAGTCACTGCATAGTGAGCCATTTAAGTTGGAGGTGTCACAGGATCTTATTCTTTAAAGGATTCGACGAGTAACACGTTTACTATAGCTGGTGAGCAACAATTCATATGACCACAATCAACGTGATAAATCTGGACTAGAGTACATTTTGTTCCAGCAACGTGGTATCTATCATTATGTCAGTTGAAAGTAATAATTTTCTACATAAAAATAACTTTCTACAATCCTATACATTGTAATTTCATATTACAAACAACAAATATTTTGTTTAGTAATTCGACTTTTATCTTCATTGTCAATAATGAAATTCAAGCTGTTTGCCCCGCACATATGCTCTTCGTCGCCATCCATGTTCCGTAAGGATATTTGCATAACATCATATGAGTGTGCAGCGTATCCCAGAGGTTAATGCAAAACTTAAAATATTTTTAGATAATGTTCTAAAATTTGGTTTGTATTTTCTATCCAAGGTGAAATTTATCGACTCCACACACACAAGTTTCTCTACAAATTTATCCGTGGTTATTTTTGCAAACATGCAGAACACCACAAGGATGTGCTCAAGAAAAACAATATTCTTCTTCCGCCATCCGACCATTACGAAAAGACTCAACACGCATCAGGGAGAGGGTTTTTGGTTTCTTCAGACGGAGATTTAAATTTCCACCATCAGTAGAGATGTGATTAAGAGTTTGTAGAGCGAAAAAAAATATATTTTTAATTTGGCTAATTACAGAAGGTGTTACATGGTTTTACAATACACAGCATATGGCTACCCAAGATCCTGGTTTTGTCGGTTTACTTGTAATTCAATATATGCCGCCAACAGGTATCCATAGAGCTACTCTTTGTATTATGTTTTGCTGTGTCTGGCTCGTCTGGAGTTTCATAAAATCCACTGGCAGCTTCAATATATTTGGTCCTGAGTTCTTTTTTTTGTATAAGTAAACGCGAAATGTCATTTGTACCTGATGTGTTGTTATCATGGCGGCAAGGCATCATTTATGCAAACCAGAGTTTATACTTGTCTAGTCTTCACATAGACTCGTGTATACTCCTTTTATGCACACAGCGGCAAATGGCACATTATGAAATCTAATGGGTTTCATGAAGGATAATTGGCTAATTAGAATGAAAATCCGCTGACCATTATGGACTGCGGTACCTTTTTATGATGTCATTATGGTAGTTGTTTTGGGCAGGCACACTCATCGTGGAACATTTAAGTACACCTAACCATCAATGTGAGGTATAATGTTGCTCTTTTCTTGCTGAGGAATGAACTTTGTTGGAACATGCTTTGTAGATGGCAATATGATGACACATTGATTTCGTTAAACTCATTAAACTCCCCTTCCAAATCGGTTAAGTTTTATATAAAGTCGAAGAGGCGAAAACTTCATTAAACCTATCTGAAGAGAAACATTATCTACAAGAAAATGCCCTATAAAAACTTAACCCTCGTTTGGTTGAAGTATTTATGGGAAAACAAAGTTTTCTTATACGTCATACCCAATGTCCTATGTCTTAAACCATTATAAAATGGTTTGTTCAAGATCATCCTTGAATCACTCTTGAAAACAAAGTACTTGCTTTCTATTTTGCAAGCAAAACATAAGTAATCAAAATCGGGAGGAGGGCAACACAAAATCTCTTAGATTTCTGTTTGGTATTGTCCTCCGTGACCAAGCTTAATAATCCTTGTAAACCTTCCTTGCATGCAAGTAGGTGAGTGTTTGGAAAAAAGATAGATGGACTCAAAATAACTTACTGCAACATTCCAAGAAAATTCCACTGCCGGACTTCACATACTAAACTAATCCGTCTGTTGCGTTGGATTTAATGCACAATTTCGTCTGATCAAAGTATATTATGAGACCTTAAGAACATGGTGCTACTATGCTACTAGATAGATAGATTTGATTTATTATCTTATTCCAAGAGTACAATTTACAAAGGTTATTACAAAAAAATCCTTAAGCATGGCCGTCTGTCCGATTGACATTAGTTTACGGTAAATAGGTAATCTTCAATAATCAAATTAATTCATAAATAATAAAAGAAAAATATATAACCAATTGGAAAAGGGTTGCAAGTTGAAAACGCAACTCTCACAAAATCTGTTATTGATTTGAATAAATTAATGCAATAGTCGTCTGTAATAACTAACTGTTCATTGCACATGTTGCAAAATGTTGACAAGAATAAAGTTACCATTCGTGTTTGTTAGTGTATGTAAGTGTTGACTCTTGACAAGAACTATAACATTAAATATCCCCAAGAGGACATACAGGGAAATTGACCTCCAAACTCAAATAACGTAAATGTTCAAAGGTCCGGGCGCGGTGTCATCTTCAAAACTAATAAAACTTTATATTCAAAAAAAAACTTTTGAAATTATACGCTTAAGTTTCAGAATTAAGGCTTTTAAGCTCAGGAGACTACCAGACCCGGCCAGAGATACAATACAGATAACTATCCACTTCGCATAGTATGGTAACTCATCTCTATCTTAATCAAAGAAAATTTTTAATAATCATAATAAAAAATTCTTTGCGGGGTATTCCTCATGGTCTATGGTTGCTATGCGCAAAGAAATACCAACCTAATGAAAAATACCATCCATCAACTACCATCGCGGGGCCACCTTCCAAAGCCTTCAATATAACGACTGGTGATTTATTTAAGTTTGGGAGTGGTTCACAGGATAATGGAATATATCAAAAAAATGAATTCCCTTTCAGAGAACTTTGCTTATTAGTTTGTTTTGTTTCTTGATAATAAATTTTTACATCCTGAAAAATTAAGGATGTTTAATATTTTTACTTAGATTAAATAAGATTAGATTGTTTCTTTATTTTCAGTTGCTTAAAACTATTAACAAAAGTATATAATATTTCTATAAAGTTTACAAGCATGGCGTGTAAGCCGTCTGCCGGACTTCGGTGAGCGATGTGAAGTAAAAGGAGGCGTGCCATTTTATCAGCTATTTATAAAGTAAAACGTAATAAACGTTAATGATCTCAAAGTTTTGAAAAACATAAACAAATAAACTGTAGTCCCAGCCTTATATTATAAAGCTAAGGTCCTGCAACTTTTACTCTCAAACAATCCTTTTGTGAGCGTTTGAGTTGCTATCTCTGCAGGATTAAGAAAAAATTTGAATCCAGAGAGTTTGACACACTGACCAGTACAAAAACTTAAGTGTTAAATAAATAGGATCGGGGATGATATCAAGACATGCAGAAGAAAAAAACAGAATGCACCTCATGTTTTTTTCAGGGTACTGCCTCTTGGGAGGAATTGATGAATCCTCGAAATGAATTGTCATGAAAAGTACATATCGCCTTGATCGTTCGGATTTGACGAAAAATTTTAATTCCTCTCCAATCATGTTGAACTAACAACGCTCACAAAAGGATTCGTTGAGAGTGTAAGTCAATAGGCAAGGCATTGGTTCTTCGATGCTGTCGGTGCCACTAAATGTATTTATTTTTTTTATGTATTCATTTCTTAAGAATCATATTTTCTTGTAACATTGGAGTCAAATGACTCGCATCTTGAGTTCATTACGAAGAGCATTTAATTCCAAACGGTCTATTTTAAAATACAGTATAGAATTTTTTGCTTGGCTAAGATCAAGTGATGATATTATTCGTGCTTGTATGTCAGCTTTGCGTCAAAACCCAAACAGAAGCCCTCATATTGTTTAATAATAACGATTGAACGATCGATGTTTTGAATTAAGAATAGCAATTTTAACTTACGATTGAACAGAATATTCATCTTGAATTCATATATCAAGTGTTCGGTTCACCCACCAAGGTGGAGACGAAAAATTATTATACTTTAGCAAAGATGACAGATGAAGGTCCACTGTCAGGGATGTCACTTTAATGATCTGCGTTACGGATGACCCAAAACCATTGAAAGTGTGGGGAATCTTTTATAGCAAATTTTGTAAACTTTATAAATTGTACAAAAGAATTTTTTTGAAGAATCAATCGCTTTCGAGTTAGCACCTAACTAGTCCAAACAAAGCCGCAAACATATTTTGTTCTATCTTCGTTTCTGTCTTTTAGAATCATTTGTTGACTGGATTATAAGCAATCGCTAGCAACTTCGATTGCAACTTGACCCATTAATTTTCTCTATTTACAAAAGACTATCAAAGTAGCATCGTTAAATCGATTGAGTTTTTTTTTATGTACATCGACCTTATTTAAAAAAAAAATCAAGAGTTCATTATAATATTTTTTCAAAAGGTGACTTTTTAACTTTGAAAAAAAAAAAAAAGAAAACCGAGATGGCTTTTGAAAATGTTTTCAATTATTTTATCCCTTCGTCTTTGTCTAAAGAATTTTGTCATTGTTGCGGTTGTGGCGCTTTTGGTTTGAAATTGTTGCTTTCCATTGACGCATTCTACCAGACCGACCGCCACTGTTCGGCATTCACCACTGTAGTCGTCGTTAAGGGTTCAAATTTGACAAACTCCAAATTTGTTTCTTTAAATTATAAATAAGGGAAATATAATTATCACGAAAAAGGACAAGGGATGTTTCTAAAGTGTTTTAAGATTACGCAAGAAATACAAATTTTGTTCTCTTTAAACAAATGGGCTACATCAGTCCATGGGCGTGATATGCCCTATCTATCGGGCAATAATATTCACTTTAGATAAAGTTTTGACAGATTGATTGAGAATATTTGCCAAGTACACCACGTCTTTTGTAGAGTCTGTCTTGATAAATTAACGTGGCGAGTTATAGCGTTCAAAAACATGACGAAATAATTTAAAGCGACGAACCCCAGCAATTTCATCTTTGTCTTCCATGTCTGTATCAATATCTTCCTGTGGATTTTAATAGAAAAACTTGTTTTTATATGTATTATACTTTTTGTTCACGAATGATTTAATTGATTAAACAATGATTTAATTTAACTGGGAAGGGGGAACCAAAAGAGTTCTACTAATTAATTTAACAGAAAAAAAACTAACTAAAACAAAAAAATTACATTTGTGTTATAGTTATTATAAGTCGAGCCAAATCTAGGGTCACCAAATGTTACATATGTCATTCGATTTTTGACAACCTGCCCAGTATATTACCTTTAATATGTGTACTATGATCACGTAAAGCCTATTAATAGTCAAATACTCTGAACTGCTTTAAATTAGACATTACATTACATGTACGATGGGATGGAACGAACAGACGAATAAATATCTACTAATATGATTGTCACAAGGAACAGGTGCAGCGACTTTCGAATGCGAATTAGTCAATTACAGCACATTCTCTTATGGAAAAAAGCTGATTGACTTTTTGGTAAGTAAGGTATCAAAAGCACGCATTCAGAAGCTATACCCACTGTTGCCTGCAAGTACGTAAACTGTGTAGTTAAATCCAAGTTGGGACTGATAATATGGACCAAACCTTTCTGGAGCCTTTCAAACGATCATGATGAACAAAATGTCACTGTTAGACCGAAAGAACCATTCGAAATAGACTATGCCAGAAAACAACTCCCTCCATCTGGCCTTGAGGAAGTGAGGGCATCATTTAAAAACTCAAGCACAGTAGAATCGAATGCTTGCCAGCCGAAATGTTTAAGTGCGCTGATAACGTGCATGCAGCAAATTTTCGTTAAAATTTGGTTAGGTCTTAGTCCAAACTATCTCATAATTTTGTACCCAATCTTCTTCTCTTATATGTATTGATTATGAACATAACAAAACAGTGTCCTTAATACCGCATAAAAAATCTGCCGCAATAATACGCGCGTCTAAAATCATTCAGCGAGATAATACCCGCTGTTGCGTTAAGGTCGGAAAAAACCTCGAGACCTTCGATACCAATCACGATTTTATTTATTAGTGACCACGATTCTTCCTCATTGGACCTCTTCAGCCTTGTTTGAAACTTGGGTATTAACCTAAAAAGCAATATCTTACAGGTTCATTAGCTGAAATGAAACTTAAAAATATTTATGTTCAAAATAAATTCTTAAGTACTACTTTTTCTTCTGCATAAACTGATATTTAAGGGTTTATGTTGACCATGAATGTTATAAATAAAGTATCGTTTCATTAAATGACCTTCAAAGTTCTATACAAGTGTTAGCATATGCTAATGGCATTGATTGCTTCGGAAAAACAGGGCAAAATGTTCATTACGCATTTGTCAGCATTCAAGAGGGACCAGCAGAGTAGCAGCTACTTCTTACTTCGGATTTGTTGTAGCTGGCTGCCTATGAAAACAACTAAGTTACCAGACCTGACTTGAAACATATTAAAACCCTGCTCACCTCAGTGCTACTTTATTGTTCAGGGACTTGGAAATCGTCAAAGTCGAATGAGAAATTGCTTGATCTCTTTGAGCAAAAATTGTGTGATTTATTTATGCTCCAATTTGTGTCGATATCATGTGATGAACAAGGTTAAACAACAAGCTGTACGGTGACACGGGATTGCATGGTGTCGATCTAGCAATAAGAATTTGTATTCAATGACTCCGACCGTTGGGTTATGGAGCAAAAGAGCAACCCGTTGTTCGAAGTTTTTAATTCTCAATAGTTGAAGTTCGCTGAAAAAGAAAATAATACTGTTGTGTCATCGGGTCTTAACTACGACTGGCTAAAAGGAGAGATGATGGTTTAGTCACAGGGTCACCCCAGACCAGAATTTAACATAACAGAGATCTTTGTATATATCTTACTAAGTTTAGTATACGTTTAATTAAAATTGGGAAGCTAAGTGCACCCTTGAATCATAGAATATCATACAACAAGTATCTACCTGGCAAAGAAGTGCATAATCGTCCAATTAAATAAATTGTGATTTAAAACAAAATTCTATTTGGAAATGCAATAACAATAATCGTATCCATTAAACCCACTTACAGAGGATATTCATGATTCTATACACCGCATAGTTGGCATGGACATCAACCCACTACTCAAAAATAAAAGCATTTAAAATAAATGCTTCAGATATAAAAATAAGATGCATATTCTTCTCCTCTTCTATGTGCAATCAATATATAGAGAACCACCGATTCAAACATCGTTTTATCAATCCACATCAATTGAAAGTTAAAATAATCGTCCCATTTCAGCGATTACTTTCGAATTTGATGGATACCGCGCCAACATCCAACATCATCGTTACACACCACACATGCGGCGATTTCCATTCCAGTTCATTTTATTTTGATTTTTTCGGATGAATCCTGTGCGGCCACTACCGCATTGAGTAATGTTGGAGGGTCTTTTGGTGCGAGCAGCATAATATAAAAAATCTTATTTAAACAAACAAAACCGCACGCGATTAATGAAAAATATGTACACAAAAAAATGGCCTTCAAGTGGAGGTACATGTACTCATATCTCTACAACAATCCGGGCAAGAAGCGTTTGGTTTTTAATTGTTTTTTTTTTTAGTCAAGTGGATGGGATAAAAAGGATTTCTGGTAAATCTCTGAGTGCCTATTAAACAAATTAACAAGATTAATTTTAATTGGGAATTGGGATTCAACGTTCCGTTAACAATGTTGATGTGGTTACTATATGGTCAGACAATGACATTAACATCCACAAACATCGGTATATAGAATTTATTTGAATAGCACTATTAATAGGACGATAAATTAAATCTTCTTCAACTCAATTTATTGTTATTTCTAAATAATTTATCGGTCAAGGAAAAACTACTCGGTATAAAAGTTAGTCAGGTATCCCACTTCTTTTCTACTTATGGTTATGAACATGAGTCAATAAGTCGGGATTCTTCAAATTCGTATAGCGTTTGAGTTCGTCGTTGTATCTCTTATCCACCAGATGTAAAACCGGATGAAACAAAGTAGGATTTTTTTCTCGAATACATCAAAAGAGCTTTCATCCGGTAGGTAAACCTCCAATCTTCTGCAGCATACATCACGACCTGGATGATGAGTGTTTTGTACATCTCAGCTTTAATTTTTCTCAATAGGATTTTATTCCTCGATTTGTTACTTTGCCTAAAGTAACACACCGACTAGCCATATTTAATAATCGATTGATTTCTTTGTTGATTTCATTGCTCGAATTTACAGAATGACAAATATAGACAAATCCACTGACCACTGACATACTAAATAATGGTCAAGCTTTGACCAAGTCTAAGATGGGATTCGACTTTTGTTAATAAGAGATTATACTTCGATTTATTCTCGTTAACAACAACAACCATTCTGATTCCAATTTAAAATTTTCCAAGGTACGAATAACTGCAACTGTTCGCTTGTTAAGCATGGATGTTAGAGATATAACCCGACTTATTTGCATGAATGTTGCGTAGCACTCTCAATCACAGCATTCTTTATGAAAGTGAATCTCTTATCTTAAACATCAGTCGGTGTTGAGTTGAGTCTTATATCTCTCCATTCTCTTAAAGAAGCACCAGTGAACAGTTATGTAAAGTCCTTTTTTTCTTTTCAGTCGAGATTTAGCTCGCTGGTCTCGCCAGGGTCTCTTTGAAGAAATCAAGAAATTTCAGATGGAAAAGATTTTTAGAATCTTATTCTAAAGTCTTTTATTTAAAAAAAAAACTTTAAAGTTTACAGCAATCGATCGTTTAGCAAAGTGGAATTTTAGTATGGAGTTCCCGGTGGAACTCAAACACCGACCAAAGATAATCTGGTGGATGAGCGGATATAACGCACCGGTGGAAGTCAAATATAAGTCTTAACATGCTGTGTTAGATCAGCAGGCCAAAGGCCTTGGAGCCAATTGAAACAGCAGGATTAAAATGCTTGGTAAAAATGCCCACGGTGGCAGTAAAACATTAGGCTGAAGATGCACTGGTAATTCAGCAGGTACCGGAGCCCTTGGTGATTGGTGAGATGGCAATTCAAATAGCAGACTGGACGCTCTTGTAGATCTGGCAGAAACCGAAAGTTTATCTTCTTATTAAGACTTTTCACCAATGGTGGTCTAATACCTACCTAAACTTAGTCTGCAACGATACCTCTTAGTTACCACTAATGGGGAGAGCGTTGAGAAAATAAATTAAACTAAATGACTGCAACTGATTTGTGAACCAGAAAGGGAGATTGCCGTCTGACCGATTAGGTCTTGTGTTATTTTATGTAATGTAAATAATGTAATGAAAATAATAAGAATCAATATTTGTTGACGTTATTAAACAACAAATAGAAAGTTTGCAGCGGCGGCAATTTTTAAATCTGTTACACTGTTAGCATAAATAAACTAGATCGAAGCCGGCTAATTCACTGTTTCGATAATTCACTGTGCACAATTCACTGTGGAAAACAATTCACTGTGGTCAGTTTTTTCGAACACAGCTAATTTGATTCGCGTTTTACAAAATTTGCATTTATGTAAATTAACGTCTCAAATAGATGATATTTTTTTTATTTTCTTACATCTCAAATATACATAAAAAAACTTTGAGAAACTAAAAAAAAAATTTAATCAAAATTAATATTAAATCGGAACCGAAATCTTTTTATTTTCTTTTTTTCTATGAAGGTAATGATTTAAGAAACAATATACATAGAATAATATCCTATCAAATAATCTAAAAGAATGGCATGGGGGCCAGTTCACTGTGATGGATAATTCACTGAGTGTACCACAGTGAAATGCACACAGTGAACCATCACAGTAAATTGCCCCACAGTGAATGGTGCACAGTGAATTATTGTCCCCACAGTGAATAGTCATCATCATCATCATCGGCTCGACAACCGGGGTCCGGTCCTGGCCTCCTTCAACAAGTCTCTCCACCTATCCCAGTCTCGAGCCGACGCCATCCAGGTGCGCAGTCCAAGGCTCCGGGCGTCCTGGTCTACGCCATCTCTCCAGCGCAAGCATGGTCTACCACGCTGTCGTCTGCCATAGAAAGTACCACAAAGAACTTTCCGAGCAGGTTCCTCTTCGCTCATGCGAGCTAGGTGCCCTGCCCACCGAAGTCTACCGAGCCTAATTTTTGTCACGATATCTGCTTCAAGGTAGATTGCGTACAATTCATGATTGTACCGTCTCCGGAATCGTCCTTCCTCACATATGGGGCCAACAATTCTTCTTAAGACTTTTCTCTCGAAAAGTCTTGAAGAAATACGCCCGCGTATTTCTTCTTCTATATTGTTATCGGCTGCTACTATTGACCCAAGATATTTAAAGGATTGCACCACTTCAAATTCGTGCTCCGCTACCTTGATTGTTTGACCAACTGTTCCTCTCGCATTCGACGCAACCATGTACTTTGTTTTACCTGCACTAATGTGCAGCCCCAGATTTTGTGCCGCCTGCTCGATCTGGATAAAGGAATCGTGTACAGCTTGCTCGGTTCTTCCGATGATGTCGATGTCGTCTGCGTAAGCCAGTATCTGGCTGAACCTGTTGACGATGGTCCCTCTTGTTGCCGTGCCAGAGTCACGGATTGCTTTCTCCAACGCCAGGTTGAAGAGGAGGCAGGCCAAACCATCCCCTTGTCGGAGTCCATTAAAGATGTTGATTGGTCTGGATAGCAATCCGGCTATTTTTACTTGGCTTGTTACGTTGGTCATGGTCAACCTACATAGTCGTGTCAATTTATTTGGGATGCCGAATTCTCTCATGGCTTTGTAAAGTTCTACCCTGGCTATGCTATCATAGGCGGCCTTAAAGTCTATAAACAGGTGGTATGTTGGGATGTTAAATTCTAGACATTTTTCCATCGCCTGTCTAAGGGTAAAGATCTGATCAGTTGTTGATTTGCCTGGAATGAAACCACACTGATATTGTCCGATGATGGTTTTAGCGTATGGGGTTATCCGGTCTTGTAGGATAGAGGAGAGTATCTTATAGGCGGTACTCAACAACGTGATACCTCTATAGTTGCTGCACGTTGTGACATCTCCTTTCTTATGTATGGGGCATATTATACCTTTTCGCCAGTCTTCTGGCATTTCTTCATGCTCCCACACGTGCACTATAATATCATGAATTGCCTGACGTAGAGCTGGCCCACCAGGGCCAGCTCTACGCGTGCCCGCGTTCTATGAGATTGTTGCATATCTCGGTACGCAACATTCTTACGTTCAGTCGCTAGCTTGCATTCATCATCAAACCAGTCGTTCCGATTTCTACGACTGCTGCCTAAGATGGAGTTGGCAGTACTAATGACAGTATTCTTAAGGCGTGTCCACTTCTCATCTACGCCCAGCATACTGGCCCCAGGACTTACTCTCCCTAAATCAAGCGATTCTAGGGCGAGTCCTAACGCATTACCAAAGGTGTTACTGGCATTTTCATTGCGCAGGGCAGCCGTGTTGATTCGAACTTGATCGGCGGATGCAATACGTCTTCGCAAGGCAATCCGCCCTAGGAAGACCATACCAACAAGATAGTGATCCGAGTCGATATTGGCGCCTCGGTACGTTCGTACCGTCATCAAGTTCGAGTAGTGGTGACGGTCTATCAACACGTGGTCTATTTGGTTACGAGTGACTCCATCAGGTGATAAACAGGTGGCTTTGTAGATATCTTTTCGCGGGAACCTGGTACTCGCAACGACCATGTTTTTCGATGCTGCCAATTCTAAGACTCTAAGTCCATTGTCATTAGTGTTCTCATGCAAACTATGGGTGCCTGCGTAATGCCTGAATACCGGCTCCCGACCTATTTTTGCGTTCAAATCCCCAAGGATGATTTTTACGTCATACCTTGGACAGGCATTGAGGGTCCTCTCGACTTGTTCGTAGTAAGTCTCTTTTTCTTCGTCTGAGGACTCCTCCGTAGGTCCGTGAACGTTAATGAGGCTAATGTTCGTAAATTTGCCTCGCACGCGAAGGGTGCATAGCCTTTCGCTTATAGCGTTAAAGCCGATGATGGTAGACTTCATTTTTTCGCTGACTAGGAAGCCTACCCCGAGCACATGGTGTTTTGTATGACAGCTGTAGTATACGTCATATTCTTTCTTCTGTAAAACACCATTCCCTGTCCATCTGATTTCTTGTAGTGCTGTTATGTCAGCTCTATATTTTGACAGGGCATCGGCTAGCTGCTGAGCAGCTCGAGCTCTATAGAGCGATCGTACGTTCCATAAGAAAATTCGTAAATCGTTTTGCCGTTTTCGTTGCGTTGGTTGTCGTCGTGAGATCAGTCCGTTTCCGAGGCTTGTTGTCAGGTTCGTAATTCTAAATTTTATGGAACAGGGAATTAACCTGTTGCCAACCTGAGGAACCAGCCTGATCATATAAGCCAAACCTTTTTTAAAAGGCTTGTTACTAGCGGCCGCCGCAAAGAGGCTATGATCACACTTCCACCAGTCCCGAATAGTTACGGCACGTGCATGTTTTCCTATGCTACATGTTATTCCCCCTATTTGTCTGATGGCTGACCGCTATGTACAGTGAATAGTGTTCCACAGTAAATTGTGCACAGTGACCCAACGAGATAGTAGGCATTTTAGGCAAAAAACGGGGTCAGTCTAAAAATGAGAGATAATAAGCTGGGCGCTCGTATACACCTTCATATTAGCGTTCTAAAAGTTGTCTAGAAAGTCAACAAAAATTTCGTGTCTCCAACATAAGTTATTCAAGGTCAAAGATCACGAAAAACAGTTTTTCGGGAATATCTCGGTTCATATGGCTCCAATGATTTTAGAAATTATAGAGTATACAAATTTAAACCAATTTTGTAACAAACATTTTTCAAAAGATCAACCGTTTTGAGATAGGGGCGTAGAGTTCTTCACGCTCAGTAATACATAGTAGCCTACGTGCTAGCCCATGTCACGTGTGCCGTTATATGTCCCCTCAGTTTTTTCATGGGGCTTTGTTAAGCACCCATAGAAGTATAAATCAACTTGGGTCACGTGGTCCAAATCATGGTCGTTTGGCCGCCATTTTTAAAAATAGCCGCCATTAAAAAATGATGGATCACGGAGCTTAAACCGAAAATCATCCAATTTACATTATCTGCCGTCTATACATTATTGACAGGTATAGAAAGTGTTATTGATTGCAAGAAAACGAAATGATTATAGCGAGTAATTATATTCCTTTCATGTTTTTTTTCCTAAGCACCAATTTTACTTGACTTTGACTGTGCTGCAAAAACTTCATATTTGTATCTTCAAACAAATATCGATAGTAGAGAACTATCAAACTAACTGTTTTATCGTTTCTCTTATCTCTTTTGTCCTCATATTCCACTTGAGTTCATATTGTCTGATATTCTGAATTGCTGTAACTAACAGGTCCATTTCTTGATGAAGCAACGTAATCGTCTTATGTCACTCACTTACAACAAGAACTTTTACTTGCTTACCAAAAGTGACTTTAAGCAAGGACGAATCTAATCACCCGACAGGCGAAAGCAATTCTATCCTCACCTCTTAATGATTTGATAAGAAATTCTATTAAATTCCTACGGAAATTCTATTGAGGGGCGACGGTCCATCAAAGTTAGAACAGTCATGTATTTCCTGCTGAAGAGGGACATACCTCTGGTTCCACCCTCATGCCCGTCGACATAAACCACTTATGGCCTACCAATATTGTTCTCACATTAAAATTGATCGTTGAACATGAAAAGCCTTGCTCGGTTGATAAGGACCAAGATGAGAACTGTAAGCATAACTATGCCAACTAAATAATTCTACACTCCAATTGGTCATTTCCAGATTAAAACTGAATGTTTGGAGAACGCACTCTGCAACCAGGCTGCACAAAGTCATCAGTTGGAAGGCGAAAGGCTTATTTACACAATATTGAATTCAAATGAACTTTACCAGTAAATGCAGGAAAGTTTGTTCGTAGTTTGCGTTGCATTTGCATAGTCCTTGGGACTCATCATAATACTAATATTAAGTGTTCTTTTACTAAATCTACTCAGGAGCACCCTTGGACTAAATTGAGTTGCTTTTAATTATGCAATTGATTGAAACTAAGACATGTGTGAGACCAAGAATAGTTTGTTGCCATTCAATATATTGCGTTAATTGATTGCAAACACAAAATGATAAATGCAGACATATTTAAAATCAGGATACAATCTGTCAGCTGGAACCCCTTTCAAGTGTTCTTAATCCAGCATTAGACCCTTCCAACTTGATTTAGTTTCATTTTGCTTTCAATGTGGGATCAACTGAGTCCCTACCCGTCCATAGTGGTTGTAGTTGCATTGGTATCCAAAGACACATAAATCAATAATTGACTAATAGTCCTTTTTGCATTAATTCTCTTTATCATTGCGGACATATTGGAACTGAACACCAATGGTTATTGGATTGGGTATCCATCATATCGACGACCAATGCCGTATTCCATTAGTGAAATGATTTCTTTGTGTGGCTTAATATCCTGCTTCTGTTTTCCTTCTTCTATGTTTTCAAAACAAAGCTTTGTTGTGAAATCTGAGCGTTGGTTGGGTTAACAGAAGCATAAGGAACAATAAAGTGGCCTGCATACTGCCTAGGCTCAAGCTAAGAGACAATAATGACGTTGACATTCATTCAGGTTGTGGCAAATAGAATTCGAAATTATCGCTGTTGTACATGGCAAACTTCTTCTAAGATGTTTGCATTGATATGCAAATATATTCAAGGCAAAGTAGTTCTAATCTTAAAATGCAAAACTGATGAATGACAGCATTTCTTGGACAGAGAATTTCATTGATATTTAAATATTTGTAATCAGAATTTTTAAATAAGCGGCTCTTTTGAATTTTTTTATGCACTTGGGTATAAATCTGCCACATGATTAGTGTTGATGACGTATGAAACTCGATCAAAGTCTCTTGCGAAACGGAAGTTTTCGTTACGATCGCTAAGAAAAAGATGGGTCGAAGAATTTTTGGAAAAAACAAACGCAAGGACACACCATGACCGTGTTTAGAGAGGGATGAGGGGTGAGTACTTTCGGGAGGCAGCTTCAAATTATAAATATCGGAAGCGTAAGTACTTTTCCAATTCAAAATTCAAGTTTTTTCCGATTTTGTTCATTATCAGGTTGACTGCCGATGTGTTAACATCGCAGTATTTTCATAATTAAGCTAAATGCAGAGTGATGCATGAATGAATTCTTGGAAAGGGACACAAAAAGAAGCATTAATAATAATTTATGGATGTTATCTTCTTTTATAAAATGCAAAAAATTTGCGTCGTACAACTGTCTCACTTCACAATAATTCCACCCGCTTCAAGTGAGGCCTCCTCAACTGAGGACCTGTGTAACCACGAGAGTATCCACCACGCCAGACTCAAATTTCCCAGTCTAAACACGGTCCATGCACTCAGTTGGCCTGAGACATGGAAAAATTCGAACCCAGAAGCTATGCCGTCGGTCTGTAGGGGGAAGTTGTGTTCCTAATTGCGATCAAAAACAAACTAAAAATCGAAAGCGAACTACTTTTTCATCCGATCATGACAACCCAGGTCACTATTGAGAAAAACTATGATGATCGAGTGATAGTGATCACTTTGTTACTCAATTTCTTCTTTATTCTCTTAAAGGTAACTGTAAGTGTTAATTTATTTCTCTCTCTTTATTTATCGAGCGCCGAAAAGTTAACAACAACTAAACAAAATTTCTTTTACACTTCATTTGCGCTTTCATTTAAATCTGCACTAAAACTCCTTTTTTTTTAATTTTTATAATTCATACTCTGTTGGACTCTGTGTGCTGAACTCGAACCTACGTTTTCATTCAATGGACATATTTCCATATTTCCACTGACTCCATGAGTGTGATTCCTTTACGTTTCGACTTTAACTGTCTTCATTTCAATGTAGACAATTGTGTCAAAAATGTCAATAATGTGCAGACAATGGGCGCAATCGAGAAAGTGTTATTCGGGTATTGAATTCCTAAGTATTGAACTATACTTTTCCAAATGCAAAAGCGAATCGAAACTTTAACTGTCAAAAAATTAATAAAACTGATGCTTTATGAAGCCAAACTGGTTTTTGACAGATGATGTTTCGCTTGCTAAATTTTTTTAAAAATAGAATTACAACAACACTAAAGTATTGCAGTTCTATTTAACAATTTCTCGAATGCGCCCAATGTAAGTAATTGTTGCCAAACGTCAACTTTGTCAAATTGCAAATAAGTAAAATTCATTCCAAAATAACGCGTTTAGGTAGGATGAGGTTTTAAGAGAAAATTGACCAAGGAAGGAACAGTTCTGTTCTGAACAGTAATTCTATTAGAGTTTATCTGCACTTTAATAAAGTTTGGTTCTTACAAATAAATTCATTATCCAGGAACTTCATTGCTGTTAGAAACTAGATCAAACTCAACGATGATTCCTCCTCCTCATCCTTCAAAATGCTTTCAACAGTTGAATTTTCAAGCGAAACCACAAGAACTAATATATCAACGTCACAATCCGAAATTTAATTGAGTTCTAGAAGTTGCAGTTCCTTTACTTGCAATCCTTATTATCGACATTCCCAGCAGCAAAGTGCAAGAAAAATAAAAAAAAAGGTATACGGGTTCAAGCTTCATTGCAACATATATGGACAAGGTTTCAGAAAAACAAGAAGCTGACCTTAATAAGGAAATAAGTAAAGACACATTTTATAAAAAAAAACCGACCACCTTACCCAGACATACTTTCTGGAAGAAAAAAATTATCAACAAGAATGTTGGATAAGGCATATTAAAAATTAATTTTTTCAGCTAAAGCATATATGAGCTCGGAATCGGAAGATGTTTATTTAATTGATGGTTAGAAGAATTCATCGAGTAAAAGTAAAATGGTTGTTCTATGCTCCAAAATGCTGATGGAGAACAAGCTTTCCTTCAATCATGGGAGCTTACAGGAAAATCTGATACAGCAGAAAAAATTTTAGAAATCCTTGCTGAATCTGCTGATATTGCCAGAACTATGTTTTCCACAAGAGTTTCCAGCCAACTCCAAGATAAAGATGAAAAAAACGGCAGCTACACTGGAAATCTTTTGGCGAAGGATGTTGTTGACAAAACTATCAATGTAAAAGTATATCATGAATATAAACAATAAAATTTTTAAAAGATGGTCCTTCACAGGGGTGGAACAAGGATTGAACTGCCGTGTGAAATGATATGGTGTTCACATCGGTATGCATATAAACGTTAAAATTGTCATTAAATGAATTTTGTTGCAGCCGAATCAAAGACAAACAAAACAAGTGTGACGTCGCTTATTTTTGATGATCGTTTTCTCTACAAACTCAGAAGTTATATCGACCCAATCTTTGAATCGATAAACATATGGCGACTGATTGTTCGGCAGGGGAGGCAGTTAATCCATGGCTGAATTTGAAAATTCCAGTTTATTTCAAATAAAAATATGAAACATCTCTCAAACATCGTATGGAAATGGCGCTTAATAAATTTTCCCTCATTGAGCATAGTATTTGCACACTCTCTTTAAATTTGTCCAGCAAAACTTTTACAAATCCCGGCTTTTTTCACACAATATGAGAGAGTATTTTCTTAGTTGGGGACGCGTGCACTCTTCATCGTGGAACCAACTCTGGTTTAAGTGTTTAATGAAGCTTCTTCACGTCTACTACTCCCTACAAATAGAAGAAAGCAGAGATCTTCTCCTTAAAGATCAATATTTTTTTCTTGTAGGTTATACAAAGGGAATTGAAAGCTTTTTTTTAAGTTATTAAAATTTTAAGTTATTAAATAAAGGATATTCTGAATCACGCAAACTTTTCCTTTCATCTGCTTTACCTTTTACCAAAGTGACTCGGCACTCGCAAGACGAAGCTACTCATCTACAAGCAACTCATCGAGCTTATTTTAATGTACGCCTTTTTTTCGCCATCTGCAATGATAAAGATATAACTTTTCTTGAGGAACGTTATAAAATGTTCAGTTCAATAGAACATCGCTGGATCAACTTTTTTACAAACAGAAATAATGCACGCGAGCCTCACTATATCCCGCGTCTGGTTCCAACGTCATCAAAATTTCAATCATAATAATAGTTTTACACTTTAACGTGCATGGGATCTTATCATCAAAACCGCAGAGCCAATACAATTGACGATCAAAAGATCCTGCCGTATAATGACCATTTACTATGTACCTAGTCGTAATCTATTTATAGATTTATTTTATTTGATTGATTACAACCAATACACATGCTGACACATGGTTGCAAACCGACGCAGGGAAATAACTCCACGGGCAAGTGCTCTATATGGAAATTTATTCCACTTTTAGTGGGAATCTGCTCCACTTTTCAATGTGAAGTTGGTTCCCACTCGTAGTGAGATTGTATTCCACTTTAAAAAGTGTAGCATTTTTTTCCACCTCAATGCAGAAAAATGATGTTATAAATGCAAAAAAAAACAATGGTCCTACTTTACTTTCCGGTAGTTTACCCAAATAAGTTAGAAACTTTGCAAAAAGTGCAAAATGCACCCACCTAAACTCTCACCCACCCAAAATCCTATAGTTTGCCAGGAAGGAGGGGGGTACAGGGGGTAGCACGCCCCCCTCCTCCCTACCTATCTCTGCTGTTGGGGATACAATTGGTCCGCCCAAGTACTATTCAGTGATACTTAAATTATTTCTCACAGTCAGTGGGAAACAACTCCACTTTAGAAAGTGAACTACTCTCTCACTTAAAAGTGCAATAAATTCTCATCTTCAAAGGGTAATTAATCCACATTAAAAAGTGTAGCAGATTCTCACTAAAAGTGGAATAAATTCCCATGTAGAGCACTTGCCCTTGGAGTTATTTCCCTACACCTTGCAAAACAATAAATGATTGTCAATTTATTAAAAATTAAGTCATATATAACGGAATCACTTTCCAAGTAACTATATGAATTCATATCGCAAATATCACGTCGCAAATCACTTAACTCAACCGCACGGGATTTGAAAAAAAAAACAGTAGAAAATCAATTTGTTGTTTTCTTCATAAAAAACAGTCTATAAAAAAAATTAAGAAGGAAAACCTGTTACTTGCGTGAAAAGAATTGCAAATCCAAAGGATCTGGTGGTCGCTTTCAATGGTGGTTAATTGGTTGTCTACATCAGCACGTGCCCTTATTTTGATTTACTAGATCCAAAGGCATTGAGATAACAAATAGCATCGTTGTTAGCTATCCCTGTATAGCTAATACCACAAGGTTTTATACCGACATTTTATCTGCCTAAATAACACTTTGTGTTTTGTGCGATAGGTATCGATGTCAATGTTCATTCATGGTTGAATAGCAGAAGACTTTTTTATATTTTTTTTTTTACTAAAATAAGAAGAAAAACTCCTGTCCGAGTGTAGCACCAAGTCTTGAATCTAGACAAACCACCCCAAAATATAAAAAAAAAACAACCCCATATTGTTCTTAATATAATATTCTAATATTGTGTCCTGTTTCGGTAATACATATGTATTTCTCAATGTCATTCATCTTTATAGACTTTTTTTTTACTAAAAATTTCGGTTCTTAAGATTCCTTTTTTGGGGCATCAAGGGTTGATCTTGTTTCTATGGAAAACCGGAAGAAAATTTATAAATTCGTTACATTGTGGCATTTTTCTTTTACATATTTTTTTTTGCTTACCACACTTAAAGGATGCTATAGATATTCTTTCCATGATGTATGTTTTTATTTGGCAAATTGGTCAAGTGATTTCGCAAAAAAAGTGAATGTTTATGTCTACGATGACTGGCAGAGGTTGGGTATGAGTATTTTCTGCTGGTTATAAAGAAATATGAAAATAAAATGCTTGACTATTATTTATTTTTGATTTTCATGGGGTCATGAATTTCTGAATATGGTTTTCTTGAGTGATTTGGGGTGATTTCTGATTTTTTGGTTATTTGTATTTCTTGTGCTTAATATAATTTAAAGGTTGGGGGTTTTGATTGAATTACTTGTTAAGAATTGTTTGCGAAATGAATTGAATGATATTAACATCATGTTAAGAAAAAAATGAGTGCAGTGGGTTGATATTGATCCATTGATCAGACTTTTTCAAGTGTTTATCCATTTGGTTTTTTGGATGCACAAAATGTGCAATTGCCTTCTTTTCATCATCTCTTCCAGCTCGTATCTTCGTTTGTTCAAACTTCCAATTTTACCACCTACTACTTTCATATTTCAACTAATCTCTCATACTACGTTTGCAGTCTTCGAAATCGGTCTAGCTATGACCCGGTTTTCTTTTTATCGGTCAAGTGTCAGTATTTTGCATAGTAGTGGTATTTATTCAGAGGAGGGGAAAACTTAACTTTTGTATTATAGCACGTACATCCGTAATGCTTGCATATTTTTGAAACTCACATGCTCTTGTGATTTGTGTTTGAGCAACTTTAACCAAACTGAAGCTGGAACTCTGAAGTGACGTAACTCTTGGGCTCGCATGTAATGCTTTTGGGAAAGGTGCTAATGCGTCGCATGAATCCCTTTACTATTATTTGCCTAGATGTAGCTGCAGTCTGATAATCTATTCTGAACCCTCGTCGCACGAGGATGGTCGAGCAAATTCGATACCAGCAGCCCCGTACAGGGTTATAAGCGCTGCTTATTTTTTTTTTTTCAATACACTGACATATACTTAAAACCCTTACTAACCTCAACTCTAAGTATTTCAAAGTAGGTAATGTAAGTTGTCTGGTTTTATTAATTTCACAAGCAACGTCCGAATGATAAAACCAATATCCTATGGTAACTCCATGGAATTCAATTGGCGTTTCCCGATGATTCCGTCACTCAGTGACCTCTCGCGTTCT
This sequence comes from Baccha elongata, assembly GCA_951217065.1. Taxonomy (NCBI): domain Eukaryota; kingdom Metazoa; phylum Arthropoda; class Insecta; order Diptera; family Syrphidae; genus Baccha; species Baccha elongata. The sequence continues at coordinate 15,299,218 of OX578274.1, read as the reverse complement.
AATAACCCAACCATATTAGGCAAATTTTTAGAAAATTAAGTTCACGAAAAACCAAAATGTCGTCACCAGCTATAAGATATAAATTCAATATTTCTGTGTATATAAAAAAAGAAAAGCTCGTTGTAGTTCATACTTCAGCTACATCTATGAGAAAAACTAAAGTTTTTACAAAAATAATAAGAAAATTAAACTTTAAAATCATCGTCACTGAAAATAAACAACAACCGAAAGTGTAAAAGACTTTTACAAGATTCAGCAACAGCAGCATTTTTGAGCGGCAAGTATAACAAATAATTGCAAACGAAAGTTCAGGACATTTAAAAAATCTAAGAAACTCTAAAGAGAGAAAGCAAGAGAACAAAACTTTTGTTTTATTTCTGAAGGGCATTTTCGAAATACTACGACAGCAATTCAAAAAAATATCTGAAAAAAAAGAGAACATTTTTAGGCTCGAAACTTAGAGCACAACAAGTACATCGAAACGGTTTCATCATCTTTAGAAGGGGATTTCAAGAGTGCACTTTTTATTTATTTTTAAGTTTAAAACTTTCACCACAGTAACAGAATTCTGGGTTATTTATAATTATTCCAACCTTCCTTATGAAGCACATAAAACTAAAGTGCTGGTTTTTCACAAACTGAAGTCTTTTAAGTCAAACCTAACTTTATTCTAAATGTTTAAAATACAAAGAGTAGCCTTCCTCTGCTGGTGGGTTTAGTCCCTTAGTATATATGTCTATGACAAGTTCCGCTCACAAAGGACATTTTTTGGTAAAAAGTTTAGCATCAGCTGAATGTGAAATGCTCAGACAGAGCACCGATTTTGACAATCCGTTAGAAAAATATAAACCACTGCGGGAAATTCCATCAAGCGAATATGACAAAACCACCCATATTTAGGGATGTGGGCTGTTTGAATATCTATATACTATACTTATATAGGTAATAAAAGGATACTCCTCGGGATGGCTCGGACCAAACAACCTGCACTGAACAAAACTATTATGGACGATTGCGACCTTTTTTTAGTAAGTTGTTCATGTTGACTAAAAAATTTTAAGAATCCTTAACGACGACAATGTGAAGGATAAAAAGACTCCTGATGCTTTTGATATTCACAGGCGTCAGTTTTAGAAGGACGGTTATTTAAAATAAATGCTGTTTTCGGTTTTTGACAAAAAACAAAAGGTTGGTAGAATGAAGATAATCGTATTTTTAAGACACATTATAGTGAATTTTGTGACAAACAACTTAATGTTTTGAAATTTTATTGTTTTTACCTCCTCAGGGAGACAGAGCCAAAACAATATTGTAAACGAGTTGTTTATAGTTATTATATTTATAAGTATACTATAAACTGGTAGCGGTCTTTTTGTTCTTAGTTGGTGGCTGAACTGAAGATACCTTATGACTGGAGTGGGAGGCTGAGAGTAATAAGCAACCAGTCTCCAAGGCCATAATAGAGGCAAATGAATCCTTTTGATGGACTTTTTCCTGTCACTCGGACGCTCCTATTCTCATCCAACTACTACAAAGGTTCTATGACATAGCTTCTGGCTGAGATTTTTTTTAAATAGAGAAAAGTTACTTCGAATTGAAATGTTTTCTTGTATCTACATTATGTTTTTTTTAATAAGCTTGTGTTTTTTAAGTAAATTATACAGAAATGTTTTTATACGTATCTAATAAAAAAGTTGTGGATTTGTCATCATTTAGCAGCATCGTCAGTTACATTTTATTTGCTAGTCTCTCTCTTCATTGTACTCAAAAGAAGGTTTAAATGGTTTAATTAATTGATCAGTTAATTTGCTAGAATATCATAATGATCGAATTTTTCGGTTTGTTTAATTAAAAAAATTATGCAAAAACTACCAAAGTTCTGGAAAAGGTTGTCAATCCGGGACTTGTTTCTAGAGTCTGCGGAATGCAGTGAATATTGCAAATAGGACCGGTCGTATGCTTTCGAGCAAGACTCAAGACAATCCGCCAAAGTTGAAAGGGCGAAGAATACTCTTAAATCCAGAACACAGGCGACTTAACGTGAACCCCAAAGACCAAAAGTACACAACATTGGTTGATAATCTCGCTAGAAATGGAATCTGAATACCAATTTTACCGAGCAAGATGAACATTGGAATATAAAGAAAAGTAATTGAAATTAATGAATTAGAGCTTCAATTAATACGCTTTCAAAAGTATTCCCGACATCCAGAAAGCATCCGACAGTTAAGGGCTGAACAGAACTTCTGTTTTAAGTGTTTTTATTACCAGTTTTTCCAATAGCATATTAAACTCAGTTTGCTGAGGAGAGATATTGGCCTGTAGTTTGAGACAATGCTCCTAGGAATATTTTTAATAATCGACTTCATCTTGGAAGTTTCATAATGATGGCTAAGAAGATGAAACCTGTATGGGGAAGCATCTTTAGGATACTTTGTAAACGTTTCCTTGATCTTCAATGTGAACTCAATAGTATAGAATAGAACAGATGGAAAATATTACACAGTGGTTTTCCCTCGATAAACACAACACTTGCAATACAAACTGATGATGGTTTTGGAAGGTCCTGCTACTGTTTTTCTTACGCAAACGTCAAAAGGTTCTCATTTCACTTGTTGAACTTTACCCTGCTGCTCCCATTGATATTATACACTTTGCTCGGATATTTTCAAACAATACAAAATTTATTTTGTCCTTTTGCATATCAAAACCAAACACACACACACATACTGAAACACAAACTTTGATTTGGTATCGCATCCCTAATTAAGGGACTGACACAAAATGCAAAGTGTGTGTGTTTAATTTTCATGTGTAAATATTGCAGTTCATCCGAAGCACTTGCTTTGCCGATGCTAATGGTATCACCATCTTTATTGAGAAAAGGTTCAAACAAAAATAGTTTTTCAATTCAATCCACTGGCAACTGGCAACTGGCATGTGTTTATATATCTAGATATTTAGAAAGAATTATTCACATGCATATCCTGGAGGAAAAGTTTATACTTTAGGAATAGTTCAGCTAGCAGTAGCATTCGTTCGATTGTCAAATAATTAAAATTTTAATGAGCTCTTAGCAGGTGGTCTACCACTATTCTCCCATCCCAAGTTCATATTCAGGATTCTCTGTCATGAACACTATAACAATAATCTAAAATTATTTGGCAACTGAGACACATGATAGAGTTTTGTAAAACTTTTTTAGTGGTGCATAATTAATTGATATTTGTTAATCTGTCCGTCTGGTTAGTTCAATGGGGATGGGTATGAGAATGTTAAATGGAAAGTACGAACCCGAGCACTACGGACTTATGTGGCTAGCATGAAATATTAGCCGAAATCGAAGAGTGGCGAGTTGAAACGTTGGAAGTCAACGAACGACGCGACGAGCTGGAAGAATGAAAATGGTGAAACACTGGAAAAAGCATCCGTTTCCTGGATGCGAGGACAAAGACAAGTTGCTTTATTGCAGATTAGTAAATGGTAAGAATGAAATCAGGATCTTTCTTGTGTAGAAATTACTTTATAGGTTTTTTTTTAATAATAATAATATTTTAACTATGTGTCAAGTGACCGTTTGTAACTTCGAAAACTGGTGATTCAAGGAAGGGTGTGAAATATTGTCAGTGGCTATAAGCTCTCTTAATCTCCGATCATTACAAGACAGATTAAACTTTTCAATCTGTTTAGAAAAATAACTCCGTCCACCAGACCTGTAGAAGGTGGAGATAGTTACATCTTCACCTAATTTCTATACAGTTGCTTAAATTGACGGGCTTGTTGCAGAACTGTTCAGATCTGCAGACAATAAATTGCTAAGTAAAACATAGTCGAAGGAAAGCATGCTCAATGAGTTGAAACTCAATAATGTTTGCTCGGTCTTCAAGAAAGGATACCCTATTAACTGAGCCAGCATAAGGGCCATCGGTCTCCTTAACATCGTTTTAAAGATATTTTCGTCCTTATTGTGTGAATTCCTAATGCATTTTTTCAGCAATCTTGTAGGTCCGTATCAGTTGGACATAAGCCACATCAAATAAATCAACGGCATCAAGATCTTGCAAGAAACATAGGAGCCTAAAACATGTATCAACATCAACCATCGTTTTATGGATTTCAAGGCTGCGTTTCACATCATCTACATATAGAGACGAAATATAAGAGTATTTTTTTAGTTTTAACATCTAACTATAACTAATGAAGTAAATTATCCCAAAGATTGCGATGCGGTAGCTTTTCCGACGCACGTGACGACGGGAAACGGATGGAATGATTTTGACGGGACTTTCACTGGTGAAAAGCTGATATTGTAGAAAATGACTAAGGCAATTTCAATTACCAAATAGATGGCTCTGGGGTCGATTGAGCTTAAAAGCTTTTGGCAAAATGTTGGACCCATAGGATTATAATTACTCTTTCAAAATCAATGCTTTCTACCTTATTTTTTCTGAGGTAAAAAATTAATATCAATGTAGGTACTTGATGTATTATGGTTGTACTATTTAAAAGGAATAGGGCACAAGAGAATATTTTTATCCTACCCCTTTTCTAATTCACTGCGACCTATTCCTCACATTTATATATGAATAAATACAAACCTATTGAGAACAGTCCTTCTTAATTGTGAACGATTTAAATACCTTTGATCTATGATCATGTGCGACATATTCTGAAGTCAACCTAGCGGAAGCCACAAGCCGATTCTTTAAGCTTATAAAGTGACTTATGCGATCATTAACCCCGTCGGAAAAGATACAGGAGAAGAAGAAGAAGAGATAGATGTCAAAGAGCCTTTTTGAGAGCACAACAAGAAAAAAATATCAAAAACACTTCCTGAAATAAAAATTCCGGAAGAAGCAAAAGGCAAATGAGTCTTCAAGGATTTATCACTCTCTCGCCAGAAGCACTGACCCAAAACATCTGTTGTGAGATTTCGATAACTAACGACTTAGCGACGGGAACAACTGGTATTTTCCTTGAGGCAAAAACCTATCAAAAACCAGTCGAAATTGCGAGATGAACAAATCAAACACAATTAGTGAAACATTCAGCACTCAATCAATTGTGAAGAATGAGAAATGAAAGAGGAATGTCAATAGAAATTATTTTATCTGTGTTCAATGCGACTGCTGCGAATCGATACCGAATAGAATAGAACATGTTATAAATGCAAAATGAGTAAATGGCTGTGCTGAAATGTTCTGTTGCTTCATAGTCCTTATCAGAACAGTTCCCAACCGTTTTAGGAAAAATTTTTGGCTTGCCTTTAATTTAGAACAGTTATGACTTGCGTACACCAAACCTGTCATCAGCCGAAGTACGTTCGGGCACCTTCACCCGAATTTGACCGATTGAATCAAAAATACATCCGTAAACGAAAGCAAACCGATGATTCGGTTGCAGTATGCACGATGCGTTAAAATAGTTAAAGTTTGAGAAATATTGTTGTTATTCAAGTTGGTTCCGAACTCAGGACGTCTCGTTGAACAGAACTTTTACAATAAATTAAAATTGTCAACATTTGAAACTGAATTTACCAAATATTCATTTAGGATTATTAAAAATGCACTAAAATCAGTTTTAAATAATTCTTTTCAACTTTATTTTCATTTGAAACTAAAGCGGGGTGCAATTAACAAAATAAAAAAAAGTTTATTTAAAAGCACAATTTTAATGTTGTTGACAAAACAAAATTAAATGTTAAACAAAAACGGGTAAATGTGCGGTTTGAAAGAATTTCGAGTTTTTGTCAAAAACCGTGATTTTGATTCGGTGTAAAAGGCTATAAAACTAAAAAAAAAACGCCTAACATCAATCAAATTCCCAAACATTTATTGCAAACCATCATCGGACATCGGTTCAATGTCGAGTAATTGAAAACTAAAAAGTTTCTTTCAAAGAATAGGAACAATTATCCAAGTCTGAAGAAGGAAAACCTCTTTTTCTCACACATATTTTTAACGTGCACCAAAAACTTTTCCACATAAAAAAAAATACCCCTTTTTTGAAGTAAGAGAAGACTACTGATCTTTGCTTCCAAAAAAGCATTAGTACCTAAGGATAACCGAAAAAGCATCGCGTTTCTAAAACATTCTCAAGGACCACATCAGATAAAGTTAAAAGGGAGTTATGTAAAAAGAGAAAAGAGGTGGGTGTTTGTGTATCCCTGGCATCAAATCAATCAAATCCTTTTTAACATACTCTTAAATGATGGAGGTTGTTGAAGGATTAAGTACTGTGTGTGATAGATATGGCAAAAGAAAGACGCACTACAGGGTCTTATAAGGATGCGTTCATATGTGTTTGCTGCATGGAATTTCTCAATTGTCTTAAGGCGTTAAATCAGAAAAATTTAAGGTATGCCAATAACAAATGGCTTAAAAAGGGATTTTAAGATTCCGATTACCAATAATCTTTGCTGGCATACACAACGGAAGCAATGGGTAAGCAAATTATCCCTTGGGAATGGATTGGCATATCAACTCTCCTTCCTTTGTCTATGTGATTTTGTTTTATACATTTGTTTTTTGTTGAATATTTAATATTCTTAACTTTTTTTTTAATCTAAAAGAAGAAAGCATATATGTTAATTTTAGCATCAATATTTTTGAATGTATTTGATATTTACGCATCGCATATGAAAAAAAAAACCATTGTGACGAAAATACTAAACGTTTAGACGTTATCACTATTTGTTTTCGGTTAAGATTCGCTAAAGAATATTGAAAACATATATTGGCAAAACTTTGAACTCAAAAGATAGAAAAAAAAATAGTGAACAATTGAGTGAAATATTCACGTGAATCGAAAGATTCGATCGGATCGGAAAGCAGAATAGAGTTGATCTAATACCTGACGTGACTACAAATATCAGTTCATTTGTCTGCACTGGTGTTAACTCCACAAACAACACCAGTCTAGAAGTCAAACGTAGATGAATTCTTCTCCCTTGGAGACGGCTTACAAAACACTCATCATCCCGGTTCTGCTGCTTGGTGCAGAAGCATGAATTTTTCCAAACCGCATGAAAGCTCTCTTGGAGTATTCGAGCAAATAGTAGGTACTAAAAGAATTTAATTAAAACTAAATTGTGTTTTTTGTTTTTATTTAATTTTACTTTTTCAAATCAATTTTAAAACTATGTTCGGCTTTTCGCCTGATGATGGAGCAATAATTCGGAAATACGTAGCTTGAAATAATTAAAAAAGTTGTGAAAATAGATTGATTTTTAGAAATAAAATTAAATATAAACAAAAAACAAAGTTTAGTTATAGTTTAATTCGATGCTACGACAAATTCGAAGCTCAGACTGATAAGGGGCGGTTTATCCGGCTTCCCACTCCTTAAGTGTTCTAAGAAACTGGTCCTTAAGGATGGGGGTTGTGCGTTAGGGTTACATCCCTACCAAGGAAAAACCATTTAGTTCCGAAACAAGCCTCAACATGCCTCGGATACGGATGATCTTAATGTTGACGACCCCAGCAAACGAAAAAAGGATAACGAATTTCGGATCTGCGTGTGGAATATACTGTCGTTATACAGACCGTGTGCAGTTCAACAATTAGTGGAGGCCCTAGATAGGCTAAGAGCTGATGTAACAGCTATCCAGTAGACATCGTATGATATCTACCATGGGCCGTGCTATAAAGAACAGTTTCAGCGGCTATTTGGATGCGGTTTTGTGATACGAGGAAGACTTTGGCAAAAAGTCTTAGGATTTTGCAGTTTCAGCGAGCGCTAAGCCACAATCTGCATCGAACTGAAATTCATTAACATCTCGCTGATTTATGTTCACGATACCCACGAAAAGAAGGATGAACCACCCAAGGACGCGTTCCAGGACCTTAAGAACACGTACGATATGTGCACGAAGTATGACGCCAAAATTATTCTGGGTGACTTTAAAGCCAGGTCCGGAAAGGAGGGCACCTTTGGTTCAACCGTCGGAGGACACAGCCTGCACGATGACACTTCCGTCAATAGTTACAGGTTGGAAGACTTCGCGGAGAGGCAAAATGTCATCATATCGAGCATTCATTTTTCGCACCTTGATGTACACAAATGTACTTAGCAGAGCAGTGATCAAAAGACCGTCAACAAAATTGATCACATCGCGATAGACTCCAACAATGTTTCCAGTATCCTTGATGTACGAGCATTCCGTGGAGAAACATGTGCTCTGACCCCTACTTGGTAATATCTCGAGTACGTATGCGAATATCCATGGTGCTCGAGCGCCGCCGACCTGATGCTATAAGAAAAATTTGATATCGAGAAGCTAAAATCGCAAAAGACCGCAAAAACCTTTGCTGACTTTGCGTTTCTACCAATTATTTAACAAGTCCGCCACCAGCACCGTGTACAGAGGACCAGTGGAGAAATTGTCAACAAACCATCAGAAATGCCGCCTCGGATGTGCTGGGTTTCACGGAACTCCCGGTTTGATGAAGAATGCTGGTTGAGGCACGCAACGAAGAACGAGGCCTACCTGGCAATGCTGCAGGCTAGAACCACAGCTACTGAGAGAGCAGCCCGGGAGCTTAACGTGCAACAAAAGAAGGGAGGAACACCGATTTCTGAGGAAGAAGTGTAGTAGATGCACAGGCAGTGCTGATGCTGAGGATATGGAAAGAACAATTTTCTAGACTGCTAAACGGCGAAGATAGCCAACGTTCCGCTGCAAGGCGACTAGTTCCATCTAACATAACCGATGATGTAACAAAGAAATAAAATAAATAATGATACAAATTCTATATTTTCGACATCTGGCGAGCCCAACAAGCTAGCACCGGGCGGAACGCAATGTTTTCTTTGACTGTAGGCCGCTAAACGCTTTAATTTTGAATAACCGATGATGGCAAACATTTTTGTTGGTGAAGCCAAAAGTTTCAAATTATAAAATTTACTCATCCTTAACTAAGTAAAGGTATGTTAATTAAAATTAATTTACACTTTTTACTATTATAAGACGTCACATAAAATTATCTGACTGTATAATTTGGAAAGGATTCCTCTGTAATATAAAAGTATCCTTTTGTAGTTGTTTTCTTAGAGAAAATTATCATGAACACAGTTGGTTGAAGGAGACACATGTGTTATCGGTGCTTGGTTAAATAAAATTACATTAAAAGCACCTTGTCGCACCACACAAACAATGATTTCAAAATGCCGCAAATCCAAAGGAGCTAGCAACCGGAAAAAAGGAATTCCAACAATATTTTTACGTAAGATTATCTTTTGTGATCCAAGGACCTCAAACAATTTTACCGCGTAACCAAAAAATTGCACAGCTTAAAAAGATGCTTTTCATCTAGAAGCTAAAAAGGAATATATAAGAAAATAGGACGACAGAAAAAAATGCGCAAACATGACTAAAGAAGTCAGTGTTATCGCCTAAAGGCAATTTGCGCGTATAAAAGTTGGAATTTGTACTTACATCTTTCGCAGGTTTAATCCTTTATGTCAGTTATTATTGTACAACAAATTATGAAAGTATCCCCTTGTTAACTGTTTGGATATGCAAACAGAGAAAAATGTCTCTAGGAGGCATGCCTGCTTTAAAATGTGGGATAACACTCCTTCCATTTTGTTTTACTTTTTTTTCTACTGTAAAAGGATTAATTTTTTTTGCGGATGCGAAAAAATTCTTTGCTTCAAAGAGTTATGTGTAAGCCGACTCACTTCTGTTGGCAAAGGTTACTTTGTTACTCATAAATACAAAAAATTATAATGCCAAACTTTTTGTCTGAAGTAAAGATAAGTTAGTTCAAGGAACAGGGTATAAATATTTCAACCTACCGAGATTTTATCCACACGAAGATAACGCCCAATTCAGTAAATGCGACCGCAAATAGACTTTAATTTATGTGTCATATTTCATATTTCATATTTTTGAAAATAGAGTTTGAAAGGTTTAAAAGTTTCACTTTGAAATTTTTTTTAATGATAAGAAGTTATTTCGTACAAAATTTAGTGGGCGAATTTCGTTTGAATGGCAACACTGGGGAGGATTCCGTCAATGAACAGCGAGACAAAATAATTTCCGGCTGTGAGATTCGTGGAGCTCTGTGGCAGGTTAATAGGAATAATTGTGTTTGGTCTTTATCAATTAACCAGGTAATTTAAGTTTGGAGTATCTAGGATGTTTTTGTTAAAAAAAACATTTACTTAGTTCATGGGTCCATTATCTTCAACTTTTATTGGATTACAACCGACTTGGGCCAATCGACTTTGCTGCGATGTAAAACATTGACAGTTGACTCAAAGCATCAGGGGAACATAAAAGTAAAATCACAGTCAGTGCTGAGGATTTGGAAAGATCATTTCTTCAAATTATACAATGGCGAGATTGCACCACCCACCTGTATGAAGTAAAGGAAGCTTTATCAAATCTTAAGAAAAACAAAGCTGCTGGAGCTGATGGTATAGCAGCCGAGCTTTTCCAAGCAGCTGGCGATGGATTGGTTAGGAGTGTGCACCAGCTTATCTGCAAAATATGGTCAGAGAAAATCAGGCCCTCCAAACGCATCCATTTATGCAGGATGGAGAATTCACGCTGCTCCATCAAAGTCGGTAAAGAACTCACAGATACCTTTAATTAAGGATTAAGACAAGGCGAATAATGCAAAGCTCTCACGTTTTGAGATGGAAGCCACGAAGATGGGTTTAACGGTGAATCAAAATAAGACCGAATATATGCTGTTAACAAGAAAGAGCCACCTATACAAACATATTATTATTTTTATGAACACAACTGCCTCAGTCCTATACCTCAATAAGACAAACATTGAACAAAAAACATATTTTTTTTTACAATATCTTGTTAATGGCGAACGACAATTTTTATTTTTCCAGTCTGTGTTACTTAGCTCCATTACCACACTCGATTATGCAATTTATCGAGCTCCCTTTATATGCCCTATATCTTACAACGGCACTTTGTCCAGGATCCATAAATAATATTCTAAGCCACTTACATTAAGTAAATAATTCCCAACATTGGCAACAGAATTTCGATGATACACATAATTAGAGAGGAAGGTTTTCTGCTGGAAAAACTGAATAACAGTAGTGCAAAGATCCAGAGTAAAAACAACATATAGCTATATATCTTATTTAGATAGATATTTATTGTGTCCATTAAAAAAAAAATACATTTCTTTTTACAAATTGAAAGTCATTGCACAGTACCAGAGATATGATAAGTTATCTTACAACTGAAAAATATTTTTTTTGATTTAAAGTTGCTTAATTTGTAATATCAAAATACGAAGGAAAAATATGGAATAGAAAAAAACCTTCACTTAAATGGTTATGTTTTACGTTTTATGTTTTAACATATTAGACAATAGGGAATAAAATAAAAAATAAAGATTCCTACATTACATGTGTTTTATTTATAGATAAAATGAACGAAAACTTGCCGAATCTGAGCAATCCCACATTAGGTGGTGTGAATAAAAACTGAACTCTACTTGTACCCCACCTTCCACTACAAACAAATAAAAACCGGAAAAATAATCATTATTTAGCTTGAATATTAACAAATTAAATTCCAAATTATATAATTTTATTTAAAAAATCTGCTTTAACCAATTATTATTTGTTTTTAAGCGAAAAGTTCAAAATCATCAAAACTTTTTTGCAACTTTCGTAAGTTGAAAGCTTCTTACTTCTTCCGCAAAATGCGGCCCTAAAGGAAAACACATTGAACACAACCATTAATAATCATTGTATATGGAGTCCATGTCTTAAGCTGCCTTAGGTGCCACCAACCTTTAAGCAAAAAATGTATTGACATTATATTTCGCACCAAAAATTTCCAGGCACTCCAAGATTTTATCTTCACTTTCATGTTCACTTTAACTACTGACCACAGGTCATCAACTTGTAATCCTCCTTCTCCTCCCGTAGAAAAAAGTTTTTACACGCGCTTTTCTATACGTGTGAACAGCAAAATGCAAAATTGTAAGAATGTATGGTCTAGCCAAATTTGACAGTCCTATTTGAAATGCACGGGCATGCATACAGAGTTAAATCTCTGCAGTTTTGAAAGTTTGTAGGCAAAAGTGGGTGGAGCATCCTGAGTTGATGTTCTATTTATTTATTATTCTATGCTGCAGACCAATTTATCGCCACTTTTCGTATCCCATACAAAAATTTGCTAAAGTTACTAAACACTTACCAATAAAACACGCCTATTAAAGGTAATATACTGCGCAGGTTGTCAAAAATCGAATGACATATGAAATAAAAACATTTGGTGACCCTTGATCCGACTCTACTTTTAATAACTTTATAACCCAAATGTCATTTTTTTATTATCAATTTGAATTTTCTTATCCTGTTATTTGTTGTTTTCTGTCACAGAAACATAATTTTGTTACAAATCAAGATATTAGTGATTTAAACAAATTGTTCGGAATTTTTTTAAGACGCGATCAATTTAGGGCCAGTTTTTCATTCCTCAGTTAAACAGTCAGTTAGTACTTATTCCTCAGTTAGTGAAAAATTTGATTTTTCGACAGTCAGTATTAGCACTTATTCCTAGGAATAAATGCCTTAACTGTGGAATAAAGTTATTTGTTCGTTTCGCAGACAGTTAAGAAGCTATTCCTAGGAATAAATTGTTGAACTGTCAAAAAAGTACCGTTTATTGGATTTTGGAAAAGTAAAATAATTTGTCTGCGATGGAGTTTTTTGATATTTTAGAAGATATTATAATTCAAGAAGAAATTGAACTGGGTTTAGTACGCCAAGTTTCCAGAAAACAAAGAGTTGTGAGGATAAGACCAGATCATTTTGAAGAATGGGAAGACAACGACAACGAAAGGTAGCATCACCTGAGACATTCGGTTCAAAAAGCCGACAAACGTTCTCCATTCAAGGTGACTGGGACACAATTACCATCGGACGTCGATGAGGCCTAAAACACAAATAAATTTATAAAACTTCGCTATGATTAAAACAGAAAAAAACTCACAACTTTGGTCACAGCCAGGGGATTGTACGCCCAAGATGTGTTCTTAATTTTCACTTTCAAATCATTGTCGTGATAAACCTTTCAGATCTGCCATTCCTTCGAAACCAACTCGATAGATATTTTTAGCTCCGTTGTCCCACACTGCTTATCTTGGTGATGTCGATGACCAAATCAGACTCTTTCTTTATTATATTACATATATAATAGATAGTTTGTTTTGTTAAACAAAAAAAAAAAATTAAACAAAAAACTGAATCAGAAATTTGATAGCTAGATTTGATTTTTTTAAAGTAAACAATAGAAAATGACATTTGATTTCAAAGTCGTATGTCTATCCCACTCGATCGCATAACTTAAGAAACAAATAAGGGATTTTCTTACTCTTACACTTTGAAGTTGGATGTAGTTAACTTTGTTATTCCTTGGAATAGTTAACTGACTCTTTTTTATTGCTTGAAAAATCCGACAGTGTTATCAGACTGTTAAAGAGTCAGTTAATTTTATTCTTTTCATAGCTAACTGACTGTTTAACTGACGAATGAAAAATTGGCCCTTAGTATATTAAGGTGCTTAACTATTTAATAAGAAATGAGTGAAGAAATAATGAGTCTTTATGTGAAAAATATGGCAAGGCATATGAATCCTGGATAGCACACACTTTAATCTTTAACACTTCGGATCCAAATATGTTGAATCGAATGCAAAGTACGGTTTTAGTTGAGAAACTGAAGCCCAAATCCGATGGAAAAATTATTGTTGATGTTTACCCTTTGATTTGTTTGATGGACTTGGACAAAATCGCTGGGACCGCAATAGGTACACAAATACAAGCTCTACAGTCTAGACGAAGAAATGCTAAGTCTTCTACTTAGTTGAAATTATTTTTATTTATTATTCTATTTATTAATTTTTTCAATGTATGTATATAGAATTTGTATTATAACAAAAACATTTTACATATGGTATTCTTTATATGCATCTGGCTTACAATTCGAATAACAGAGGAACGCCGTAATGCTCTCAATAAATCAACTGATAAAAAACAAACAAGAGATGAACTACTCCGAACTGGGATTGCAGAAACGGATGGTTTTTCTAGATGCTCTTCTCAATCAACAACTGCAGGTGGAGAATCTTTAAGTGAAGAAGTTGACACCTTATGTTACACATTAAGAGCTATCGCTTATCATCCGAAAGTTCAAAATAAGCTCTTTGAAGAAATCGAGGAACTCTTGGGGGATGACTTGCATAAACCGATAACATATCGTGGCGGTGGCATCCATGACATGAAATACATGAGCTGTGCTGTGTTATATAAGAAGCTTGTACTAAAGAGCAAAGATAACTTAGTTCTTATTTTGACAACTAGCAGCGCATGTCCAATTTACCATATACGTTGGGCGCTGCAGCGGTGAAATTTGTACTAAAGAGATAAGTTAACTTCGCATTTTAGTACAAGCTTTGACTACTGCAGCCACAGAGATAAGTGACTACAGTGCGACCATTGACGTATTAGGTATGGACCGCCATTTCTATAATACAAACTTAATTTTTGGCGTTGTGGAATATTTATGACATTTGACGTAAATATAGGTATAACATTTCCGTCCAAAGATGTGCTAAAGTTTCCTTGAATGCAAAAAAAATCTACATCAAATCTCAACACAAAAGATGCAAGTTTGGATGATTTGAGAAATTTGATATACATAAGTACCTACCATTTTTTTGTCAGGTTTGATTTTTATAACTTTGTTTTGACAGATTTCTACAATCTGATTCAATGTCAACTGAAATCACACAAAATCTAACACATTGTAGTTTGACAGCATTGACGTATTAGGTATGAACCGCCAGTAGCCAACTTCACGCGTGTTCCAACATAAATAAGGCCGCCATCAAATACTAGCAGGGAATCTGCTAGCAGTGATATGATTTCTTTAATTAATTATTTACTATTGAAATACTTTGGTGGAAATTATTATCAAACTACTTTTATTTTACAAAACACATCCACTCTTTATGCCATGAGTAACTTACAGATGAATATATTATCGGTTTTATTTAAATTATAATGGCGAGATTAGTACACGTATTTAACACTAAAAGATGATGGCGTTTTTAGACTGTTTTTAGCTGGAACAACTTTTCTTGGCTGTTTGTATGAAAATTTCAACCGACTGGCGGTCCATATCTAGTACGTCAATGAGTGCGACACGTATATGGCAATGTTGAAATGCGAAACGGGAGGTCAAATTTAGCACTTAGTTATCTTTGTCCATTAGTACAAACTTAACAACTGCAGCACCACACGTATGTTTGTACTTAAGAGCAAAGATACTTAAGTGCTAATTTTAACAACCCCATAGCGCATTTAAACATTTCCATAACGTGTGGCGCTGCAGTTGTCAAGTTTTTACCAAAGTGCAACTATAATTTAGTTCTAAATTTGACTAACAATTACGCATTTCAACTTTACCAATCCTCAATAGGGGATTGGTGGCTTTGCTTGTAGGATCTGCAGTAGTCAAGTTTGTACTCAAGAGCAAAGATAACTCTGTGCTAATTTTGACAACTCGTAGCGCATTTAAACTTTTCTATATCCTTGGGGAGCTGCATTAATCAAGTTTGTACTAAAGAGCAAAGACAACTTAGCTCTTATTTTGACTACCCATTGCGCATTTAAACAGTAGAGAGTAGTGGAGACTTGAACCGGTTATCTACTGTTTTAAGTCTAGTATGCAGCTGAAGTGAAACGAAATTTCCCGTCGTCTCCAAAAACACAGAGGAAATGTAAACGAAACGATACCGGAAAAATTTGTATGTAGAGATTCACCATTTGTAAAATAAAATATTTTTCAAAACACACAAATAAATAAATAAAAAGAACTGAACTCCATTTTATAGTAATAATAACCACAAAAAAACACCACCAAAATAGAAACGTCAAAATTTCGCGAGCAATTAAAGAGTGTAGAGAGTAGTGGAGATTTGAACCGTTTCAACGTGGAGCTGAGTACTACAAAACGAAAAGAAGGACGAAAAATTTCGGTTATGATTTCATTGTGTCATTTTTGTGTGGGACTTTTCGTTTCACTTCAGCTGCATACTAGGCTTTACCGTGGAGCTGCGTACCACAAAACGGAAAGAAGGATGGAAAATTTCGTTTATGATTTCACTGTGTCATGTTTGTATGGGATTTTGCAATCCACTTCAGCTGCATACTAGGCTTAGCCAGAGAATTCATAACAGAATTGAGGGTTGGTAAAGTTTAAATTGCGCAACGGGTAGTTAAAATTAGCACTTCGTTATCTTTGCTTCGGAGGCTATACATGCTGCACTACAGTAGTCGAGTTTGTACTAAAGAGCAACTATAACTTAGTTCTAATTTTGACTGACAATAGCGCATTTCAATTTTATCAATCTTAAATAGGGGATTGATGGCTATACGTGTCGCGCTGCAGTAGTAAAGATTTTACTAAAGAGCAAAGATAACTTAGTGCTAATTTTGAACATGTATAGAAAAGCGCTGGTAAAATTTGTTTTCTTCGGGATGATACGGAGGACTACAAGTTTATGACCTGTGGATATCAACAACAATAGACTTTGCAATCAGGGAGGGCTTAACACTCAACAGCATGCATAACAAGCGTAGCATGATGAACGTTTGACAGCTGCCAATCGTTTACCTTAATACTTGTCAAGCATGCTGTTGAGCACAATGGTAGAAAAATAATCCGCTCGATGAGCCGGCCAAACTGTCAAAATACAGCACATCTTAACTGTCTAAACATATAAATTAAAAAAATTGTGCACAGTGTATTATTGAACTTTTAAATCAAGAAAATATTAAGTTTCGCAGGAAAAAAGTGATTTTTAAATTTTTTTTCAAAATAATTTTTGTAAGATGTTGAATTTGACAGTCTGAAAAAAGCATGATAGTCTTTTCAATCTGTCATCCTCGTCGGGTGAGCTGTCATTTTTCCCTATCTGCACTTCTCATTAGGGTGTTCACACTTGAGCGACCTTTACACGGTCAGTCATTTGGCATTAATCTTTAATATAGTGTTTGTAAAAATAAGTCTGTATACGTGCATTTGTTTGACGAAAAATCAAAACCCTTTTGATTTTGCCTGATGACTGATTTACGCGTAGATGACTGACGTCCTCTGACAGGCATGACCAGCGTGGCATGATGAGCGCTTGACAGTTTGCGTTCACGTTAGTCAATCATGCCATCAACCATTATCGTAAGAAGAATTGAGGATTAGTAATGTCGAAATTCGCAATTGGTAGTCAAAATTAGAACCAAGTTATCTTTGCTCTTTAGTAAAAACTTGACTATTACAGCGCCACACGTTTATGCAAAAGTGTAAATGCACTACGGGTTGTCAAAATTAGAGCTAAGTAATCTTTGCTCTTTAGTACAAACTTGACTACTGCAACGCCACACGTATGGCCTCCAATCCCCCATATCAAAACATTTTAAAAACCATCATGCCTTCACTCTTTCAAAACTGAGTTCATCATTCCGCGCTTGTCATGCCTGCAGTTAAATGTAAACTCCCAAATTTTCTTGCATGCTATCAATAATTGCATATTTTCAGGTGCGCACTATTCTAGTACTTTTTTGTTACCAACAAGAGCAAAGGCAAAAGAACATTCCAGCAATTAGAGCAATTAAAGTTTTTGTCTTCAATTTCAAAAAGTTCGGTCGATTCGGTTCGGTTTCGGTGTCGTGTTGTGATCGTCTCCAAAAATAGGTATAAAATTTATTATTAATTTCAAAAGAACTTACTCCAATAAATAAAGAAAAATTGATTAATTGATTCTTGAAAAAAAAATCCTAAATTTTTACACAGATTTCGTCGCGTCTGTCGATAGTCGCCGTGCTTCGGTTGAAAATTTCCGTTAGATACAAGAATGTTCGAGAATTTTCTTGAAATAATTTTGTTGTGCCGGCAAAATAGACTGCAACTAGCAACTAGGTAAGTCGTATTTTACATTAAAATTGTTTTTTGCATACATAATGTATAGCTACGCTGTAGAAGTTTCGCAACTATTTTCTTTTCGACATCACACACCCATCAGGCCGTGTTTTCTTATTTTTGGGTAGGTGGTTCTAAATCATCTTTTCTTTTATAATCGTGCAGCTGACAATCTCTATGTTTTCCTTGGTTGTCACAGGCTTTTATTTGCGCTCATTTGGTGTCCGGAACTGGACAATTCTGTTAATGATTCCGGACTACCAAATGAAATCGCTATTAGATTGTTTCGATTTGGGGTGTGAAAAATTGAAAATCGATTCTTCCTTGGCTAAAATTTGTTTTACTACACTCTTGATCCCATTTCCTGGCCACCAAAACGCAGTTTGCTCGATAAATGAAGAGGCAGTATATCTACCTACTTACCTACCTATTAAAAATCAAAAATGTTTTCCAAGCTAACAATATTTCCATATTTTTGTTTTTTTCCTCATTAATTTTCACTTTTAAATCTGTAAATACACTGGTCAAGTTTATAAACAATAAAGTTATAAAAATTTTAATGATAACAAGGCTTATTTTCGAAAGTTAGCCTTGCTGCATTTGGTTTCATTTCACGGCACCGTTTCACATATCGAATTCGCACCCTCCTACCCCAAATCCAATAGGCATATTGAGCAGCCATGAATGAAGGAAAGTCGGTATTTCTTTCAAATTTAATGAGAAAATTCAAATTGGAATCAACACCACTTTCTAAATACTAACGAACTAACACCGTATCATTTAAGTTCAAATTTGAAAGTGAATTTAAACCATAATTCGATTATGATGGCGTTAATTTGCATTTGAAAATAAACTATCACTATTACGGCGTTAGTTCGTATGAAGATAGTTGACGGAACCCAAATTACTGTTTAAAATCGTAACGTATTCTACGAATTTTGTTGTAAGTACCTGCATTGGTACCTGCAAAAACACAATTGGAGGTTCTAACATTTGCTCTTTCTGTTACCGTAACAAAACAAGTTAACAATATTTAAAGTATTTTATTGTTTTCAAATCCGTTTCTTTCATTAAATAAAAAATCATTTGTGTTTACGACTGTTGACAGGGTAACAGAATAGATTAGAAAACTAGTAAATGCAAGAACCTCCTAAATGTGATATTCCCGAATTTCTTAAGAAGGCCAGGCGGTGATTATTTGCCATAATGAAAGTACTATAGAAATATATGTACAATTTTGATAGCCGTTATGTAATTATAATGCAATAACTTACTGTAATTATACTGAAGGTAAAGGACTAACAACAGAGTGTTCGCACGCTTTCAAATGCGAACGGCACCATAATACAACTATCGTTTGAATTCACAAATTTAAATTAGAACTCAAAACTCAAATAAGTGCTATTTAGAAAGTACTCTTGGTTCTCATTTGAATGTGAATCATGTCATTTCTCCTTCATTTCACTCCGAACAGAATATTAGTTCCTATTTTCACTTATTGTTTTATGTCATATTCGAGTGATTTCACTCCAAAGAGGAGGGAATTATGAATCCAATGGATCATTAAAAACACTCTTTTTCCATTGTGTATGTAGTAGTTGACCAAAGACTTTTTACATTCGAATTTTGTTACCTCAAACGAAGCAAAAACGAATTAAAAAGTATTTTTTCAGGGGTCAGATTCTGTATTAAAAAAACGATCAAATATTTTCGTTTGTGCGAACGATTTCCAAAAAAACTTGGTCAAATAACGTTCGATCGTTTTTTTATGCAGAATCTGGCTCCAGTACTTGTTGTTTTTTCCACTCATTATTTTAGTTCCTTAATTGTTAAAAAAGAAATAAAAACACTGCGCGTATTGTTTCATAATGGCTTTACCATATTGCCGATGTTAACAATATTTATGTGGTAGTGAATTGTGACAGCAGTAACAAGACTCTAAATTCAATTCCGGAAGGCAAATAAGCACTCCCAAATAGCACTCCGAACAATGAATGGAACGGTTTATGGTGTTTTTTTTTAATTGTCCTGTTTATATTTCTAAGATCTCTGGGATCTCCGTATGCTCCGTAATATAAACACAATTTCACTGTAGAATTTTACACTATTGCTGTCAAAAACCTGAGCCTGAAAAATTTTGGATTCACTTGCTCAGGTGAGCGCTTAAAAATATAAACTCGCCTACTCACAAGGCCTTCCGAAAGTTGAATGGAAAATGACATAAAAATCACAACGTATGCATACACAGTGAGAAAGCATGTTACTCCTTTCAATCCCTGCTTGAGTTCACTACTGGATTTTTGGAAGGTGCAAGATTGGGCATATGCTGTTACTTTTATATCATTAGTTCACATTCGAATTTGAATTAAGACTATATGGCGTTAGTTCATATTTTAGTAATAGCTATAGTTATAATTTGATAGTAAAACGATTTTAAGTGCCTTTCTGCAGTCCAGTCTCCCTAACGCATCTTCGTTGCTCAACTTAGGGTACTTATATTAAAGAGCATTAGAGAACTATTTCGCGTACGTAAATACACATATTTTGACAGTATCGTGATTAAAGGTTATGAATTTCTTAAGATGTTGGTGACCTTTTATCTTAAGAGGTTGGTGACCTTTTTTTGTTACTATAATGTAAGCTGTTGTTATGAATTTAGTTATGAATTCGTACAAAAAAGAAATTGTGAGATAACAGTCAAAAATGATATTTATAACAATTATAGAAAAGTAGAAAAAAGTGGGTCAAACAATTCTGTCTGGGTGTCTTTTCTGTCTGTTAATATTAAGAAATACAGGCTAATTTTTTTCAAACTTGGGAAAAGCCCGGACGTTTTTTTATGTTTATTCTAGCTGACCTAGGTCATGAAATAAAGGTACCTGCCATATATCTAATAGCATTTTTCATTTACGAAAAGATTTGCTTTTTCCTTCAAAAGATTTGATCTTTCTGCAATTTTGGTGTTTCATTTAAATGAAAAGAGGGGAAAGATCTCCCGAATTTGGGAGATTTGATCTAAACACTTACACATAAACATTTTAATGGCGGATTTTTGCTTGCGCGTTCATTTTTAATTTATAACTATTGGATAGCTTTGTATTGTTTTAAATTTTTGGAAGGTATAGGTATATTCTCAAATTCATAATATTTTTCATAAATTTTACAATTTTTTTACGAATTTGTACGAATTTATTATTTCTTTAAGCATACAAAAATCAAAGCTATGCCAGTGATTGTATGACGATCGTTTGGAACGCAGTTATATTATTCACACAGCCTATGCATGTTTAATCTCTGTCTTCACACTACGAAAAAAGCAGCCCAACATGTTTCATTTAAAAGAGCACTTCTTGAATTTGGGGGCAAATCTTTGAGATTTAAATGAAAAACGCTATAAGCGTCAAAAATAATTCTAAATGTTGATATGTTATTTGTGTGCTTTGTCGTTGACGTTGAAAAGTTGATGCTTGCTATTGCAAGCACTGTTTGCTGTGAAGACGAATACTCTCTCGGTGAGTTGATCAAATGATTTATGATTAACCTAGATTTGAATCATTCCAGTAGAGAAACGCTCATTTCATCGTAACTATTTATTCTCAGTGCTCAGCGCTGGTAAAATACACAATCGTCATAATATCCAAATAGGTGTCGGTTTTAATTATTGTATATTTTAGTCCAACATGAAATAAACGAACTACCTACATTGCGCAATTTGTATAATTTCTTATAAATAGAAAAACATTCATAAAAATATTCTTGAAGTTACTGCTTTTAGTATTTCTTAATAATAACCCACCATGTATGGTGCTATCAGATGCAACACACAAGGTGATGTTTTATGCCGCATAGTATGCAAAGTTTGTACGCTGTTGTTAGATCTCCATAAAAAAATAAACAAAATCTTAAAGCAAGATTCAGAATATTTATTTGAAAAAACTTTTTATCTGCTATAAAATGTAGTGCCTAATAATTTAAATTAAATGCATCTTGTAACGTCTGTACTTTTACCAAAGAGATAAGCATGGTGGATGACTTAAAAGTCATAGAGATTAATAAATAGGAGTTTTGCATTTTGGCTTGATAGTTTTATGTTGAGTTGGTATTTAAATTTGTTATTATTTAAAAATTACATAGAACATATTTTTTGCTTACTTATATTTTTATTTGTTAAGATTGGTAATGATGTCGGACTGATGAACCACTAGTAAATTTACGTTTTAATTGCAATTATAGATACATAAGTCCTATAAGGCAAGTTATGCAATCGTACAAAAAAAGGTTTTGAGATAACGACCAAACATGACATTACGATGATTTCAATATACATTTTGAAAACTGGTAAACTAATACGTTATTTTTAGTTTTGGTTTTAATGTATAAATAATTAATCTCCTTAAATTCGCATAGGTACCTGCTCTTTTTTTTTAAGTTTAAAGAAAATAATTTTAAACTGATGGATGTACGAAACGGGTGGATCAGCAAAGTTTGAAATTAATAAAGTAGGTACCTAGGTTACTTATAAACTAAATTTACGTATTAAATTAGTAATCTAACACCGCCTCTATGTACTGGTCATAAGGTTTAAACATTAGTGTGTTCGTTTA
The DNA here is from genome assembly GCA_951217065.1 of Baccha elongata. NCBI lineage: Eukaryota > Metazoa > Arthropoda > Insecta > Diptera > Syrphidae > Baccha > Baccha elongata. Next base: position 15,276,647 of record OX578274.1, on the reverse strand, counting down.
GCCCCGGGTTCGCCCTGAAGTCGCCCCAAAGCGTTTTTTGAAAAACCTAAACTTGCCCTGTGTAATAAATTCTGTGTTTTTTGAGACCTGGGGTCGCCCTCAACTGGCCCTCAACTCGCCCTGTAGTAGATCTAGGTATTTTACTGGGGCGAGTTGAGGTAAACAAATTGACATATGTGTTGTCAAACATATGTTTACAATTGAATATTTTATTTTGCTTTGCAATACAAAAAAAAGAAATTATGGATTTATTTTAATGAAAATAAATAGAAAACATACAAATAAAACAAAATGTAATTGTTTTCTGTTTTGGAATGTACCAAAAGCAATAAATTTCAAGTTTTAATTTTGGAAACAAATATTTTTTGTTTCTTTCTTTTTGTCAATGATGAAATCTGTAATTTTCCAGAAAGTCCCTTTTATAGATAAATAGAAACACGTCCGTTTGTACGAAGAACAGAAAATGTAATAATAATTTATTGAAAACTTTTGATAACAAAGTCGATAGAATACTACAATATAATTTCGACAAAGTGTTTATATACTTTTACATTCAATTTCAACACTCCCACTAAATGTAAAATTCAAATAAATTTGAGACCTATTGCTTTAGCACACAAATTATGCTTTTTGAAATCTAAAGGTTTTGTAAGAAAATCTGCATTCATATCTGCTGTGCTTATGTATTTTAAATTGATTAATCCTTCATCAATTTTGTCACGAACGAAATGGTGACGAACATCTATATGTTTTGTCCGGGGATGGTACGCGCTTGTTAATGCAAGACTTATAGCACCTTTGTTGTCGCAGTGAATAATTGTTGATTTCGGAGAACTTGGAATTAGTACTAATTGTAATCCATTAAGCCATAAGGCTTCTTGAGTAGCTGATGAAACGGCCATGTATTCAGCTTCGGTTGACGAGAGAGCAACAGTAGGTTGTTTTTTACTGTTCCAGGATATTGCTCCTCCACAAGATTTGAATATATAACCTGTTACTGACCTTCTGTCATCGCCATCGTTTGCCCAGTCCGCGTCACAATAACCAACTACCATATTGTTTTTGGTTTTCGAGAATTCCAATTTAGCATCTGATGTCCCTTTCAAGTATCGAAGAATACGCTTAACTGCAAGCCAATGAGCTTTGCCATAGCAGTTGTTAAATCTTGACACATTACTTACTGCAAAACTAACATCAGGCCTGGTTACCTGTGCAGCAAACATAATGCTACCAACTGCTTCCTGGTATGGAATCTGCATCATTTCGTTTTTCTCTTCTTCTGTTTTAGGGCACATTTGTTTAGTCAGCTTCTGATTGGAATCCATGGGTGTTTGTGCAGGATTACAGTCAGTCATATTGAAACGCATTAATATATCTTTGATGTATTGTTCTTGATCAATGTGAATCGTACCCTTCGAACGATCACGCTGAATTTGTATGCCAAGGACAAATCGTGCTTCACCCATGTCTGTCTTTCATTTTAAAATTACAATTGAGATATGACTTAAGCTTATTTTTGACATCAATGTTTTTTGTAAAAATTAAAAGATCATCCACGTATAATTCGATTTTTGTTATCTCTAGCCGCCCAATTAGACCTTGATATTGACCAAATGGATGCAGTAACTGCATTCCTTCAGGGTGATCTTGACGAAAATATTTATATGCTGCAACCAGAAGGTTTCACCGACAACACTGGTAAGGTTTGCCATTTGAAGAAATCGTTATATGGGTTGAAGCAAGCAAGTCGGTTGTGGAACCAAAAGCTCAATACAGCTTTGATAAACTATGGTCTTAAGAAATCAGATATAGATCCATGCGTTTATTTTTCTGGTGAAGATTCAAACTATGTAATTGTAGCAGTATACGTGGATGATCTTTTAATTTTTCTATGGAAGGCAGTCCTGTTTGAGCCATGTTCAATTTTCAGTTGAAAAGAAAAACCGTTTTTATTTGAAAATAAAATTTTTTTTTAAATTTTCTTCTAAAATCCGTTTTCTAAAACTGTTTTTTTTGCAGCTCTTGCACTGTCAATAAAACCTGGGTCGACCCTGAGTAAAATTCAACGAAAACAACTATTATTGTAAGATTTAAACAATAAACTTTCAAATAGTGAAAAGTATTGAAAAAAAAAAATAAAAAAATATATATATAGTTATCAAGAGAGAGTTTAATTTGCACGATGTTTTTCAATTAGTATTCTTCCGACACCTTTCGTCATAATCAGCCCTTTCATCGTAACCGATCGGAGTCTCCGATTTGTAAAAAATGTACGAATTTGGTATCATGGTAACCGTTCCGATTGATTAATCGGGCATGCCTCTGAAAAAAATTAAAGTATGCGTCAAAAATGTCAAAATCACAGCAACGCGCAGTAAATTCGTGCAATGCATGACGATTGTGAGGTTTGTATATGTTCCGATTGCCTCCGACAGTTAATTGAAGGCGGAATGTTGAATGCGGAATGTTGTGAAGGCGGAATGTTGTAAATAAACAAACAAATTAACTAGAGGTTAATGCTGTATTTGAGTTTTGGTCTTTTCTGGTGACCAAGGAAACGAATAATTTATTTTTTTGTTTGAAATTAATAACAACCACAGATATTTTTTTTGTTTATTTTTATTATTATGTATGCGCCGACTGGATTCTTTATTTCTGTTACGATTCGGATACTATGAACAAAATAAATGTTCCAATCGGAACATTTGTCCGATCATAGGTTTCTCCGAACGGATACGATGATAGGGCTGAATGTCTACAATTTGATAATTAGTTGAGATATATTTGTTAACTTGGCTGTTGGTGAATATATTTCATCATAATCGAAACCTTTATCTTGTAAAAACCCTCGAACAACAAGTCTTGCTTTATATTTGTCGATTTTACCATTTTGTTTACGTTTGACTTTGAAAATCCATTTTCATGTGATGGGTTTTCGAAAATCTGGAAGATTATTTTAGGATGAAAATTCATCATCGATAGCCTACTTCCAATCAGGTCAATTAACACACTTTTTGGCATATTACGGCCCATCACAAGCTTGTCCTTTTCGATGTCCTACAGTCGATATGTATACATTATATGATGTGATGACTAACCATATCCAAGCATGTAGTATTTTCTTCAATTTTACATAGTCTATGCGTGAACTTAAATCAATTGGAGCAACATCAGAGGAACTCGACGTAGTTTTTCATTTGCTTTTGACATTACAAAAAGTTTTGATGGCTTGTTTACAGCTTTGGAGACGATGGATACGTCTAGGTCTAAGCCAAAGCTGACAATAGAATTTGTTAAAACTCGTATTTTGGAGAAATATGTCAAACGTGCTGCTAAAAATATGTACGTTGATTTTATAGCTATGCAAGCGGATCGTTCTAAGATTATTTGCTATATCGATGCAAGAATTCAGTTCATAAAATCAAAATGCCGTGTTAATTTGTCGAAGAAACATTGTACTTCAAATTGTAAAAAAAATCGAGGTTTTAATCAAACCTGACATTACGATACTAGAGAATCTTTAAAAAGAAGGTTTTGTCATTCCGTCCGTCGGTCTGTCTGTGCGGATGTGCGGTGTGTCTGTGCACCGACCTACAGCCTAAACGGTTTGACGGATTTAGTTCAAATTTCGTATATAGCACTTTTTGGTGATTCCCTAGAGGGGAAATTCGAATTTTTGTTTTAGCTCGGCCATAACGGGTACCTGCCATAATAACGGTTTTAGTTTTTCCAAATTTTCTCAAAAACAGCTCTAATGATTTTGATAAAACTTATATATATTTATAATACAATATATATATATTTATATTTGCAGTAGTCTTAAGTTATATTTCTGCATTTCTGGTTTTTGGCTAAAAATGCACATAAGGGAGAATTGGTGTTAACGGTTCTTACAAATTTGGCCATACCTTGATAACGGCTAAGCCGATTCCTGTTAAATTCGGTGCAGATTTTAAACTAAACATTAAGCATAGTTTTTGGTAAAACAACTGTGTAATGATAGCTGCCATACAACTTGATCTCACGTTTAGGCCATTTTTTGATATTTTTCAAACTTTTTTCAGAATTTAATAAATTTAAATTTTTGTAGTCCCATCGTTTGCTACAAGAGAAAGTTCGTGCTACCCAGTCGTGGGTTTTTTTTTTTGCATTTTAGCAAATCACCCTGTTTTAATTTTTTTTCACGAATTCTTGTTAAATTTATAAAAGTGAAACAACAAGTAAATAGTAAATTTATTTGGTAAATAACTTCTTATTATGAAATCTTTCATTTTATTATTCGGGGCGGAATGAAGTAGATATTAAGCAAAGCGGACGCAAAGTAGTTCTAATTCGATCGGCGTTAATTCTTAACGTACGTTGATATAAAAACCGGAAGCCAAGAAAAGAAAACCATTATCTCGGATTACATAAGTGACTATGACAACCATCCTTAAACCCTCTCTGAGTTAATTTTTTCGCCGTTTTCTTTCTTTATCTTAAACATTTCTTTTATCTTTGTAGTAAGCTATGTGGTTGCCTTTTTCAATTTAGTTATATTTACTGGCGACAGTTAACATCGAATTAGCATTATAAACCATTTTGTTTTAATTTAATTATGATACCTTTTTAAATTAAAAATTATTTTAAAGTGTAAGTTTGTCTTCATTAAACCCTTTATCAACCAAACATGTTTAAATTAAGAACTATAGTGGTTGTCAGTACCTAATTGATTTAAAGCTACAAATTTATATAAAAAAAAACTGGATGGCAACTTTTTTAATCCTAATTCATTCTTGAGAGCAGTGTTTTTAATCGCTTTGGATACCAACTGCAGCTATACATACTTCATTTGGCAAGATAGCAGTTGTTAAAATCACACATCCCTGATGGGCGGGAACATGCTTTTATTTTTCAAATGGACTTAAAAAAAAAATTATACGTTTCGCTTTTTCGTATCTCCGAAATAAACATTTTCAATAATCAAGCGCAAACAACAGGACCACCACACCAGAGAGAGATATTCACATTTCAGAACAAATGGCTTATCTGAAAAAAAGAAGTATCCATAGAAGAAAAAAATAGATGTCCTTTTATCTAAAATATCCATCTACCCATTTACCTTTTTTTTTTAAGTGAAATTAAAATTATATAAGTATAAGTAGGTATGTCCTCTTTGTTGGCGATATGTTATACGAGCTATAAGTGGGTATAGGTGAGGGTCCTTGGGCCTATTTGGTGGGGTCCACCCATCATTTCGCGTAGGTATACATTGAATATCATTAATTTTTTTACATTTAAAAAATTCTCCATCTTCGTGAAGACGAACGAGTTAAAATGAAATAAAAAAATCGAGGCACATAAGTATATTTACACTCATATCCTTGTTAAATACATTATACATTAATTATAACCGGAGCAAAAACGAAGGCAAATTTAACAACTGGACATCCTATATCGTTGCAATAACATCATTTATGCACGACGAATATTTCTTGCCACAGCTAGGTACTGCTGCTGCAACGGACCAAAACCAGATTTTTTTTTCTTATTCCTTCTGTTGATGGGTGGAGATTTTTAAAAGGATGTGTCCTTTTTTTCATTCTTGGAATATATTGTATATTTCTTTATGGAAAAGCAAATGGAAATGGGATAATAAAATAAAATATATATAATAAAAAAGAAGCAAAAAAAGATTAAAAGTGGTTGCCATATACACTAATTTTTATCCTTCAGATCCTTTCAAACATATTAAATGTTAAGAGTATACAAAGCACGTAAAAATGTACATTTAAGCCTTTATATTACAAAGGAACTAATTTTGAGGTATCTACCTATTGCTCTTATGAAACAAATATATTTTATTTTGTTGTTTTACCTAAGACTTTTTATTTTATTTTTGAATATTGTCTTTGCAAAATAAGTAATTGTTTAGTTTGTTGAGATCTTCGTATTCCTTATGTACAGGGGTGGAAAAAATACGACAAATTAATAAAAAAAAGACCCAAACCCGCCATCTTGCTGTGATTTTTTTTGAAAACTTTTTTAAACATATCTATATATTAATACGTAAACACTTTTTATTGGCACCCTTTTTAACCCATTAGGTTCTCCGGTGACCCAGCCCCGGGGCAGCAGAGTCAACAAAATACAAACACCTCTCCAAACGCTAATTACCCCCAATCTCATTTCCCTTTCAAAGCTCTCCAATGGAATATGCAATGCTATATTAACAATTTCGATGAGCTGAATACATTAATTAAAGATCAATTGCCATGTGCTTTATCTCTCCAGGAGACACATTGTGCTTTTGCATCTTAACCACTAACACACAAATCCTACACTGGTTACTTCCATAACTTTCCCCAAAACATAACCAGTAAACAAGGTATTGCAATCCTTATCAAAAGTAATATTCCACATAAACAAATTAACATTACCTCAAACATATTAACTCTAGCTGTCGAAATTAATTTGCCCCTCAAGTTCACCCTAATAATCAATTATATCTTACCGAAACAAACATTTTCGAGCAATGATCTTGAAAATATTGTTAGCCAAATTAACACTCGGATTTTACTCACAGGTGACGTTAACTCGTGGAATGTTCTCTGGGGTTCCCCGCTAACAAACCACAGAGGCTTCATTATAGAGATTTTTTTAGTAAAAACAGATCTAATGCTATTGAATAACGGGTCTCGACCCAAGGCACCCTAACCCACATTGACATCACTTCTTGCTCACCAACAATGCTACCCTATTCATCATGGACTACTCTGGACGATCTTCATAATATCGCCCACTTCCCTATTATTTTTACACTTGCTAAGGGTTCAAACAATCAAGGAATTTCCCTTCCTTCTCCCAAGTTTAAAACGGACATAGCAGACTGTAATAAATTTCAATCAAACATCTTAAATTGGTTTCTTAATAAAGACGTTTCAAATAACATCAATTAAGAAGCCGCCTTGCTTCAAAAAGGTATACGCTCAGCTGCTAACCTCTCGATTTCCCAGAGTCATCCAATTCCAACTAAAAGACAAGTGCCATGGTGGAATTCCTCTCTCAAGTCTTTAAGGGGACACAAAATGATAACTTGGCAGAATTTCAAAAAACATTCTACTCTAATAAACCGTATAACTTATAAAAAAGCTAATGCGCATTTCCGAAGAGAAATGAAATCAGCTAAAGCCAATTGTTTGAGAGAATTTACCCCAGCACTTCTGCAGCTAAAATTTGGAATAACATCCGCTGTCTCACTGGTAGTTTTGTCTCAAAACACATCAAATACATCGAAACTCCAAACGGAACAATCTCGTCATCTCTCGATATTTGTAATTTCTTCGCTCAAACTTGGTCAAATCTCTCGGACAATTCTAATTTTTCAAATACTTTCAACTCTCTGAAAAACAGCTTTCTTACTCATTCCACCAACATTACCTCTGACCTAAGCGCACCAGCTAATCATTTAGAGAGTCAAATTGAAGACATTATTGAACTTGATTGTTGTCTTAAGACCCTTAAAGGCAAAACACCCAGCAGAGATCGTATCTCTTACCCTATGATAAAAAATCTTCTTCCATTAATTAAGAAAAGACTTATTTTTTTGTTCAATAACATTTACGAGACTGGTATTATACCTCAAAAATGGAAATCGGCCACAGTTATCCCTATACCCAAGCCTAACAAGTCAATCAATTTTGTAAACGGTTATCGTCCCATATCTCTCATTCCATGTACTTCCAAGGTACTGGAAAAAATAATCGCTAAACGAATCCTTTGGTTTATAGATACTCAAAAACTTACAAGTATCAATCAAGTAGCGTTCAAACCCGAAAGAGGTTGTACTGACGCTCGACTTCATATCGACCATTACATCTCAAATGCGTTATCTTCTCATAACCACGTAACATTGCTGTCCTTAGATTTTGAAAAAGCTTTTGACTGGATTGGAAGTCACCTTATCTTGGGTTCTGACATAGGGAATTTGCTTGAGTACTGGTATCTATCACACTTATACCATTTGGACATAGGAAAATTCATATATTTTCAAGAGTTTTGCATCTATTTTTTTGCATCAGTGCAGCACCATGTTTGATTCCTAAATTTTTATTTCGTTTTTTTCATCATAGATGATTTGATTTAGGGAGCAGACATGGTTATTGGTACGATTGATTTCTTCTCTTTGTTTGGACGAACAAAACTACATAAATGTTTTGTTGTATGTTTTGACAAAAATCAAATTCGTATTCAACGCTTAAAGTGGCTAAACAAATGTAGATTTAAATGTAGGAAATCTTTCGTGGTAGGAAAGACTACACACAACCAACCAGCAGCAATTGAATCGACAATAGCCAACTGTACCGACGACGGATCGAATTATTATGGTGTTAAGTTAAGTTTACATAGGAGTTACTACAAAAAATACCAGTGAGATCATCGAAGAAATATCTTCTTAAGTGAAATATACGTCTTTATGAGTAAGCAGCGCATGACTAGAGAAAGTGCGTGATGTTCTCCTCCTCTTCGCGACTATGCAGCTTCTGCATAAATCGTCTAAAAAAACGTCAAGTCTTGTGGCGTGTGTACTAGCTATAAGGTTGTGTCTAGTTATTACACTAATAAAGAAGCTATAAAATGTAGTAAGCACAGACAAAACGGACAATAAACTTGTGCGTTTCAACACTTCAGTTTGAGAAAAATCTCCTTGGCCCTTAGATAAGTAGTTGTTTTTGTCCATCTAATAGACATGCCAGTGATATTCTTCTTACATAAAATTAGCTAGTTCACTGGCTAGTTTACCGGCCTTGCAGTGTCCCGTGTCCCGGAAACCAAAAAAGAACCTTGTTTAACTGTTGAAGATCGACAGTTGGGGACAATTACTGAGTTGTTAAGAAACAGCACCGAATGATTTAAGGACTGCTTGCCGGATATACTCATGTAAGCGATCAGCTAAACATTAGTAAAATTGTCACGATAAGTAACGTTATCCATATACTGCGCTCCTAAGCGAACGGCATAAAGTTATGCTTAAGTATTCAAAGTTTTTACTTTATTTATCTTAAAGTATGGCAGATACAACAGGGTATCACATTGGATCTACACTGAACTAAGTGTGACAGATCAACAGTCATTCGCATTCAACTAACCCTATGGCCTTTTCCTCCAAAAAGGAGTCAAAGTAAAATACTATAAGCAATTTGCAACCCATCAAGTCATTTTGTAATAGCATTGTTATCCAATTAAAATAAAAAAGATGACCAAATTGTGCTCGTTGTCTTTGCTTTTCTTTATCAAAAATATTTATTATTTCCAAATAACTTTGTCTACATCTGCATTTTGTCTGTATTCAATTGATCTTTGTGTATTTTTGACAAAATATCTAAATACAATTTCTCTTAACAAAGTTATTATAATAGTTCTTATTAAGAAATGAATTAAAAACACTTGAAATTAATTTAACAAACCTAATATTTGGTTAATATTTTTGGTTTTAAAAATTTTGAAAATTATTCCGATTCAGAAATTTAATCAGTCAAGATTCGAAATCTATACTTAATTAAATTGTTTTAAAACAATAAATGCAAGCACAGATTCATTAGATAAAATTTTTTGTAAAATTGTACTTTTAAAAAATATAGAAACAAAATAGTGTACGCACTTTTCCATTTGCGAATAGTTGTGATGCACAAGCTTTGTAGCTGCTGAAAAACCATTTGAGTTTTCTTCTGCTCTTTCCACTTTGACCTTTCGAAATGATTCTGTAAATGTATATTTATATTCACCCTTATTGCGATAGGCGTTTCATTTAAACGCCAATTGTCGTTATTTTAGTCGTGTCGCTTTCGAAACGGTATTGCGTATCATAAACGCCATTTTTCTCGTCGCTCTTAGATTCCACATACGATCCATTGAGAGAGATGATTTTGAAAATTTTGAATCGAAGATTTATATTCTATCAGTTTTGAACATTTTTGCTTTTTATAATTAAAAAATGACAATACAGACACAAAAACTTAACAATTTTTTAATGTTTAAATTTTCATAAGAAGTTTGTATTCTCAGGACAGCTCGTTTTTTTATTCAAAATAATTTTTGAAACATATTTTTTTGTAAATGAATATATTAATAACATAGCAGCTGTGACGAAGACAAGAACGACAAATATAAAAGGCACGTCTGTGTCGCACAAATTTGCTCTTGTGACAAATTACCTAAGAGGTTAATGAAAAAAGGCCCCACTGGTTCTCTCGAGGGTTCTCTTGAATGTTTTAATTTGTCACTCAATTATTTTACATGCAATAATTTAATTTAATTTAAAAAAAATTAAAAAATATACATATATAACAAAAATTTTAAGTTAATTTCTAACAACCCAGAGTTTTTTGAAAAAATGGTGGTATGCCATCAATTTTGATAAAGGTATTACAGTACAATTTTTACCAAAATACGCCTCTTTAGAAATAAAATTTCATTAAGATATGTTGAGTGCTTAAAGAGAAACTCAAAATTAAAAAAAACCGTTAGCATGTAACTTTAAAACTATTTTCTAAGAATACCGGCTTTAACCATCTGAAAGGGTTTTAGTACTACATTACTCATTTTAAATTTCATCAAAATCTAGAGCAGTTATCAAGAAATAATAATTGGTATATGGCGATATTTTGAGACCTAAAACTTCAACTTCAAAAACTCCCTTTTGTTATTTTTTTTAGCGAATTCATCGTACTTTTTGTTCCGTGAGACCAATAAGAAACTTGTTACAACTATAAAAACAAAAACAAAAAATTAAAACTTACATTTTAGGAGTATTTTTGGCTCTGTCGTTTGCAAATTCTTGAACGAAAAAATTTGGCGTTTTTAAAGACGTTTTTGATTTAAAAACGACTATAGTTTGTCCTCTATAAATTGGCAGTACAGGCCTTATGGGGAAGCTTTTTCAAAATCAGTAGCGCGCCTTATTTGTGCACCATACTGAATTGAAAGAAACCCCATTTAAAAAATGTTTACCCGCCAATGATTTTTCGATCGCATCCGGCATAGATCCCACAACGACCTGCCTAGCGTACAGTTGAATACGCACTGATTGGCTAATGCATTTCAACCCTCTTTTAACATCCATTCGAACAGAGATACCTTTGTCAATTTGTTAACTCGTTTCGTATTTTTTTATATTGAGTTTCTGTTGAGGAACTTTTGATTTTAGAGCTTAAAAAATACCTTTTATTGATGAAATGATAATGAGATATTGAGATGAGCATATTACTAGTACAAAAGTGTTATCGTGCAGTGTTTTTGTTGATCATGTTTGTTTTTTTTATTTGGGGAAAATCTTAAAATGCAGTTACAAAAATGTAGGTAAGCTGTTGTCTTTAAAGAATTTATTTGCGTAGATTCTCGTGCCGGTCGGTCGGTTGATATTTCGTGTATATTTTTTCTTATTTGCGTAGATTTTTAAAGCGCGCGGGCAGTCGGTATTGATGTTTTGTGTACCTATTTTTGTTATTAGTGTTTTGAAATTAATGTGAAGTGAAGTGTTGTAAATATAACTTTTTTTAAAAACGTAAATTTTTTGAGAAGTTTGCTACTGTTGTTCTCCTTCATCTAGTTTATAATGGATTCAAAAACATCGAAAGACTTAAGCGCCGAAAAAAAAAAGAAATTGTAGAAGCGACAAAAAAGATTTACAAGAACCTGTAAACTAAAATGGAAACTGTGAAGCAAGTAGCAGGCATTTTTTCGGTGTCTACAGACTTCTCAGCGAAAATGATACCAAAGGCCACAACTCACCACCAAAAGAGAAAAACCAATCTGGCCCCAAAAGGAAAATAGATGATTTTGATAAGTGCGCCATCAGACAAATCGTGCATAAGTTTTTTTCAAATAATGAACTTCCAACGCTTGATAAAATACTGCATGAGGTAAGACTCAATGCAAATATCACAAAACTAAGCAGATCTTACCTGCATACGATTTTAAGAAAGATGAAGAGAGCAGCAACAGCAGCAGTAACTTCTCGAGTGATTAAATTACCTTTACTTATATATAAATGTACATATTTTTATTTAATAGATGAATTTATATTTATTTTAGTTATGCTTGTTTATTTATTTTGCTTGTTATATTAATCTTTATGAATAAATTCTTTATTTTTTGTTTGATTTTTTATTTAAAAGGGATTAGGCTACTGGGGATACCCTTCAAAAATGCGCCTACTATCTTACCTCTTGGTGGTGTGGAAAAAGATAAATTTCATTTCATTTTTATAAATAAAAATTAAGAAAATAATTTTAATTAAAAAAGAAGAAAGGTAACCCTACATCATATTTTTTCAGTTTTTTTCAATTCAAAATGCTTACTACGGCAACCCTGTTAGAGCTTTTGAAAGAAGATAACCTTATGGAAAGCAAAGAAGTGCGAATGAGAGACAAACATCCCTATCTTCCCTGTACTGCCAATTTTTAGTGGACAGACTATATCGTAATACAAAAAGTTCTCTATTACGACAAATGTCACTTATAAAATGTATTCCACAAAACAAAAAACGCCTAGTGTCGTTGAACGCCTTACGTAATGCAAAATCATTTTTGCATATCGCAATAAGGGTGATTATGAATACCATCAGTGCAATAAAAATAAAAAAAAAACAAAATAATAACATTTTCTAAAGTTAAACCATAACCCATACACAAAAGAACAAATATACAATTAGTTGAGTTTCTTAATGCATTTATTTTTCCAACTATTTCTTAAGTACATTACATTATTTTAAAGAGATAGTTTATTAAACATTATTTTTTATTTGTTTTTTAATTGAGCCTATTATGTATGTACAAATGATTATATAAAATGCCGTTTAAATGGGATAAATAATTAAGGTATATGTGTTGTGAAGTTAGGTAGTGAATTTTTGTGATTATTTTATTATTTTTGTGTTGCAATAAATTTATTTATTTTGAGCAAAAATTATAAATTATAAACTCTTACATAAATAAGCTTTTTTTATATTAAATTAATATGAAATGATAACGAACTATAAACTTGTTCATTGCTTTCTAGTAAGTGAATGTAAATTCGTGAAAAAACGTCATACAACTTTGTTGATACCGTCTTTAAGTGCATCCGCAGGTTTTAGGTTGAAATCTAGGCGAATAGGACCGTCTTTGTTTGTTATTTCAATTTTATTCAATGGACCTGCTTCATATCTATTCATAGAAAAAAAAAAAAAAAAACTATGATGTGCAATTTGTTCAATATGATTTTATATTATATTACCCAAAAGCTAGCGCTTGAATATAATAAGTTCCAGGAGTAAGGAGTCGCCAGTACTCCCCTCGTTTTGTAGTACGAATTGTTTTGTCTTCAATACCTTGAACAACGATTTTAGCATCGTTAATAGGATAACCATTCACGTCTTTAACCAATCCTTTTACACCCATATGTGCCATCTTAAGAAGACTCATAAGACTTTCTTTATTCTTATGCCATTCATTGGGAAGTGTTGATGCCAAAGGATATTTGCAACATGAAAGTTCAATTGTCAGCTCAAAACAATTTGTAAATACATAATTGAAATTCTGCATGCCACCATTGATTTCATACCAATATGCACCATTGGTAATACCATTTGAAAATGTTTCATAGCAATCTTTTCCTGTTCTCATAACTGGATGGTTGTCGGAGTAGGCACGAGCGAGTGTTTTAAAAACACGATCATCTGGTGTTAGACTTTCTACACAACATCCATGATGGTTTCTAATATGGAGAAAAGAAAAATTAATTTCAAAGTTTTGTATAATAAAATTCAATGTTAACTTCATTGTGTTATCATACGGATAACTAGCTACAATAGCACCTCCATGGAAACTTGCAGATAAAACAAAAGGATTATTTAGTAACCATTCTATAACAGCCGATGTTTCTGGTTGTCTTTGAGGTGACTTTATTTGGATTGTTCGTTCATCTTCAAAACGATCAGGAAAATCTCTGTTTAGATCCACGCCGGCTACGTTAAGACGGCCAACATCATTGGGAAGTGAATCGCAATTTCCTTCCTAGAATTTCAACATATTTAAGAAACATACTTATGTCTTCCATTTGAATTATTTTAGAGAACATAAACCACATCTAGACTAGACAAATAAAACCACCGTGACCCTAGCGACACAATAACACCTTCAAGTTTTACGAAAAGCTTGCACTCAATGTAGTAAAATTGAACCAAACAAAAACAAAAGCGTGTCAAAAACATGCGATATAATCGCTTAGAAAAAACAAATGAGACGACACAGGTTAGAAATGGAAGCTTGCCAAAATGTTTTCAGATTAATTCGGCAAAGCTTACAAGCAGATATTTAGGTGGTGAATTGAGAATATTGTGAGTCCATAAGAGATCATTAGTATCATCCGAAAAGAAGAAGAATTATTTTCTGAATTCATTTATAAATCAAGATTTACATGGATATTTTAAAAATAGATTTAAAGTTTAAGTATATATATTTCTCAATTTATTGAGAAGAGAGACATCCGTCTTATCTTGAAGTACAATAATTATAATTTCAACAGGTTAAGGAACTCTTGTGATCCATTAACGGTTGTGAAGTATGTCACTTCACAACCGTTGAAAGCTTTCAGCAGCTCAGTTCCTAGACCAATGCAAGTTGTTACAACCAGATAATGACTGAAATCATCTTGACGATGAACAACCTGGGTCCAGAAGATTTGTATTGCTATTCGACTATGAAACATGGAAATTTGCATCCTATTTTTCCAGCAGATTAGAGAAGTTTGCTACATTCTAAGATTATATGATCTAAAGTCACAAGAAAGCGGATGGAAATATTTCCTATTTATAAAAAAAGAAGATACGATGTAACCCTCCAACTTCCGTTGGATTTCTTTCATTAATACATCTTAAAGCCCAGTTTTTCAGTACGAGATTATTTTACGATTTGTTCCCCTAGATGTTTGAATTCGAGATCTCAAACTGGGCCCCAAAATATTTATGGGTATGGATCGATAATACAAACTCTTTTCAATTGATTGTCAACAAACTGCGTGACTAGTGCCTTAAATGGTACCTCACTTTCAACTTGACCAAATCAGGACGGAAATATGGAATTGAAACCGTCAAAAAGTAACAATATCTAGGCTTTATAATAACAAGCAACCTCAACATAGAAAATCACTTAAGCAAAAAACTATCGGAACATTCTCTAGAAAAATATACGGAAACAAGCTTCAGCTCTTACACGCCTAAAACTTTATTTCAGCTATATAACATAGGTACAGTTCCACTGAAAATATTGCGAGCAAAGTTACTGTCTCAATTGGAATGGCGAAACTGTCACAACAAACTTCTGACAAATTGTCTCTGATAAGTAGAATACTATTAAGCTTGTTAATTTTCATTCTATTTCTCCGTTGGTCTTTAACTAAATTCATGAACCTAAAAACTCTCAACAGCAGCATTAGATATCGGCAGAACCAAATAAGATATAGCGAAATTTGATAGCTCTTGGTATGTGAATCTATTCACCTCACATCAAAACTCAGCAGGACTGTCTACATTTTCCCAAACATTCAAGTGTAAATTATTCCACTGCTTTTCTATTTTACTTGCTAGTTCCGAATTGATTTTTCGAGTTTTGAAAAAATCTGTTAACGATTGTTTGTGAATTCTCAAACATTTGTTTACCGAAAAAAGTTGAATTGTTTCAAAATATTCAAATTTTCTGGTGTCTTTGCTTGAAGCTCTTTAATTAGCCTTAAAATGAAATTTTGACAGTTTTTTCTAAATTTATTTTCATCTTCTAATGTTATTGAATGTTCTGATCTTAAGACTTGAAATTTTTCCTGAAAATTGTATTGGGCTTTGTTCACACTTACGTTTGTTTTGATTTGACTAACCTTTTGTAATTCTATACTTTGGCTAAACTTAAAACATGCTAAATTTTCAAACTAAAATATAGAATCATGCTAAAAAAATGCTAGCATAGTTTGGTAAAAAAACCTACTAAAAATAAAAATGCTAAATTGGACTCACTGATAGCTATATTATGCCGCCTCCACATTTAAACATTTGCTGTGGGCGAATCGGTTTCTTTGGAAAATCATTGCGTATGAATTTTGTTTTATGCTAACAAGCAGTTCTCAATAAATTGAAACAACAACAATTATACCTACGAATACATACGAGGTAATTGAGCATAGACAAAAGATAGAATGAACATATGGTCGATTTATAAATCTAACAACAATGTACGTCATTTTATCGAGAGCGCATACACATACCAGGGGCCAGGGCCGCTGTCAGAAAGAAGAAAAACACGGTACAATACGTTTCTATTGCTTCACTTCACATAGATAGTTCTAAGAAAAACATAAAATATGAGAATTAGTTTGATGGTCGAAAAGTTTTCTTTCTTACCTGCGATCTGGCAAATCCATCTGGATTCATTGAAGGCATTATATAAATGTCTGTGTTGTTAATAAGTTTTGCAATCTCATCACTTTTTTCATAGTTAGAAAGTAAATACTGGGACAGATAAATTAGCACTTCCCTGCTGATTGTCTCGTCACCATGCATATTGCCGATATATTTAACCATTGGTGTAAGCAGGTTGCGATGGCGAACATTCTTTCCTATTTGTAAAACCATCAGATTACGTCCTTCCAGGGAATGGCCAATAATATGGACTTTTGCATATTCTGGGTAGGTCTTTTGGAGACGCGCGAAAAGGTCATCGAGGTCTTCTTGTGTGTGATAAAATGGATTTTCAACGAATTGTTCGTCATTTTTAATAATATTTGATTGAGCAGTGAACACAAGAAGGACGGTAGTGTAAAGAATGACCCAGAGCATCATTATCACACAAATGATTCACTTAATTATTTATGTTTTATTTACTAATATTCTGCACAATATTGCCTATCATTTATGTGTTATGAATTGAACAAAAACGTTTTTAAGAAAATAAAAACAATAAAAAGACTAAAAATAGTCGAATTAGATTTTAAACGTTTTTCTTAATGTCTTCCACTCAACTTCCGTCTAACTAACTATCTACACACTCAGAGCTGCGGCAAGTACCTACTAAAATAGTTTTCGTTTTGTTTTTGTTCATCCTACTCAATGCAGCATACAGTTGTATGTTTGTATGTGTATATGAATGAGAGTACAAGATCATCAACTAAATAGGGTTGCCAGATACGAAGTCTGCGTCATAGTACAAGAAACTATGTTTGAGTGGTGGGTTGGTATTTATTGTCAATTAAAAGTGAGTATAATTATTTATGTGCGCCCGAACTGGTAAGACATTTTATGTTGATTATATTTGAAATTTGTCACTGTAATTTAATAGCGTTTTCATTTGGTAGTCCGGATTCGTTCAGACGATTCTGCTTATGTTCATTTGGCTCTTAAAGATAGTTCAATTATTGAAAAAGAAGAGAAAATCGATTTCGGACTTGAAGTCAGAATCAAAAACAGAATCACGCTTTTAGACCATGTTAGCGAATTGCTCGCGGCAAGCAAAATGCTTGCAACAAGAAAAACTTTTAAGATGTGACGACCTGGAAAGTCCTCGCACGATTACTTAAAGTAATTTGTTTGCAAGGAAACAATTTCTGGAAGAAATTTCCTCGCATGTTGTGAAATCTTTTACTAATGCATGAAATTTGACTGACTTTATTTCTAACGTCAACAATGCGGATTTAAAATAAGTTTCACACGCCATCATCTTAAATGGCGTTAGGTCTTATCGCCCAAAACCATAACGCCCAAATCAATAATGTCAGAACGCCTAAATATTGGTGTAAGAGTTTTGTTATTGTAAAATTTACCAAAATATATGCGAATAGACACTGGTATGGGGCATTTTGACATTGCTATCATGTTAAACGGCGGGTTGTGGTCTTACAACCCAAGAAAAAATTTCAAAGCATAAAATGTTCTAACGCCCAAAAACAGACTCACGACACATGAGGCGGCGCACAGTGGACCGATTCTATGCAATTAGAAGTAAAAAAATCGGAAATTGTTTTAAGAAATTTCTTTTACTACTGATGTTAGAAATGTAGAACAAGCTAAATGATCCAAAGTAAGATTATAGTTATAACCCACCTGAATTTGCACGAACAAATTTCTATTGGCACTTAATAGAGGATATAATTCGAATAAAACACAATTTTGTGTTGATAGTAAATAAGAAAATAGAAATATATTATGTATATTAAAGTAAATTTAAACTAGGGAGTATCTATATAACACAATTGTTAATAGAACCAAACAAAAAATAATGAGTAGCAATTTATTCAAACTTTATACACCTAATGAAGCTTCTTGAAAATGAAAAAGAGTTTGATATATAAAATGTGAGACCGTTAAAAAATCAGTTTGAAAGATCGCTGGCTGATGTCAGACTCTGAATAATGTGCACTGACTGTTGGTAGGTCTACAGCTCTGACATCTATTTCAAGTTAAATATGAAATTAAAAGACTTCGGAAAACATCGATTTGAAGTTCTTCAAAGGTTTCTCTCGGAGTGAATTTATTAGTGGGTCTGAAGTTAAAAGTAGCATATTCACTAAGCCCCTGATCGTACTTATTCTTGGCATTTTTCTTGTATGAGAAATCCGAAAACGATTGCAGTCCTTATTTCGCGCTTCTTGAGCTTCTTCCGATAGTTAGCCAATGGCAACGGTAAATTGCTTCATGACGTTAACAGAATGGCATAGTATTTTATGTACGGACAGGCATAGCGTCAACTATAAAATTGTAAATATAAGGTTTTGGTTTCATGTAAAAATAAATATTCGTCAGTTTTATTCTGCTCCTGAAACCATCACCACCCCATTTGCAGACAAGTGTAAGTATGCATCCATCAGCAACGTTTTCACACAATGTTTGCTCTTGGACTCTAAGAAGACGTCGAGTAGTATGGCTCACAATATTTTCCACATCAATGGACGCACTTGTCTCACCTACATTGATTGCAGTTTCCGGAGGAGGAGGAAAACACTCTTTTTATTGCATTGTTTAGTCCATAAACCGATGGATATAATAGGTGCCCTCGATCGATTGATTGCTTTCTAACAATTTCATCAGCATTTCGGGTCATTTTTGTATCCACATACAATGCTTGTGCTTCCTTAACAGTGTAAGATTTAAGCGAATGAATCTGCTCTTCAGATTGTTTGAACTGTTTTGCAGTTTCAGGAGATGCTGAAGGGAGTATTAAAACGTTTTTCAAATCCTCTGCTCCAGTACGTTTCCATTTTATTCGAGTAGCCATCTGCGCAGCATAAAGAAGCTCATATGGGGAGTTATCATTCAAAAGATGACGAACTTTGGCACGCTAAGCGTGTCCTCCACAGCTTTGGAAGTTTTTTTTTTGGCTTTTCGGGCCCAGAATAGTTTTTTAAACTCTTCAATATTTTTTTTTCATCAACAAAAACTTTAAAAAAAATCTGGTTCCTTGAGCCAATCTTTATTCCGTAAGAGTAACCTGTCTTTACGCTTAGCCGCCGACTACCATTTAGCCCAAAAGTATGAAGATTTTAAACTGATTGATCGCTTTGATGGATTTACTAAAACAATCCTATAGTCTGTCCACTAAAAATTGGCAGTACAGGGAAGATAGGGATGTTTGTCTCTCATTCGCACTTCTTTGCTTTCCATAAGGTTATCTTCTTTCAAAAGCTCTAACAGGGTTGCCGTAGTAGGCATTTTGAATTGGAAAAAACTGAAAAAATATGATGTAGGGTTACCTTTCTTCTTTTTTAATTAAAATTATTGGTATCATTTTCGCTGAGAAGTCTGTAGACTGTTCGTATAGACACCGAAAAAATGCCTGCTACTTGCTTCACAGTTTCCGTTTTGTTTTGCAGGTTCTTGTAAATCTTTTTTGTCACTTCTACAATTTCTTTTTTTTTTCGGCGCTTAAGTCTTTCGATGTTTTTGAATCCATTATAAACTAGATGAAGGAGCATAACAGTAGCAAACTTCTCAAAAAATTTACGTTTTTAAAAATAGTAATATTTACAACACTTCACTTCACATTAATTTCAAAACACTAATCACAAAAATAGGTACACAAAACATCAATACCGACCGCCCGCGCGCTTTAAAAATCTACGCAAATAAGAAAAAATATACACGAAATATCAACCGACCGACCGGCACTAGAATCTACGCAAATAAATTCTTTAAAGACAACAGCTTACCTACATTTTTGTAACTGCATTTTAAGATTTTCCCCACATAAAAAACACAAACATGATCAACAAAAACACTGCACGATAACACTTTTGTACTAGTAATATGCTCATCTCAATATCTCATTATCATTTCATCAATAAAAGGTATTTTTTAAGCTCTAAAATCAAAAGTTCCTCAACAGAAACTCAATATAAAAAAATACGAAACGAGTTACCAAATTGACAAAGGTATCTCTGTTCGAATGGATGTTAAAAGAGGGTTGAAATGCATTAGCCAATCAGTGCGTATTCAACTGTACGCTAGGCAGGTCGTTGTGGGATCTATGTCGGATGCGATCGAAAAATCATTGGCGGGTAAAAATTTTTTAAATGGGGTTTCTTTCAATTCAGTATGGTGCACAAATAAGGCGCGCTACTGATTTTGAAAAAGCTTCCCCATAAGGCCTGTACTGCCAATTTATAGAGGACAAACTATAGTGTCTGCTAATTTAATTTATCTTAAAACATACTCCAGCAGTTTCATCTTAAGAATTAATTTGGAATTTGAAACCCAAACTTCAAACTATATCATGCAAGGAACGGAGTAGTGTATCTCTTTTTTACGTCTAACTATATGGATACAGTCCATTGTGCGGTGCGCGGCAGGTGATGTAGCGTCGAAAGTCATCAAGCTGATGTTAAGGGTTTGTTTTTTTTTTGTTTTAAAATCCAAACTAATCACAGAAACCATGATTGTGCTATATGGATTTGTTTAGGTATTTGATATTCTTCGAAGTAGCAGAAGTTGTGTTCGTTGAGTCCTGAGGTCGCCCTGAAGTCGCCTCAAAGCGTTTTTTTTTGGAAAACCTCAACTCGCTCTGGGTAACAAATTCTCTGTTTTCTGGGGTCGCCCTCAACTCGCGTTGAAGTAGATCTAAGTATTTTGCTGAGGTGAGTTGAGGTAAACAAATTGACATGTGTGTTGTCAAACATATGTTTAAAATTGAATATTTTATTTTGCGTTTTTTTGCAAAGAAAAGAAATTATAGATTTATTTTAATGAAAATATGTATAAAACATACAAATAAAACAAAATGTAATTGTTTTATGTTTTGGAATGTACCAAAAGCAACAAATTTCAAAATTTATTTTCGAAAACAAATGTTTTTTGTTAATTTCTTTTTGTCAACAACACAAAATCTACCCTTGTGCGTTTTATGAAAACCAAAAAACCCAGTTTTTTTTGACAGTTCTTGGGCCATTCACACGTTTCTACCAGCATTGTAATTCGAGATACGAACTTCTCGTTAGGAGGGCAGTTTGAGTTTTTTAAAATTCATAAGTTTGTTTAATTTCAGGCTAACTCTGAAATGACTTATCGGAAATCAAAACCTTCAATTTACTTATCCACCGGAAATAATAAGAAATTGTGTAAAATACCTGAAATATATTTATCGTTACCATTAACATAGTTAGGTCTAGGTATAATTGTTTTTTCAAACTTTTTTTTTTGTTAACAAAACTTTACTCAGCAACGATTTATTGATGACGTTTAGTTAATTTGGTTGGGAAATGCTCGCGCATAAACGCCATTAAAAATTGTTTGTCGCCTTAAGGGTCGATAAAGGTTTGATGAGTTACGAAGACGATGGCGATGGGACACGAATTAATTTATTTCGCTCATTAATGGGAAAAAGTCCTTCCTCCATTTCACCGGTTAATGGTCCGTACGCTTAGTTTCTTTTGTTGTTTTTTTTTTTTTTGAAGATAGATATGTATACGCTGTTAATATCTTCGTGCTAATTTGCTCATTTTCTTTCTCTAACCCTTTACCTCGTTTATGCCACCTCACGATATCCTTGAATTAATTTCGAACTGGAAGTGCGCGACGACGACGACGTCGAGTAAGTATAAAGTCAAAATGTTAACAGATAAGGCGAAGGACTTTTGTTTGCTCCTCCTGACATAACACTGATAATAATCGTCTCCTCCATCACAGACATATAAACTCGACTGTTTTAATAAATAATAAAATTACAGAAACCCGCAGAGCCCACACAGATGGAAGGGTCACAAAAAACCTTCTAACCTTCATCTGTTTGCGGTGGTGGCGGTGTCAGCATCATCCTCATAAAAGCGATTATAAAATCGCGTATACACCTAACTCTCTATGTTTTTGTTTTCATTTTTTTTTTGTCAAATGGACATATGTTTTAGTCTAGTTTCACACAAGGGACGACAAAAATATGACAGCCGCTGGCATTCGACTCCGTACTGTCACCAAAACAGGCTGGTTTATTCGAGGATTTCTTCCTCGCTCCAAGCCCCAGTTATGTTTTACACTAAGTAAACACTTTTAATTACTTATCCGAAATAGAGAAACGAAAAAAATACAAAAAAAAAAAAAAAAACTGCTTTAGGTTGAGCAGCAGCAATGGTGCTTGCAACAACTCTTCATTTCCCAGCGCAGTTGTATAACGACACACCGTTTCCAAATATTGGATGGTTTCAAAGGTAGGAGCTGGCTGATAGGTGCAAAAAGCTATTTCATAGAATGTCCTCATTTCTCCTTTGAGCGCATGTGTTTTGTTGGATGTGAGAATCGGGGAACAACAACAGAAGAATTTGAAAACCAAAAATTTAGAAACTTGCTAATGCATAATCTAAACATGCTTGACATCATCAGCTTTTTGCGGCTTCAGAAGCGAGTGGCAGAATAGAAAACGTTAATTTTTGTTTTCGTTTTGCATAGATCGCTTTGAGTTTCCTGAAAAATTCAAATATCCGATCGAAATAAAAGACATTTATTTTTTACTTTTGAAAAACCTTTCGGAAAAAAGCTAACTGAAATATAAATCTTATTGGACATATAAGCTGGCTGATTCAAGTAATCGAGCTAAAACATATTGCTGAAAGAAGTAAAGGATGATGAATTTAGCCCTCTCAAATGAAACACTTCATTGAAGTTTTGAGGACTTTAATATTTTTTAATAATTTATAATGTAGTTCGATAATTTATTTAATATAAATTTCCAAATTCTTGCGTTAAGGTTTTTTTTTGTTTATTTGCCTTTATTAATTGACAAAAAAGCGAGTATTGAACAAAAAAAAAAAAAAATAGCAAGAAAGTGATTTGGGGTGAGAGCCTCATCATTTTCACGGTCTAAATAAACGTATGTAAAAGGTCTTGTATTAATGATTCTCTCTACCTCAGCCAACATAGTCAACAATAATTCGTTCGTAGGCTTTCTTGTCGGTGTAATATAATTTAAAGTGCTCTTTTCTGACCTAACCAGCCTTTCCCAACTCCCGCCCATATAAGGTGAAGAGGGTTGAATGAAATTCCATTTAATGTTTGATTCAATAAAGTGTTCTGCCATTTTGTAGACGTCTGTATGCTGCATAGCTTCCTTCAATTCGTTGTTTGCTCCGCGAAAATGTTTACCCTTATCACTATAAATTTCTATAAGCCATCCTCTGCGTGCTATAAACAGATTCAGGCCATTATGCGTGAATCAGTTGATATGGAACACGCAACCTCAATATGTAAAGCCCGTACCGTCATGCATGTAATGAGGACTCCCATTTTTTTCCGATCGTCTTCCTAACGTAATGAACAGCGGCCCAAAATAATCAATTAGTATAAAAGAGGAAGGGCCTTGTAAACGGTTCTAGTCTCGCCATGCTAATAAGGCATCTTCTTGTGGGTCTTTTTGTTCTTTTAGCCGAAACCATTCGACAAATCGAAACTTCATACTTCCTGCAAAAGTATTTTTAGTAGCACCAGAAAATTCGCGATGAGTCCTAAAGGGTCAAAAACTGATATTAAGATTTGTAACATTTCCCTTTTTGTCGATCAAAATTCTTCACTTAGGACATCTGCTTGTACATTATTTGATTTTATAGCAAATGAAAGGAAATCAGCTTTGGGTGACCACCACATACCGAGAATTTTCTCAGGATTAGATCCTATTTTCCAGTTAGTAATTCTTTTTTCGTAATTTGCTGATATTTCTTTTAAACAATTCAGTACACTTTGAGAACTCGATAAGAAATTGTAAATGTCAAAACCACCTTCCCGATGTATAAATATGATTTGGTTTACCAATTGCATTGCTTCTTCCTCAGTGTCAACGCCCTACTGAATCGGAGACGCTATGCTCCATTTTGTGCGAGAACGTCTCGATCGTATAGAAGCCGCCTATCCATGGCTTCCGACGTGGTAGATTAGAGGAACTGCCAATCCTGCACGAGCCCCCGACTGTCTAGATAGAGAAATCCACTCATGCGCACATTCTCAAAGTATTCGTCGTTAGCGTGAAACATAAATTAAACTATTGGTTGAAGACATCGCCGTTGCAATGTGACCTCGACTCTAGAGTCAGCTTTATCGAAAAATTATCAATTCTGTTTATGTTGGGGTCATTGTATAGGAACTGGTTGTAATAATAGTGTGCGTACTCCGACTCTGGTGTTCTGTGCTATCCAAGGCAGCGTCTAAGACATTGTCTCTAAAACACCCGAATCTTTTCCATTTAGGATGGGGCAACGTTGAACCACACAGGGCACCCATAGGCAATCATCGGCCTAATTAGGGCCATGTAGCAAATCACCTTCATCCTGCTGTCAAGCCGACTGTAAAACAACCGTTTGGTCCGAGCGAAAGCTCTCCTAGCCCTGGTCAGAGTAGCATATATATGTCTGTTGAAATAAAGATACTGATCCAACCAGATGCCAAGGTACTATACTTTATTGTTACTCGCCAGTGTATGCCCATATGGTCCTACGGTCACAAGCTTGCCCCAGTTCTTTCTCGTATCCCTTGAGGCCCCAGACAATTAGGTCCTAAACAGAATCGTTTCAGATTTCTGAACGTTGATTTTAAACTTCCAGTCATCACAATATCGCTGAATCTTGCTAAAGAATTCTGATGTCCTCAACCTTAGGAGCTGTACTGTACGCGATAAGGTCGTCGGCATACGCAATTGCCTGAGTTAGATTTTCTATCAGATCGCTGGTTTAAATATTGTGTGTTTTTATGAACAACTCCAAGGACTCAGAATCAAGTGACTCCGTCAACCTACCATCCTCCTTTTTGAGAAAAGAGGGGCTTGAGTGCTCTTTGAATAAAATCCCAGTCTTGCTGAGCCCTTGTTATTTTCTATCGAATGACAATACTCTCTCCATGCGTGTTGCTTTGCTGACGCTAAGGACCGCTTATACAGTTTGAGATAGTCCTTATACGGTTTAAAATACCTATGCTTGTAGGAGATGATGAAGACATCTCTCGTCAATTTTCTAAGATAAAAATACATCCGATATTAAGTTTCACCAGCATTCATCAGTGTAGCTTTAGGCCGGGTAAATTCATCACCGATAATATATTGGCACTATATGCAGATCTTTTGAACAAAAAAAAACAAAACAGATCAATACCCCTCAACTTTTTATTGATTTCAATTTCAAGTCCTCGAATTTTTTATTAATTATATTCTATTTGCTATATTCTTTTATTAAATTATATTTTATATTATATTTTATTATATATATATATACATATTTTATGTATTACATTCGGAGCACAAAATCAAAAGTCGATTCAATAAGTTTTCAAAATTAATCCAAGCAGAATTAATCGATTCCTCGACTTCAATGTGATTTCCGACTTCGATGCAGGAGGTAAAATAAACTCATTATATTATTATATGCTATAAAGTCCCTTCAGGCTATCTTTATTTTCATTAACTCATAAAATGTATATCTATGTGTATTGTGTATGTAACCAGCTCTTTGAGCTCTCACTAGGGTATGGCTCCCAACTTTAACTTCTATTTGCCTTGAATCCCAGCTACTTGCTTCTTTATAATCAAAATCAAATGGAAGAAGAACAGTAATGAAATTTTCTACGTTTGAAAACACATCAAGAAGATTCACTCGTTTCGTCGACTGTCCATGTTCAATGTGCGGGCATATCAGTAGCCAAAATTGTGGCAAAATGTGAACGACTTTTCGGGGAGCTGCAATCATCATCTGAGTAAGTTTATATCTATTAGCCAACTTTCAGTTAAAATACCCACTTTTATACTATGGCCATCAAAGACTGACTTCCGTCAGCACATCATCTGCCGCAATATAACGTAATAGAATCAAATTCTGTTTTTCTTTTTTCTCCTCCGAGCACTAGTGGTGGGTCGGTAAGGTCGATTCAGATTCAGAAAAGGATCTGCCTGGCATGTCGTGTAGGTGTATGTATTCCAGGTAAATCCCATACCGAAGTTTTGAATTTCAAACAAATACATTTCTCTTTATCAAATTAATTGTAAATTTCGCAATTATTATCCTAGTGCGGTTCATAACTAGCAAATTAAATGTTCTTTCGTTTGGTTGAAGTTTGATTTTAATGAGTAGTACATTCTTGGTCAGATGAAGATGGGATCGGAATGGGTTTGGTTCAAATTTAGCAGCGAATATTTGCATGTGCTCGGTCCAGAGATGGTTAAAGGTAAAGCTGATGGAAATAATTTTGATTTTGATTGCAAACAACTAATTAAGAGTTAGTTTGCTGGGGAAGATAACAATTTCAAAAGAAATTCACTATGTGGGTAACGATGAACCCATCCAGCCGAATCATTCTGTAACATGATTAAGGATATAATAGAAAAAATGCTTCGTATTTTATATCCAGGCCCCAGGAAGTACCTGCACGTTATGTGTATAGTCTTTTTATTTGCGCAAGGATAGAATGTAAATTTAAAAAAAAAATCCTAATACAAAGCATATAATAATTATAAACGATGTGGGATTCAGGATGCGTGGCATTGTCGTTTTGTCTAACCCTTTATCTTAATTTTATGTCTGGAACGCGTAGAGAATTAAAAAAAACATAACTCCAAACTTTCCACCAATGATAATTTTTGTGTTTTATTAGCACAATTATGAGAGTGTACACAAACAATGTGGGCATTTAATATTTATAAACATAAAAGGGGCGCTGTCTGTTATTTTTTTAAGTTAATATGTAATTCTGGACAGCTAGTAACACAAGAATAAATACATTTTCGAATTCTGGTAATATGAGTATTTGGTTTCATAGGGCGCATTTATTTTATTTGATTTAAAACATTATACAATACACCGATATTCGTGGTGCTGCAAAAAAAAAGTAATAGGTTCTTGTAAGGACACTAATTTTAAGAAGTCATTACAACGGAAGGTAGCCATGTCTTTCATATGGCCTTACCGATAATCAAACTTAGACGTGACTAGAATATTTAAGTGGACTGTAAATAATTATGCATATCGTCGCCTTAAATTTTATAGTTGAAAAACTCATGTTTAACTTCACGGTTAAGAGTATCCCCGTGTTTGTGACTACTCAAAGCAAAAGAGTGAAACAAAAACAATTTTTTTTTTCAGTCTTAATTGGGCAGTAAAAATAAGTAAAATGAAATAATAAGTAATAAGTAATAATATAATTTTCTAAAATTAACTTATTTGTGTTTGATGTCATGGCCCTTTCTACGAATCTGACAAAAAAAGCAAATAAGTTTTAAAGTTTTAAATTTTTTTAAGTTTTAAATGACTTCTTTATTTCGTTAATATATTAACATTGTGAAATTTAAATTTCTTAAGTCTAATTGGTATGGCTAATATGGCCGTCTACCAGACTGACATTTTGAAATATGATATCAATATTAAATGAAATAACAATAAGTTTTAGAAATTTACATTAATTAAATCACTAAAAATCTTCTTCAATAATAGCTTTTCTGTATCGAAGTGCTGCAACTATATAGTTGTAAAGAGCATCCCACCCTTGGTCGCCGTTGAGTATGCTGAGCATTTCTCCTTCCTCAATGTTTCGTTTGTTGAAGAATCTCAACCGGAATTCTGTCAATAATAAGGGCAGATCTGGTCGGTGGGGAATAAAATTAAGATTAAGCAACTCTCCTCTCGCTTTGAAGATAATGTTTATTTTATTTAACGAGTTCCTATTTAGTAAGTACGAGTTTTGCTGCAGGTTGAAGTTCAGACGGCTATAGTAACATCGAAATAGCGAAACAGGATGTTTCCAAACGTCTCCAGGATCTCGATGAACTTTCTTCTAAGCATTGATGGTTGCTCTCTTCCAGATATATTTATGGCAATGCCGCAAGTCGTGGCAAGGCTATCCCATTCTCCGAACATTGATTCTTTCCTTTGAGTAACTTATTTTAAAGCTTTTCTTGGTATCCTACTATCTTCCATTTCAAATTCCTTTATAATGTAGTTGAAGTGTGTGGCAAGGGTGTCCATAATCAAAGGGGGTGTTCCTGTTTCAAGATATATCATATAGTTTGGAGTATTCTTTGGTAATCGAAATATCCTTTTAATGAAAAAAACCAAATATATATTGAAGGCTCCTATAAAGTCTTGTGTTGTGAATGAGCTGACTATACGAAGTTATGAGAACATGTAGCCACCTATTTCGACCGCGAATGTAATACATTTAGTAATAAAGTAGTGGTTAGTAAAAGACGTGTTCAACTTGGTTATTGTTAAGCAAACAAATTAACTCATCTTAAAAATGTTAGCCGCGTGTTTATATAAACGCGTGGTAAGCGATTTGTTTTTGGTAAGGGCCTTAGTCTATTTTTATAATTTTAATGACAAAAATGAATGGCAAGACTGGGTCGCACAAACTTGCTCTTGTGGTAGTTATCTTAGGGAATCTGTTTTACGTTTTTCAATGTGCTTTTTATAGTTGGTTCCCCTTCACAGAACCCGTGAAAATCGTTACTTTTAGCTGAAAATGATTTCCGTTCAAAATAAAACGTTTTTTTCGTAATACGCAAAATGGACCCTAAATATCGTTATTTTTTGCTTAAAAGTGCTTTATTCTCGAGATATAGCGCTTTTTCTAAAATTCTAAAACCGATTTTTTTTTTCAAATCTGTTTTACCTTTTACAATGTGTTTTTTATAGTTGGCTACCCTTCACAGAACCCGTAAAAATCGTTATTTTTAGCTGAAAGTGATTTCCGTTCAAAACAAAACGTTTTTTCTTTCGCAAAATGGGCCCTAACTATCGTTAGTTTTGCTTAAAAGTGCTTTATTCTCGAAATATAGCGCTTTTTCTAAAATTCCAAAATCGATTTTTTTTCAAATCTGTTTTACATTTTGAATTTATTGTTCCTATTTTTTGAAGATAATCTATGAACATTATCAAACAATAGCCCTAGCCTTCTTTGGAGCCGATTCTCCCCTTTGATTTCACTCTTTTGCATGCTGCTTTGTCTCAGGTGTTAAATGGTGGGTCCTGCCTGATTCACATATGTTATTAAAACGAGGCAGTAAGTCCCTTTAATTCTAAAGCAAGTATTAGACGGTCATTTAATGTGTCCTTGCAATGACAGTCTGAAGTCATAATGACGTAATTATTTGTCCTAAAGTTGTCATGTCGTGTGATCGACATTGTAACATGTTGTCCTTGCGAAGACAGCTACAATGACAACCACAATCACAATCATTTTTCTGTCCTTGCAATGACAATTTACCATGACCCTGTCTTGGGACACAATGACAATTTTTTTTTTTTGTGAGCTTGTCCTTGCCACGACAATCCCAGCAAGGACACGACAGAAAATTCTGCAGAAAAGCATTATATTTTTGTTTGTTTGTCGCTTTATACACTTTTTTTTAATCACAATGATTTTAATCGAGAATTATAGGTTAAAATGCAGTGGAAGCACTTGTTGAAATTTTTGTTTTGAAAAATCCTCCAAAAGTATCTTTTGTCTTGATTTAGTATGTAATAATCATATTGGCAGTTTATATTCCGCTTTAAATTGTAAGTCATGTACAACTCAATTTGCAATTTCGATATCGGTTTAATTTCCTTCGATTTCTGGATATGAATTGGTTCTCTTCATGAGGCTCTCGTAAAAAATAATTGATGGTAAAAGGTTTGCTAAAATTCGTCAATATATAATTTTTTATTTCATCATAATTCTTAATTTTATTTGTATATACACTCCGTGTCACTTGATTAAGAACATGCAGTTTTCTATTTTCATTTTGCCATATTTTTCAAACCCCCCGGTATTTTGGGAAAAACAAAACGCACAATAAATGAAGAATATATTAGGTTTATATTGTAAAAAAAAATTAGAATTATGTTGATAATTGCAAAATTTATGACGCTTTTCCCAATAAGGTCATAAAATGTACCTGCTTTTTTTGTTTCACTTGATTAAGGACAGTAGACAAATTACGCGTTTTCCATGATGTTAAGGTCAGGTGAATATGGTGGCCATGCAAGAAGGTTTACATTTTGGTTCTGAAGCCAGGCTTTTATTGTCCGTGCGGTATGTATCGGTGCATTGTCTTGTTGGAAAGTCCATCGGTGTCCACCACATATTTCAGAAAACTGCGTAAAAGCTTTCTCCAGTATCGATTTGTAAGTGATTGCGGTCATTTTGGGGCTTTGGAAATCCAGCTCCACAGTTCCGTAATAGCTTTTTGCTCCCCATACCATTACACCACCTCCTTTGCTGTGCTGCCTTTGGAGATCAAGCCGTTGGCTTTTAAGTGCGGCATTCAATTGTGGTTTCCACTTCATTTTTCGATGGCGAATATGGTCGGCCTTCTGTATCGCCCAGTTTTGCTTTGATTTTACTTAAAGGAGAACCTTGAATTTGAAGCTGTTCTCAGTATCGCCCGCCTTTAGTTACATGTTAGTGATCTTCTGATTCTTCCTTTGCTGTTATTTCCATACCTTTCCGGGTCCTTAAGATAATTGTGACACACTTGCTTCTTTCAATCTTCTTGGCTATAAAACGGATGGATTTCCCTTCTTCCCGGTAAGCTCGATATTGGCCGATTTCCTTCTTGGTTAATGTCTTACCTCTGCCCATAGTAGTAGATTGTTTGCAGTTTTTACTTGAACTAAGCTCCCTCATAATTCAAGTATCTACCCTTTTATTTGATTAAAATAACGGTAACAGGTAGATTTTGACACTGTCCTTAATCAAGTGAAACAAAAAAAGCAGGTACATTTTATGACCTTTTTGGGAAAAGCGTCATAAATGTTGCAATTATCAACATAATCCTAATTTTTTTTTACAATATAAACCTAATATATCCTTCATTCATTGTGCATTTCGTTTTTTCCAAAATACTGAGGGGTTTGAAAAATATTGCAAAATGGAAATAAAAAACTGCCTGTCCTTAATCAAGTGACACGGAGTGTACATACGTAAATCAATTTAAATCTTTTTAAAAGCGAAAAAAAGAACACTTAATAATAATTTTTGTATCTCTTCATTTTAGATCATGAATAACGACTACATCGGGTGAGTGACTATGTTTTAGATTTTTATGTAAATTAATTATTATTAATTTAATCACTTGGTGGAGAAAATGAAAAGAAAAAGCTCTTCAATATGATCTCTAAGCGCTTTTGTCTATAATAATTTTTGAGTTTATTTGTTGGACGTGTTACTTGTCAGTTAAACTTTGTATTTACTTAATATAAATGAAACAATAATTATTGTAAGTAATAATCGTGTTGTGAATAATTATTTGTAAACATTTATTTACATTTTTTATCAAGCCTGATACATAAACCATTGTTCACCTGATGATGTTCATATATTTACGTGGACCAAACGTTGTGACAAAAATAAAATATTTGTTTCATTTGACCTGAAGCCTATTTATTAATAATAAATTATTATTTAAATGTAAATCTACAAACCAATTTTCAGGGTAAAACATTGTAGTTTATATAATTCTCTACAAAAAAATTCACTGCATCGTATACCATCAATCAATTTCGAAAAAAAAACTTGTTAATTTGTTAAAAAAAAAATCTTTTTTTCACAACAGTGCACTTCTTTACTAGTGCTTGGCTCTTTTTTTATATTTGGGGGTTTCCCATTCAGTTTGATTTAAACCAAAGAAAAATTGAGTGCACGACTGGGTTGCACGAACTTGTTCTTGTTGCAAACTATATGACTACAAAAAAATTATTCTTTAAATTGTGCATCATCGTATTATTATAGTTTTAAACTCCATTTTGTGTTAAATGTTAAACTGGAATGACATGTCAAATTGTGTTACCAGGTTATGGCCAAATTTGTTAAATATTTCTAACACCATATTTAAATTGTATTTGCTTTTCAAGCCATAATCCTGAAATGCAGTTATATTTAGAGTATGAACATAACCTTAACAAAGTTTCATCAAAATCGTTGGAGCTGTTTTCGAGAAAATTTAAAAAAACTGAAGCCTTTATATGAGAGGTACCATTTCGTTTCTGATTAAAAGTAAATTTGATAAAACTGTGCACGTTGTATGTTATTGGAAATACTATACTTTTCCGGAGTATGACATAACGGAGATTTGGTGTTAACGGCCGAGGCGATTTCTTTTAAATTAAATTTGTTCGCTACTCCATATAAATAATCCAACATTATTGAGCTTTTGTATCATCAGTTCAGTAGGAACATAAAGTCAAATTTTCCTTTTAACTACTTAAGTCCTCCAAGCCCCTCGAAAACGTATTTTTGAAGACTACTGCTACAAGGAACGTAATGAAAAATTATTTTTCACTACTTCAATATATTGCATGTTTTTTGCTTTTCAAAAATCTATTCGTCTTTTGATGAAACAATTCAGATATCAATCAAAGTAGATGGTGGTGTTGTGTTCTCGCGTTTGCCCACCAATTTAAACAAAAAGCGAAAATATGAATCAAATGATGAGCTTGCCACGATACCAATGTTAACGGCAGAGCCGCCGTTGTCGTTACCCTTAACCCCTTCATTTTACCATAGTATTTGACTAATTTTCATTAAACGGAATTAAAACACTCGTCCTTCTATATTTTGCACAAAACTATACCCCCACACTCTTTAATTGCCTAACATCATCATTGGCTTTGCCAAAAGGTATCCAAAGTATGAATTATCATAAAAACCGTTATCAGCCGTTTTAAAACTTCCCCTTTCCAGGCATCTTCTCGCATTTTCAAAAATACAAAGACAAAGGCGGGGTTGAAATATTTGAAATATATAGCATCGTATCCGAGATGGAAAGAGTCAATGTTAAATGGATCCTGGCAAATGTCTGCTAATCTCAAAACTATGCAAGAATATTAAAATATTCAAATTTTGTGTTATTATTATTAATAAGAGTATTTTTTGATGACGAGAGAAAACAATCCGCAGGTAAGAGGGCTGAGTGAGTTCTTTATACGCGCTATCTCATCGTCATCATCATCATCAGCGGCATCAGGCGTTGAAAATTGCTTCGATTAGCATAGAAATGATGACTAAAGTTCGGAAGCCGCGTCCTTAAGCTTTTCCATTTCGCAACTATATTCTCTCCGGCAAGGAAAGTTGTATAGATATTATTCGACAAATTTTGTATACGCAGAAGTTAATGACAATTGAACGATTGTCATTTAGATAATAAATGACCGGGTGCACAATTTTATACATTATTTAAGTACGACGAGTTTTGAATGAGTTTCGGCAATAAACGATGCTGCGAGGAAATTAAGTAGGCGTTATTTAAGTTTTATAAAATATTAATAGAAGGAAAATTCCCAGAGCCGGCGATTTATTTGACAAACGAATGTCTTAGATTATCCTTATTATGGTAAACAATTGCCAGATAAATGTATTTTACCCATTAATAGAAAGTCGTATTTTTAATCGTCCTTATAGTCCGAAAGGCAGCGACATTTTTCAATAAGTGATTTCTCCAAAGCTGAATTTTATATATTTCATAGCTGTGACCTTGCTGACATCAAAACAGGTCGTCAGCTGCCACATACGCAGGGGATTTGACTTGGGCGTCTTAAACATCGAACAAAAAGGTAAAAAAAAAATGATTTCTCCAAAGCTGAAACTTTGTGTGTAGGTTCACACAACCGTAAACTATTAGAAACCACTCGTCAACTGGCTAGATTCCGGGGAAAAATACGTCAGCTGGCCATGAAGAGAACTTAACAAAACAGTCAAAAAGTAATGAAATATGGGCCATCTGACAAAAGTTTGGTAGGTCTTCAAGTTTGAATACAGTTTTGTAGAGGGATTTATTCTGAGTTTGCGGGAAATTTAGTCTTGTGCAGCAGCCATCTTGAATTTAAGATCGTTTTTGTGTTTTTCGATTTTACTACTTTTGTGTGCGTTTTTATGAAAATAACTATTAATTCCTTTTTTGTTGCAATTTGTATTATCTACAACTGTTAACTTTTAGTTGTAGTATTTTAGAAGTTATAAGGAAAAAAACGAGTAAAATGATAGACTTGATGGCATTAATTTTCGCATTGCTTTTAGATTTTCGACAAAAAGTATTAAACACTTTTTTAAAGAGTATTTTTTTCCAAACAAAAT
This sequence comes from Baccha elongata, assembly GCA_951217065.1. Lineage (NCBI taxonomy): Eukaryota > Metazoa > Arthropoda > Insecta > Diptera > Syrphidae > Baccha > Baccha elongata. The sequence continues at coordinate 15,242,086 of OX578274.1, read as the reverse complement.
GATATATTTTTTGTAAGTCTTGGTTGAGTTTTGACCTCACTACGACGGGCGAAATAGTATGAAATGCATATATTTATTTATGTTGCTTTTTACTTGTAATTATTCATTGTGAATTCTTTCGCAAGTAGCCTTTTGTTCTATCTTATGCAAGTCACCCTGAATAATTGCAGGTAAAAAGCAACATAAATATATGAATTTCATACTTTCCGCCCGTCGTAGTAAGGTCAAAACTCAACCGAGGTTTACAAAAAATATTTCTTTTTGTTTGAAAAAAAAAATACTCTTTAAAAAAGTATTTAATACGTTTTTTCGAAAATCTAAAAGTGAGCGAGCAATGCGAAAACTAAAGTTATCAAGTCTACCTTTTTACTCGTTTTTTTCTTATAACTTCTAAGATATTACAACTACAAGTAAACATTTTATGTCATTTTCTAAATAATACAAATTGCAACAAAAAAGTATTTAATAGTTTAAAACATAATTAATTCATATATATATGTAGCTTTGACCAAGTTGATAATTATATGAATATTTGAGAATATTTATATTGATTCTCTTCGGCTGTGTTGGTCGTATTAATGTTTTAAATGAAAATAATTTTCATTTGTATTTTTTTAAAGCAATTCAACAGAATGTTAAAAAAATGAATAAAAGAAAATATATTACCAGAAGAACAAAAACAATTTATTACTAAACAACAATAGCATTTCGAAACCCTATGCACGAATAAACAAATCCACGCACAAAAAATAAATGAACTAAAATCTGCTCTTTGGAAAAAATTCAACATAAAAATGCATAATAATTGGTTCGTAAACAAAAGCGACACAGAGTTTCCTTTTGAAATCAAATGGCTTTTATCAGTGGGAAAAAAATTTGCATTGCCAATTGGCAAAAATAATCCGTCTCTTCCAACTAATTGCAGATGGTGAAGATCTCATCAGAAGCAACAAAGATGAAATGCAACAGGAAATAACAAGAGCCAAGTATAGTAATATGCTTCACTTTTTTCAACGTAACGATCACAACGACATGTTTGACAAATACATCATGCAAATTCACAAAGACGCTGTAATCTTTTTAAAAAAACACAAGAATATTATTGTAGCAGCTGATAAAGGTAATGTAATGTAATGAGTATGAAGAGAAAATGACGGAACTATTGTCGGACCGCTCTTTATACAGAGTCACTAGAGCGACTCCTCTCACCACTCTACAAAACAAAAATAATGATTTTGTAAAATGGTTGCACTCTAACAAGATCATCGATGACTGGGGAAAAACAAGGATGACTACCTACATAGCACAAATACCTGCTATATATGGATTACCAAAGATCCACAAAGAAAACATACCTCTCAGGCCAATTACGTCATCAATGAAAGTATACCTTGTTATAAACTTTCAAAGTACCTTGGCCAAATACCACAGTGTGTCACGAAAGAATCTTTATATTCTATAAAAAATTCTTAAGATTTTAAAACCAAGGCAAAAGATTTAAAACTGGACTCAAACGATGTTCTGGTTTCTTATGACGCTGTTTCACTTTTCACCAATGTCCCAGTTCAGCTTGTAATAAAAATTATTAAAAACAAGTGGGAAATCATAGGAAAAAATACTAAGCTGAGCCAAAATAAATTTCTCGAGCTATTGGATTTTTGCCTAAAAGACAACAATTACCTCCAATTTAAAGAAAACTTATACAGACAAGTACACGGTATGCCAATGGGAAATCCACTGTCCCCGACAATAGCAGACTTGGTTTTAGATTTCCTTTTTGATGAATGTTTCAAACTAAACTACAGACCGAAGTTAATTGTAAAATACGTCGACGATATTTTTGCGATTGTTGACAGAGATAAAATAGATAATGTGCTCCGATGCTTAAACAAATTTCACGAAAAAATCCAATTTACTATCGAGAGAGAAAAAAGTAGATCTATAGCGTTCTTAGATGTCATTATACATCGTGAAAACAATCAGCTATCTTTCGATTGGTTCCTGAAAGATACGGCATCTGGAAGACTCATCAATTTCCAACCTGCATCTGCATCCAACCTTATAAACAAAGTCTTTGCGTTGAGTGAACGAAAATTCCACTCCGCTTGAGAAAAAAGTTACACAAATACTCTTAGACAATTGTTTTCCGATAGAATTAATAAGGAACTTGATACTACGACAAAAACTTAAAGTTCCTTCTGAAGATAATTTGGAAGAGAGGAGTGGTGTTTGTAAAAGTGTCGTGTATGTTCTCAAACTCTCCGAGAATTTCAAAGAAATAATAGCCAAAAACAACACAGAAATCAACTTGGCATATAAACCAAACCAAAACGTTGCGTCGCTATTCACCTGCCTAAAAAAGAAGACAGAAATCGATCGCCGTTCGGACATAGTCTACAAAATAAACTGCAATGGAAAAATAAATGAACCGTGCAATCTATGCTACACAACAAAACAACTTCTTCGTCAAAGAATAGCGAACCATAAATCAGACGTACGCTTGAAAAGTTCTGGGAAGACGGCACTGGTTAGTCATAGCGTCGAGACTGGTCACAAACTTGACTTTGAAGGGGTAAAAATCTTGGCAACAGAAAAACACACATCTAAACGCTATACATTGGAAACACTTCACATAATAAACAACAAAAATACTATGAACCGTAAACAAGGCATACAAAACATATCATCGGTTTACTGTTCCTTGGTTGCTGAGAACAAATCAAACTGTTGAAAGTTCAAACTCAACGGACTAATCTCCCATCAAGGAAGTGTTTAAATTTAAGTGTTCAATAAATTGTGTTATCAAAAAAAAAAAAAAAAATTCTATTTGTACAATTAAAAAATTGTTTAATATTTTTATTATGTTTTTGTTATATATCGAACTCGATGTAAGTTATATTTGTCCACCTATTATGTTATTATATATGTTAAAATATTTTTATTTAATTTTGTAAATAAAGCTCCCCTGAAGAAGATGGCAACCACCGTCGAAAATTTGGGAAAAATACAAATGAAAATTGTTTTCATTTAAAACAGTAATACGACCAACACAGCCGAAGAGAATCAATATAAATATTCTCAAATATTCACATAATTAATTCATAATTTGTGTCGCTGCCTGCCGGACTATTAACAAGGAACAATAAAACAACGGGTAAAATTTAACTATCATCAGTTGGAGCTCCTTATCGGCAAAACCAATGCTTGTGCAATAAAACCCATCTTTCTCTACTACAAAATGCACCTTTATTCCAACACATGATACACTAATGTAAAAACTTCTTGTAAGAAAAAAATAATTCAGCAGAAAATATAAAAAAATAAATACAAGAGGAACAAAAGAATTAGGCACTCGAATAAAAGAAATCCTCGTCAAATGAGAAAGGAACACAAAAATTCAGCTTTGAGTAGGTATGCATCATTATATACATATGTATGTATAGGTACAAAAAAAGGAAACGATTTCTGAACAGAGCTTGAGTTCAGGTAATCAACCTGCTCCTGCAGCTTGTATGCATGACCTCCATCCTCTCCTCAATCTACATGGGTGCAGTACCAACTACATTTTTGTACACGTCGTCGTTTCGAACTCAAAATAATAATTATTTTTTGTTTCAAATGAAATGTGGAAAGTTTTTGAAGATATTCATACCTATTTTTGTATTTGTGTATAGAATGAACGGTAGATATACTTGACAGATTCAGATGGTGGATGTAGGTAGTTGGATGGATGGATGATGAGATTCGGGTGGAATGAGAATGGAAATAATTTTGTTTGATGCAAGAATGTTCGAAACATACAATACTTGAATAATGAGTGAACGAATTTTTCATTGTAACATTTTAATGAGTCTTGCAAATATTATGAATATTTTAATTTTCTACAAATTTCGTAGTAAATGTTGTGTAGGTGTACTTAGAGGTAACATTTGCCGCTTTTGACACGGTTGTAGCATTTAAGATTATATTTACAATTTTTAGATGGTCTGTTTCGGATTTTTTTTTGGTTTAGTTAAAAAAAAAAACGTTCAAATTTTAAGAAATAAATTTTCTATTTTAATAGAAAATGGTCTATAAAAAGACTTTTACTACCTTTACCTTTTTTTTTAACCATTGACAAAGGCAGTCTTTTTCGGTGTGTATTAGTTTTTAGAGTTTCAATTATGTCAACGAGTGCCTCACGACATTTCGGATCAAGGCTGCATGAAAGTCTCGTATGTGCTCGTGTCCCCTCAGAGAAGAAAGACGAGGAACGAGTTCTATGATTTTCTCGACAAAACATACCTATGACCAGTGCCCTAGCTATGATATTAAAATTGTCTTTGATGATTTAGAAGCCAAGCTAAAAGGAGAAGATGTCTTTTGTGGCAAAATCGAAAAAAAACCTGCACAACACCACCTCCAGCAATGGACCTCCAGGCTAATCGACTTTGTGGTAGCTAGTACGCAGTTTCCGCACCTCGATATTCGCAAGAGGACGTGGTGACATCCTCAAAGGTCAATCAGATTGACTACATAACGATCGACGCAAAGAATTTCTCTTCCGAGGAGCCAACGTTTACTCGGAAGCACTAGCTCGATGAAGGCAAGGGAATGCAGCGGATATCCAGAAAAAAATTCCAAACAGCTACAGTCGCATTATTTCACCCACAGCACCAAAGAACCACGGCCTAGTGACTTACACTCAACCAATCAATTTGTGTGCGTTGTTAGTTCTGTAGGATTGGAGGGGACCTTAAATTTTTCCTCAAATCTGAACGACTAAGGTTAGATTCACTTTTCATGACAATGATACTCTTGGTCGTCCGACACAGTAACTACTCACCACATTCGAGTCTCCAGAACCAGTGCAAATATTGCCAGGAAGCAATTAGATATTCCGCCACTGGGGTGCTGGGATTTACACGACCACCACAACGAAGAATGTTTGCAAGTATATGCACCCAAACAACAGGTATACATAGAGACGGTGCATAGAAACACTAGTGCTGCTCGATAGTTTTACGCGTAGAAGAGGAGAGAGGAAAACCGGCTTCTCTGAACTAAAAAGAAGGAGCATGAGAAGTGCGCGATCGAGGAGGACAGCGTTGCAGGTGGCGCTCGCAAGTTGAAGAAGACCTCAACCAAATTGGCGTGCGAAACTATAGGCAGCTAGCTAGAAACCGTGCCGCCTGGAAGAAGCTTTTTGGTTGAGGCCCTGGCCCACCCCGGACTGTACCGCAATCTTTAGTTAGTAAATAAGTAAGTAAAACGCACATTAAACAATTGGTAAAGACTGTAAACCCCTGTCTTTGTTCTGTTCAACTTTCGGTGCAAATGAAAAATATGCCCTTTGACAGTAGAAACGGCTACGTTCTCTGGTTGATGAAAAAAACAAGGACGCAAAACTTTTCCAATAGTACGTACAAACCACTCCTGAAGTATGCAAAGACAGCAAATGCCGTTGTAGATGCACAATAAATTTATGAACTGAAATGAAGACCAAAGTTTAAATGAGATAAAAAATCCATGACAAGGCTAAATCTAAGCAAAGACACACGTGCTGATCGACTACGTGCTGATACAACTAAAACATTTTTAAATACCTGTACTTAACCGAGTTTAAAAACAATTGGTTAGGAAAATTCCCTGGTGATTAAACCATTCAGCAGGAGTTGAAAAAACCGGGCCTAAGTGGGTCAAAAAGAAGATATCGAATTGAAAACGACTGGCTTCGTATTCCCTAATCGAGGGCCTGGTTCTGCACTCAGCTTTTAAATTTATTAGTTTCATTGATTCAATCGTAAAAGGGATGTTTAAAGGATAGTTATGTGCATTCAAGAGGACATAGTCCACAGGTTTTCTCAAAACCAATTTCTGACTACCAACTCCTGCTCTCACCTCCCCGTAGTGGACATCGGATGCCTAGTACCACAACCTGAGATAGGTGTAACCAATCCCTTTTGAGGGTTGTGGTGGCAGCTAACGGGAGAGGGGGGGGAAGTGTTTCTACTAAGGCACTTTCTCCTTTCATCAAAACGGCAGGAAAGGAATTCCCCAGATGGAATCAACGGTGGCGTCTACAGTTCCAGTCAGGTACGAACTACTTAGTGAACACCTTTTACGGGCTTGTACGACATATGCGGAGCTCTGGCCGTAAAGGAGCGATTGATCCAGCTCCCCGCCTTTGGAGTTATACTAAAGGTCTGGTCCTCCAGGTTGGGGGGTCGTGCCGTCGCGTCGGGGTGACTTCCCGGCCATGTAAAGAAGTTTTAGTTGCGAAGCATTAACAAGCCTCGGATAAGGATGGATTTACTGTTGACGAACCATGCAAACGAAATAAGCACAACGAACTTCGGATCTGCACATTCAATGTCCTATCACTATACAGACCACGTGCAGCCGAACTATTAGCGAAGGCCCTAGAAATCTGCAAATCAGACTTCACCGCCAATTAAGGACTGCGATATCTATTACGGCCACTGCTACCACGAGCAAAAGCAGCGTCTTTCTGGATGTGGATTCGTTGTTAGAGGCACCTAAAGTGGACTTGGCGACATCCTGATCAATCGACCGTCAACCAGATTGACCACATTTGATTTCCGAGGAGGGAACGTTGACTCGGACCACTACCTCGTTGTAGCCAAAGTAATGCTGCAGATATCCAGAACAAAACCAAAACGTCGAAATACTGTGAGAAAATTCAATGTCGGGCGGCTACAAATGTAAGAGATCACTAAGTCCTTTTCCGATCGAGTCACACAACCTCTTCACTAGTCCTTAGCCGCCTTCAAGCATCGAAAACTAATGAAAACATTGCCAGGAAGCCATTAGAGATGCCGCCTCTGATGTGCTCGGATTAACACAACCACCACAACGAAATCCCTTTTTTGACGAAGAATGTCGGCAAGTACATGCAGCCAAACAACAGGCATACAAAGCGGCGCTTCAAAGAAGGACTAGAGCAGCGCTAGAGCTCTACGTGCACAAGAGAAAAGAGGAACATCGAGTGCTCAGAAGAAAGAAGAAGGAGTATGAGAAAAGGTAAAAAGAGCATCACAAGGCGACAAGGCCCGAATTGAAGCCTGCAAGGACCACCATGGGAACATCATAGTAGAATCGCAGTCGGTGCTGAAATATGGAAAGATCATTTCTGCAAAGTATACAACGGCGATGATGAACCAAATTCCGCTCCTATGCAGATTGCACCATTCCACATGGACGACGCAGGCCAACCATTCTGCCCACCCGACCTAGAGGAAGTGAAGATAGCTATATCTTAACTTAAGGACAATAAAGCTGCTGGAGCTGATGGCCTTGCGGCCGAGCTGTTCAAAGTTGCTGGCGATGAACTGGTTAAGAATATACACCAGCAAATCTGCAAAATATGGTCGGAAGAAAGCATGCCCGATGAATGGAACCTCAGCATTGTTTGCCCGATCCTGAAGAAAGGCGATCCTTTGAACTGCACCATTTACAGAGGCATTAGTCTACTTAACATCGCATACAAGATCTTCTCTACCCTACTATGTAGGCACTTGAAGCAACTCTTCAACAACCTGATAGGTATCAGTGTAGCTTTAGGCCAAGAAAGTCTACCATCGACCAAACCTTTGCACAACGGCAGATCCTGGAAAAAACCCAGGAGTTTCAAATCAATACCCACCATTTCTTCATCGATTTATAGAGACGAACAATACAGAGCAATGTCTAGTTTTGACATTCCTACCAAACTCGTCCGTTTGTGCAGGATGACGATGGAGAACTCACGCTGCTCCATCAAAGTCGGTAAAGAACTCACCGATACCTTTGATGTCAAGAATGGATTTAGACAAGGCGATGCACTGTCATGTGACTTCTTCAACATCATCCTTGAAAGAATCATCCCTGTCCTTATTTATGGTGCAGAAGCATGGACATTACTTTAGGTATGTGAAAACGCTTTAGGCTGCTGTGAAAGAAAAATTCTCCATGTGATTTATGGTCCTATCTGCGTAAATGGGGAATGGAGAAGAAGATATAACAATGAACTGTACGGGCTTTACAGCGACACTGATCTTGTCAAAAAAGAGAAAAACCAAAGACTAAGGTGGCTTGGTCACACAGAGCGAATGGACACCGTGTGATGGCGCAGTATAGAAGGACAGCGTAGCAGGAGCTTGTTGGTTGAGGCTCTGGTCCACCCCGGACTGTAGCGCCACCTTTAATTAAGTAAGTATGTAAAAAGGGATCCATACTCTTAATTCTAAAATGCCGCAGTAGGGATGGTAAAAAAAGTTCAGCTTTATAGTACGGCTCCGAAATTCATTCATATGCAAAGATTAATTATTGTGATTGCCAAAGGATTTCGAGTATTTGTTTTATAATTCAAAATAATCGCTTTGCGTTTATTCTTACCGTCTTCGTCAGGTTCTTTCTTTAGATTATCATCGTAATCATCCTCATTGCTCTATTTGTTATATGCAATGCATTATTATATGCGTTGCATATGTGTGTGCATGTGCATATGCACATGTGTTCAATTTGAATTATGAACAATAATCTTTTTAACCTACTCTCACGGATTTCATTATATTTCAAATTCTCCACTCGAGCAAGGATGTGGACGGGGACGATGGTGGTATAGTTATAGGGTTCAACAGAATTATTTAATTGTATCCACATATGTATGTACCATATTACAATATATACGCGCACCATTCATAAATATACATTATATGTGGTGCTATAACGTCAACTTTACAATAACAACAACAACATTAAAAATAAAAACGCTTCCTGGAATTTGGTTTGCACCGAGATTCCTTTTGTTTAGATGGTTGGTATGGTGTTTCGTTTGGTTCACAAGAAAATGCTTTGCTGAATGCAAGTGCAGGACCTCAAGTAGTGCAAGTACTTTTGAATAATATACCTATATAAGACATCAAGGACACAATGTTGATAACTTAATTATTTTAAGTTAAAAATACAAAGGATTCAAATATTTAATACATTTGTTTTTCAGGAAATTTGGGCTTTGTTTAGAATTGTTGATTTTTCGAAATATAAAATATAATTACTTATTGAATGTCACTAATATTTCTAAGATGCGGCATCAGGAACTCTCCTGGTGAAGATATAAGCATTTGGTGGGCACTTTGATGAAGCCACGTGTGAAAGATTTCAAGATGATACTAGGAGAAGCAATCGCCTAGCAACACCATTCCTGATGAAAGAATTTTTTATGTAGAGAAAAAAGGGAAGCAAACAATCTAAAAGCATCAAATGTACAAAGCTAAAGGTCGAAGCATTTGTCTCTATCATGAAAAATGTTCTCTGCCAAACAACCAACAGACTTGAGAATAAAGAGCGTGTCGTGTTCACAACATGTGAAATTATCTGCAGCGAAGTTGATTTCTCCCTCTAATAACATAGATGAAAGCAAGAAGTAAGTGTGCTGTGTGCCCAACTTAAAGCAGAGAGTACGCAGACCATGTTTAGTGGTTTAAAATATCTGCACAGGCTGCTGATGCAAACAGGGCTTTTCAGGACAACAAAATTAACCAATTCGCAATTATCTGTAAAAAGAGAAAAATAAACAAAGGCCAATTTGTTGTGCCATGGATTTTTAAATTAATTCATTTTCGCAGACTATACTTTTCACTAATTTACGAAGAAGTGCTTGACATCACGATGGAAAAATTCAGGGTGACAGAGATGAAGCTCCCTGAAATTACGCCATAGAAAATTTTGCAAAAAATGTGTTTTGGAAAAAGAGCCCAAAAATGTTGGCTTAATAATTTTGGAAAAAACACCCAAATTTTGAAAGGGAAAATTTGCCAGAATTAATGGAAACTACGCCATTTTTTTGGAAAAAGAGACAAAAAGTAAAAATGGATATTACACGCAAAAAAAGCTATTGGCCTTATTTCCTAATTAAGTTTGGAAAAAAGACCAGAAAAGTATAGACTTTTTGGCCTAATTTCCAAATTTAATTTGGAAATAAGACCAGAAAATTAGCTATTTTCAGTTTTATTTCAAAACCCACCAGATTTGGGAATTAGGTTTGTTAAAAAGTGATCCCATATAACATTTTCCATAAGCTAAGTTAGTCATTTTCATTAGCCTTTATTTTAATGACGCGGGGAAAGGGGGTAATGGTCGCGCCGTCACACACTTTAGGCGTTTTCCTTTTTTAACTCTGAACGCTCGGAACAGAGCATGAACTGTCAAACAAAAAATCTCTGTTCCTTTTTTAGCTCGGAGCGCTCTGAGCTCTGAATATGTGTTTATTTTTTTCTGAGAGCTCTCAGCAAATCGGCAGAGCACGCAGAGCAAAATGAGTTCATATTTAGAAAAAAAAAAAATTAAAATGCTTCAACAGTTAAAATGGCCGAGGGAGTTTGTTTTTCTGGTAGCAAAGGTAATTTGTTAAGAATAAATAATTTATTTAATAATTTCGATTTAAAATAATAAATGACAGAAATATTGCTCAAATGTGTTTTTTTTTTTTAACTCAGAGCACTCACAGCATACTCTGAGAAGAGTGATTCGAATGCCTGGAGACGAGACCTGCCCAAGGGCCAGTAGTAGCAAAGAAAGTTCTCACATAAACATAGATAAAGCTTAAAATGTCATATGTTTTTTCCGTATGTTTCGTTTTTATTTGAATTTATTTTAGATTTTCAAGATCAAGTTCATGACAGCTAGTTGCCCTTATCTGAACGCAACATGCTGAATGACTAAGTCTGTGCGACTTTTACGTTCCTTTTATTATGAAAAATTTCGCCTTCGAACTTAAACAAGATGTATAGGAAAATGCCAACCCTGCTTCTCATCAAAACCGCCATTTATTTCAGATCAGATCAAAAGATGTTCATTATTTTAAAAAATTATTATTAAAATTAAAAAATAATTAAATTATTAGATAATCAAACAATTAAATAATTAAATTATAAAATTATTAAAATATTAACTAGTTAAATTATTAAGTAATTATAAACAATTGAATTAAATAATTAACTATGTTTTATGATGTTGACAAATAATTTTGAAAAATTCTTAAATTATTGAAATTAAACAGAAGTATCTATTTGTATTTTCTGTATAGACATATTATGTAGTAGGTAAAGCGTAACAAAGTATCCCAGGCATTTGCTAGTTTATTATAAAATTTACCATGCAATTAATGGATGAACAAAGCAATTTACTCACCAATTTAATAGTCGTCTATAAATATTTTTTTTAATTTTTATTGCTCAAGACCAAGGAACAGAATATAAGGGAAGATATATTTAATGAGAGGACCAAGTGAAGAGTTATTATAAAACGACACCAGGACAAACAAGCAACATTTTTAGGTAAAAACATAAATTTTATTTTTGGCTAGGTGAGGCACACAAAGGCTGCTCACTGTTGGGATGGGTGTATAATATGCTTTGCTTATCCCTTTTAACATTCTCCTTGTCGTATTTTGGATTTAATTTTATGTTTTATACGTTCAATAAAAGTTTTTCCAAGTTGATTTGGATACCTATGATGCTATTCTAGAATGGTTGCAAAGTCGAAAGTCTCGAATATACGGAGAACGGTATTTTAGGTTTGACTGCCAAATTATATATGACATTCTTTCCACAACGCCTCTACCCTCAAAAGCCTACAATAAATTTAGATAGAGCGCGCACATGAGAAAGGATGGCTCTAGAAAAATGCAGGCATAAATAAATGACTGTAAAATCTCATTAGTTGCCCATCGCGCAATTAAACACAAATGGCGTTTTACTTTGCCAAGGTGTGCTTAACATTCACAGAAAATTGTATCTTCAAATTTTTTAGAGGACTAAACGTTACCTATGTCTTCCAAAGTAAAAGTTTCTTGTAACTCTGAATTGCTATAAATTTAAGTGAGGGTCAACTATACTTTTGTACGATTACGACATTCCGTTCTGTTCTTGGATAAATTTTTTTATAACTTCTTAGTGTTGTCGTTGTTTTTTTTTATGCAGCATGTTTTCAGATAGATGCAGCTAGCGATTCTATGAAAAGTGGTACAGGTGAAATGGTTGTCGAATTTGCTGTTTTTTGTATCTTGTTATAGGAATCCTTAGCATCACACTAACATATAAAAAGGTCATGGTGTCCGCTAAACTGGAAAGTTAAGAAACACAATTTTGTTAAGGGAATGCCGGGAATTTGGAAAGCAGTCAGGGATTTTCTTTTGTGTCATTTATTTAAAATTCGCTGAACTCTTTTTTCACTTTTTAATATAAGAAACTTTTTTCTGACCGAACATTTCGTTAAGATGACATCTCTGTTCAAAATTATTAAATTCATACTTCTGCCATACCTGCAAACAATATGTCAAAAAAATTAAGTGAAACGCAACTATATAGTAAGTTATATAATTAAAAAATCTGTGAATTTAGGTGACCACTTCAATGAAATACAAATAATATTGTGACTGAGCAGCCTCCAGGTCAATAAAGCATGGTGTTAAATGGCTACCAACGCTTCGTACATAATAACGCTCTTCTTCAGCAATTTGAGTTAAGTAACTTTCCGCCGATGCAGGTTTGAAAAATCAACGATAACTTTCAATGTAAAATTTATACAAATTCTTTGCGAAAAGACCATTTTACAGTTAATATTTCAAAATACTAAAACTCCAGTTAGATGATTATTCTTATTCTACGAAAATTAATTCCAAGTTTTGCTTCCTGATCTGAACTTTCAAATAAAGTGCACGGAAGTTGGCAAGCATTTCCTAATAAAATATCTTTACAACTCTTACCTGCCTTACTCTTATACATTTCAATAGGTCATTTGCGATGTCACCAAGTAGAAAAGTGCAAAAGAGTTCTCAACTTTTAACCAGGGAGCGTTTGTTACGATTACAATAGACGAACGCGAAATCTATAGAGTTACATAGTAACAATTTCATAGCGAAATATTCTTTATACCTCGTTGTATAGGAAGTATTATACTGAAATCAACACTGCTTCAAACTCTCAAAAAAAAAAAAAAAAAACAGAACGAAATTCCACTCAACTTTATTTGCATAGAATTGCAATTAAAGTAATAAAAGTATTTTGCGCGTTTCCGAAAGTATAAAATAGAGTCCTGTGCATTAAGAAAATTTCCATTCATTTGCTACTTCCCAACAAAATAAAGACGTCAGAACAAAGCCGAAAATTATAGGACAAAAAGTGGGTGGCGAAATAAAAACAAAGCAATATTATTGACTCATTACCATTATCCGCGAGTTGAATGGTGCAAGGGAAGCAAGTAAATTCTCCACAACTCTTGCGATTAAGTCATAAAATACAGATGCGGTATTACACGTCCCTATATATTTATATACGTACCTATGCAAAAGAAGCCATAATATTTTCGTGTTTGAAAAGTATAAGTGAGTTTGGTGTGCGGGCAGGGACACTTAATGTCGGTGGTATATCATTTACTAATTTCATGGATGACTAATGACAATTCTCAAGCATCTTGTAGCCTTGATGCTGCCATAGGTACCTCATACTATCGCCATGCTTCTTTGATCGTATTTGCCATTCTGCTTAATGGCCTTTTGATATCTCTCTAATGCAGTGCAGCTCTCGTGGAGCGGGTGCGCTCTAGATGCTGCCATATTTTGGAATTGCAAATTTTGTTTTGCCATAAATATTTATGAAAAATGCGCACAGCCCCCAATCTTATAGTTGTGTAAGCTTTTTTTTTTGTGGGTTACTTGCCTTTTTCGGCATGGATTGGCCATTTTCTTCAAAGCAGCAGCGTTGTGGAAGTTCAAGTTATGTCAGTAGTTCAGTGAAATATGTAATGAATGTAGTCTTTCATCATTAAAACTTTATGGGGTTGTTGACATTCCATTCCGTCTCTGGAAATAAATGACATTTTCGGCAGTTTATTTTTTATTTGATCGATTTAGTTTGCTTATTTGTCGGAGGTATTTTAGTTCTCACGCGCTTCAATTGTATATTAATAATATAAGAGAAATTCGTTTTTTCCCAGCCTTGAACAATTTCAAAGAATAAGAAACTAATTTGGGGCTCGGATGGAGGCGTACGCGTTGTACGTTGGTGAGGTTAGGGAGAATACACGTCAGTCGTCACAACAAAATACAAAACAAATTAACACGCGTAACACGAACTCCTCTTTCCGCCACCCACGAAATTTTTATTTGCCTGTCTTTCAATACGTGTGAATAGAAGCGGCGAAACTCTGTGTGTACTTATTATATTTTACGTAGCTTGCTACTTAAATTGAAAAAAATTATAAAAATAATGTAAATAATCAAAACTTTTTTTCAAAATATTCTTTATGAAGATAAATAAATGCGTTTAAACCAATTTTCAGACCACTTTTTCTACTCTGATTGAGATATTTTTGCTTTCATAAATTGCTACTTAAGTTTTTAGATTAAAAGTAATAATAAATGGTTTTTATAGTCAGAAATTGATTGTTTTAGAAAATATTCTAGATATTTTCTTCGCTTGTCACAAATTTATAGACTTCTTTTAAAGCACCCTAACTGAATTTTTCAACATTTTTGTTTTTTGTTACTTATGTCTAGAATATTGGTGCCAACCCCGGACATTTTTTTATCGCACTTGGGTCTCTCTCATTAGAGCAAACGATAATTTCAACTTTCTCTTTGTCTTGCATTTTTAAGACGCCTTTAAATTTTTTTTGGAACAAAATGCTTTGCTACAAGAAATTTGCTTCCCAGTTTCGTGGAATAGGAGGATAAGTATTGGTGAATACTTTCTTATTTAAACGAATTAAAGAATCCAATTTTATTTTCTGTAAAAAATATTACTTAAGTTAAACAACCGTACTGTAGTTTTAATATTATAGGCCCCACACTCCTAGCGAAACCTAGATTTGCTTACAAAATTTAGTTTAAAACAACCTTCATTAATAAAATCAATTAAAGTAGCTGAGTTGTTCAAAGCAGCAGGAGATGTGTTGGTCGGGAGCATGCACCAACTCATCTGTAAAATTTGTTCGGAAGAAAGTATGCCCGATGAATTGAACCTTGGCATAGTGTGCCCCACCCACAAAAAAGGAGACGCTCTGACATGCGCTAACTACAGAGAAATAAGTCTCCTAAACGTCGCTTATAAAATCTTGGGGGCTATACTGTGAGATCGCTTAAAACCCCTTGTAAACGATCTGATTGGCCCCTATCAGTGTGGTTTTAGGCTAGGCAAGTCAACCGTCAATCAAATGTTCAAACTTCGACAAATTCTAGAAAAACCCAGGAATTCCAGATCGATAGATACCATCTCTTTATCGATTTTAAAGTCGCGTATGATAGCGTGGATAGGGACGAATTATGCAGAGCCATGTCGTATCTCGGCGATGATGATGGAGAAATCTCGCTGCTCTGTCAAAGTCGGTAAGAACACCAACGAACCGTTTGATGTTGAGAAAGGTCTAAGAAAATTCGGCGCGCTATCATGCATCCTATTTAACATCGTTGTTGAAGCAATTATAGGAAAATCGCAAATTGATACCACTGGTACAATTTATCAAAAGTCCGTTCAACCACTCGCTTTCGCAGATGACATAGACATAATCGGCCGAAATAAGCGAGTTGTGAATGGTGTATTTGCAAGTATTGAATCGGAAGCGGCAAAAATGGGATAAGCTGTTAATGAAGACAAAACTTAGTATCAACGAGAAAGGAATCTCAACATCGTCGACTCGGGCAAAACATTACGATAGATAGATATAATTTTGAAGTAGTCAAGGACCTGGGACCCACTATAACAACGAAAAACGAAATCAGTGCAGAGTTCAAACGAAGAATAACTCTTGCCAATCGCGGTTTCTTCGTGTTGAAAAAGCATTCAAGTCGTAAGGCCCTCTCTCATAGAACCAAGGAGACGTTATAAGACGTTATAATATAAGACCTTGATCATCCCAGTCCTGCTGTATGGGGCGGAAGCATGGGCTTTAAAAGACTCGGATGAGAAGTTACTTGGGTGCTTTGAGAGAAAGATTATTCGAGTGATTTTTGGTCCTGTGTGTATCGAAGGAGTATGGAGAAGAAGATACAGTGGCTGCGATGGCTGGGTCACGTGGAGCGTATGAGCACCAACGGACTAGCCCGACGAGTATTCGAGTCCATTACTGATGGTGTACGCAGCGTTGGAAGACCCCCCAATAGATGGCGCACACAAGTGAAAAACGACCTCAGCCAAATTACGGTGCGAAATTGGAATCGGATAGCTAAAGAGAAGTTCAAACATTTTGATGTTTTTTAAGCAGCAAGAAGTTAGCACAGCAATTTCTAAACACAGTACCTAGAAACTAAACTAACTTCTGACCTGTGAAACGCGTCACCTAATATTTATTCTTGTTCCTAAATATTTATATAAAGAAACTGAAGACAAATTTTTAAACCACTTATTTCCATAGATAATCTGTCAAAATTTGTGGGTTAAAAACTTCAACCACGATGTACAATCGTCCTAAGCGGTAGTATTATTATACATAGTTTTGGGTGTTTTTCAGCGTCTTGTCACGACTTCCTGTTTGTGACGAAGATTTTTCGATTCTGTTTCGCTAACTTTGGTCGTCCATTTGAAGACCACCAGAAAATTCCGTTTCAAATCAGTGCAGAGTTTCAAAATTAATTATTGCTTAATCAAATTCGGCATCACTAGGTTATAATTTGACCCGTCCGTTTAGGTTAAGGATGACAGAGTTGCTTCAAAATTCCACAACTGTAACAATTGGGAAAACTGTATCAAATTTGCAACGCAACTTAAAAATCTTCGGACAAAGTATTTAAGCTGTATCAGCCAATAGAAAAAGGATCGAATGTCATAAAGAGAATAATGCAAAAACACATTTAACAATTAACAATTTTTAGCGTGGTAACATGCCAAAAGAGCAAATACGTGCAACCTACTATGTAACCATACCCTTCATTTTGTAAGGAACAAAACAATGATTCATCAAGCTCTCTACATAGAACTTTTCTTGTTAATCTGTTTTGCTCTTAATTAGGTTATGTTGTTCTCCGCCATCAGAAGACGATGAGTGTATAAACATTTGTTCAAGTTCAACTTTTACGATTTCCTTCACGAAAAAAAAAAATCTATTTGCCTTCGAGCCAGAATTTGTAAATTTTTTTTTTTATTAAGAAAATTTATATTTGTTTCATATCTTCAATAAATCCCAATGGACTTACCTAGCTATCCAAGTCCATGTCCATACCTTATGAATATGTCCTATGTAAATATCATGATGGTGGGTAAATTTTTTAATTCCTATTTGCATATTTTAGGCGTAAAAATTAATTACTAATTTTAATTCTTCGCTATCTGTCTTCTTGCTTGCGTTTCCTTCAAATGATGGAAGTTTGAAAAAAAAATTACCAGGGTGAGTAAATGGACAAACTTTGGAAACAAGAAATTCTCCCTAATAGAGTAATGTAACGAAAAAATCGTGTAGCGACAAAAAAAATAAATAAAAATGATGAAGAAGAAAACTAATTTGGCGATGAGGCGACGTCATTTATCCCACAGTGTCCTTATAACCTGCAGCTATTTAAACTGATGGGAAGCTATAATTTCGTTTGCTTGGCGACGCGTCCATCGGTGGCGTGCGGGTGTCCTGATGAAAGCGGAAATATTTCGGTTTCTTTTTGTTCCGCTATGCTTTCCTGAAAAATATTAAAAAAAAAAGCTCTTCATTGACGCGATACAATAATTGTGTATATATAGAGGTACACTTTTTAAGTAAAAGGACATAAAATTTTAAGGATGCTTATTATCAGAGGATAAATATCTACCTATCTGAATATTTTCCATTTCCTTTTTTTCCACTTTCGACTGTGTTGTGCGGCCTTATTAAGCCCCGAGGTCCTGTCCATTTGGGAATTACCTTTTAAGACAAATTGTACAAAATTAAACTTCAGGACAGTCAGAAAGCAACTTTTAAAATAAAAAAAATCATTCCTTATTGATAGACTTTCATATTTTTTTACTTGTTTTTATTACATTTGTTAAAGTGGGGGTAAATTACCATTTGGTGGGTAATGGTGCTATGGACCTCTGTCCTACACAAGAAATATTATTAATACCTCAATGGAAATGGTTCTCCGTACATACATGTTTACTATGGTTTATCATGGAGTTGCTTATGTTTTTTTTTGTTTATTTATATCTATTTTTTGAATCAATATTAATTTAATTTTCAAAGTCTCTTTGAGTACCCTCCAGCGTCTAAATAATTTAGTTTTGCTATAATCATGATTGGTTTTAAAAAAATGGTGGACCGAGTTTCCTTAACTTTTTTTTAACGAAAACTTTTCATTGACTTTGTTAAAGAGGTCTTATCTTAGACCTCTGACCTTTGTTTTTAACTGTGTTCCTAACAGCTAACTGTATTCCTAGCGGCAGATCCATTTCTCTCCGTTAAGTGCTAGATTTATACGATATGAAACGGTTTTATTCTGGGAGTTAGTTTCAATGAAGATTTTTTATTTCAATGCTTTTATTTACATTTTAAATTCACTAATGCGGCGTTGTAAAACTCCTAAAAATGAAAAGCCATTGGGCCAGGGAGAATATTTTTGAGTTGTGTTCTTTGAGTCACTGGTCTCATCTCTTATCAGCGTTGACTTAATTCCTAATCAATTGGGTTAAATAAACTTTACCCAATTTACCTAAGAAAGGGTGACACTTGGAACTACGACAGTATCCGTTCAATCAAGCTAATGTCACACACAATGAAAATCTTTGAGCGGGTATTGCCGCTTGCGAAAAATAGTACGGTTATCTTACTCCACGGGCAATTGCTCCACATGGGAATTTACCTGGCCTTAAGGCAACGAAGGTTTCCGGAAATCACCATCACCTCACAGGTAATCAACTCATAGCCATCCTTCCGCTCCACCGGCAAATTTTGCTTTCCTATCCTTAAATACTTGTGAAAAGACACTGTAAGGCAGCCATGTCTGTTTAAAGAAATTGAATAATTTGTTTTGCTGACGATGGAGCCATAGTAAGTGAAAATCCTTCATTCTTGCAACGAGCATTCGATGCATGGGTTGAAGTTTTGTAGGGAAATAGGATTTTGATAAGCAAACCAAAACTATACTTATGCTGCAAATGTTCGGATTCGCTCATGATTACTGACTTTTTCTCAGTGCGTAAAGCCTAAGGAGTCCGTAGGATTTACGCACTTAGTCCTTAGTAAGGATCTTGGATCAATAGTCAATACCGAAACATCTTGTAATTAGGATATCAAGCATCGTGTAACCGTAGGGTAGATGAAGTGGCTTGCAAAAGCTGAAAGGAAAGCTCTACACTGCAGTTTTTTTTTTGTCAAAGATATCATCTATAGAGACAAACATCTCTACCAAACTCGTCAATTTGTATAGGATGGCGATGGAAAGTGTGACACCGGCAGTTCCGACGAACAAAGGCCACAAAACTTACACTCTTATCGATACTTTTGTTTTTAGTAATACAGGATAGGAGGGGACCTACATTTTTACGTGGAATCTGAACGACTAAGGTCAGATGCACTTTTCATGACAATGATACTCTTGAAATATTTGTCACTTCCTCGCAAGAGACAGTGCCCCTGAAAAATCATTAGGTGTACGCAGGGCTCTAACGCACAACTCTGGTGTGATAGTCCGAAACACTAACCACTATGCCACGAGAGCTACGCAAGCAAAAAAAAGATAGTTTAATATTCTATTTCAAGTTTCCTTAAGTGCCGTCATTTCCTTGAATCGCCCATAACGGTGGGATGCAAACTCAAGCTATTTCACATGTATTTGGCAAAAGTGAAAAAAAAATTGGACGAACCTAAGCAAGCAATCCGACATAATGGGCGCACTATATAATTCCGGATAGATTTTAGTGCGCTGTTGTTAAGAAGAGTTAAGTCCTCTCGAACAACTTAAGTGTCCCTTTATAAAACACTTATCATCCCGGTCCTGATATATGGTGCAGAATCATGGACATTATTATTTCTTAAATGTCTGCACAAATGGAGAATGGAGAACTTGTCACAACGTACTGCGGTTGGTTCAAATAGACAAAGGACACCATTGCTCGGGCCCGGAAGTTCTTTGGATCTGATCCAGTGGGAGAGCACAATAGGTGGCACACTCAAGTGGTAGAAGAATTTAAACAACTTTATGTGCGAAACTCGAGACATCTGGCAAGAAAACGAGCCGGCTGGAAGAAGTTTGTAATTAAGATTCTGGTCCACCCCGGACTGTAGCGCCATCTTAAAAAAGTTCATGAACATAACATAACTTCGTCAGAAGAGAAGAGAAAAAAGACGAAGAAGATATATGTATATAAGTAAACTGCTGCAACGCATGTCTAGTGAAAATCTTAAAAAAAACTCGATGATATCTTCAGCCGCTAATTAAAGTTTAACTAACGCCTACTCTCTCTATAAGTGAGTGGCACTTTAGTCAAAGATTCTGAACAACTATAGCTACCCAATTTCAAGAGAAAGTTCCTCACTGACCACCTTCTGTAAACAAACGCCGACAAAAAAAAAACCGCCTTTAAGTTTTTCTCAACGATGAAAAATATTTCCCGGTCACGTGTTCCTTTCAATTGTTCTGAGTCTCCTAAATATAATCCAAAAATAAATTTAAAAGTGATAGAACTATATCGCTCAAACACCGTCCCGTCGTAATTGTAGACGTATTAAGATTATCTGAACTCTTAATCTTTCGAAAATGGGCATCATCTTTGGATTATGCCAATTTCTTTCTATTCTGTCACTATGGTTAGTTTTTTAACCCTTTAGTCTCAAAATCCTAGTAGAAAAAAGTAGAAAAATATACACATGTTGACGAAAACCAGAAGTCTTAGGTATTTATTTGTCAGTCAGTCAATGAGATAAAACCATCATAAGCTCACGCACCACAGTCGTTCTTTTTAAACGTTCCAAACCGCATATCTACCGATTTTTCTATTTAAATTGACATACTTAACGCGCCCCCTGATGCAATGTCCTTATAGAACAACAATAATGTCCTATCCAAGATCCACGTTTCTATAATTTATCTCAAATGTGTTTATAACGTTAATGGTAGGACATTTTTGAAAACTACCAAAGCAAGAAAAATCACGAATAATGCCACATGCATCTGTAAGTGTAAGATATGAAACAAAATATATGTAACATCTTTTGATACATCAAAGAGGGACGAGAATACCAAAGGGGAAAAAAAAGATTTATATATAATATTCACATTCCAAATAATTTTTCTGGATTTGTCTTTCCTTGGAAAATATATACTAATGTCAAAACCCGCTCAGGTTCTTTTATTTCTGCATACAAACTACCAACTTTTCATCATTTTCAACATCTCTAGTGAAGTCTTATTTAAATTTCCATAAATCAGGACTCTGCGACTAATGTTGAGAAGCCAACAGGAAAAAAAACTTTGTATAGGTATGTGAGTTTATATTTTTAAGTTTTTTTTATTTTGAAATGTGACAAATACAACTTTTGGGTAATTTTTCATATTTTCACCTTCATGATGGAAGCTTTTAACCCCCTCCGTACATATTTGCACAGAAATGTATGGAAAAAATGAATATCTTTACATTTTTACTTTTTTCTGAATATCTCAGTGTAAAGTATGCGCGAAGGCGAAACTTTCTCTACAACACAGCAGCGTTGGACGTGACACATTTAAAAAAATTGACGACATTTGTCGTTATGATTGCACGGAAAATTACATCATGACCATATATAGTTCTTTTTAAATCGTCCTTTCCTTCATCCTTAAGTTAAAAAAAAAGTCCGTGTGATAGCTGCACAGCATAGATTACTGCGTTGGTATACATACCTATGTATTTATATTAAAGGCATCAAAGAAATTGTGGTTTTAAAGAACGTAGAACCCCAATATGTTTTTTTGAGCCACATAACAATACCGCCATTTTGTTTGTCTTATTTATGGCATTTGCAAAATAATGGATTGCTTTAATTAGATGTTAAGATAAAATGAAAAAAAAAATGCTGCCTGGAGCTGGAAAAACTTTCAAAAGGTGTCGTTCTTGTTTAAGACTGCTTCAATGCAGCTGTGACCTAAGACCGGGTGAGATGGTGCAACTTGTCGCTCTCTTAAACAATTTCTGCTGAAGCTGTTTGGATGAGGAGGAGGAATAGACTAAGATTCTTCAGAGAGAGGTTAGAGCCACTTGAATATTGGTACTACAGCCGCTTGCAGCATTTTCACTTTTACTCAAATGGACACGGAATTATAAATTGTTTTGTCTCCGTGGTGTCGATTATTTTGCCTTGTTGAAGAAACGTTTTGGAATTCTGCGAGCTAGTCTCCGACAGTGATCGAGACCTGTGTACTCTTGCGAGTTCCTCTAAAAAAATTCGAACGTCGAGAGTAAAAAGTCGACTCTCCGCTAGGTACTCTCGGGACTGTGTCCACTAGTCCACTGTGGAATTTCAACACGTTTCGTATTTTGAGAGCAGCTGTTCGGAGTCAAAATGGCAGAATAATTATGTGAATATTTGAGAATATTTATATTGATTCTCTTCGGCTGTGTTGTTCCTTGGTTGCTGAGAACAAATCAAACTGTTGAAAGTTCAAACTCAACGGACTAATCTCCCATCAAGGAAGTGTTTAAAGTTAAGTGTAAAAATTCTATTTGTACAATTAAAAAATTGTTTAATATTTTTATTCTGTTTTTGTTATATATCGAACTCGATGTAAGTTATATTTGTCCACCTATTATGTAATTATATATGTTAAAGTAAATTTTTTTTAATTTTGTAAATAAAGCTCCCCTGAAGAAGACGGCAACCACCGTCGAAACGTTGGGAAAAATACAAATGAAAATTGTTTTCATTTAAAACATTAACACGACCAACACAGCCGAAGAGAATCAATATAAATATTCTCAAATATTCACATAATTATCAACTTGGTCAAAGCTACATATATATGGCAGAATAATGGACATCGCGGAGACAAATATTTCGTGTCCATTTAAGAGTGAAAATGCTGCGAGCGACTGAAGTAACAAATGGGCATCATAAGTATTCTGTCTTTTTGGCGTTTGTTCAATACACTTTTCCCTTCAGAAAGGTTTTCCCATACATCAAGTGCTCTTTGCAAGGAGGAAGGGTTTTCATTTATGATGTCTCCATCGTCAGCAAAGCAAATTTTGGCCGTCACCTAATATTCAAGTAAGTAGAACTGTAATAAAGAGTAAATGACAGGATGCCTGCTTGGTGTACATTAACTTCTATTGGGAACTTTTCGTTTACTCATGCAGTAAATTTTTTTGCTCGTATGTTTTCATGATCATCTGCACGTAGATTTCTTGAAATCAGAGAAAACGGTTCAACTGTGATTTCGGGCACTTCTTCGTTGTTTGAATTTTGTCGTCATCGACAAGAAGTAGGCCTTGAGCGTTGGTTATAAAGTTTGGTGAACAAATCTCTCAAAATCTTATCGCTATGTCGCAGTTCCTATAGCGCTTGGTTTGTATCAGCAACCGGCAACCGGCTTTAGTTTGCACAGTTCGCAATTGCTTTTTTAATGCAACATTTTTAGACCACTTGAAATTGTGCTGTTTCTTTTCGTTGGGTCATATTGGCCAACCATCGAAAGTCGTTTTTTTACCGGCCATCTCTGCTTTGGGTTCATTCCTTATACAATTTCTAGCAGTGATTTTGCTTTCTGAAAGCAAGTTCTTTGCTAATTTTACTGGTTTGACATAGATGATTTTGCATGTTGCAGTAAAATAATTTGCTCTTTGATTTGTCCGAATTGTACCACTTGACTGATGCAGAGGTATCTATTTATTTGATTTTCTTCCTTGTAAATTCTATCTAGAGGAGACGGTGTTACTTCTCCCAATATCACTTTGGAATCCTTCACATAATGGCTTTATGAAACTGTTAAGCAAATGGTAGTCAACCTGAGTTTGACCAGAGTGTAACTTCGTCTGTTGATGCTTTCAAAATTCCAACTCGCAACTCTCAGATTTGGGGTGATCTTGCATAACGTGTCTAGCGCCATGGAATTCATATAATGCTGACCAGTTTATTTTTGCTCGGATCAGGAACATCAGTAGCCTCCATGTTTTTGACACTTTCATGCTTCTTCATTTCAACTTGATCTACTTTTACTACTCCACGCCAGTGATATCCAGTGGGAATTACTACAAGGATATTTTAACCCGTTCCCGTACAGAGGAGGGAATGTAATAATGCGGCCGAAGTCACACAAAAGTAAGCTAGTTAAATTTCATCTTAATCTACATGAAATTCCAGTCCTAAAATATCAACTTCTGGCTTGTAAATGTCACGCTTGTTAACCCATGAAGTAAAGTACCTTTCTGCCTACCCACACTTAATGCCCCTTATCCCAATCGCTTTCTCTCAATGTCAACTCCACCAATGAAGTCGACAACCTGCGCATACTTACATTGATAAACAAACAATTTTGAATTTGATTTAATTCCATTTAATTCCATCTAAGATAAACATGCGAATCTTACTGGCGAGGCAGAAATAGTGATGGTTGTTTGTGAAATTCCTTGTCCTTTACCCCAACAAGAGCATTAGCGGTGATTGAAAAGACGTGCCTGCCATCGCCAGACCCTCGAAAAAAGGTAAAGGTAGATGCTGATAAAATGGTTGCATTAATATTTTTCTTATTCACTTTTATTTCAATTTCAGTGGTATATCTTCAGTTTTTTTTCTTTTTTTTTAAGAATAAGGAGGATTTAACTCGACCCTCTCTTTCTCCATTAAAAAAAATTTTAACCAATCTTCATTTCATTCAAACAAAACCTACAGATAAATTTATCTATTTACAAAATACAAAGAAAGCTAGAAAAAAAGCATTATTTGCTTCCTGATTGATTGAAATGTCACATTATGCTTGGGAGGGAAAAAATTAAATGAGGACATGTTATGGTATACTCTATAATATATACAATACTCCCACGAAGGACATAACAAAAAAAAATAAAAAGAAAGGAAAATAAAACTGTCCAGGAAAAATGTTCTGCCGTTAAATTTAAGATTTATAAATTGTCCATAATTAATATCATAGAAACAAAAGGACTTTTTATTTGCCCAGATTTTTTTTTAAAGAAACGGATTTCACAAAAAAAAAACAAAAAAAGTCTTTAAAAAATAAAGATGCACATTCATTTTGTTGTATAAGGAATACAAGTGTGGCTCAATGAGATAGTCAAAACGGATGAATACTGGGAGCACATAAAACAAATCCATATTAATTTCTGGGTCAGTATGATTGATATCCAAAAAGTTAAAGTAGTTTGGGGTTGAGGGGTACGTTCCGCACTTAACAAAATTATTTCGGGGTTCTCTGACAGCAATGGCGATGATGGTAAGCGCATGCATTTCATTGTTAGAACCGATTTTAATTGACCAATACCAAAGGTCCTTCGATGTGATTGGCTTTCCTCATCCTAGTCATCCTTTATCGAAGGATACCAATACACTACATCGATTGGAGTTGGTGGAGAAAAATAAAAAAAACACCCTTTTTCGCTAGGAGTCTTGCGCTTCGAAGAACCTCTAAGAAGCATGTCCTCCACTCCTGAATTACAGTTGAGAAAATATATAAATCTCAACCTCACTAATGCATTATTCATTCATTTCTGAAAACACTTAACAATTGATAACTGTTCCACTTACTTAACACTCATATAAAAATAACAAAAAATCAGATAACCCGCATGTATACAGCATTATGTTTTATCAAGGATAAGAAGAAACGCTTCCTTGCTAACAGAACATTTTTTAATGTGAATAGACAAATTTAAGAAATACAAATGAAGCCTCCTTCAGAACAATACATGACATCCTTAGTGTTGTGTGTATTTATGACTTTTTTTTTTTTTTTTTTTCTTTCGGTAGGTGGAAATCTTCAAAAGACACTTGATAATATTCGGTATCAAGTAGTGTGGGACTTCTACCGCACTAAAACCACCTAGAATCATGACCAATCTATAAAAGATCGACAAATGATTTTAGTTTCTCAATTTTTAGTTCACATTTTGGGAAGTTTGATGATTTAATACTTTCCCATCGCTTTAAGACCATCAGCTCATGAGGCTTGGTTCTTCTTAGTCTCCGAACATTGGTACGTACATTTAAGACTGCCTCCATTTCGGAGTTAGTGTGACTAAGCAGTCGCTGATTGTGTGATACAGCGTGTTTTCTAATTACTTCTGTAACCATTTCTACTTAAAGGTCACGATGTAAATCGCTGTTTCTTATATACCAAGGGGCGTTTACTATTCCACGAAGGACTTTGTTTTGGAATGTTTGGATGGTTTCCGCATTTGTTTTCTTTGTACAACCCCAAAGTTGGATGCCATACGTCCAAACAGGTTTTAATACCTGCTTATACAACATTAATTTGTTTTCAATTGATAGGGCAGAGGTTTTTCACAGTAACCAGTACATTTTTCTATATTTTAAGTTAAGTTCTTCCCTTTTTTTCTTGATGTGCTCTTTCCATTTTAGCTTTGCATCCAAAGTCATCCCAAGGTATTTGGCCGTATTGGAGTAAGGTACTACTTTACTATTAATAAAAAATGGAACATTATTAATCTTTTTATTAGTAAAGTTTATATGCGTTGATTTTGTTTCATTGAGTCTGATACGCCACTGTTGCGTCCATTCTCTTATCTTGTCGACTGCATATTGCAGTTTTTCTGTTGCCTTTACAACGCATTTATCTGACACTAATATCGCAGTATCATCTGCAAAAGTGGACATGATCGCATTGTTGTCCACTGGAATATCCCTTGTATACAACAAATATAGGGTTGGTCCTAAGACACTTCCTTGTGGTACGCCGGCTTCGATTTTCTTAAGTTCCGAATACTCTTGCTCGTACCGTACTCTAAAAAGTCGGTCGGTAATATATGATTTGAGTATTTCATAGAACTGCCTGGGAAGGTCCCTGTGCAGTTTGTACTCGAGCCCCAAATGCCAAACCTTGTCAAAGGCTTGAGCAACATCTAGAAATAGAGCGGAACATACTTGTTTTTCTTCAAGTGCTTTTTCAACAACATCCGTAATTCGATGTACTTGGTCTATCGTGGAATGTTTGTTTCTAAATCCAAACTGATGATTTGGTATTAGTTTTCGTTCTTCTATTATTTTGCTTAGTCTATTTAAAAGCAGTTTTTCGAAAACTTTTGCCATAATTGGTATAAGCGATATTGGTCTGTAAGATGTAACTTCGGTTGGTGGCTCACCTTGCTTTGGTATAACAATGACTTCTGCAATTTTCCAATGATGTGGAACATAACGGAGCTTAAGGCATGCATTTATTATGTATTGGAATTTTTTGAAGGCTATTGTTGGCATTTCTTTCAAGACCTGAGCCGTAATTAGATCATACCCGGGTGATTTTTTATTTGATAACTTTTGATGGCACATGCTTTTTACTTCTTTGAGCCTTACTAAGGGAATTTCTAAGTCATCATTTTTATTAATAAATTGTAAGTTATTTGCCCCTGCACTTTGTGGAAACGGCTTAAAGACATTCGAGAGATGATCTGCGAAGAGGTCAGCTTTTTGTTTCGGATTTGCAGTCCATTTTCCGTCTTGTGCTTTGATGGGCGGATTTTGTTGTTGCGGTCTATTCAGACGTTTGGTAGCTTTCCACAGTGAGTAATCAGTAGAAGCATCCGTCGTCAAACTTTCAAGAAAACTGCTAAGTGAATCATTTTTGAATTCATAGATTCTTTTTTTCAATTCGTTATTTAGTCGATTAAATACTCTCTTATCGCCCGGAAATTGCCATTTTCTTCGAGCCCTTCTTTTTTCCAATATTAACTGTTATTTCTACAGGGTATTTTATTTCTGTTTCTCTTCTGTTCAAAATAGTTGGCGTGCTTTCTTCTGCAGCCTGTTGCACATCAGCAATAAATTGTTCAACTTCGTGGTCAATTTGTTCACTAGTTTCCATTGGGGATCTAAGGTCAATAAAACTTTCCAGTTTTACTTTAAATTCCTCCCAATTTGTTCTTTTATTCACGAGCTTTGGATTACTTTTTTCTTTTATTTCTACTTCACTCAGTGATAAAATAGCTGGAGTATGATCTGATGAAAGATCGTAACTACCTACAACACTTACATGATTTCGCTTTATACCTTTGGCCACGAAAAAGTCTATAAGGTCTGGTATTATGTTAGGATCAGATGGCCAGTACATGACTTATGACTTTTGAAGAAAATTTTCTATTTGGACGATTTTTCTTTTGAAGGAATAGATTTGCATGAATATGAACTGCGGTTACCACAAGACAATGCCTCCTTGTTATTTTTTATACCCGAAAAATGTTCTTGTCTTTTTCTTTATTCGTTTATTTTTGTTGAACTAGGATGCTCTAAGAAATGTACCAGCGAGAAAAATAATTATACACAATTATTATGCTTCATATATTCGTGTTGTTAAATGTGCTTTTTGTACTTGTATGTTTTTCATTTGTAAGTACATATAGTAGTTTGTACTGATTGTTGATGGGTGTATAGCTCGAGTTAAATCAGTTGGCATTTCTTAAGAATATGTATATGTACAGCACGTGTAAAGTAAATTTAAAACAAAACAATTCTTTTTCTGAAAAACTAAAGGGTACATAATACAAGAATGAACAAATAAAAACAATAAAAAGACTAATGTCCAGTTTCACCAAAATACACCTAAAAGCATTTTAGCTAACGGAGTAAAAAAATTTATTGGCGTTTTAGCTTAAAATTGTTTGCACCAACATAAGGAGGTGAATTTTTAAAAATGAGGAAACTTGATGCCAACCCCGGATTTTTATTCACCACTCATGGCTCTCTTTCATTAGAGCAAGCGAGAGGAGAGTATATCAATCAAAAAATTTTGACGTTCTCTTTGTCTTGCATTTTTAAGACGCCTTTAACATTTATTTGGAACAAAATGGGACTTTAGTTTATTGGCCCTTTTAAAAATGAAAACGTTAAGTGAAATTGAAAAATGCGATTTTAAGATTTAACAACCCAATAAATTTTTAAAAGTGTTTGGAGAAACTGGCCATAAAAATAGTCGAATTAGATTTAATTAAGTATTTATGAAAGAAATTTAAATTTAATGCTTTTGTGGCCTTTACTCCAAGCATTGCGTTTCGCCCTAATTTGAATAGATTGGGTTTGATGTCATCTAGCTGATGAGCCCACCATCAAACTAGGGCGAAACGCAATGCTTGGAGTAAAGGCCACAAAACCTTTAAAACATAAGGGTCAACTGTAAAAATTTCTTTTCTCATATAAACTTAGACACAAAATGTTGGTTGGCTTTTTATGTTTTTAAATTTCACTGTTTATAAGTAACAAGATGGACCTGTACCCAAATGCGGTATTTCGAACTTTCTGGTAGGTGGTGAGAAGTTTTATTTATTAATGACAATCAGTGGTTGAGATTGAGAAATAGATGATTGGGTGATTAAAGTTGCTAAAAGTGCAAAGAACAGAGGCCGTCGTTGTGAGTTGGTTTATAAATATTTCGTTTTTATAAAGGGTGTTTTTTTTGAGGTATAGAACTTTAAGTTGGTATTACTTTTCAAGACGGCGACCGATTTAACAGCTGTCAAGTGATTTATTCTCAGTTTGGTTTGGCAATTCATCATGAATAGACTCACGCCTGAACAACGCTTGCATATTTTGTCGAATGGGCCCAAAACGAGATATGGCCGTTGTTCCCGATTTTCATAAGTGAATTTTGTTTAGCGATGATGCGCACTTCTGGTTGAATGGCTACGTCAACAAACAAAACTGCCACATTTGGAGTGAAGCTAATCCTCAAGTGTATGTCGAAACACCGTTACATCCAGAAAAAAATGACTGTTTGGTGCGCTTTATGGGCTGGTGGAATCATTGGTCCGTACTTCTTCAAAAACGAATATGGCCACAACGTTACAGTCAATGGTGATCGGTATTAAACCATGATTACTAACTTTTTCATTCCTGAATTGAACAATCATGATGTCCAGAAGCTGTGGTTCCAACAAGACGGCGCAACATGTCACACAGCTCGTGCCATAATCGAATTATTGAAAGACACGTTTGGTGACCGCCTAATTTCACGTTTTGGACCTGTGAATTGACCTCCAAGATCTTGTGATTTAACACCGCTAGACTATTTTCTGTAGGGTTATGTAAAGTCATTGGTCTATGCGGATAAGCAACAAACGCTTGACCATTTGGAAGACAACATTCGCCGTGTTATTGCCGATATTCGGCCACAAATGTTGGAAAAAGTCATCGAAAATTGGACTTCCAGATTGGACTACATCCGAGCCAGCCGTGGCAGTCATATGCCCGAAATCATATTTAAAATGTAATTCCACATGATTATCTTTCGAATAAATAAAAAATCATGTCAATCGAATATTCCATCGTTGTTTTATTGCAATTTGAATTTCTATACCTCTAAAAAAAACACCCGATACATATCCATCGCCATCCTACCTTTTCTATATCACTCGTAGTTGTAGCCAACTGGTAAGATGCGAACTTTACACAAACTCCCAACTCCTGTTTATCATCGAGAACAAAAAATTACATGTCATTTTACATTCATGTATTGTGCGCTAGAGTTTTTTACTCGATTAAGAAGTTAAGGATCATCTTTTGTTCTTCATTCACACTACAGATAGTGATGTGTCAATAGGAATGAGTGTTGGGAAATTTTAAGAAGAAGAAGTCAAGTCAAAATATTAATTGTGTATGTAACAGTCATAAAATGGTGAAATTAAGTACTTTGAGTAGCTACATTCATATCTTTTTTTTTTTTTTTTGAAAGAAGGAGGTAGACATTAAGTAGAAGAAATAATGAAATTACAAAATATAATTCTAGGTTAAGATAAGGGGTTATGCATATCCTTGATAGCAATAAATTGTATTACACATGTACTTTTATATAGAAGGTTTTCCAAATGTATAATATTCTACAATTTTTCAGATTCTGTTCATATAGCAAATTTTTTAAAATGTGGTAATGATGAAGGAGAATAAAATCTTTGCGAGAAATATAAGGAATGTGTCCTAAATAAGTATCCTGCTATTTAGATATATATTATGTTAAACACGAACAGGGCAGTTGTTATTTCAAAGAGAGCTCTTTAGATTCGCTCGTCGTTTATTGTTCATTAAAAAAATAAGATAAGCAATAAATTCCAAACGATGACAACAAAAAGAGTAATGAACGTCTTGACAAAAGTGATGTTGTTGAGATTTAGTTCTGCCACTCAAATGGATAACAGGTTCTTCAGTTAAGAAGTTACTTTCACATCGGAGGTTATGTAGAGCAAAATTGTCTTTATTGGGATGTCAGCAACTCACGGCGCATCAGGAATCTTTACACAAGCCTTAGGTTGCAGTCATGTGAAATTCTCTGCGACAAACTTGCCTTCAGAAAGCGAAAGTACTCTGAGATACCGCAAAAGCACACTACCATCAACTGGACAAAGAAACGTAGTGGTGGAGTGATAAAGCCAAAACAGTAATTGCTGAAAAAAAACAGCTTTTAAGTTTTGTTAATGTTTAACTCATAACATAAAAAGCATATCTTCAGTGGTTTTTCATTGGAAACTTCAGACATTGCTATGAGATTTCAGATTTTCGTTGCCGAATGAAACGCAAAAAGATTGTTTTGCGTGTATCATTTTATGTTTCTTCATTTATAAATAGGCGAAAGGGAGACAAACTGAGTTCGCACTAACTTGGCAAGTTGGCAGTCTCACACATTGTTGTTTATGTGAAAGCAAATTAAAAAATCTAACTTCAAATCGAGATTTCGAGATTTTGATTAAGACGTAATCTTTATTTGATTTTTTTGATCAATGAAACGCAAAATCTAAAAAAAATGAGAACAAAATATATCTAGATCAATAAAAAAGCACATTAAAATGATCTACAGATGTTGCCAGAAAGAAACAAAAAAAGAAGTTTGCCCAACTTAAAGCGGAGGTGTAACTTTTGTAGTTTCCACTCAACCAATGCGAAATGCTAAAGGAATTTGTTCGATGCTAAAAGCTTATTGTGGATAACGATATAAACATAAAATTTTTCACAGGAAGTGAAAATATTGCGAAAGACTTTTAAATCTACAGTTTTTCCGACTATATTTTCCAATAGTCGCAAAAAAACAAAGGAGTTTCTGATATAAAAGTCGAAAAAGTAAGTGCGTCGGGCGGGCGGTTAAAAAGTCCTTAAAGGCAAAAAACGTTTGATTAAGCGTTTCAGCCAATTTAACTCATCAGCTATGACTAAATGCGTAATAAGTGGAGGTAGAATTTTCTACTCCCAGTTAAAAAGATTAACGGTGATACAATAAACTACAGTATTGTTACCGTTACCTTTCAATCGACCTGATATCATACATCATGAAGATCGTTAAGCGGGTATTAGATGGCCAACTGTGAAAAGTAATAATAGATAATACTTAAAATTTCGATGGCTTAGGTGAACAGAAACCCTATCAGCCCTTAATAGGGCATATCTCATCTCTAACTCATGACTTAACTACACCATGGAATAAGAGGAATAAGAGATAAGTCAAGAGTTAAAATTTCTTATTAATAAAACAAAATAAATCATGGATTAATTAGCACACATTCGTTGAGAAAATTCAACGAAAATCTACTGAAGTTCTATTACAATTATTTGTTTATGGTCTGTGTGCATGTTTTCACCTGAAGAACGTTATGTGTTTTCACGTGCAGATTTATGAGTATGTTGTTTATCTCTTTGTGTTTTGTATTTTAAAAATTTCGATAAATAAGTTTTTGCGTTCGTATCGTATCATTTACAACAGAAACTCTTAAAAAATGAAATACAAAATAATAATTTTCTTAGATAAAGGAAATATCAAACTAGGTCGTAAGGACTATATTTCTGGACAGATGTCCATGGTTTGGCTAAAAAACGACAACAAATTTGCACTTGCGAAACACAAATAAATTGAAAAAGAAGAAGAAAAAAGGAAAAAAACCTCTAGAAAATGCATTAACCATTAATTACTTCACTTATATATTTTCGATGAAAAAAACAAAACGAAATTAAGCTTTTTACTCTTACACCATCGCTAAACCACCTTCTTGGGTGGTGTTACTTAACTCACAGTCCAAAAAAGCTATTCCGTGTTTATTAATAACGTTTTGACATTAGTTCCGGAGTTAACGATAACACATCAATAAATCGCGTTTATTAATTAGGGTGTATATGTTCTGCAGTTGTTTTTTAAGCGCTTGCAACCGGTTCAGAATGTTAAGTTATGTTGGTACCAGAATTAGAAGTAAGAAGATACGAAAGCAGTCTACGTCAAAATACCATCGTCAGTACAACATGGTCAACTCAGCTGATACTAGTTTGTGCAAAGGAGAGACGCTGAAGACCCCATCCTAAAGCCTTTGTCATGGAAACGCTCGTTCCGTTGCCAGCGCAAAAAAAGAGAAGCAGATTAGAATCATCTGCAAGAAACAATCGTCGACACCAGTATATAGGTGGCCTCAAACAAAGAAAAATCCTAAACCGCGTAGCTTGTCATCGATTTTTGACATCAACCTGGCGTACCCAACAAGCAGATCGCAAGGTCAAGCGGTAATTTGTGAGAATCGTGATCTATTACACTGTCGAAAATAAAAGAGGAAAGGCAAAATTCTTTCGTTTTCAATTTCACAGTATTCTATATTTTTCAATCGAATTTGCTTTTTAAACACCTAAGCAACTAATTTATTATCTTATTTCCGAACGAAGGTCGGAACGGGATGATATAACATGCAATCACTAAAAACCAACCTGAATAATACCCTTATTACGGTTGTCCAATATCAATTGTTTGATATACGTTAAAATTTATCAATCAAACAAAATTTCGTTATTATGATTGTCGTTTGATAAATGTTTGATCTATTGTGAATGATAAACAAAATTCTCATGTCAACGGACATTTTGTTTGACGTTTCAGTTTTGTAATTTTTTTATTTTTGTTTGGATTACGTTTTCTGTTATATTTTTAATGGAACACTGCAAAGGAAATGTGCATAATATCTACAATATACGATGAACCTATTTGCAAAAAAAAAAAAAAACTAATGTCCCTGCAAGTAAAGTTTAATAAAAATATGTTAACCGAACCGTATTAATTGTATAAATAAATATAAAAGTGAATTTGACCAATCCGCTGTGTTTTCTCACAAAATAAACGAATAAGTTCTTCCAAAATAATTTATCAACAGCGAATATGCAATTGACTGAAAATTTGATAAAAAGCAATATTTTTGACAACGGTAATACAATACCAAGTTATTCAATAAAACTATTCACAATAGATCTCAAATCTGAGTGGCGCTCACATTTTATCAAAACTTTGGATTTTGTTGACTAACATCAATTATCTTATTGATGTTTGACAACCATACCATTACCACACTTCATTTCAATCAATAACGCACCTATGTTAACCTATCAGCCTGCAAAACTCGATGGTATGGATATTTTGGATAGGGTATTATTGAGGAATGGTAATACTCTTGATACGATTAAAAATAATAATAAAAATAAAAATATTACAAAAGCCATATCATCACCATTATCGTTAATATTTCAAAACACAGTAACTCCAAATTTCGAATAAAATGTTGATTAAAGCTACTAAGAATCATAAAATCATTAATCCTTTGGGATTTTATTTATTATAATAAGATACACCAATGCAAACATCACCTTCCATTAAGCAGCAATGGCAATCATTTTTGAAAACAGCTTTACTACATTAGGAACGTTTCTAAATTACATCCCTCCAACCGTCCTTAATTCTGACACAAGGACACACAAAAATGAAGCGAGATGATGATAATGAGAAATACCTAAGGATCCGAAGATTTTAGAATTTTACCAATCTGTTTTAACAACGATAATAATTTCCTATACGACAGAAACGTGTTAATGTAACATTTTAGTGTGCGTATATTATTAAGGTACGTTATATATAATATGAAATCCGGACTATAAAATAATTTAACACGTGACAAGTTGGAGGAGAAACCCTTTTTTTGTGATGTTTATATGTATACCTTGCATGGATAGTATTAAAACTCCAAAAGGTTTGAGGATTAAAATACACAACCTATAAATATTGAAGAATGAAGGGCAATAATTCGCAACAGTTTTGTTTATGGTGCCACAAAACATTTTCACTACCAAGCTACATATATGTAATTTTAATGATAGCGGAGCTCGCCGTTGAGTGTGTGCAAGGATAAAAATGTATCTATTTACATTATCCTAATGATGCTGACGGTGTTTTGTGTTAGAAAAATGCTTGACATAAAATATTTTATTAATATTTTATTATTATTAATTACCGTGATCGGAGAAATAATAGTGCTATAAAGGTGGGTGTAATGGGTGAATAAAGAAAAACCATCTACTTAATTTTATACTAATGAACTACAAGAATTTTCATTACGAAATTGTTTCTCTTCTAAAATTATCCGTAAATTATATGATACTTCCTGTTCCCACTCCCATTAGTGACAGCTTAGATTGCCTCATTTCGAAAGTGTTTTTTGTAAATGTGTTGTTAAGATGGTCTCATCTTGCAATTAAGAGGGTTAACATACTCAGAGGAAAATCAGCCTGCAGGAAACAAGAAATTTTTTTAAATAATAAAAAAAAATTATTGAATGTTTGAACAACAACAACAACTTAAAGTTGCTACCACCAATTTTTAAACGAATTTTATTTACTCGTTTTTACGAATTTTATTATTCGTTTTTTTCATTCTTGGCTGGAGATATAGCTATTTCAATGAGTGACAATTCCTATCATCAGTCCCCTTATTAGTGGTGTCGAGCTTTAATCCAATTTTATTATGAAAAACTTTTTCACATGCACATCATGAGATTCGAACCCACGCATTATCGGATTTGCTCAGTCTTCGAAGTCGTATGCACAACGCCTTCCACCGCTTATGACCACTGACGTCACAGGTCGAGATATTATGTTTTTTGTTTTTCAAACGCATTTGGAGCTTCAACATTTTTCTAAGCGCCTTTAAGTATGCTGTTTTGTTCCGCCTCCATTTTCTCCTAACTTTAATTTGATAGACTACAATTCGTAGTATATCAAAGGGGGGAGGTTAGAAGATTGGAACTCAAAGAGAACGATGAAAGTGTTTGAAGAATATGTTCTTATTTCATTTAATCTAATAAAATCTCCAACGATTGGTGTATAAGAATGCGCGATTGGTATAAAGCTTGCATTTTATAAAAAATCACGAATGGACGTTGGTGTAGATTGTAGAAGATAAAATTTATTGTTCTTATTACTTAAATGATTTCAAATGTTTTTTTCGTGCAAGTGGACAATAAGAATTGAAGGTCCGTTATTGAATTTGTGTCAACCTCACTAAATGTTTATATACATAGGTAGAAGTAAGAGATGCAAAAAAAACCTTGAATTGATACAAGAAATAAAATGCACGACTGACGGGTTTCACAAACTTGCTCTTGAATATCATCTCCTGTTGAATGTTTATGGGTTAAATACCGTTATCTGTTCAGCCGTTCACATTTTATAGCCCAATTTGTAAAAAAAAACCTTTAATACCAAATCTCCGTTATTTGCATTTTTGACTGAAAACCTACACCAAGTTTTATTAAAATCGGTACGGTTGTGTTCAAGAGTTTCTGCAAGAGGTGTGCCGGTCGTCTTTCTACGTAATATTTTTGTGTACAGCCGTCAACGTACCGTGAGCTCAGTAAATTGTAAATTAGTATTTGCTCAATTTGAGCTCTATTTAGATAACACACACATTAAACATCATGTTTGAAATAATGAAACTGGGCACATAAATTATGTCTGTGACGTGACGTTTAAGAGACTCAACCAGTTCTTCAAACAGGTTTCGTATAATTCATTTGTTGCTCCTTTGAACACATATACCTACTCTACACATAGTTACGAGTATATTTTCGTCGTCATTTCGTTAATTTTTTCACAATTTCAAGTGAAAAAATAAGTAAGTGATTTTTTTTTTCAGAGAAAAGAAAACCTGAAACACCAAAAAAAAATCTTACAAATCTTATTTTTCCTATCTTTGAATAAGTAGATGTGAAAAAATCCTCATTAAAAAAACCATGGGCAATAACTGGTTGCTGCCTCTTTCAAATCTATATAAAAAGATAGAGGGAGAAACGTTGAAACTATATCGCGTTTGCTAAAAAAAAAAATGTTAAATATATTGTAATATTTAAAAACTACTGGCATACCTCGATTTTCTCGGAAAACTCTAGTTCAAAGTTATTTTTGTTTATTTATTATCTTTTTTAATTATTGATTTTAAATTTGTTGAAAAAATTTAAAAAAATGATTTCATATACACAAATTAAAAAGTACGACATACAAGAGAAGAAGAGAAGAACGCCTAGCTAACTTGCAATATAATCAAGTTTGTGCGTTCCAGTCCTGCGTTTTATTAAATAGGCACTTTTTTAAATCGGTATGGTTAAAATTTCACCTAAATACAAACAAAGTGTTAATTTTTACTATCGCGATGAAAAACGAACTTTAGCTCCAGGTTATGCTTGACTTTATTTCCGATGATTAAGGACCAGTTGTAAAATCGTGGTTCAAGTTTTTAACCCACCGATTTTGACAGATTAGCTATGGAAATCAGTGGTTTAAAAATTTAAACCACGTTTAACCACAATTGTACAACTGGCCCTAAGTCGTAAAAGATGTGTGGCCTTCATTGCAATGATAAAATTGTAGAAGTACGTTGATATTGTGTACGAATATCCACGTGTCATTTGCTGTCTCCTTTCATTCAAACCGTGTTCAAATATATACATTCAAAAGCTCACATTTAACTAAAATAAATAATTTTGATTTCACATGACATCATTAATTACCTATTAAAGTTTGAAACCCCAAAAAGGTGCAGTATATCATTTTGCACACACATTATTATTTTATTTTCTAATCTAAATCTTACATTTACCTTACAAATAGTTTAAGGTGACGGTTTTAATACTCCACAGTGTGTTTATCAGATTAATCTTACATTAAATAAAAATATAACAAAAATAAATCATTCTTATTAAAACTATTATAATTTTGTTTTGTTTAATTTAATTAAATCTATTTTTTTTTTTGTTAATTATGTGAACAAGAGCATTAAAACTTAAACAACTGCTAATACACTGCTAAACCTCCTCTTCATATCACTTGCACGCATCTATTTTAAGGATATGATTTGACTTCTGTGTTGTTAATTGTAAAACTTCACCTAGCTTTTTATATCCTTTATATTTATTTTTCTATACAGCTAAAGCAAACAAAGAAAAAGAAGATAAATATCTGACGACGTGCAAACATGGAAGGCAACACAAGACAGAAAGCACACGCAGTTATTATCTAAAAAAATAAAATACATATACCCTGAACGAAGAGTAGGTACATGCAAAAAGGACATTTGTTTTGTGAAGATAATATAATGACTTGTAAAGTCAAGCAAGGATATTAAAAAAAAAAAAAAACATTTAAACAAAAAACTAAATCTTTTTTTAATTGAAAGGAACCGTTGTGTTGCACCCTCTGGCCCACACTCCTTAAAACACACAAACATCATCTCCAACTTTGAATAAGTGAAATACATACAAAAATTATAAATTAAAAAAAACTTATAAGCATTGAAGATGAATTACGATATCCTTTTAATAAAATTATTTTCCACTAAATATGGTGCGAGAAATGGTCGTTGCTTGACATCGTCAATGATACGGCGAGTGGCGGCTCTACTTAAAAAAAAAAGACGTGAGGAAAATTTAAAAAATAAATCATCGACCCTAGTCTCATTTTTTTTTCTCAAAAATTAAACCAGAGAAAATTAGAATGTCAGTGTCTTCTGAGGAACAAGTAATAAATCACCGTTCAACAAGGACCAACCCCCAACCCTTAGCATGTTGTCTTATTGGTAACTTATCAAATCGTGTAAATTTTTGCGAGCGGTACTGTTCTTACGGTTTTCAATTAATTCCAAAGCTTTTGAATGATCGACGTAGGGTTGATATTAAAAAAAATGAATACAACAAGGATTCGCTGAAGTTCGGTGTGTATGAAGATACATATTCTTACAATTTGGTAAAGGTACCTGCAAATTACAACTACGCTCATCATTTAATTTATCCAAGTGTTGTCCTTACAACATAGTATCTTTCCTTGTTTTAAGTGCATGCTCAATTATTGTTCATTGAATGCGAATTGGAACTTCACTTAGCGCCGTCATAGACAGTGAATAGAATTTCTCCCAGTCTTTGTGTGTATGGAAGAAGATGTATGCGACTGTCACGATTTCTCACTAGATAAAAAATAAAATAAATTTAGCGTGTCCTATTTTTTCTAACTTATTTTTTTTTTTAAATTAAAAGAAATTAAGGAGCAAAAAAAATCAAGTGGATTTCAAATCGTGACTTCATTTGTTACATAACACCACTCTTTCAAGCATCATCAGTGAAGGAAACACATAGGAGACAGATATATATATATAAATATCCTGAACTGGAAAGGACAAAGAAGATATTTGTACATTGCTTTAAAAAAAAAATAGCGACGGCAATTCTTAATTGAAAACTATTAAATTTGTCTTCCCTGTCATTGCGTCCTTAATCAGACATCTTTTTTTTATGCCTACGCTTAATTGAATGCAATTATTTATGGTATTAAGAAAGGTCAGAGCGCAAGATTCCATTGTATTATTACAATACAAACGCGAAGGAATATAAATGAGGTTTAAAAGAAGAAAAATATTTCAAGCTGGTGGTTTTTTTAAATAAGTCAAATGGAATTGACATACAATGTTTTAAGAGTCTATGGGTTGGACATGAAGGCATCTTTAGTGACGGAAAAAGGCATTAACATTATATGTCTGATCCAATGCCAAGAGCTCGAAGGATTTGGTATGAACATTTGTCTCTTTATGCACTTCAAGTAAATATTGGGTTGTGAAGAAAAAATAAGCTCGTATATTGAAACAAAGAAATATTTGCAAATCTTTGCCTCCTGGAATGCAAAGAGGTTGAGAAGTTGATAAACAACCTAAGGAACTAAGGCCCGTTTGCTGAAACGATACTTAAGGATTTATCGACATAGATCCTTAAGTGACAATTTATGCAAAGGAAAAAGTACTATTTAAGGATTTATATAGAACATAGAAGCTTAAGTAACGTTTGAGCAAATGGCCCTTACAAGCCCTAACATATTTTTTTTCTTCTGCTTAAGATTGTGGCTTCGTGCTTATTACCTATGGTTTTGCGTCCTAAGTGGTTCGAAATCATCATTGGTATGGGAAGTATTCTCCTCCAATGAACTGCCACCAGCGTAGTTTCAACACGTTTTCCTCCAAGTTTCAGCAAAGACAAGGTTAACAAACACCCCTATTACGATTGTCAATTATATACAAATTCACAATTGCTTAAATTTATCAATAAGTTGAAAGTTTGGTATTGTGTACCATGATTGATAAAAGTTTCGATCATTGTGAATAATATTGGCCGTTGTGAATTGATCACAATTTATTTGACATTTTCCATCATGAAGGGAAATGTCAAAGAAAAATACATCTTTTTGCGAACCTGTCAAACCAAACAAATTTTACTTTGAGGAATATAAAAAAAAGTATTTACCCATTATGAAGCTTTAGGTGTGAAAGAGTCGAATATACAAAATTATGACAATATAGCCTTCTGTTAGAAAGCCCTACATTAATTACCTATTTACTGCAAGAGAAAACAAAAATAAATACATATTTAAAATCATGTTTGCTTGTTAACTAATTTTTTTTTGTTGCGCGAAATTTTTACTTGCTTTAGTAGGTACCTTATCGCAAGAAAAAAATTGTATTTTTGTGAGTCTTGTGGAAATATTTCTTCATCAACTAAATTTTTTTGATTGAAAGAAAACTTGACCGATACCAATAAAGTTGATGCCAATTGACACTCACAATACCGATTTTTCCATTCACAATGGAGTATTGATGAAAATTAAAAATTTATCGACTGTTCGTTGTTAATTGACAATCACAATACCATTTTAAAGATTTAGTTGATAAATAGCAATTACCAATCTATAATTGACAATCGTAATAGGGGCCAAAGTCTTTTACTACCTAGAAACTATACGGTGGCCATCACTTCGTTTGAAGAAGTATGGAATAGTTCATCAAACAACAGTTCTTTACAGACCGGAACAGAAAGGTGTAGCGAAACAGATGAACCGAACTCTGACAGAAAATGTCCGAACTTTGGGCTAAAGCTGTATATTGTGCAAACTACATTGTACATACCTCATAAAAAACTTGAGAAAAGACACCCGAAGAGTTGGTGTGGTAGCAAGCCAGATGTTTGTCTGTGCACATTGAGTGAGATGACCATATAGTATGGGATATCGAAAAATATGAAGCAACAACAAGTCAGAAAGCAAGTTGCCGTAGTGAGGAAAGAGATTGTCTTCAGTGCAGAGAAGATAAACATTTGTGAAGAACCGGGAGACAAGGTGCATTATCTGGAAGCGATAAGGCCAAAGGGATAGATGCAATGCAGTGTGAAATGCAGTTTTTCGGGCAGACGGCAATGCCATGCTTAAATGATTTTCTTGTAAAATTTATTGAAAACTGTATTTATGAAAAAAAAAAACTTAATAAATCAATCTAATTTAATCTAATCAGTCATTCGAAGAAAATAATACCTAGAGCCAATATTTTCAAGACGAAAAAGGTTTTCGAAAAGAAAATGGACGACAAAGAAAGTGTGCAATACAAGGATCGTTTCGTAGCTAAAGATTTTATAGAGAGAAAAGGTAATAACTTTAAGGAAACCTAATCACCAGTGGTCAGGTACTCATATATACGGCATTTATTTGCGTTATCTCCAAGATATAACTTGAAAATTCAGCAAATGAATACTGTAACTACTTTTATCCAAAAGAAGTTAAATGAAGATATCTTTGTTGAGCAACCCAAGGGACTTTTGATCGGAAGAGCAGAAAAAGTGATGAAACTAAATAAGACTGAAACAATAAAGTTTAGTTTGGAACACTATATTAGACTGTGTTCTAAAAAAACTTGAGTTGCAGCGTTAAAAAGTGGGTATTTGTACATAGTTCCATCGTAAGAGCACAAGTATGACATTTCTCGCCATCCACGTTGATGATAACTATCTTTACCAATGAAAAAACTTATTGTGAAAATCTGAAATATAGCTTGATGAAAGAATTCAAAATGAAGTTCTTGGAAATCGCGAAACAATGCTTAGGAATTAAGATTTTATACGACAAAGATGAGATTTACTTAGACCAAGAAAATTACATTATTTTCTGATATGCTGTTGAAAGTTAATATGGATGTATGCAACCCATAGAAGCTCTTGGATATCAACTCCAAATTTTCAACAGACAACGAAAAATGGTTTTCGAATTTCATGTCATATGTCATCAAAAACACCGGAAGAAAAAACCAAAATGGCTAAAGTTAATTACCAACAAGCTATTGGAATTTTAATGTTTGCTGCGTAGTAACAATTAGCGAAATCACTTTTTGCATTACAAAAGAAATCGTAACAAATTTGGTAAATCACCAAGTAAACATTTCATAAATTGAATTGCATGTCTGTTTACAAACAACAGGTACTTCATGGATTTCTGAAACGAAATTATCCATTCGTTATTTCAAACATAGATTTCGAAATGATGAATATGAAAAAGAAGTCCAAAAGCAAACGCTTGATTTCCAAAGTGGAATAATCAGAATGGAAAAATATTGTGACTCAGCGATTTGCATGCTGAGTTTGTTGATTGAAAAAAAAAAAAAAACATTCGGTAGACAACCACGAAATATATATGGGTGTCCTCAGGCAACGAGGAGCTCCGAAAATCTACGTGCGAATGATCACGGATATGTACGAACAAGTCAAAACAAAGATTATATGGACTGCTGGTGTCAACGAAAGTTTGAAAATAGATGTTGGTGTACACCAAGGAAGCGTCGGGAGTCCCTTGCTCTTTATTATAGTACTTCCTCATTGTCTACTGGAAAATTTGTTGAAGAACTCGAAAGTGTCTCAGTTTTTCTTTGCTGCAATCTAAACGAAAATTATTCATCATTGCATTTAGTATTTAATGTACAGGTGGACGCTTTAGAGGGAAATAGGTATCGTATAAGCGCCAAAAAGACAGAATATCTATTCAGCCCATTTTCTAATCCACTCAGGCCTAATCCAAAAATTTATTTGAACGGAGCAGTGCTTTCCAAGTACAAATAGTTTAAATAACTTGGATCTTTAATGAACAACGTAGCACTTTGTGATGACGACATCAACTATTGCGTAAGCGTTGGGTGTTTGAAGTGATGTGAGAATTTTCCATCTTCCTTGACCGAAAAATACTCCCGAAGCTCTACACCGCAGTAGTCCGTTCAGCAGCGCTTACAGAAGGTTACAAGGTTCGACACCACAAGAGGTATGAGAGGAATTTGACAGCAACTGAGATGATGATACTTCGCATGACAGCAGGAGTGTCAAATCTGGATCAACTTCAAAAACAGCATCGTGAATCCCGTCCAAGAGGCATTATCATATAACGTTCCGGTACAATGGTGAAAAACAGGCAGGCTCATGAACTCCTGGAAAAAACATGCTCATCAGCATGCATCTCATCTTGAAAACCTGAAGTTCAGATTTTTATTCGAAGCTATTTACTTCCTTTTACGTAACTACCAATAGAGCTACATCCTATTAATGAGCTTAAACGAGAATGGTTATCCAGCAAATGTTCCATCAAATCTATTTTCACATTAAATATATTTTTTTTGGTTGCAAATCAAATTAATCGGATTCTTTTATACGTGTTAGATAACCATTAGATAAGCCTTTTGATAGCTATTATAATATTTTATTCAAGTTGTTCATATAATTCCGAAAAATTATATTTTCTTTTACATGGTTATTGGTCACCCTCTTTTATCCTTTCAATATTCAATACGTCTTCACCTTTTAACAAAAATTCTCAAAATACTTTCTTAAAAAACAATAAAAAAGCAAACCATAACGCACTCTTGTCACCATCATGCGTATATTATGTGTAGACAAAGGATACAAAGAACACGCAAAGCCTTTTCCAATGATTTATGTAATTGCATTGACCATTGTCCTTTTTAAGATTTTTCTCTCGCTAACCTCTGTTGTCATGTTCAATATGTTTAGTTGTCCTTGCTGAATGTCTTCTTGGTAATAGTTTACAAATGAAAAGGGTCGGTCTGGTAAAAGGTCGTCTGGGACAGTTTTCCCCAAAAATATATAAGATGGAAAAAGGGTTGAACACGATGTTAATCGGTAGTCAATGATACCGAGGGCGTGAGTAAATGCTCTGACAAACTGACCTGTTGAATCACAAAGGTAAGGTTGAGTTAAGAAGACGGACGAATGATCGTTGTAAAGTGTCGACATTCTTCTTGTCTATTTCTTTCCCTTTTGGGTATAAGCGTTATAGGAATTCCCCAAATTCGGATTTAAACGAAAACAATAATAATCGACTATCCTTGCATGCCTCTCATGGCCTAATATACTTTCAGCACAAACATCTGAAGGATTACCTATGATTTATGCAAAAGGATGACAATCCACACCGATAGATATACCGCACAGACATTCCTCAAGAAGAGTACTTTACCCACATATATCATTCTGAAGAAGCACTAAAGTACCTTATGTACGTCTTGAGAATGGAAAAAGAA
Organism: Baccha elongata; assembly: GCA_951217065.1. Classification (NCBI taxonomy): domain Eukaryota; kingdom Metazoa; phylum Arthropoda; class Insecta; order Diptera; family Syrphidae; genus Baccha; species Baccha elongata. The sequence goes on along the minus strand of OX578274.1, from coordinate 15,197,283 downwards.
ATGATTTATTATTTTTCTCAACATTATTGAGAGGACTGAAAAAAGGGCAAACGATGATCCAATAAGCAACGCGCAGTCAGTTCCACAGAAGATATTTCTTTTTTCCTTCTGTTGAAACCAAACGGGATGGCAAATGGCATCATATGACATAATATGTTTATGAATGCAATCAGTGATTTATTAGGGTTGCCAAATATACGCATATTTTGTTGATTTATGACTCCCCCATCGATGTTGCAAATCCAAAAAAAAAAAAAACGGTATTTGCAGTTTTCCGTTTCAAATTTGATTTATATACCATTCGCGGGCTTGAATATAGGAAATGGGGTGTAGAAGATGAGAAGCAGACTTGCCACTCAATGTGGTGTCATTTAGTATATGCGACAGCCTCGCCCATGTCACACACAATATGTTGATATGCAATGAGTCAATTAATTACTGGCATATAGCTCAAAACACACATAAACAGTAAAGGACCTGCACAACAAACTAATTAGAAGTCAAAGTTTCAATGCGGCATACACAACACACCTTGATTTTGAGTATTAACAATTTTATCCCTGGAGTAATAATGATGGGTAGAGTATGTTGACTTCAGAGTCTTCAACGATCTAAACTAAAGACTTTCATTGGGGTTCAGCTCAAGTACAATATATTCTTATATGTTGTTAGTAATTTATTCATTTGTTTATTAGACGCGCAGTTGATTAATCAATTTATTGCAATAAAAGCAAACGACCAAGGACAAGCATTTTTCATTTTCTTATATAGACCGACATTTTTTCGTAGGCTTGGCATGGTTCACTTTTATTCGTATATATCCTTAAAATCGACTAATTACTTATTCCTATATTAACTTGGAAAAAATAAGAATTATTTGTATGAGTACCATCACAGGCTGTGTGGCATTTTTATTACTGTTATCACCTGTGAATGATCATTTAGCAATTATTACATTTTGCCTGTTGATGTTCCTTAAAGGGCGATGACTTTAGTAATGAGAATGGAAAGCTTATTCAATGTTTGCTATAAATAGGTGCGGAAAAATATAACAAAAAAAGACATCATACTCGTTGATACACTAAAAGCCATTAATACCTGTCGTGAGTTATATATTTGCAATTCCTTTTACTCCACCTACTTCGAGATTTCACTGTTGAATATTCACTAAGAAAGTCAATTGGGAATACCAATGACAGTTCCGAGTTGAATTCACCAGTAGGGATTCCTCATGAAATTTCTGGAGGAAGTATCCATTCCTTGAGGAAAAATGTTGGTGATACCTGGGTGATTATTTTGAGATTTCCTACTATGTAACAAAATGTTGCTGGTTCTCCCTATACTTCTACTTTTTGGAACTGATTTTAATAGGCGTAATAAAAAAACAAAAAAACAATATTACAGTTAACCAATAATATAATAACACGGTTAAACTTTGAAAACAAAACTTATTAACTTAATCAGGGAATCAAACGTCGATCTCAGCATGTCTATCGAAAATAGGGGGAGTTCCATGAAACTTTCCTCTATAGGAAAATAAATCGAAGACGAATAGTTGGAAGAGCCAGATCCGTTAGGGATTCTGAAGAACATTGCACCGCTTACAGCTTCAACTTTCAAGGTAACGAAGAATTTATAAACTACCAAGCAGATTTGATAGTAAGATGGCTAAAAAGGATCCCTTGAAATAAATGATCCTAATAAAAAAAATATATTAAAATAGCAAGCTATGAGCATCGAATAACACAACCTACCACCAAAACCAATGCCAAAAAATTAGTTTTTCGAAATAGATTAGAATGTTTAGTATTTACCCTGCAAGGAAAAAGTATTTTCTTAACCCGATTTTTTACTATTGAAGTTCAAGTAAAGTTGAGTTTGGCATTTCAGGATGAAAATTGTCTGCCAGGGTAACTTTCCTATCACGGAAAAAAAATAAAGAGTTTCGGAACACTAACAAGCTTTTTATATGGATGACCCTGAAGTTGATGAACGCAGAAAACTAAAAAGTTTTGGGTCTGCTCATGGAATATTCTGATCGCTCTTACTTCGGTTTGGCGAAACAAATGGGTTCAAAACTCTTCACACGTAAGACGCGCCCTACAAAACCTCCATACTGTCAGTGCTCCTTAATGTTACTTAATTTGTATACTAAAAAGAAGCAACTCACACTTTGATCTTTCGAAAGAGAATTTGTTAAACAGATTCTTGGCGGAGCTGTAAAAGAGTGCAATCATTTAGATGTTGCAGTAAACTGAATTAAAAGACTTATTTTTGAGTTCTATGACTTCACGAGTACATCGGCTTAAAAAAAGTCGCAGTTAATTTTGAAGTCTTTACTAAAATAATCTTTAAGGGCAGTCAAAAGACGTAAGGTAAAAATAATGCAGTACTTTTAATTGCTTTAATTCTTTGAAGTATTTTAAAAGTCTTTTACATTCTTTTGACTACTTGAAGTCTTTTGATTGCTTGAATTCTTTTTTAAGCTTGAAGTCAATTTACTATACTAAGAACTTGAATTTAATAACAATAATAATAATAGTAAATTGACTTCAAGTAGTAAAAAGACTTCAAGGGCAGTAAAAAGACTTCAAGCAGTCAAAAGACTTTAAGCAGTCTAAAGAATGTAAAAGACTTTTAAAATACTTCAAAGAATTCAAGCAGTTAAAAGTACTGCATTCCTTTTATGTGTAACCATTGGTTATTTTAATTGTTATCTAACCATAGATTTTGTATGTGTTTCTATGGTTAACACTGGAATGGACAATAATGATCGGCTCAAGATAGTTTTTAAGAGGGACCGAGTTTCTGGCTTAAAGCCCTTTGCCAACACTGCTATGCTTTTTGTCAATGAAGTCTTAAACAAGACAATTCAACCGTGTGTCGATCAAATGTTTTCAATCCGACAGATTTAAGCAAAAATCAAAAAGTTCATTTAATATCAGCCCTTCTTGAATCCAACAATGCCTCTGTTAAAAAAAATACAAATTATGGAATAATTCCTAAAATGTCTCGTCTTTTGATTTAAAAAAAATAATTAATAATTCATATAATTTGTGCGTGCCTATATTTTCTAACATTAACAAATGTAAAAAAAAAAAAACCCCTGACCAAGAAATTAAATGGATTTTTTGTTCATTCTATTATTTGTCGTCTGACCATCTTTAAAGATAATGAAGAACCAGAAAAATTGAAGACTCTTCCTTATTATTTTTGAATTAGTTAAATATCCCAAGGCTATCGAAAACTCAAACACAAACATCGACCTGCCTCAAGTTTTAGATAAAATCACAAAGCAGTGAGTGTAAGGCTACACCAAATTAACGATGATTTGTGTTCTTTCCGTGCTCATTTTGTATCCTCTCGGTCCATCAGCACATCGGCCCATAGGCCCAGCCAAGAATCGAGGTTGACCGGATTTGACTATAAACGACTAAGACTGCATCCAACATCCACCATCGTGTAATGAGAGAAATTAATAAATAAAAGGATATCTGTTTGTCCAAAGCCTGTAATGCTTTAGGCTTTATACTCTCCGTCGAGCCGAACAGCGACATGGATTTTCACAACGCAGAACCAGAGCAAAGGTCCTTTTGCATTGTAGCCTGCCATACTTGTGATGTGACCAACCAGAGCAATAATAATCATCACCTATTCACCTGAGTAATGATCTGATTTCTTTTCTTTCTATGATTCCGCCGGTGCAACATCAGAAGGATAGCTTCTTTCATTCTACCGATAACTTGTGAGACCAAATGAAAAGGACCGGAGAGAGAACTCTTACACAAAAGCAAGAGGTTACTGCAATCAATTTTTGAAGCCGGGGAGTTTGCCTTTAGGTTGTTAGCGATTCCCTTTGATTGTGCCAACATTCGTTAAATCATTAACTGAAAAATGCAGTAGTAATTCCGCTTTGTCCAGTTATGTTTGAATTGTCATGGTTCACGGAACCAATTACTATACATAAGTCTTGCGCAAAATAAAATCTATTGGGACTAAATTTTAGTTTGCTTTTTCTGTCTGCAAAATTGGAAAAGAGATTCCCTACAAAATGCAAGGACCTATTGAACTTTTGAAATTAACGATAAAAGTTTTTCAAAAATCTTACGACTCCCAAGAGTCTCGTTCTTGTTCATATTTCAATATTGCACTCACATTTTCTTCTGTCAGTTTTTGACTTGATTTTTTGCCACACCACATGCAGTATGGAACTATGAAAGTAAAAAATCAATAATGATTACAGAAAACTGTTTATGGACTTACTTTAGGTTTAATCTCAGTATATTCTGTAAGAATTTTAGCTCTTAAATAATGGCTGTAGGACATGAACCCACACCTGTATTGTCTCAAGAGGACTAAAGTTTTCAAATCATCTTTGAATTGTTGCAAAACATGATTTTCTTTCCTTCTTAATTCCATAAGTAGAAAATAATTTTCCAAACATTTCGTAAGGGTGAAGTTCTTTATATCCGTGATGCAACATTAGCATTAATTTTTTTTATATTTATTACTCCCATTTCGCTTGAAAACTTAGAAAAAATTAAGTAACAAACAAAAAATCTTTCATTGAACGATACACCAGAACAAAATGTAAACACAAACCGTTAAACGTCAAAATGGATGAAAGCATTCAGTAGCAGTAGTGCTTGGTAGAAAAGAAGGCTTTCTGTTATTTGTCACAGATAGATGGCGTTGTATGAATATTCAAATTTAACGAATTTTAATACTTTTGATTTTTATTTTAGTTCATTTATTTTGATTCTTTGGCGAGAAATTTTTTATCTTTGGGCCTGGTCTGCTTTTTGTTTGGAATTGAAATTTTAAGGCATCACAAACAAGAGAGAAAAATCAAGACACATTAGTGTGTGCGGCTAAATAAAGAATCTGTACCAAAGTAAAATGAGTAGCCTTCCTGGCGTTGCGATTAATACTGTTGAATTGTTTGAGGAGAGGCGTAATTACTTCAGAACACTTTTTTATGAAAGAACTAATAAAATTAAGAAAAGCATAAAAACATTACGTTAACAAGAACATTAGGGATTTAAATATTTTCATTTTTCTCTAGCATTTTTCATAAAGGTATAAAGTAGGTATACATTTTTTTTTTGACGTCCGAATCGGCTGATTTTTTTCCATTTTTAATCGTTAAAACGTTTGAAGTTGGTTAAATGTTATGAAATCAGGCTAACCTCCGATCTTGATAAAATATACTTTAGTAGACAGCTATTGAATAGGGCTTCATGATAATATAAACTCTGGTTTTCAATAGAGCAGGACAAAGGGCGACCAAGTATTTTACTTGTACTTTGACTTCATCTTAAAAAAAAGTCCTATTTTATGTTGAAGTCTTTAATCGTTTAGAGCAATCAAAAGAGTTAAAGTAAATAGAATGCAGTCTTTTACATTCTTTGCAGTTCTTAAGTCTTTTGATTGCTTTCAATGTAATGCAGTCTTTGACTGCTTGATCATTTTCCTTTTTTTTAAATTCAATAATAATTTCTAATTTTCCACTTGAAATTCAAAAGTTCTTAGTTCCCACCAAATACAAGATAAGTTTGCCCATTGGACACTATGTGCCTATGCGGTTCTGCGAATACCTGTTCTAAAAAACCCAATTAGCATCTAGGTGTCAGCGGGGTGACCTGGAACATCTGCAATTCGAGAGTGAGTATCAAGTTTATAAGTAATGTGCAGTGATTTTTGTATGCACTGTGAAATCAAGTCTCTTACTTTGCGTTATATAGTTTTGTGGCATGTGCAATAAATTTGTCATGCAACAATATTGTAGTATCATCCATCTACATCAAGCTAAAACTACCACTGTGATATCTCCAATTCTTAACTTTTGAATTGTCGTGAATTTGTCATACATTTGTCGAGAAAAGAAGTAGATAAATAGATAAATAGTATAACCGGAATAATTATCGTTTTTTTGTCGTAAACACGTCATGCAACAAAAAAAATATTGCATTTTTTATCCCCCGAAGTATCATTGAAACCAATACAGGATTGATCCTATAACATATTCTTGTCGAACACTTCAGAATATTCTTGCTAATATCGTACTCTTCAAAGTACTGGAATGATTCGGAAAGAGTTTATTTTCTTTGATAATTTTATTGAATCTGTTGTTTCTTATATTGCCAATCTATTTATTGTTCTTTAATTGTGTAATTCTTTAGGAAGTGTGAGTGATGTGGTCGAAGAAGTTGGCTGTCGATGGTAAATTATAATTATCCATATTGTATGGCGACAAGCCCGGAACTTTCCGTAGAATAGGTGGCTGCGACGAATTTGTATTAATGTGTCATTGGACGGCGGCGATTTGAACGACGAATATCAAATGATTTTTGTTCCTCACAATCAAAATCGGACGGGCATTCCAGTCAATCACATTCCACATGAGTGATATTCGGGAAAAAGTTCTTGATGCGGTCTTCTGCTATCGGGCCGTTGTAAAGTGCAAAAAATATGTCAGAAATTCAATGAGGCAGGTGACTAATTTGACTGAAATCACGCCATTGCTTATCGCCAGCAATTGCCTCGAGAACGCTGCATCGAACGAATGATTTCGTAAAGAAACTTTAATGGTCGTTTTCAATTGCAGTTTATTTATGTATAACCTAGCCGTTGCAAGTGATTGTATTTGAAACCAATGTCGTAATATAATTTGGTACATTTATATTCAGACGAATGTATGTTCACCGTGATGGTGGGTTGTCTCTCGGATAAGAAATATTGTAGAATCGATTTCATCAATTTGGTCAGTTTAGTCAGCTATATCAACAAAATTATGTGTGCATTTGGAAGTCCCCGTTTCTTTCACTCCACAGATGATAGAGTATATTTAAATGCTTTAAAAAGCTCTTGCCTTGTAATTAAATTCATGAGAACCGTTCGCTTCTCGGCTATCGAGGTCAATGTCTGACCAGGATGAAGCAACTGCTTGAATTTCTGGCTGTTACAGGTGGATTTTACTCCAATGTGTAATTTTTCGGGCTGATACGAATCTATGAAGCACATATTTGTTTCCCGTCGATAAAGAATATCATGTGATACTTAACATTAATTAATCAATTAGTTGAAGAATTGTGATCTCTTAAATCAAATTTCAGGCCAAACAAATAAAAAACTAAAGTTTAAGAGGGCACAACACGAAGGTAAAAAAAACCTTGGTTAATATATACATATATCTAAAAAGTATTTTGATTAGCACCAAATCTTTGGAGATTTTTTTTAAAAATATTCACCCAGCACTTGTATATGTGGTGGGATATAAAATTATGCTAAGAATCCTTGTACTATCTTCTTCAGTCGTCGCATCGTCGCGTCGTCTTATCTTTAACATCTGCTCTGCAACGCTTTCATTAATAATCCCCCCCCCCCAGGTACATACCCATGCACACTCGCACTCGATTTTGCTATACAAGTCCTGTCGTCTTTATTATTTTATACTATGTTATATCCTTACACCCTTAAATCGCATTAATGATTATTATGAGCTTCTGGTGCTTATGTCGGTCGTCAAGATACCATTTTCTGTCGTTCGTTGATGCTCGTCCTTCTTTGCTTCTTTGTGTAAGAAATCCTAAAGTTTTCTCTGCTACTTTATTACTTTATATGAGCTATTAAAAGGATGTGATGTGGTTATTTATCTCAGCATGTGTACCTATCTGAGGCAAAATACAGTGCACCATTTTATATCCACTTTGTCAATACTGATATCTGGAATGAATTAATCATCATATTAATTATCATATTTATTCAGAAAGATTTTTGTTATCGGTATGGCATTTTAAAAACCTAAGACTAAGAATTTTTCATGCATAATCATGCCTTGCCTGTCCATTTATTTTTCAAACTTTCACTCCACATGACTTGCATTGATGAGCCCTGTATGTGACAGGACATACAATAACAATCCATAGAGTCAAAATTATTTAATGGATTGAAAAAGGATTGAACGAAAACAATGGCATGGATATACCTTAATAGCAGCAGAATTCAAAAAGTTTTCAATCTCATAAATCCTTGCTTTTATTATTATTTCCTTTGAATATTTCAATACAAGAAGAACCAAAACTAGCATACAATACTGCTAAAATAAGGGGCCTTTTCAACTGGCCACCAACCAAAAAACTTCGCAAAAGACACAAATCTTAAAGGAATTTTCTACAATACCCCTCAATTCTTACACAGGACGCATATAAGACAGAAGAGAAGCCCTTGCCCCAAAAAATTGTCCACAAACTATTTAACAAATAAAATTTTTCAACTTCTTAGTATCCTGTTTTGAATGTCTTTAAAATGTAAATCGAAAAGAGCTTTCGAAGTTCTTACGATTGACAAAATCGTTGAGTGTGGGAAAAAAGGACTTTGGCTTAAACTGTATTGTAGTTCCGTTTCCAAGGCGAATAACTTTGTGTATATATACGCAGCAGTCAGAAATTAACGAACAAAAGCCTTGGGCTTTAGTTAATGCACTCGCACTTGAGATGGTGTCAGTCCTACATCACGACATTCAAAAACCCGATACCTTCTTCGGTTAGTTCTATAATGAACACCATGTCCTTTTGTGTGTAGAATTTGTAACTGGAAAGCCGCACTTGACAGGAGCCATTTTATTGTTTCAATTGTTAAACAATTGCAGTTGTCGTCATTAGATGATCACACACACAAGTACAAGAAACTCCGCATATCCTTAAAAAACCATCATCTTTCTAAGTTGGTGGGCTGCTTCCTTTTGACCAAGTATTTTGTCTTGGTATAAAGCCGAAGCGTGTTTTGTGGCCTCATAATATACTTTGGTCAAACGAAAATATACATCAGTCTTTTTACGCAGCAAAAGAAGGAGTATTACACAAGCCCGGCAAAGGAATTTTCTTGGAATGTTGCTGTTAGTTATCTACACAACATCTATCTTTTATACAAACACTTACCCATACTCTTACTCGCATGGAAGAGGTTATCCTAGAATTAAATGTAGGTGAGACCACACGGGGCAGAACATCCCAACAACTTAAAAGATTTTATATTTCCTTCGTCCAAATTTTGATTATTTATGTCTCTTGGCTGGACAAGAGAAGAGACAGATTGAGGGATAATCTTGGAAAATCCTTGTTCAAGGATTCGTTGGTTTTGCGTGTTTGTGATGTGATAAACTTTGTGTTGCTATAAATTCGCCATGCATAGCGCACAAGGGTAAATTATTATGTGCCGTTTAACTTGTGAATATTTTTCACATAATTCGCCCGTAAGTTTATGTGGCAACTTTTTACTGTATGCTATTATTTAAGAAGAAATTCTAATGAGTTTAAGGAATTCAATTTAACATCTACAACAGGTTCCAAAATTCAACAGTTTGATTTTGCGGAAAACACAACACTTACAAGATGATTTAGGTTATGAGTCTTTAACTGAAATAAGCATGGTGAGTCTTTACGACTCCAAAACATTTTAACTTCATAATGACATGATTATCACATTGGGGCCTATTCATAGACAATATTTATGTTATTTTTAAGAAAAACTCGAGTTTATCCTTTTTCAATTACATTGCTTTAACACAGTCTAAGTTTAAAAACAGCTATGAATATGCCCCATTAGTTCAGAGGTGGGTATTTGTTTAAAAACGGAACTGTTAGCTTAAAACTATTTTCTAAAAATTATTTTCAAATTAAATGTTTGTAATAAAACAATTTTTTTATGAAAGAAATCACCGTCAGCAACAATTTTAATTATATAACATTTTATCAAAAATTCTGTTTTTTTTTGAGAAAAAAATTAAATTAAGAGTTAAATTTTTTTTTCAAAAATTACCTTTTTTTTTAATTTTTGTTGCAATATTAATCAGGTTTAGCAGTAGTTTTAAGAATATTAAATTTTGGAAAAATTGGTGTAGCCGCTTAAAAGATAGTTTGTAAGACAACCGTTCTAAGACTGATTATGGGGAAAAAATTCCAAATAAAGACATCACCTTTATCAACAAATCACTCATATAAAATGTTATGAAAATCAATCGTGTTTAAACAAAAAAAGGAAAAAAAAATGGAATCATCGATAACGCTTATATTGTAGGTTATCGATATATACCAAGGTCAAAATTAAAAAAACCGTCTGGCGATATTTCTCCAAAAATAGTTTGTACCATGTTTAGAAAATCGGCCCAACCATTATAAAGCTGCTGGTGTCGATACATGCTCCAGACATACAGAATTGTCGGACCTAAATTTTTTCGTCTTTCCTATCGTCACAATGTCATTTTTGAATGTTATTAGCATTTTGTGCAAAAGTACGAAATAATTTGAAGAGGAACGAAATTTGGCAGGGTATTTCAGCACAAGTCCCTGCTTATAAATGCTAAGCAACCCTTGAAAACATTTTTTTTATACATAAAACCCTTTTTTATTGATTTTAACGACCAATCTTAATCCGTCTGTGTTTCAGCAATCACTGGACCGATTTTCATTTATCTCCGCGTATGACTTGCGGATTCGCCATAAGCAAATCTACCAAAAGTGAGTAAGAGACTCCCTCTGCAACTCATTCATCGGATTCCCTAATAGGGCTGATTATTTATAAATTATTTTGCAAACTGGTAAGTTTGGACCCTGTAGTCAAGTCAGATTCTACCTTCTTCTTTTCCAAACAAACTACGTGGAACCTTTATAAAGGTGAGGTTTCATTTCTTAACGGTATATTGAATTACAACGAAAAATACCCCAAAACCAAGATCTTGGGCAACCATATGCTGTGCAATGTGCATGTGTAACACCTTCGGCAAGGATGCAAAATTAAAAGAAATTTAATTTTTGTGTATCTTCTTATAAGCACCACATTGCTTAGCTTCACTGTTGGAAATTTAAATCTCCGCCTGTAGTAACCCAATGCCATCTTCCATATTTGTCTTAAGGCTTGTGAGGGTGTTGAAAGTGAAAAACAAAGAAGAATATTGTTTTCTCAGAGCACATCCTTGTTGTGTTCATGGTTGCGCCTTGTTCGCAGATACCACCATCACGATTATTATAAAAGAAGACTGGTGGTGTAGCGCTCGAAAGATTTCACCTTAGATAGTGCCGCGCATAGACCAATTTCTTAAAATTATCAAAACATCTTGTTTTGCATTAACGCCTGGGACACACTACGCGAAACCGATGTTATGCAAATATCCCATCCTAAATAAATGCAGAACAACGAAATAGAGCATATATGTGTGTTGGTGGTGGTGAACCTTTCATAAACGTTACACATGTGAACCCGACACGCTAAAAAAAACTATCTTTTTCATTTTAGATCGACAAAGTAGATTACAGTGTGTGAGTTTTTTTTTCATCATCAGTTGTGGCATTTATGAGGCAGACACCAAAATCTCTACCGTGAAGTTCGGTGGTGTCAATTTTAATGACTCCATCATTACAAGTTTAATCCGTTTGCAATTCGTATATCCGCACTTAACGCTGCAAAAGTCCTTTTTGACAAGTGCAAATTGCAATTGCAATACATAAGCAGCACAGCAGCATCAATAGACGAACGGATAATACATCATAATCAACAGCGTCATCATCATCGTGTGGCATATTATGCAGCAAACCATTCCATACGATTTGCATTCACGGTAACGGCACCGTTCCGAATTGCAGCAAATCATATTTGCAATAATTGGAATGAACGCTCAAAAGTGCAGCAATCAAAACTCGACGAGCCAACAACCCTATAGCTACTGGCATCCATATTCATGAATGAAATCACTTACAACAACAACAAAATCAAAGGAGAGAGGGCTTAAAGCCCCCATTTGTGTGAAGCATGAATTTCGGTTACCGATGGTGAATCTGATTCTGTTTTCTGATTCTGACAATATGGTTGCAGGTTTGCACGGTGGTGGTTCCAATATGGTGGTAATGATGGTTTTGTTTGTCCAACAACATGATACATAACTGGAAATTGAGAACAAAATATTTGTTGGGGTGGGGGAGGCGTGATGAGCACCCCACTGAGGCATGGTCATAGGGATGGCATGTCACGAGCAGCAATGGCAATGACGATGATGATCCATATGGGTTGGATAGTCCACAGTTGCATACCCTCAATATCCTGCTGCTCTGCTCCTTCTGCGCTTCTATTAGAACGGCAGCAGTAGGCATGTGTAGTGTATAGTCATATATGCATCCGCAAGTATCGAAATAATTTTTTTTTGGTTGGTTGACTCCGGTATTGTATGACTAACAACATATCTGTTGCGGTGATTTAAACTGCGTGTATATAGGTGGTTGTTCACTATAAGGGGGCTTCATTCATTAACCAAATATTTGCGCAATAAGAGGATAGATTGCAATTGCTTGATAACCCTATTAAAAAGGTGTTACAGCGTGAATCCATCAATTAAATTAACATCCTGTTTGTTTGGTTTCCTTTTTTTGGATTTCCCATCGAATCATATAGGACAATTGGAATTGATAAAAATTATGGTTAGGGGGAAGATACTTAAGGCTTGAATCTCAATTTACTATTATCCTTTAGATGATTACTTTAGCGGATGCTATGCAGGATATATGTATGATGATTATGAGGTACATTTCAAAACGAATTCCTCCCTTCCCCTCTTCCTTACATATACACTTCATTAGCTTTACACTGGTGAACACACACAATATAACGTAAATACGTGACAAGGATAACGTGCAGCAAATAAAATTCATACTTCTTCAACATAATAAAACTCCATATAAACTTGCATACAATAAATACGTTTACACGATTTCAGGTCGGGCTTTTAATGTAGGTGTACTCCTTTTGCAGCACCTTCCTCCCTCACAGTGATGTTTTGTTTGCACCATGTGCACGTTGAAATATAAAATTTATTTATTTTACATTTAATTCACAAAAGCACCTATATCTACTTAAGATTAGGTAAATCTTATAACTATACGAGCAAGTACCTGTTTTAGTGTCTATATTGCGGCTGATGTACCGTTAGTGCTGAGCACCGTACTTGTGGTATTTTACCGTTGGTCATAAATTCGGTATGAATATTGTGATTTTTTTTTTTGCGTGGAGACATATTTTCGGCAGAAGGATATAAGATTCTAATTAATTAGTGTGGCGAACAATTGCTGTGTGATAGTTTATGTTATCCTGAGGTTGTTCTGTGTATATTTTTGTAGGACTAGATTTACTGATGTTGTCATAATACCAGAATATAATCAGGGGGATTCAGGCTTAAGTCCAATAGAAATTTATATTGTGACATTGTTCTTCTGTATAGAACACAATGCTTAATTAAAAAGGTACATGTAGTTTGTTTAGCTCTTGGAACTATGAATGTGTCCGTATAACTTCCTTAAGGGAATTTTTTTGGCGATATTTATATAAGTATGCTTCCAGTAATCTGCAAGTCCACTGATTTGATAATGTTTTTTCGGTTTTCGTCCTCACGTAAGCACTTTCGCTGAAAATTTGCTAAAATAATGAAATTTTAATCACTTAATTTTGTATTATTTAAAAAAAAAATTCAAGCGAAATTTTAAAGCGAAAAAATTGAATGCCAAATAAAAAAAAAAACTTTACAATAATTTACCAAACAAAAAATAGAAAAAGAGCAAATGGAAAGTTTATTAAAAAAGCAAAATATAAAACCGTTGAATGATAATTGCGAATTGGTAGGAAAAAAAAATTAATAAAAAAGCGAGTTTGGGTGTATTCAAAGATTTCGAGGTCCATGGACCTTATGACTATATTGTCAATGAACCTTATGACTATTTCCTATTGGTCTTAATGTCAATTTGAAGCAGTCATAACATCAATTAACATTATGCCCGCGGAATTTATTTCATCTTCTTAAGTTTTTATACATTTTAATGATCGTATTTGGAGGTTTTTGTCGTAAAAATCTGTAGCATATTATATACGTAGTTCTATATTATGTATTCTCTCTAAAAGCTTAACTCACCTAAGTTCGGTACTAGACTGTATTTATTTATTTATTTATTCATCAAACAGAGAAAAATTTCCCTTACAGACTAATACATTAGTTCTTAAATGCTAAACTGATAAGACGATATAATAATTTTAATTTAATAAATATCTTGCAAATAATAATTTGGATTCATGTCACAATGGTGGCAAATTTAATAAGTTACGTACGTATAACTTAAAAGTATCTCTAGTGCAACTATCAAAAAAGTCTAAATTATTACAAACCAAATTAGCTTCCCTGATGCAACGAGAGATTGGTTCATTTCGACCGTAATTCGTTCTATGGAAGTGCTCATGAAACAAAATGAAATCACGAGAATTTCTTCTAGGAACGCGTATACTAATTAAAGAAAGTAATGGAGGACATTTAATATGGTATGAAAGTATATCCCTGATAAACATTATTCCAAAGTATGTACGCCGACTTTCCAAATTTAGCATTCCAAATAACAGGCACCTGGTTTCATAAGATGGAGTAACAATTCTCCAATTTAATTTAAAAAACGCATACCTTGTAAATTTCCTTTGCACCTTTTCAATTCTTTCACACGAGTTTTTGTAATGTGGGTTCCAAACCGTACTGCAGTACTCAAGCACGGATCTAACTAAAGAATTAAAAAGTGACTTAAGTGTGTATGGGTCATTAAAATCTTTGGTGTTCCTTTTAATGAACCCAAGCATTTGATTTGATTTATTGATAATGTAATCCATGTGTGGCAAGAAAGAAAGTTTTGTATCTAAAATAATTCCCAGATCTTTTTTCTGAATCACCCGTTCTAATTCTGAGTTGTTGATTGAGTAGTTGAAGTATATGGGTGTGGTATTACGGAAGCAGGACATAACTTGACACTTAGAGACATTCAAGTGAAGAAAATTTATGTTGCACCAATCAGCCAATCGATTCAAATCATCATTCAACAGAACACAATCTTGCATGGATTTTGTGATCCGATACAGCTTGAGGTCATCTGCAAATAAGAGACATAATGAATTCCTGAATATATCAGTAATATCATTGATAAACAAAAGGAATAATAACGGTCCCAGATGGCTGCCCTGGGGGACACCAGACGGCACTAAGACTTTTTCTGACAAATTGTCACCAATTTTAACTATTTGAACTCTAAGAGTCAAGTAAGATTTTAACCATTCGAAAAAGTTTGAATGAAAACCAAACTGTAAAAGCTTTTTCATAAGAACCTGATGATTAACGCGATCAAAAGCCTTGGCAAAATCGGTAAATATAATATCTGTTTGAAAACTTGATTCAAAGTTATTAACTATGTAATTAGTCATTAACGATAGATTGGTTGTTGTAGATCTACCAGACATAAAACCATGTTGATAAACAGAAACAATGTTTTTATGTTGAATTGGTTCATTTATTCAACATAAAAACTTAAGCTTTTCTTATCGAAGTATGTACAATAAAAGCCAGTTCGTGCTGGCACCTTAAACGGAGTAGATCTTTATTATATGTCACACAATTCAATTAAACAATCCCTCCCCACCCCAAGTCTCCCACGACCCCAGAAAAAGGAAAATGTTAAAATAGAACGGAAGACTAAATACTTATCTAAAGGAAAATAATGTTTCATATTTCTATTACTTTTCCTTTTAAAATTAAAAAAAAATAATGAAAATAAAAAATAGTGTAAACTTAAAAAAAAAAATTAAATTAAAATATAAAATTAAAATATGAATATAAAATTTATTGCAAAATACAAAATAAAATTTTAAACAAAAAAAAAAATGTAAAAAAATAAAAATTAAAAATATCAGTAAACGAATCTATTTTAAAATAAAATAAGTCACTGAAATATTTATTTATGTGAAATACCAGGCGTTTTAAATACCGGTTTTAATTCATTTGGGTTTTCTTTTGTCAATTTAAATATGGAAAATCTAAGTAATTTGTTTATTGACTGTCAAATTTCTTTTGTTTTTTTAGAACACCTATTTTGATCTGTGCGAAAACCGATTCGTTTAAGAATTCAATTTCGAACGTAATTCAGAACATTCCCCTGAATTTAAAAAATACAAAGGTAAACAAAAATGAACCAGCTTCTACTTACCCTAACGAGTAGTGAAAAACCGTCTAGGAGGCTTGAGTGCTCCTAGACGTTGCGTGTAAGATTGTGGTCAAAACATTAAATTGTGGTATGTTTTTAAAGGTATTTATAAAATCAAAATTCCAATTGACGGAGGCGAAAAGCAGAAAAAATGTATAACCGAAACCGACTAATTTAAATTTTGTTGCAAAGGGGTCGATTTTAATGAAATTTTATCGCTAAAATAAAATGAAAATAGAATTGCTAAGTTTTTGAGTTTAAAAAAATAATTATTTATTTTAATTTCAGTGTCATGAAAACAGATTGGTGAATGAAACTGTTTTTAAAAACGGAGGAAAAAATGTTCTTTTTTTTTTTTTTTTTTTATAAAATTTGTTCGTTTTATCTGCTCCTATAACTGAACTGTAAGTTGAAAAAAATTGTTGCTCCAACTCTATTTACTGCAAAATTTTAATTCAACTTACAGTTCAGTTTAGTTTAGTTGAATTATAAGTACGAAATTTTAAGTAGTAGTCGAAGAAGCGACTGAAGTTCTGGAAAAAGTTGGGAGACATCGGCCTAAGACTGCTCAGGGTTCTCATCTGCAATCTTATCAGCGGCAACCAAATGCAAAATCAGTGGAGGAAAAATTATCTTCTCCCAACGAGTGGCAGAGTGATACGCGAAACTGATGTCACACCATGAAAATCGCTTAGCAAGTATTGGATGGCCGCTTGCGAAAAATAATTAGGCTATCTTATGACCAGTGCTAGTTTAATTCGGGAAAGTCAACCATAGATGCAATCTAGAGTGTAAGAATCAGAATGGAAAAACACCGCTATTCCTCAAGCCACGTGTTTGTAGATTTTGAAAAAGCGTTCGATCGACAAATGCGAGAATCGAAAATTGCTCTAAAGCAACTGGGAGTTCCAGAAATCTACTGCGGATGATCATGGATATGTACGAGTCATGTGTACAATGTACATGTCAACATAAAGGATGCACTGCAGGAATTACCGAAAATTTCTAATCGAAGTTGGTGTACACCAATTAAGCGTCTCGAGTCCTTCGCTTTATTACAATCCTTAAATGTCTAAGGTCACACACCCGAAAGTGACTAAGTTGTTTCTTGTTGACGATGGAGCCATCATATGTGAAAATGATTCATCATTGCAACAAGCATTTTATGTATATAGTGGAGGACGATTTAGAGGGAAAGGGGTATCAGTAGGAAGCTTTGATAACTGGTATCACATAAGACCTTAAAAGACAGAATATCTATGTTGCCCATTTTCTGATTCATCCAGTACTATTCCGCACATTTATTTGAACGAAACAGTGCTTCCCAAGTGCGAAAAGTTTTAATATCTTAGAAAATGTATGATGATCGACAACAACAATAAAGCATTCATCGTCGGAAAAGGCAAAAAAGAAAGAAGAAGCACGAAATTTTAAGTAAAATGTGTTTTAAGTAATCTAACTTAAAAAATTATTTCCACAAATATAAATATCGTTTCAGTTTAAAAAAAAAGTTTTTAAAAATCTTTGAGTTCATGAGATTAATAATATATTTTTTATTGAACAGAAACAAAATTATTTGTTTAAAAACGTGTGTTATATTTATGCATTATGGTGAGATTGTTTAAACCAACCAATCTACTCCCAACACCAACACGTGTGATGACTGATCCAGAAGTCTGCCAATCATCCGGTGGTGGGTGTGTTCACTATTTCCCGTTAAAGTTATAAATTGTATGAAGAATATTTTTAGCTAAAAAAATGATGATGAGATATTTTATAGGAACAACATACAAGCATATTTTTCATTTGGAGAAAGATCTTTTTTTCCCCATTTAGGAGGGTTGGGGACAATTTTCTAAACCAAATTATTTCATGTTTAGAAGATTGCCCCTTCCGGCGAAGCGGAGCTCCCCATAAAGAAACGTGCTTGACTTTCAGCCCTATGCAAGATCCTATTTTTATTTCGCAGCGACAAAATTCTCCGATACTATAACCATCAAATTTTTAACACCTTTCTTAATTTCTCAAAAACTAACATACATTTTGGCATACGGTTTTCTGTTTTTGACTAAAAATTAATAAGAGCATTGAATTTTGAAAAAAAAAAAAATAATAGTTAAATACATAAAATAGTTAAATACATAAAATAGTTAAATACATAAAATTTTCAAACTGTTCAGTAAAACAACTTTATTTAAAAATAAAAAAAAAGAGTAGTTTTGTGACTTTCCAAAAAGGTATAACATGTCTTTGTTTCATTCTCCGTTGTTTTTAAATAATTTTTTTTCTGATTTAAGTAAAATTTTTAGAAACTTGCCCCTCCTGCCTAAACGCGGCGAAATACTCGCTCTATCTTTTTGGCACACCTTAGGTGAATCACCTTTTATAAGTATAGTTTTCTTTTCAACACATGGCTTTGTTCTGTTTTTTTAATAAATTTTTAAACGTCCTTTTTTTATGAAACCTGTCATTAATATAGTTTGTTCGATAACTCACTAAAAATAAAATTGAATCGAAAAATATTCATTTAAGGAAATGCCAAAAATATATTTGAATGATAACAACAAATGACAATTTGTTATGCCAATACCTATTCATACAAAAAAGTATATCAAAGACCTTCACACTCACACCAAACTTCGAAATGTAACTAAAAACATATCCTTCCATTATTTCCACCGATTTTTGAACTGACGTCAGCATACTTCACTGCAACCAATGATATTAATTTGCATATTCTCTCGTGCAAGTGCGCATCCATATATTCGAAAATAATAAAAAAAAAAACGTATGACTGGCACGTCCATTAAATTACACCCATAACCCCAGGTACTGGCTTTCAATTCAATAATGGCGATGAATTCCATGGCATCATATACGCATTCGTCGCACCATAAATCAATTGCATTTGTCGTCAACTCAATTAATTTTTGGCATCGAAAGTCCAGTAAATCAATTGGTCATGTCTTTCGTGCTGTCCCCACAGTCCCACCAATATATAAACCCATCGGCATAACATCACACAATCCATACGGATTTATTTTTCGCCCTAGGAAAATTCAAATTGCAGTGTTATGGGGCGTGAACGTGAATAAACA
Source organism: Baccha elongata (assembly GCA_951217065.1). NCBI lineage: Eukaryota > Metazoa > Arthropoda > Insecta > Diptera > Syrphidae > Baccha > Baccha elongata. The sequence goes on along the minus strand of OX578274.1, from coordinate 15,178,139 downwards.
AAGTTGTTGGTCCATCGAATAAAAATGCTCCATTACAGATGGCTGCGACGAAATGTCAATGGGCAAACATGCATGCATCAGTCAAGAAAAAAAATATAAAATGAACAAATCCCCAACCTCACTCCCAAATGATACTGCAAATACCCAAAAATAGCTAAGAAAGGTTGTCAGCTATTGTGTTAGGACTATGAGGTAGGTGGGGAAAGAAGGCATCTGATGGATTTTCGCTAATAGATCGGCGCGAAAGCGGAAAAAAGCATTTGAATATTCGATGGCCAAGGAAGCGATTCTGATCCAGATGGAATTTTGGGGTGGTACTTGGTCAGGTCATTGGTCACCCACATCCTGAATTTTGCATCCTTTATTAGTTGTCGGACATGGACACGGAGAGCAGAAGCGAAGGCAGAACTAAACAGAATCAGCCAGGTGAACTGAATGGAAACCTTATCAATATTCCATTATGTGACATGCAAGTGATTTAAGCTCATCCTCTTGGAAGCGCACTCAGCAAAAAGAAAACAGTAAAAAAACCACAGAAGCGTGGAATTTTGACAACAGGCGACTGGGAAATGAATAATTGGTCGACAGTCTGCTGCTCTTTTGACACGATATACTATGCCCTATCTCCTGCAGCACGACAACAATCAGCAGAATTTTAATCAGAGACGACAACTGATGATTGGAAAATCACAAAATATTCGAGGTGACTAATTTAATGAACTTTGGAAAGCAGACATATGGGATAGCGATACTTCATTATATTAATGCTGGACACATGGTATCAGAACATCATGAATAAGTTCATACACACACTTGTATATTTTTATCATAACCTAATAAACATGACTTCAGCTGTTACCTTATTCATAAGCGTTACGCTAATTAACTATATTTCATTATGTACATAGATACATAAGTAGTGTAAGTGTATATGGTGTAGTCCTGCTGTAGGATGGTCAAACGAAATTATTGATATTGCCTTCTGGCAACACGTTTGTGAGGGAAAAATCTTCTGGGGATTCAGCATTTTTCTTTTCTTAATGAACCTTACTGAAACACAACAACACGTGTTGATTAGTTTATAGTTTTCATGACATGAATATTGTACATAGGATTCAACTAAGGAAATACAGCAAATTAAGCACATTCTTTGTTTATCAATTGAGAGAGTGAACTACTTGCTCTTACATATAATAGCCAACTATCGGATATTTTGAATTGATTAAAAAACGCAAATAGGTTTAAAACAACGAAAAGTCTTTCCTAAGTACATGACATTACCAGCTGAATTTGTCGTGCTGTATTTTATTAATGATTATATTTTTGACGTAGATGTTTCTTCAGATCTTCTTACTAATGCCATCGAGCTTTGGCACTCCTGCTGTCATGAGAAGCATCTTCATCTCAGTTGTCTCTTGTACATTTTCCAACATTGTGAACCGTATGTAAGCGCTGGAAGAACCACTGCAGTATACAGCTTTTCTTTCAAGGAAGCTTATGGGGTATTTAAGATACCAGAGTTCTTACGCCACTTCATTATATTCCCTTTGCTTGTGCAATGGACGATGGTTGCAAGCGTCATCACAAGGTGCTTCGTTATTGATAAAAAATCTATGTTATTTAAACATTTTGCACTTGGAAACATTGTTCCATTCAAATAAATGTCCAGAATAAGCCTGAGTTAATCAAAAAAATTTTATTCGATATCAATTTTCTTCCAAAACCTACAACCATACAACAAGTGCTCGTTGCACTGGATGAATGATCTTCACTTATGATGGCTCCATCGTGAGAATAGAACAACTGAGTCACTTCTTATCTTCAAGTAGATAGTCAAGGACTGTAATAACGAGCAAATGACTCAAGAGGCTTCTTTAGTGTACTGTACACCAAATACTAACTGTACACCAATTGTTAACACGCTCGCACATATCCATGATTATCCGCACGTAGATTTCTTTAACTCCTCGTTGCCTTAGGGCCACCCATATTAGTTCTCGTGATTGTCGATCGAACGCTTTTTCGAAATCTACAAACACGACATGCACGTTGCTTAAGGAATCGCGGTGTTTTTCCATTTAAATTCTTACACTTTGAATAGCATCTGTGGTTGATTTGCCCGAAACAAACCCGCACTGGTCATTAGATAACCTAACTGTTTTTTGTAAGCGAAAAAGTGCTCATTTAAAAGTCCTTTGATCTTGAGCCAATTTTAAGGATAGTTGCGTCTTTGTTAATATGGGAATGTCGCAGTTCCTAAAAAACCTGGTTTGCATCAGCTGGCGGTGCAGATATTTCTTCCACCTCCCGATACCTTCTCTCCGTACTATGCTTTAAGTTGGGAGCACTTCTTCTTTGCTTCTTTCTGGCAACGTCTGTAAGCTAATTCAAGGCGTGCTTTGAACATGCTTTAAAAGTCGATTTTTTCCTAGTCACTGCTTTAGCACTGCCCCGTGGCGTACGGGTTAGTTTGTCGGTCTATCAAGCCGGAGGTCTGGGGTTGAGCCCAGCTTCGATAACACCTAATGCTTTTTTTTCTGGGGAACTGCCTTTTGCGAGGAAGCGACAAATCCTCCAAGGGTATCATTGTCAAGTGCGTCTCACTTTAGTTGTTAGGATTTGACTTAAAATTGTAGGTCCCCTCTAATTCTGTAGAACTAACAACGCACACTAAATGATCGGTTGAGAGTTGTAAGTCACTAGGCCGTAGTTCATTGGAGCTGTCAGTGCCACTAATTTTTTTTTTCACTGCTTTACCTTCATCACCTCACCACCATGTTTCTTTGTCCCGTTGCAGTGTTGTCCTTTTGCGGTTCCTAGCAGTGATTTAGCTTCCTAAACTCAAGTTCGTTGAAGAGAATTCCACATATTTTGAGCATCACACTCTTCATTTCTAGTTCTGTTGATGTTTTGGCACTGAGAGTTTTTCATGCTAGAGATAAAAGCTTCTTCCTTAGATTTGTCCAAATATGCCACGAGGCAAAACGAAAACACCACCTCCAGTTGAAAATTATTGAAACCGTGAAATTGCTGGTATAGTTCACATTAGCTTTTTGTCATAAAAGTTATGTAAGCTGAGTTTACATGAAATTGCGTAATGACAAGGTGCTTTTTGCTGGACGTCATCTGACGAGCCCACAAGCTAGCACCGGGCGAAACGCAATTTTTTCTTGGACTATAGGCCGCTAAACGCTTTAGTTTTGTATAACATTCATATTTCCGCAAACAAACAAAAGTTCTTTTTTCCAGATAGCCATAGAAAGGTTGTGTAAATAAGGCAAACATTTTTTTTTCCACTTGCTCACACCCTGGTTGGGGAGCACTGACAATATTCCACACCTTACCTTGCATCACCAGTTTAAGAGAAATCAAAGGGCCACTAGACTTTGAAATAATCATGACGCTACCAAGTAACTCTTTCGCTAGGATGATACTGACACCGTTCTTTAGTTTCCCTATTTCATAATAGAACATCTTGTATGCTTTTGTTTTGACATCCTGGAAACAGGCCTTGTTTCTGGTGTTTCTTAAAGGCTCAAGATGTCCAATCACCTTCACTTCATCGTCTCTTCCTGCACGTAACCTCGTCCGCGGTAATTACCGCGTGTTTTTAATAAATGCGTGTTCCTGTTCTTATCCTTTAACTATGGAGCTGTTTGAGATTACTGTTCGGCTAGGCCTACTATATACTACTTCTTTCGAAAGTCATGATTTGCATTGATATTCGAACGCGTCCCCGCACGAATACGAATCGCTTATTACTCTAAATATACTCCAAAAGTATCCTTAAACTCGAAGCATTACTTATTTGTGCCGTTTCCTTAATACCTTCCTCAAACTGAAAAAAAGTTTTCCACTTAATGCAGCAACTTCATTAAGCCACACAACTTTAAAGTAGATATGTGCGAAAAGAAGAAAAAAACTTCTATAGAATAAAACGACACCAAATTTTTAAGTAATTTCTTTTCAAAGGACACAGGTCTAATCCTGAAGAAAGACACACACAAAGCAGCAAACAGAGAGAACTCTCAACGAATTTATTCACCACTCAAACAATTATCGTACATCTTACACGATCCCAAGAGTATATGGCGCTCAGCAAATACTCACATACGACATCATCCTCCTTATTCTATACTGTATATGTGTATATGTATTTTTTTTTATATTTTCTTTTTTATTGGATTAAGCGAAGAGGTGAAAAAAAAAATAACGTTAACTTTTGTGACCCCACAACAGCCAAAGACGACAAAGTTTCTTTTTTCATTTGCTCAGGCCACAGAACACATAAATAAGATCCTGCAAGAGTACCCAAGTTAAAATAAGGATTAAATTGAATTGATTTCGATTTATGTTTGAGGTTTTGTGATAAGGTGAATGTTGCTGCTGCTGCTGCTGCTGCTAAGAAATATTGGCAGCACGTTTCGTGGGTAATTCGTGGGTTCACAGTACCAACTCCTCCTAATGTCCTTTTCTGCGACACAAAGTCGAACATCATCTATTCTATAAAATGTATTTTCTAAATAACCCAAATGCTTTTTACTTTAAAACAAAGGAACATTGTATAGTCTATAGATGGTGTTGTGCCTTAATAACTCTGAGTAAAACAGAATTCTCCTGGTGGCAGTTCAAATTTGGTTGTGTGTTTTACGGGGTTTTCGCGCAAGAGATCGATGTCTTTGAACGAAGTGTGAAGGGGTTTAAAATTAACACCTTATATCTGGAAATCAGTATAATTTTCATGAAGCCTCTCAATTTTACCGCCATCGCAACAACGCATTAATAGCAGAACATCATCACGGAACAAAGCAGAACAATTCATTCTCCGACGCCCGCGGTTTCCACAAGGAATTGGTGTTTGTACACACACTTAAGCTATATACAGCACTTAAAGACCTGTGTTTTTTTTGTGTTCTTAATTTGGGACAATAGGAGTAGTTGAATCTGCTTCTTCATAGCAGGTTCGTCGAAGGAGACCTCGCAATGATAAAAATAAACCCTTTAACAATTGCTTGAACGTTGGCTGTGGCAGTGGTTGCCGTTGGTTACTTTTGGGGGTGTAAAAAGCGATGGCAGTTTTCTGTAAATACACATCTTACAATAAAAACAATTGGAAAGTCTGTCGAAGACGCCGATGAGTATAGATCTGTCACTGAAGAACTAAGCAAGCACGAATTTCAGTGGCACTCGTACGAGAACAAAGCTACAAGAGCCGTAAAAGTAGTGGCCAGAGGCCTCCATTCTTCATGCTGTGCTGAAGAAATAGTTGAGGACCTTGTTCAAAAAGGCTTTCAAGCAGTTGATGCAGTCAATCTTTTTAAGAATGAAACAACGAAAGACTCCTCTGGGGAAACCAATACAAGAAAAAGATCTCTTCCTTTATTCATGCTCACTTTTGACAACAAAGAAAGTCTCGAAAAGATCTATAATATTAGATCGATTATGGGCATAATTGTTAAAATTGAACCTTTGCGAAAGCCGAAGATCGTTCCACAATGCAAACGTTGCCAGGCGTTTGGTCACACTCAAAAATACTGCAACCATGAGTTTGCTTGTGTAAAGTGTGGAGGAAAACATGCAACGAAAAGCTGTACAGTGAGCAAAGAAGTTAAAGCAAAATGTGTGAACTGCCAAGGTAATCACCCTGCTAGTTATAGAGGATGTCCTGTTGCTAAAAAATTTCAAGAATATAAAGGCAGTAATTTAAGAAAAAACGTCTGCTGGAAAAAAACTTAGGAACGCAGAAAAAGTAAAAATAGCTGTGGAAAATAAAACTAAGAGAGAGCCCTCTAAGGAAGTTACCCAAAGCAGAACTGTTGAAAAAACATACTCGACTATAGTAAAAAATGCACGGAAAAATGAAGAGACTTCCGTAAAAGAAATGCTGCAACTTATTCTCAAAAGGATCGACCAACAGGATTTAACCATCAAACAGCTAAGTGAAGAAGTCGCTCTTAAAAAACAATGATGGACAGAACACTTAAAATTGCTACTTGGAATGCAAACGGCCTTTTGCAACATGCATCCGAATTAAACATCATTTTAGACGTAGAGAATGTAGACATTTGTCTCGTGTCTGAAACACACTTTGCCACTGGACAAAGTTTTGAGAACAAAATGCCAAACTATACGTGCTATCACGCTCCGCATCCAGCTGACAAAGCTAGAGGAGGATCGGCAATACTAATAAAAAAGTGCTTGGTACATCATGAGGAAGCCGGGTTAATAAATGAAAATATGCAAGTGGCAACAATCAGTATAGGCATGAAAAAGAAAGAGTTTAAAATAGCTGCAATATACTGTCCACCGAGGCGCTCTCCAACAGAAGAAGAATATAAAGAACTCCTTAATTCGCTTGGAAATAACTTTATTGTTGGTGGTGACTTCAATGATAAACATACCCAATGGGGATCTAGGCTCATAAATACAAAAGGTAAACGACTTTATCTAGCAGGTCGCAAACACAAATGTGAATTCTTTTCCTCTGGAACGCCAACTTACTGGCCATCTGATCCTAACAAAATACCAGACCTTATAGACTTTTTCGTGGCCAAAGGTATAAAGCGAAATCATGTAAGTGTTGTAGGTAGTTACGATCTTTCATCAGATCATACTCCAGCTATTTTATCACTGAGTGAAGTATAAATAAAAGAAAAAAGTAATCCAAAGCTCGTGAATAAAAGAACGAATTGGGAGGAATTTAAAGTAAAACTGGAAAGTTTTATTGACCTTAGATCCCCAATGGAAACTAGTGAACAAATTGACCACGAAGTTGAACACTTTATTGCTGATGTGCAACAGGCTGCAGAAGAAAGCACGCCAACTATTTTGAACAGAAGAGAAACAGAAATAAAATACCCTGTAGAAATAACAGAGTTAATATTGGAAAAAAGAAGGGCTCGAAGAAAATGGCAAACTTCGAGATTTCCGGGCGATAAGAGAGTATTTAATCGAATAAATAACGAATTGAAAAAAAGAATCTATGAATTCAAAAATGATTCACTTAGCAGTTTTCTTGAAAGTTTGACGACGGATGCTTCTACTGATTACTCACTGTGGAAAGCTACCAAACGTCTGAATAGACCGCAACAACAAAATCCGCCCATCAAAGCACAAGACGGAAAATGGACTGCAAATCCGAAACAAAAAGCTGACCTCTTCGCAGATCATCTCTCGAATGTCTTTAAGCCGTTTCCACAAAGTGCAGGGGCAAATAACTTACAATTTGTTAATAAAAATGATGACTTAGAAATTCCCTTAGTAAGGCTCAAAGAAGTAAAAAGCATGTGCCATCACAAGTTACCAAATAAAAAATCACCCGGGTATGATCTAATCACGGCTCAGGTCTTGAAAGAAATGCCAACAATAGCCTTCAAAAAATTCCAATACATAATAAATGCATGCCTTAAGCTCCGTTATGTTCCACATCATTGGAAAATTGCAGAAGTCATTGTTATACCAAAGCAAGGTAAGCCACCAACCGAAGTTACATCTTACAGACCAATATCGCTTATACCAATTATGGCAAAAGTTTTCGAAAAACTGCTTTTAAATAGACTAAGCAAAATAATAGAAGAACGAAAACTAATACCAAATCATCAGTTTGGATTTAGAAACAAACATTCCACGATAGACCAAGTACATCGAATTACGGATGTTGTTGAAAAAGCACTTGAAGAAAAACAAGTATGTTCCGCTCTATTTCTAGATGTTGCTCAAGCCTTTGACAAGGTTTGGCATTTGGGGCTCGAGTACAAACTGCACAGGGACCTTCCCAGGCAGTTCTATGGAATACTCAAATCATATATTACCGACCGACTTTTTAGAGTACGGTACGAGCAAGAGTATTCGGAACTTAAGAAAATCGAAGCCGGCGTACCACAAGGAAGTGTCTTAGGACCAACCCTGTATTTGTTGTATACAAGGGATATTCCAGTGGACAACAATGCGATCATGGCCACTTTTGCAGATGATACTGCGATATTAGTGTCAGATAAATGCGTTGTAAAGGCAACAGAAAAACTGCAATATGCAGTCGACAAGATAAGAGAATGGACGCAACAGTGGCGTATCAGACTCAATGAAACAAAATCAACGCATATAAACTTTACTAATAAAAAGATTAATAATGTTCCACTTTTTATTAATAGTAAAGTAGTACCTTACTCCAATACGGCCAAATACCTTGGGATGACTTTGGATGCAAAGCTAAAATGGAAAGAGCACATCAAGAAAAAAAGGGAAGAACTTAACTTAAAATATAGAAAAATGTACTGGTTACTGGGAAAAACCTCTGCCCTATAAATTGAAAACAAATTAATGTTGTATAAGCAGGTATTAAAACCTGTTTGGACGTATGGCATCCAACTTTGGGGTTGTACAAAGAAAACAAATGCGGAAACCATCCAAACATTCCAAAACAAAGTCCTTCGTGGAATAGTAAACGCCCCTTGGTATATAAGAAACAGCGATTTACATCGTGACCTTCAAGTAGAAATGGTTACAGAAGTAATTAGAAAACACGCTGTATCACACAATCAGCGACTGCTTAGTCACACTAACTCCGAAATGGAGACAGTCTTAAATGTACGTACCAATGTTCGGAGACTAAGAAGAACCAAGCCTCATGAGCTGATGGTCTAAAAGCGATGGGAAAGTATTAAATCATCAAACTTCCCAAAAAGTGAACTAAAAATTGAGAAACTAAAATCATTTGTCGATCTTTTATAGATTGGTCATGATTCTAGGTGGTTTTAGTGCGGTAGAAGTCCCACACTACTTGATACCGAATATTATCAAGTGTCTTTTGAAGATTTCCACCTACCGAAAGAAAAAAAAAAAAAAAAAAAAGTTTTCTTCCTCTGGCTTATTACCCAAAGCAGCAGATTCACGAGCTGGAGAACATCCGTTCTTGTTCTCTGGTTCAGTTTGTTGATGATGGAGTTTTATTCCGATGCCACTCTGGATTCTTTGCCTTTTGGCAGGCTCTTGAAATTACGACTTCTAAGAGTTTGATCTGGTATTTGTACATTGCCATTGCTTAGATTCATCTCTGGCACTTCATTCCGTTTGTCTTTCTTGGTATCCATAAATATCTATCGTTCCATAGGTTTTTGAGGGTATGGGGTTATATTATTTTTTACGGTTCTTATTATCAGCAGCTATTAGGTGCGGACGGAATAAGAGAGTTTTAACGCAGCTAATACATTAATTCAGAAGTAAGGGGTTGAAATGAAACGAGTGGAAAGTTTCAAACATATTTTTGCAAAAGTGGGATACATTCACAATGGAAAACAGCCTATCCTGGCTAAGTGATGAAAACTTTTACAATTGCCTGTTCCGGCTAATTGTGTATTATAAAATAAGAGGAGAAGTTAGTTTTCCTTACCTCTTTATATATTTTTTGTTGATAAATACAATGGAGAAAGAAACTTTCTGCATGATACATTACTTGGATTCAACACTTTATAACGAGTTTTTACTTAAACTTACTTTTATCAGGGTTTTGAGTACTTATTAGGTTGTTTTGAAAATACAAAATTATTCCTTAGGGAATTATAGCTCTAGAAATGTGTGGTCCAGTAGTGACTGATAATGATAACTTTTTTTTTCAGAAGTCGTTAGTACCAGAAACAAAATATATTAAAAACTTTATAAGATGAAAGGAGCCACGCATAAATTCTACAACTTTAGAACGCAATTTATAAAACTTAAAACGTTATTATTATCTGAATGCTAAAATGGTTAATCTGAATGCTATTATGATTAAATAATTTCAGTTTTTCTTGTCCAACTTATCGTGGATTTAGGCCAGTCTTAGCTGTTTAAGTCTAACCAGTTGGTCAAACAATCAAGGTAGCGGAGCACGAATTTGAAGTGGTGCAATCCTTTAAATACCTTGGGTCAATAGTAGCAGCCGATAACAATATAGAAGACGAAATACGCGGGCGGCTTCTCAAATCCAACAGAGCCTACTTCAGTCTGTCAAAGCTCTTCAAATCCAGAAATCTCACCATAACTTCAAAACTACTGCTGTACAGGACCGTGCATGGTCCTGCCAGTACTCACATATGGATCCGAGACTTGGGTGCTTAGCAAAAGGCACTCTGACCTCTTAGCCGCGTTCGAGAGAAAAGTCTTAAGGAGAATTGTTGGCCCCATATGTGAGGAAGGACGATTCCGGAGACGGTACAATCATGAATTGTACGCAATCTACCTTGAAGCAGATATCGTGACAAAAATTAGGCTCGGTAGACTTCGGTGGGCAGGGCACCTAGCTCGCATGAGCGAAGAGGAACCTGCTCGGCAAGTTCTTTGTGGTACATTCTATGGCAGACGACAGCGTGGTAGACCATGCTTGCGCTGGAGAGATGGCGTAAACCAGGACGCCCGGAGCCTTGGGGTGCGCAACTGGATGGCGTCGGATCGAGACCGGGATAGGTGGAGAGACTTGTTGAAGGAGGCCAGGACCGGACCCCGGTTGTCGAGCCGATGATGATGATGATGATTAGTTATTTAATCTGTTAACCATAGATTCGGTATGTGTATCTATAGCCTGTTTATACGGAAATTTAAGTCTGACGTTGTGAGTACTCCTGTGACACACAAATTATTTGAGGAAGCCTCACTTGAAGCGGGTGGAATTTTTGTTAAGTAAGACAGTTGTTGTACGACGTGAATGTTTTATAAAAGAACATAACCTCCATTATTTATTATAAATGCTTCTGTTTGTTTCCTTCACCAAGAATTTATTTTCTATCACTCTGCATTTAGTTAATTTATGAAAATACTGCGATGTTAACACATCGCCAGTCAAGCTGAACAAAATGGGAAAACATGTGAATTTGGAATTGGAATAGTACTCACGCCTCCGATGTTAGTAATTTAAAGCTGCCTCACGACAGTACTCTACTCACCCCTACGAACTCTCGTGAGTCTGGTCTCAAATTTCCCAGTCTAAAGAGGCTCTATGGTTACCAGCTATATAGAATGACCAATGCTTACATATAACCACATCTGAAAAAGACTATTTTGTACTATGTAAAACAATTGAAAAATAAAGCTTTATCGAGAAAAACCAAGAAGACGCTTTAAAAACTTCAAGGTTCGGCTGTATGGTGCAGAAGCATGAACTCATTTCCAACCGGATAAAAGCTCTCTTGACGTATTTGAACGAAAAGTACAGGAGCGATTTGTAGTCCGGTCTGTGTAAAATTGTAGATACACCAAACAAAATTTAGCAAAGAGATACCACACCGAACTTTACGAGTTGTACTGAAACACTCACATAGACGAGAAGTAAAGTAGGTATATCAAATTAATTACAATACAGCGAATTAACATCGACGCTTTAGCTCTTTGACTATTTTTCGCTAAGCCTGAGGGTACGAGATATCCAATGGATGATCTGATCAGGTTTAAGAAAATCTCTGCGAACTTGTGGTAAGACGTTTTGATCGAGCCGGCACCCTGCTCTCCGTAGCACCAACTAACTTCAAAACGTAATTATTACGGTGATGGAGATTTAGGCATATTAGCTGAAACTCCAGCATTTATGTTGGATTTATTTCACCGCATTACATACAAATACACAATATTTAACGGCACGTGACATACAAGTTTCGAGTTGATCGAAATTGGCGTTGCACTTTCGGTCCACTCGAACCTTGCATGGGAATAAAATCCACTTTTCATATTCCTCTTAATAATTTGGTAAGGTAATAATTCATTGGACTTAGTTCCTGGGGACTTATGAAGTTTACTGCACCAACAAAAACAAGGAAAATAAGGGCCTGGAAGTATAGTTTGTAAGTTAATAGGTTTGGATTTTTTTTTAGAAAATTAAAAATTCAGTTGACTTTTTTTCTTTTTTGTTAATTCTTTGGAACTGAATTTTTTCCAAGTGTTTATTAGGATTGTAGCTTTTATATTTATTCACAAAAGAGGTCTTAGTTTTTAACCATTTTGAAAAAAAAAACGTGTTAAATTATTTAAAAATCCGTTTTATCACAACACTGCATTTTTTCACAAGCATTTGGCGCTAACGGCTGAACCGATTTCATATAAACTTGGTATTGCATTTAATTTGAACATTTACCACAAGATAATATCTAAAGTAAGAGTTTTTTTTTGTCCCATAGTTTTCTAAAAGAGCAAGTTCGTGCAACCCTATCGTGCACTAATTTATTTTGTAGATTAAGCCTAATGGGAAAGTCACATACAAAAATGCGACAAATACCTACTACAGTGATCCCCGTTTTAGTGCGCCCCGCTTAAAAGCGTTTCCCGCTTAATTTCGTTTCAAAACAAGCATACTTGAAATTTCACACAAACACAATTAACTTTTCCCGTTTAAATACAACCCGCTTAATTGCGTTTCCCGGTTAAATGCATTGACATTTTCTCGCGTTTTTATAAATACATATTATTTTCCAATATGAATTGAGCGAAAATGAAATAGTTACGTTATGTTTTTATTAAGATCAGTAATAATATTCATAAAAACATTAATTATTGAGAGAAAAAAAATTAAGGGTTTTTGACTTTTTGGTTGAAAAAAAAAAATACTTGCAATCATCAAAAAATCCGTTAGGAAGTGAAACTTGTGCAGATAATAAACAGCCACAAAAAATCAATAAGTCATTAATTTTGATTTAATTAAAAACAAAAAAGTAAGTATATCCTATTAATCGTTTTGTGTTTGCAGCAGTGGTATGATCTTAACTGATTTGTTGATGCAATTGAGCGGTATTTTGTCAACTGATTTGTCGATGCATTTAAACGTGACTGATTATCCGACCCAATTAAGCGAGATTTCTGTAATTTGGTTCAACGGTTAATTGCGTCTAAAAATAAGCATTTTGATCGACGCAATTAACCGGGGATTACTGTAGTGAAAAAGTGGAGTGCTATAAAATAACAGATTTCTTTTTAACAATTATTTAGCACGTTTTCTCGATATGGATTGATGATACGATAAAAAGTGTTAAGACCTTTCTGTAGAGAATTATATATGCTAAAAACCCATTCCACATTATCTTCGAAAATTTCATAGTTTCCAAGAAATTAAAAAAAAAAAACTGACTTTAAATACCTCACTAAAGAATAATACCAAACAAACCACCTCTCTCTAAAAATTCAAATTTCGGTTAGTTTGTAGAACCTGTTCAAGGCATCAAAATAAAAATGTCCGCCGAAATAATGTTTTATCGGAATGTTGTATTTTATCACCACTTTTGGTGAAGGCCATAACCATTTCCGAATGAACCATTGAAATAAAAAACAACAACAGTTTATTGACCTACAGCCTGGGAATCCAATCCACAAGCATATGAAACTGTGCAGACTGCAGACTTAGGAATGTCAAGCAATATATTAAAATGCTTTTCTAGATAACTACTCTCCTAATATGTGACATTACATAATACATAACATTATGTATATACTCAACCGAAGCTACTAGGTATGCAAACCCTGCACCTCATCGTTACACTTATTGCTGGCCCTATAACAAGTCCTATCAGTTACATCGAACTTCCTATACCTTTCACTATTTATTAAAACAAACAAATGAAAAATTACCACACATAAGTAAAACATTCCACATCTAGAAAAAACATTCCAAAAACTTAGCTCATACCCAACAAATTCCATTACCAAAGTACACCTTGTTTCTTATAAAAGTTAAAGGTAATACACTACCACGAAACCAGATGTAATTAATCTTCTCAACGCCGAAGAATAGCATCTTCTTTCTATCTTCATAGCATACGTAAAATACAATTGTCGCGTGCATATAGTTTTTTTGTTTGTCTTGTACGCTTCAACTTATCCCTGCCCCGATTCTTTAGCCAATTATTTTACCTACACTAACAACTAAACCATGGAAACATTAATTTTCCAAACGTTAAATACCAATTTATAGAAGCGGATGGTATCTCATACTTCGTGTCGATGCCAACAAATCTGCACTTAATCTTCCGCATTGTTTAATTTAGTAATTCACACACCACGGAGCTATAGGTTTACCTTAAACACCTAGATATCCAGGCCACCAAACAAAAAGCCACATAAATCGTGTACTTCTTGAACGTTCGACCGCAAGGAAGAGCTGTAAGCTTGTCTCATAAAATATTGAAAAAGCCCTTACCTTCATACCTACCAACCAACACCAAACGTAGTCGTTGTGTCGTCGTCATCGTCCTTGCCCTCGTCCTCATTGTTTGGTGTTTGCGGTGGTGGCATCTGAGAAGAAGGAACAAAAAAGAAACCATCTTCTATCCGACAAACAGATTGTCGTCTCCCGCCATTTGAATATACTCACCTTTACCAAATATCAAGACTTCGACCGTATAAGTCTTGTGATCCGAGCCGAGAACTAATGAAACATCGAAGGAATATAGTCACACTTGTTCTTTAACGTATATGAAGGTCCTGTGCCTCTGCTAGCATGCCATGTCGCCGTTGCCGCCTTGGCATATAAGAAACTTGAACTTCATCAGGTGTTAAGCAAAAGTTTTCTCATACAGCATTTATATATATAAATGAAAACTCCTTCTATGTAAGAAGATAGTTTCATTAGTCCTGTGAGGAGAGATGGTGGTATTGGGATACGTTGAAAAGTTTTTGAGTATAAAAGGCAAAAACACACAAACCTATTGCTTTTCTCACCTCAAAACATGTGAGAAGTTGAGATGGGAACACCAGGAACAGGGACTCAAACCGGGAAACTCAACTTGAGTTGCTCTTCTCATCCACTTGGCCGCATCAGATGGCGATGATTGTAACCTAAATAGGAGCAATTTGTGGACAAGAACGACAAATATGGAGACGGGAATTCAGGTATACTAAATTTTAATATTTTATAACATGTCTGCATGATTGATTTTTTAGTTCTACTGGTTCCAGAGGCAGGGTCTGAGATTCACTTCTACGATACTTTACGAATAGTTGTTGACAAAGGGTTTAAAAGAACAAGGGTTAAGTTGAAAAACTTAACACAAAGATCTCGGTCGCCTGAAGAATTCACACAATATAAGTTTTCTATCGTCTTGAGAGCGTTCCTATGCTGACATATAGGTATTTAACAATTATGCGGTTAACCTTTTTGTTGAGGTATGCTATTGGGTTCTTATGAAACATCCCTGGTCAGGCAGGATGTGTGTTTGAGTACACCCTTATAACAAAAAGAAACAGAAAACAAAGTGAATTAACTGTAATAATTTAAGTGAAGATTAAATATTGGATTTGGATTATGTTGCTTTCAAGCTAAAGGCAGCAAACACGAAGAAATTCATCGGGGAACCTTACAAAACAAAAACATGAGACAAACTAAAATTATTCTTTTTTTTGTTCGTCCTTTCTGTTGACTTCGAAGATTCTGTTCTTTCAACTGGAAGAACGACGCGTGTTCTGTTTTCTTGGTGCGTTTGTTTTAGCTGAAAAAAAAGCCCCATTCTGTAACAGAATTGACTTTCAATCCATTCGACACCATACCAATGAAAGGTCTTTTCTTGTTTTTAGGACCAGACATTTCGATGTTCGAGGTTCGAGGAAATTTAAAATTCAAATTAAATCGTTGTGTTACAGAACAAAGCTGCTTCCACCGTTTGGTTGATGTAAAAGTCTTTCACTCGAAATTAATTGGTGGAAAATTCAATTAAGACAATAAGTTATCTGATTAAATATTTGTCCAACGAATTTTATTGACTTCGCAAGGCGTTACCAACATAAAGGATGAATAAACTAAAATAAAGGATATAAAAATGAGAAGTACCTTTATACGACTTCCATTTCATTGATTCCCCTTATTATGATGTCGGCAACCGCAATAGCTATTTCGCAGAAGTGTATATTAAATAGCAAAACCAATATGTAACTTTCTTAATATTTGTATTATCCCACGCTACAAAAAAGGATCCTATAATTATGAGATGATGATGATGATGTCGACGAGGACGATACATCATTCTCCGCAAGAGGTAAACACGAAATGTGGGCCAGCATATACTACTAGTTGCGAGTAGCTGCTTTGATTGCTCCTCGGCTTTGCTCCTTTGAACTTTATTGGTGTTAATAGGCACACAAAATGATTCCCACCCACCTACCACCTCGCATCAGCTAAAAGAGGGAGATCTGTGCCGCAATTGAATCCTGCCGCCTTCAGAATGATTTTTCTACTTCATTCTTGTTCTTTTTATTTTTGAAATGTTGTGGTGCACAGGATGTGGTATCTCCAATATAATTGAGAAAAAGTTTTCTTATTTTTTTCATATGAAAACTGCAAACATTTGTATGAAAAGAGATAGAGAGGGAAACCCCAATTTTGAAAGTTTTTGGAGTATTTGATTTGAGGCATTCCCCAAGCAAATAGATTCCTTCGCATATGATTATTATTACACCGCTATGGTATAGTAGCGAATAAACGAATGAAATGAAGACCGTTGTAGTAGGTGGGGTTTAAGTTTTAG
This sequence comes from Baccha elongata, assembly GCA_951217065.1. Lineage (NCBI taxonomy): Eukaryota > Metazoa > Arthropoda > Insecta > Diptera > Syrphidae > Baccha > Baccha elongata. Next base: position 15,161,670 of record OX578274.1, on the reverse strand, counting down.
GTAAAAGTCGACGACTTGGCGGTAGCGGTGGCGGCACTTCGTATGTGTATAAACGCATTCATATGAACCCGCCTCCACATAAAGTTTGCTCTTTCTTAGAAATTCAATCTTCAAATCCAAATATATATCTAAAGAACGGAATATAATGTAGATGAGTCTATCAAAGGAATGCCTTTTTTCTATTTGAGCTTATGAACTCATTCCTGGTAAGGCGTACATCACTGTTAATGAGATTTGGTTTGGTTGTCTGATCAAAGTTTTTGAAACTCAAAGATGCACTAGTTTTTTCTGTTTTTTTTTATCCTTTCTGGCATAATGGCATTTTGAAATTGGATTTAGGTGTGGTTGTTGGTTTGGATGTTAATTGATTTTTGTTTTATTATCATGGAGGGTTTTAGGACTAGATTAATTTTGGATTACAAAAAGGCTTAGCCCCCTGGAAAATGAACTTGTTGGAACTGCATGGTCGACAAGGCCGACGTACCTGAAGAGGCATTATGGAGAATAAAATCGTGTTACATCAACCATTGAAAGTGTTTTAAGGAGCAGATTCAGGAGCTGTTTTTAATAAGGGCAAGACTGAATCAAAAAGTCTTGGGATTTAATAATGTAAGGCAGCGCCGGGATATTATATGAAAATGGCGATTAACATTTTGTATGTGTGACCTGTCATCTCCTCGAGAGAACTTATGATAGTTATCCGAAGTACAAATTTGGAAAGGCGACAGGACGTCTTTGATTACAAGGCAAATAAATCTGTATTCATGAGAAACGGTATACCAGCAACGGACGCAGGCTGGTAAATTTTGCGGGGCAAGGAAGTGAAATCATAACCAGCGCCCGATGCCTGCCCAACTTATGGTAGATGAATCATAAACAAAATTAATAAGACGATATACACCAGACTTGCTTCTACATAGTATCTTGGATGTCCGAATGTTCCGAGAGACAAATAAAGGCTTGAATCACTACTTGGTTGGAGCTCATGACATGTGGAAAGATTTGACAAGGCGGAGATCAAATCACAAGAGACCAAAAGAGCAACAGAAAAATCAAAAGTTTCGTCATTGATTTGCAAGATTTTACTAGGTGTCCACTACGGAATTCCTTGCTCAGATCTGGGGATCTGGAAAGATCACTTTTCTAGACTGCTTTTTCATCGAAGATAGCCAACAACGGGTGATTTTTAGTGTGTGTGAAGGAGCTAGCTCAATTGGCTAGAGGGGATGAGGCAGTAGTCCTTCTTGGGAGCTACACAACCATGTCGACCTAGTCAAAAAAACTTCGAAAAAACTAAAAATCTGAGGAGCGGTCTAGTTAGTTGAGGGGTTGAGGCAGTAGTCCTTCTTGGACTTTGACCACCATCTTAAAATAATAAAAGCAGAAGAACTTCCGAAATCTTAGTCTGTTGCGATCAGTTTAAGGAAGACTGAGATGATTACTTTGGTTGATTGATCATACAATTTGGGGAATTGTCTCCGTACGGGCAGTGCCGCGGTGACTTGTAATAAAACATTGAAAAGCTTACGCTAGATTATCTTTTTCAAATTAAGTTTTAACTTGGGATCTTTCAGATCTTTGATAGTAAATTTTGCTAAAGAAAACTGCGATGGTAATAATAATCTACCTTACAACAAACATAGTAAGCGATAGAAAAGAAAAGAACTCTTAGAATTCACTCTTATTTTTCAAAAGAAAGAGTGCATTTTGAGATTCAAATTTTAACCCATAACTTTTTAGTAAGGGTTGCCAAGTGGAAGATATGGTGCGCACTATGGAAAAGGTATAGAGATTTTGAAAAACCCAGTAAATGATCAATGCCGTTCCTCCACAAATGTCACTATTCGATGCGTCGTAATTTCCGGATGCAAAACAAGTTCATTTGTGAGAAAATTAGGGAAAATAGTCATTGAAACCAAAACCTTGCGCTTAACTTATCTACGCTATGACAAGGGACAATATTATTTGCTACTTATTGAGAACGTTATTACGAAAATATAAGTAGAGTAAACAATTTTCAACAAAATGAATAAATATAACATTGGCTATAAGTTGGTGTACCATCTTTCACAGATAAGACAAAGAACTATTGTGAATGATTTATCGCCAATTAAAATGTCAAGGGATTAAAGGAGAAGTAAGAGTTACTCGCTTTAATGTAATTGTTGTTATTTTTAATGCAAGCAAATTTCACTCTACTAAGTAAATAAATTATTTTTTTTTGTCAATAAAACACGCCTGTTACTATAGATCTGATACAATAACATGACCTAAGATCAAAAGACCTGGTATCATATTTAATGGGAGCGGTTCAAAATTAAGGTTTCAAAATTCTGCTTTTTTTTAATTTGTGAGAAGATTAGGGAAAAGCGCGCGCTTTTTAACATTTGCAGAATTGAATTGAAAGGCAGAATTTTTGAAAAACTGAATTTTGAAAGCAGAATTTGGAAGGGCAGAGTTTTGAAAAGCAGAATTTTGACTAAAAACATTTGACCCCGGCAGAATTATAATAGTATATACATATTCAAAATCCATTGTAGCTAAAAATAAGATTAACCTTTTTTACTTTTATCTACCCACAGGCGCGAACGGCAATGTGCTAATTTATTCGTCATCGCATCAATCAAACTCGCATCATGTACAATGGGAAAGTAACAAACCAACACCAACCTAGGAGGTGACAGGTGAGTAAATTCTTGATTTTTTTATGAAATATAATTAGTTATAAGAAATATAAGAATTCGTTTTTGATTCGCCTACGATTCCTCTTTTATACACCTACGATTTGCTTTTGATTCTTTTACAATTTCTCTTTGATTTAACTCACCTCTTTGATTAAGCTTGCTTTTGATACGACTCCGATTTGATTTGTCTTGATTCGCCTTTGATTTGCCATTGATTCGCATTGGTTTTGCATTTGATTTGATTTTGATTAACTTTTGATTTGCTTTTGGTTTGCTTTCGATTCCCTAACATTCCCCTTGGATTCTTACTCAGACTGTGGAACAAGTCCTAAATAATGTACAATGGTTCAGTCTAAGAAATTATTCAGAAAAATTAGTTTTTTTTAGTTCTGTCTGTATTCTTTTATTTTTTTTTAAGTTATGTTCTATTGCACCAAAAAACGTTTAAAACCTTGTTATCTATACACATAAATAGAAATGGAGTGTCTGTTTGTAATGTCAAAATAACATTTAACAGTTATGCCCGGTCAGAAACTATGCTTGACAGATTTTGAAGGGACTTGCCACTTAAAGATAGCTGATGTTTTAGGGAGTGACTTAGGTTATTTTAATTACCCTCTTAATGGCACAAGGTGGCGCTCGGGTCGCTTTTTTCGCATATTCTTATAAATGAACCGTTCAGAAAGTACTGGACCAATTTTTGCGGGACTCTAACTGAAAAATAGGTGTTGTTGTAGGAAGTAACTTATGAAGTAAATTATCGCAAAGATGGCGCTCGGGTATTTTTTTTTTAGAAAACTAATATATGAAGTAAAAAGCTTTTCGCAAAATGTTTTCTCCCTTATTTTTTCTGCGGCAGCAACGCGCCGGGTTACGGCTAGTATTAAATAAAATTGTCGGCTTTAAATTCATATATCTGTTGTACCAACGTTCAGTGGTAATAAAAAGAGTAAAAACCCAACTCTGGATTTGTATTCCCCACTCGTGGTATCATTCATTAGAGTAAATGAAAGAACACTTCAATACTTATAGAATACTTTTAATGTTATCTCTGTCTTAAATTGTGAATTTTGAATGCAAACTGTCCTCTCATTTAAAATACACATTTAAATTTTATGTTGCGGCTTTCATAAAAACTGGTTACAGCTCGTTGAGATCACACTTGGTATGCTTGAGGACGGCTAGGTACATCGGTGTGCGTGGTTCTTGAGTTGACCCACGAGCAGCCAGACGCAAACAAACGAATTTTGATCATACCAAGATTTCTAAAGCTGGACAACGGACGGACGCTTTTACATACGATCGACCTTGTTCAGTTGGCAAAATGTGTTAATTGCCTTGAGTACCTTGTCAATATGTTCCCTCCCTCTAAACATTGCGTGCCTTCCATGACAGCCATGTACTCTGGTTTTAAACAAGTAAGCTTTCCTTTATGAAGCCTAGATTGATGTTTACACCATTCTAGGGGTCCTTAGAAAACCCTCGACCAACACACACATAATCCCACTGAATAAAACTATTTAAGTGCATTAGGATTTTTGATAACAATTCACTGCTTTATTGATTTAGGTTAAGCTGCATGTTAGAGTCAGAATATAGTTCTGCTTTTGAAGTTTATTATACTAATTTACTCTAGGCGTTTTATTTATTCGTTTTGTATTAACTCAGTTTTAAATTTGTTTTCTTATTTTTTCAGTAACTAGTCTAAAATTGCATGTAGTGAAAATTAGGATATTTATTTATTATTGAAAGGTAAATCAAAATAAAAATAAAAAAAAAAACTGTAAAGGAAATATTCCATGTGTTTTGTTCACACATAAAAATGATTAACTCTGTAGATATGATTAAGTATAAATGGGTAGATATGCGAGACAATAATGAAATGTAGAAATAAGAATGAGAAAAACTCAACACTTGCGTTCCGGAACTTGTGCACAATTTCCATCGACGTCGTGTTGGATGATCCAAATCGCAGAAACTAAAAAAAAAACATTAACCCGCTTACCCACGTCAAGTCTTTTTAAGTGCCTGTCCAAAAAACACGGGCTTTTCGATTAACCACTTTCACAGATAGAATAGGGTTTTTTGTAATTTATTAACTAACCACAGACTAAATTACGAACTACACTAGAGCGAAGATTTGATGTCTCCAGAAACATCAAAATACTGCCGCTCTTTCAGGCTTTCAAAGCTAAGGGTGATTTTTTTTGTGCTAAATTAAGCGTGTTGCATTGATTTGTTTCCGCGCTCCTGGGAGATTTTTTCACCTGCCTTTTTACGTCGCGCACTACGAGTCACTAAAATATAAGCACCCCGACGATCAACAATCCCCCGCTCGCTGAGACTCATTCAACACTGGCTTTAATTTAATCGACACGCTATTATAGCTTCAAGATTTTTGACAAACTGACGTCACTTTGCAAGTGCAGTACGTGGTTCACTCAGATAGGATTGTAGCGGTCGTGGTGAAAACCAGTGAATAACAGTTTCGACAAGCGGTTAAGCTCTCTTCTCTAGAGCTCGTTTAGCTGGATTTCTTATCGCAAGAGTGTCTCTTCCTTCGAAAGACCGAATAAATACTCGAGTTTCTCTTTGATTGTCAGCTGTTTTAATGATCTTCTTTTTTTCTTTTTTGTTGGGCTGGTCCTAAAGATGGAATGGTCGCGATTGTCACTGGTCGGAGTGCAACGCTTCACCTTTAACACAGAGATTTTGATGGTCGAAATTGGTGCGTTCACTTTAAGCGAGAATAATGATCTCCTTTCAGTCTTATTTGTAACTATATACCTGACGGATGAAAGACGTCTGAATTGATTGACGGCAACGAAAGGAAAAGAAATGTTGACCAAGAGATGTTTTATGAGATTATAAAGAGAACAGACATTTTTATTACTTCATTTCCGGCCAAGCAAATGGTTTTCGAAATAACCAGAAAAAAATTGCCTGCACTTTCGAAGATCACAGGGTGATCTAACTTCCATATAGAACGTTTGGCGGAATTCCATAGGACATCCGTAACATTTATTTGGAACAAAATGTGACTATAGTTTGTTCTTCGTATTAAAACTGAAAGTGTTTGGTGAAATATTATAGAAAAATCCCATTTTAAGATGTAAAAACATTTATTTGAAGTAACAAGGCATTAGAAGGTTAAACAATAAATATTGTCGGTAAAATTTATAAATAAAATATTCAAATGAACATTCTTCAAAACTTTTGTAATATACTCAAGCACATACTCATAAACAAATAACTGTTTATTCAAGCTTGACATATGGATCTAAAACCTTAAGATACGAATTTGAATGAAATTCTATAAGTGTAGCTGTATAGATATTATACAATTTGAATAGTTTTTTTAAGGCGATTTATTGCTGTGAATTCTCTTAAATTTGCCCATTTGTTTTGGTGGCGTGGCACGCATAGCATATAGTATATATTCAACATTCAGTACCGAAACAACTCTTGAAATAAATTACCTTTTGATAAATCTCAGTCATTGCGTTCGTTTCCTTGTTATAATAGCAAACAAGCAAATGTCAAAGACGAAGAGTGAAGGACGAAAGCTTCGCCAGAATCAGAAGGAAATTCATTTGAACAAACTTTAGAAATTTGGCAAAATCTATTCGAACGTAAATAAATCTTGTATCATAATATATGGAATAAGAGTATTAGATTAAGATGTGCCGACTGCTCAGTGTTCAACAAAGAGCTAGCATCAATTCTGTAGATTTATATATACATATATGACTAAAACTATGAGTGAAGAAGAGAGCAATAAAGAATTTTAACAACAGCAACCGCCCTAGAAGAAAAGGACCAGTGGTTAGCCATGGTTGGTTGGTAGAAACAAATTCAATGCATCATGATGGAATATTGTACCCTTCCTCCCATGGCTTTGGCTTTGAGCACAATCCTTGTGCACTGCGCCTTCGGAACATTAATTCAAACTAAAGTTATATCCTTTATTAGCAATTCGTTTTGTTTGTACGAATCCATCTACTCTTACACACTACCCCATTTGTCTATATACAAATGTTTTTGCATGTGCACTTTACATGTTCGTTCCATTGCATTTTGGAATCCTTCCTTATACCAGTCAAGGACAAGAACGAGAACTCTCATGGATATTATTCAAGGCAAATTGCAATTTCTCGTCTCCGTCATTTATTTGGTCAACCATTCAACAACATATGAGCTAAGAACTGTAGGTGGACGACACCGACACCGACGACGAATGACTTCTGATAGCCTGATGACTGATAAAGTGGGTACCTAACCTATTCGCTTTCTGTGCCTCGGCTTGTGCCGTTGGCCTTCTTTTTCCTGAGCACATCTCGAAGTCATCATCAATCCTTCAGAAAACAAATGCTCATAATTCAACACGTTCACATTCTGTTGGGGGTTCGAGGCAAGTCTCTATGAGAAGAAGGCTTTTGTTTTCGAAGAGGTTCCCTTTGCTTATACAGGGTGATTGGTTTAAGGTGCACCAAAAAGCTTGAGCGTGTAGGTGGGGTTAAGACAAGAAAAAAAATCGTATAGGAGGGGGGTCTATTTCCACCGCTTTTAGGAGGGAGGTGCAATTTTTTTAAAAATTGACTTAAATCAGAAAAAAAATTATTTAAAAACAACGGTGAATGATAAAAAGCCTTATTATAACTTTTTGGAAAACCAGAAAACTACTCTTTTATTTTATTTATAGGTAAATTAATTTTCAAACTCAAAATTTTGAAAAAAAATAAAAAAAAAATAAAAAACAATTTTTTTTCAAAATTTTATGTATGTAACTATTATTTTTATTTTCAAAATTCAATGCTCTTATTAATTTTTAGTCAAAAACAGAAAACCGGATGTCAAAATGTATCTTAGTTTTTGAGAAATTAAAAAAAAAAACCTTTACTTTTTTCCAAGAAAAATCTTTTTTTTTTTTGGTTTTCCCAAGTTTGACCTGCTCAGGTAAATTAGGGGATTATCCGTTTTTTATTTTTTATTACATACCACCCGGTTTTAAACAAATAGTAAAAAAAAACAATTAACTGGATTAACTAGATTTCACCTATTTTTAATTGAGGCCGGTGGCAAAATGATCTGCATGCCTACCTGTTACCCAAATGAAAGGTATTTATACTAATTACCTTATTTAAAAAAAAAAAATGTTTTACCTAACCACAAATAAATATAGAAGGATATTCTGGATTCAACTTATTTCCAAATTGCGCAACAAATCGTCAACACAAAACAATGGCAAACTTAAACTACTCCCGGGAAGAACTGGCTGATATGCACTTCTTCTTAGATTAGCGGATGGTTCCAGTAGCAAGCACAAAGATTGTACGCTGAAAGGTTCCCCAATAAAAGATGTCCCTACTATTCAATATTTGTAAGACTTCACAATCGCCTTCGAGATCATGGAGTGTCATCTGCTAGATCGGCAAACATATTAGAGGACGGAATTATGGATTTGGTACGACGTAATCCCTTCCTTAGCACCAGAAGGATAGCAACTATGCTTGGATTGCCCCAGTGTAAAGTTTGGACAGTGATTCATTCCGATAACCTTCACCCATATCACTTTACCCCAGTGCTAGAGTTGACATCAAATGATAAGGTATTGAGTACAGAATTTTGTAGAACGCTATTGCTGAGTTAAGAAACAGAATATAACTACTTCAAAAGGATAGTCTGGACAGATGAAGCGCAGTTTACCAGAGATGGAGTTTCCAATTTCCACAACTTACATTACTTAAGTCCAAACAATCCACACGTAAAAAAACAAAATAAATCACAGCACCGCTTCAGCTGCAATGTGTGGCTTGGTATTGTTGGACGCACCGTAATTGGACCACGTTTTTTGAATCCGATCTTCAATGGAGAATTCTATCTGCAATTCCTAACAACCCTTTTGCCAGACTTATTAGAAAGTGTCCCTTTGGCAATAGCAGACAATTTGATATTTCAACAAGATGGAGCTCCAGCACACTATTGCCTGGCTGTGAGAAACTGGCTGGATAATCAATTCAACGATCAATTTATAAGAAGGGGAGGTCCCACTTAATGGCCACCAAGATCACCGAAATTAATTTTTTTAAAACTTTTCACTTAAACAACTTAATCCTCCTGCCTAAACGGGAGAAATAGACCCCCCTCCTATACGATTTTTTTCTTATCTTAACCCCACCTACACGCTCAAGCTTTTTGGTGCACCTTAAACCAATCACCCTGTATGTATGTCCAGTTGCATGTGAAGCAGTTCACAGGAGCTCTTCCTTCTGAAGCACATGCAAATAAATTAATTAAACACAGAATGCAAAGTGTAAGGAAATATTGCATACGATTATTATCAGCGTCCATAGAGTTCACTTAGAAAGGCAAGCAGGGCATTTTCGGAACAAGCATTGTGCACAGCTCTGAAACTTTCTACCTCTTGTTATCGTGTCAAGGTCAAGTATTTCAGTATTTTCTAGTTTATATAACTAAACTTGGTTCTAAGCCATTTATAGAAGCTAGAGCATGGAAAGGAACATTAAAATTTAAAAAATTTAATTTCATCCTTCTCATTAAAGTAAATTTTTTTAATTATTCAATAGCTTTTCTATCTCAATAAATGAAAATGCATTTTTGGTATTGTTTGCCAGGTGTACCGAAGAAATCTGACAATAATAAAAGTTCACACGACCTGAGTGGTCATTCCGTAATTCGATTATCGCCAGACGATATCGTTTTCAATGTTACTCTCTCTATCATACTTTTACGGTATGATAGAGACGGTACCTGTAAAACAATTAACGTTAGATCGTTTTAATTTTACGGAATTAGGCCCCTGGTCTGACATTTTCCCTATCCAACAACGTGTGCGCCATTAAAATCGTTCCAGTAATTGGCGAAATATAAACAGATTAAGATTTCTCTATACAATCTCCGAAAAACTGGGAGAAGATTGAAAATTTGAAATTTAAATTATAGGCTGGTTTTAGATAAGCCTAATAATTTTAGCAACTTATCGTGGTGCTTCTCTGCCTAGCATTTCCTCAAACGTAAACGGCTTTTTTCGTTGTTTAGAATGGTATGCCTATGTTTGCTGAAAATTCTTCAGATATTAAGTTTGCGAAAAATGTGCTTTGTTTGTTTATGCTTAGTCAGTTTTGGTTGAACGAATTTACCTACTTTCAGGAGAAGCTCAAAAAAAGCTTTTGTTAAAGACGCTAAGTTTTTGAACCGTTCAATATTTTTTGAGAATGTCATCAATGAATTGCCTTGTTAAGGCAAGATTAGGACACCCCTACTTTACATCCTTCCCTCCATACCACAGCAAGTTATACCTCAATTTAGACAACTTGTAGATGCGTACGAGGCAGTTAAATCTTAAAAAAATATCTTTTAATTTAAGAGACGAATGGTAGTGATATAATCCACCAGTCATAGTATATTACTTCAATATAAAGGTATTATATCCGATAGAAAATTGTATTATTAAAAAGCATTGAAACCATAATGATTCTGATTTTCTTTTAGACTTCAAATTACTGGAATAGGTCTGTTGTTGATGGGGAAATGCGACAGATATTCAACAATGCTGCAAAACATAATCGCATGCGACGTTGCTAACTTAGCTGTGTAAACCGTATATTTAAATAAGCTATTTGACAGTCGTATCCGCTTGCTATCGACAAAGAGCCATGTGAGCGTCCTACGGACTAATTTCACCTCAGCAAATATTTTGGATTGTTCTATCCAAAGGGTGTTTAGGCCTGTCTCTTTTTTTACAGAAATGTTCCCTTAACATCGCAAAACGCGTCGTATGAGACTTTTAAACGGAGTTTTCAGCGTCTCTTATGTGTTCATGAGAATACCAACTGAGTTATTCGTTCTGTATTTTGGTCACGATAGTATTTTAGAATTTAAGTCTTCCTCAGATGATCTTACTTCTAATTCGATCAAACAGGATATGCCTCCAAAGTATACTAGGACAAAGGACAGCCTTTTTTAAGGTAGGTTAAACAAAATGGAGCTGATATACCAATTTCCGTGCATAGTTTAATCCATCCACTCTTGGTTGATCATTTGATGCATGCGCTTCACCAAAACCGTATTTAAAAAGTTCTGCTGGTAAGCTATCAGGTGTGCGATGAGGAATTTTAGCGGATGACTCTCTTTTAAATAAATCCATTAAACTGCTTTTAATGTGAAAACTCAAATCGTTTTATCTTGATTCTAAAAAAAAGTATATAGAGATGTGATATCACATGTTCCTAATGGCCAGTTCACCGAATCGAAAAGCGAAATTAACTGTTCATCGAATCTTTTATGCAATATACCCATAGTTTTACAAGGAAATTAACAAGTACGTCTATTTAATACCAAATGTTCCGCAGATCACGGGCTTCAATTTGTGGCATAAAATAGACCATTATAATAGCGTGATATTAGTTTGAGCAATGGAGCAATCGACAGTAGGATTATGATCAGTGCCGGAAAATAGTGCCGAGAGAAATAACACCCATTTTCGAAATTCGGCCTTATTATACTGATTAGTAAAATGATCATGAACTTTAAAGATGGGCTTATTTTTGCTTTGAGAAAGTGAAATAACACCTATTCGGCCTCATTACGCTTTGGCGTATAAACAGTAAGGTAGGTACGGAAAAGCATCTGCCCCTTGAAACCCCTCTGCTTTACATTCGAAAAATGTATTTTCTGTTAAAAAAATTTTTGGAAGTTTTTTCAATCTGTTTAATTTATTGTTTTTCAAGTGTGATATAATATATGACTTTTCAAAACAATCTCAAGAAACAAACCTCTCTTCACTTAAATTCATTTTGTTCAATTTTACCCAGGGTCGACCCAGGTTTTCTTGACAGCCCCAAGAGCTGTCCAAAAAACCTGGGTTCTTAAAAAAACCCACAAGGGTAAGTTTTGTGTTGTTGACAAAAAGAAAGAAACAAAAAATATTTGTTTCCGAAATTAAAACTTGAAATTTGTTGCTTTTGGTACATTCCGAAACACAAAATAATTACGTATTGTTTTATTTGTATGTTTTCTATTTATTTTCATTGAAATAAATCCATAATTTATTTTCTTTGCATTGCAAAATCATAATAAAATATTCAATTGTAAACATATGTTTGACAACACACATGGCAATTTATTTACCTCAACTCGCCCTAGCAAAATACCTAGATCTACTTCAGGGCGAGTTGAGAAAAACAAAGCATTTGTTACCCAGGGCGAGTTAAGGTTTTTCAAAAAAACGCTTTGGGGCGACTACAGGGCGACCCCAGGGCTCAACGAACACAACCAGAGTTAACTACTCAATTTCCCTACCAGCCGATAAAAACCATCGATATCAAAGGAGTTTTCATTTTATTTATAATGCAAAGGTGCCTGATGGTTTCATACTTCTCCTCTTTATAATATACTCTGTGTCAATAGACATTTATCATTTATTTCAATTTTAATACACAAACACTGTTGCCAAAGAATATTTTCAATATAGATGCTCACTGTCCGAAGATAAGAAATGTCAACTGCTCCTAGGGGGTAACATACATCTCGAATATATCAAACGCTTCGTCGGCTATTGAACATGCCAAATTAAAAATATCAAAAGGGTTGAAATGAGCTTCGCATCATAAGCCTCGATACTGACAATATATAGTGTGATGCGAATGTCTATAACACGATGTCTCCACGATCTAGATTTCATAGAATGCAAGATAGCATTGTATTTAAATTTTCTATGGAGACCGCAAATAGTATTCTATGAAAAAATTTCTTGCAATATATTGCGCAGCTCATAGCCTGCTATAGATAGTATTCTATGAGCTGTCATTTTCATATTGACTTTTCTGTTTTCTTTGTATTTGGACTGAAATAGTATGAAATAGTAAGCTATCAAATGCCCACCATACATTTTATAGCATTCTAGCAATCTTTTTTTCTATGGAAAGTGACAGATGGTAATCTATGAAATATTGCTCGTGGAGACACCGTGTAACGATCAAGTGATGAGGGAGTTACGTAAAAGTGGTTCGTCTCTACTTAACGTTTCTCGAATGATAATTAGTAGAAATTTAAAATTTTTTGTTTAGTTAAGTTTTGTTGTTGTTAGTGTCTGTTGATTTAGAGGGGGGGCTTTCGTCGTTCTAGTTCACAATACCCATACCTGGGCCACCCCCTCAGCCAGCATTGAAACTCACTATTCCGCCACTTATGTGTGTACGCATAAACAGCACCAAAGTATGTATGTTGAATAAAATGCGCGTTTTGTTATTAAACAAATTGATTACACAATAAATTCATGTAAGGTAGCATCGCGGGTTTAAGGATGAGTCCTTTAACGTCTCCTTCTTTAGTTCCAAAGGAATATTCATTATAACAATATGAGTTTGTGGTGCCATATAGAATGAGATGCAGGCGGCATAACTTTTACTCGTATGTGTGCCCAAAAAGTATCAACGCGATAATTTTGATGGCAACGCACATAAAATGTTCTAAACATGAGAAAGGGTTATTATGTGGATATGACTGCATACATAATTTTTGCAATGGGTAAAAGATATTCATTTATCCAGATAAAAAAATAAATATTCTCATCCCCTGTTGATGTTAAGGTTTGGGTACCTTTAACCCCACCAAATTTTTGGAAATATTTATTTTTTTTAATAAGGTGTTCTCTCGTTTATATGAGTAGATAAAGATACAAAAAGAAATTAAAAGGATTCCCTTTCCCTTAAATATGTTAAATTCAAAAATTCCATCATAAGATTCATCTATAACTATATTTTTCATATACATACATACACTACATGCATTGTAATGAATACAGGTTACGCATATCTGAAGCCTCTCTAGTTGATAATAAATTTTAAAGAGGTGGTGCACATTTGTGTTATCTCTGGCATACCCGCGGGAGGACGTGCGACGCGGCAATCCAACAACAAAATGCATACATAGCGGTAAAATTAATTACAAGGATATAAAATTTTGGTTAAAAAATCATGGAAATAAAAAGAAATGTACATTACTGTAATATGTGGCCTTAGATATCATAATTCCTATTTTTTTGAGCATATATGTACCCTTTTCGCGTTTTATGTGCGTCCGTTTCGTTTAATATTTTGTTCTTAAAAGAGAGAGCCTGTGACTTTCACTCTGCCTGGCCGGAGGACACAATGAGGAGTGTCCTGAAATTAGTATAAAAATCTCCTGCGGCTTATATATTTTATTTTTTTTATTTTCCCAAAAAAAAAATACCGTTGAGTTCGATCGAGTTAGACGTGTTATAAAGTTGTTAAAATAAATCTATTTTTGCTAGATTCTTTGTGGATAATAAATTCCACAAAATAATCTATAATATAGAATAATTGTTTGGTGAATTGGTTTTCGTGACAAAAACTTAATACGATGGATGAATATTGTGGAAAATGCGACTCAAGATTTAATCGAAGTGATCTATGTGTAATTTCTTGTGGCGGCCTCTGCAAAAAATTTTTTCATCGTGCATGTTGCGAAGGCAAACTGTCTGAGTATGACATTAAACTACTAAATGGCAATAAAAATCTTGGGTACTGGTGTAATGAGTGCTTAAATGTGTCGAAAAATATTTTTAAACAATATGAAAAAATATTGGATTCGCAAGAATCTAAAAGTAAAATTATTATAGACGTTTTAAATGAAAATGTGAATAAGCTGTCAATGCAGATCAATGATATGGCTATTGCATTTAAGATGGACTTAAAAGACAAGAGTGAAAAAGACAAAGAAGAAGTACAAGCTATATCGGCATCAGTAAAAGAATTAAATGATAATTTGTTGTTAAAATCATCTGAAAGTGCGAGTGAGAAAAACAATCAACTAAAAATAATCGAAGATAATGTGCGTGAGTGTTTAGTTAATAAAATTGATGAGCTAAAGAGTGAGATAAATAATAACAACAAAGAGCCAGAAGTTGAAGTGAAAGAAAAATCTAAGCCATTATATGCCGAATTATTTAAAAAGCCTATCGAGATTGCACCATTGTTGGTCAAACCTAAAGAAACTCAGCATTTTGACGTAACAAAATCTGAGATAAAAAAGAAAATAGACCCCTCGGCCCTTTGTATTAAAGTAAACAACATGTTTGAAAGGAAAAATGGTTCTATAGCTATATGTTGTGACAATGAAGAGGCTATACAAAAAATGGGTGATGAAATTAAGAGAACAATGAGTGATAAATATGAAGTTCATATGCCAATCATGAAAAATCCAACTATTTTAGTTAGTGGTATGAGTGAAAATTTAAGCAGTGATGTTATAGAAGACGCTATTAGAAAACAAAACAAAATTGGTTTTAGCACACTTAAGTGCGTCAAAGTGTATAGGTCTTTGAAAAACAATATTTTCTATAATGCTATTTTAGAAATTGATTCTAAGGCCTTTCATGAAATTTTGGAAGCTAAAAAGGTTTATGTTAAATACGATAGATGTGTTGTTTATGAAAAAGTTGGAATCCGTCGTTGCTTCAAATGTCTGGGTTATAACCATAAGCATACAGTCTGTACGAGTGATAAAATTTGTTTAAAATGTGGTGAAAAAGATCATGAAATTAAAGATTGTAAAAATGAAATTCAATGTGTTAATTGTATAAGGCTTAAAAAAAAAGCAAATCTTTCTGATATGGACATAAATCATGATGTACGTAGTTTCGAATGTCCAATCTATAGAAGACAGCTACTAAATGAGCGCAGTAAAATAAACTATTAGCAATTATCGGAATTAAGATGCCTTTGTTTGAATATTGAAGGTCTGATAAATAACTTCAGTGAGTTAGAATCCTTAGTTAATGAAAATGAATTTGATTTCATATGTGCTACTGAAACTCATACTACAGAGTTTATTGAAGATGTAGAAATTGGTTTAAAAGACTTTCAAACAGTAAGGAACGATTCTATATCTGCTCATACGGGTGGAGTATGTTTGTATATAAAAGAAGGTTGGAACATTGAAATTTTAAAAAATATTGCGTTTGAGAAAAAGATTTGGTTTTTATTGGTAAAAGTGAATAAAAATAATCTTACATATATACTTGGAGGAATCTACAGATCACCTAGCTACTCGGCGACTGTATTTTTAAATCAATTAGCAGACTGGTTGAACATTTTGAACTGTGATTTTAAGACTGTGATACTAATGGGTGATATTAATATAGATTTATTGAGAGATAGTTCCTTAAAAAATCAAATAAGTGCAATATTAAGTGACAACTCGTATACTCAACTAGTCAAAGAACCGACGAGAATCACTAAAAATTCTCGAACATTAATTGACTATGTAATGACAAATAATCCGGAGAGAGTGGAAGCAAAGACTGATAGTAAATTTAAAATTGGTGATCATGAATCTGTGATAATAAGTATTAAGGCATTATATAATTGTAAACAAATTCAAAAGAATATAAATATATTAAAATATAACTCAGTGATATTTGTCTCTAAGCTACGTAACTGTGATTTTTCTGTTCCTAATATATCGGTTGACGCATTAACAAATAAATTTTCTGAAAATATCGTACAAACAATTAATAGTTTTGTAATCCGTAAAAATATAAACAAAATTAACAATCCTTGGTTTAGTGAAGATTTAAGACTACTAAAAAATGAAAAAGTTTCAAAATATGAGAGAGCAAAAGTGTCTTGTCTTACGGTTGACTGGAATAATTATAAGATTTGCAGAAACAGATTTAAGAATTCGCTTGACTGTGCAAAGAACAATTACATAAAAAGGAAGATAGAAATTTGTAGTGATCAAAAAACTATGTGGAGAACTTTAAAGCTTCTTGTTCTAAAAGAAAATATTAAAAAAGTAAATGAAGTAGTGTATAATCGTAAACAATACAAAAGCGATTCTGAAATGTCAAATGTGTTAAACTCTTTTTTTGTTAGTAGTATTGAGGAAATAAGAAGTAATATACCCATAACACCTTATAATAACTTAGTACCGGATTATTATTATTTAAATTTCAAATTTGAGCAAATAAATAAGAGTGAACTTCAATCAGTATTAAAGTCGATGAATAACAAAAAGGATACAAACGGAATTAATGTTAAAATGTACTTAGATGCCTTTGATATATGTGGTGATATGTTGCTGAAAATTGTGAATCTATCGTTAATTAGTGGAACCTTTCCAAATATCTGTAAACAGTCTCTTATTGTTCCAATCCCAAAAATAAAAAACTCTAATAAAGTGGAAGACTTCAGACCGGTCAATATGTTGAATCTAGAAAGTAAAATTATCGAAAAAATAGTGTATAATCAGCTTCAAAATTATTTAGAATCATTCAATCTGATATCCTTATATCAATCCGGCTTTAGAAAAAATCACAACTGCGAGTCACTTCTAAATCTAGTAATTACAAAGTGGAAAATTGACATTCATGATAAGAAAGTAGTAGTAGCAGTGTTTTTAGACTTAAAGCGAGCTTTTGAAACTGTGGATAAATTAATTTTAATTGAAAAACTAAAAATGTACGGAGTCAGAAATACGGAAGCTAAATGGTTTAAATCATATCTTAATGATAGAACTCAAAAAACCAAATTAAATGAAGTTATTTCAAACTCTGTCTCGGTACTTCATGGTGTCCCCCAAGGATCATTACTTGGCGTTTTATTGTTCCTGGTATATATCAATGACATGGAGATGGCTGTTCGTTTTTCAAAAATTGTGCTGTTTGCTGATGATGCTTTATTGTTTATATCTGGTAGTAATGTTGATGAATGTATTGAAAAAATTAATTTAGATCTACAAAGATTACAAGAATGGTTTAATAGTAACATGTTAAAATTAAATGTAAATAAAACTAAAGCCATGATATTAAATGGTAGTACTAATAGAACCCTGAACATAAACAATCAAAATATTGAAATGGTTAAAGAAATCAAGTACTTAGGTGTTATTATTGACGATAAATTAAATCTTAATTCACATGTAAATTATTTATGTAAAAAGATATCAAAAAAACTTTACTTTTTTGGAAGAATAAGGAAAAAAAATGTCAACTAATACGTCAATCAAAGTATATAATACAATGATAAAACCTCACTTTGAGTACTGTTCTAGCATTTTGTTTATGTGTAATAATCAAATGATAAATAGACTACAAAAACTTCAGAATAGAGCCTTTAGAACTATTTTATTGTGCAATGCCCTTACTCCAATAAGAGAAATGTTGTTTAAATTGTCCTTTATGAGTGTGAACCAAAGAATAATGTTTAATGCTATTATATTTGTGTTTAAAATAAAATTCAATATATTACCAAATTATTTAAATGAATATATAACTTATGTAAGAGATATTCAACCTTTTCAGTTACGTAATGCTAATGATTTTAGGTTGCCAATGTATCGTAATTCTAAGACACAAAATATGGTACTTCATAGAGGATTAAATATTTATAATAGTTTACCTAATGAATTGAAATTAGAGCACAATTTACAAAAATTCAAAAAACTTTTAATCGATTATGTTAAAAATAGATTTATTTAATTAATAAAATGTACAAATTTTTGTAATGAATTTCTTAAATGGCAAACCTTGCCAAATAAAAAAAAAAAAAAAAAAAAAAAAAAAAAAAAAAAAAAAAAAAGAAGACGCGTGGTTTTATAAAAAAAAAATCCGGAAACATGTCCTAATACATTTAATTTTTTTGTGATCACTGCCCATTTAACTTAACCCATGCAAATCACATTATTATAATATATATTTTTTTGACTTTCCTGTCTTTTTCTTTCTAGAATATTTATGTTTTGTTTTTGGACATTTTACAATTTGTTACAGTTAAGCAATTTACATTTTAGAGTATAATGAATTACATCCTTAATATCATATAATATCCTTAACATATATACACACACACATGAACCATGAGACCTTATGTTAAAAATGTTGTACATTATCCTTTTATATTTACAAAGTGTACTCCTTATAAGGAATTTCAAGAAAACCAGAAATCAACAAACAAAATCTTGATTCAATTAAAATTCATTTGCAAAAGGGGGAATGTTAAATAACAATAAAAGACCATTCAAGGACCCGAACCTTTTGTCGTCGTTATAAGAACAGTTTGAAATTCAATAAAAAATAAAGAAGATAAAGGTTCTTTGGTGGAGTGGTCAGGGATTTAATATTATATTAAGAGTTTATATCAATGAGTATACTGTTCAAAACAATGTAAGGGATGAAAAATAAATGTTGCTTATGTTATTTATATCTGTTTGGTAGTCTTACAAGTCAATTAGTGTCAGGTATCCCTTTACTCTCGACCTAAGTCGCGGCCTTCCTCTAAACTTTCGCACAGCCTGTTAAGTTTACTGTTATTTCTTCTCCTGTACTCGCCATTTATGAATACAGGGCTAGATAACAACCTGAAGCATTTTCATCAATCCTTGACAATATAAAGTCTTTTTTTGCTCGAGAGAAGATTCTGTTATTCAAATACTTTCTTAACCAAAAGAAGAAGTGATTATCAAGAGTTTTTTTTTCTTCACTTTTCTATCGATGTCTGTGCAGTGTGCATATAGCTGATTCCGGTTAGATAACGCCGTAGCTTCCTCATTATGCGTTCTTTCTTGATGATAGCATATTTTGTTTAAATAACGTGCTTCTAGTGTTTGCGCTTCATTTCTGAACTATTTCAAGATAGAATGATATTGAACAAGTCGGAATGAAACGCGTCGACTTTTCGCATATTTTTTTAATTTAAAAATATCGTTGTCATTTTTGCTGACTTTCATCAGCAGCGTGCGATCGAGGGGACTAAGACTAACACAATGGCCGCCACCAATCTTATTTTGGATATATTTCTTCTCCTGTGACCGTGAAAATAATGATTGCGGTGTCCTAATACTATATGTTTTCAAGGGCAAGGAATCGATTAAGTATGTGCTTGGCCATTGGTGGCAGCCATATTTTAAAATGCCGTCAGCATGTATTGAATATGGTGAAAACCCGGTCTAGAATATCTAGCCAATTTTTTGACTCCTTTTATGTCCTCTACTCGATTGTAATAGTTGACAAATCAGTACTTTATTGGAAATTTATTAGACATAAGTTGAAATATAGCAATCTCAACTTTATCTAGGTTGGTCGAACAGAAATGTTGGTCTGCGGCTGAATTATTCAATTTCGCTGACGAATTGTATTTGTCATCGACGACGTAATAAATATGATTACAGAAGTGATTTTTCAAAATTCCCAGCACAAACTGCGATTCCATTACGATGTTTCGTTGATCGGTTTTTGCTGACTTTAGTTCGGGCTTTGTAACCTTAGGTGGTTTTTAATCGTGTAGTAAATTTTCACAACCTCATTCCTAGTTTGACATCCCTCAAATTGCTCGGTTCTCACTTTGTTTTTAGTTGTTGTTATCTACTCTTCTTAGCTCATGAGGATTAGCTGTGGTTCTTCTATGCAACCGCTTTGTATGGTTCCTGTTTAACTGTATGACTTAGCATCAAACGAGGTGTTTTTTGCAGTGAGCATTTGAAACACAAAACTTTTATGCTATTTCTTTTTTTCCTTGTTTGGTACTTAAATGAACTAGAAAGCTTTTCATTTTCAAAAAAACTAATAGTAGTAAATACTTGGTAAGAAAAGTGGGCCTAATATTGAACCTTAAAGGACTCCACAATAAAAAAAAACTACAAAATCAGATACCTTGACTCTAGCAGCAAATGCTTGTTGTCTTCCAGAAGACAGCCTCTGGAAACATTTCAACATGTTCAATAGGTTCTAATTGTGTGATAAATAGTTTCAACGTATCTTAAAACATATACAAAAAAATGCAATTTAAGTAGGACCGTTATTCTGCCAGGCAAAATTTCCATTATTTTTAAGTTAAAGAATTATTTTCACTTAGAAATTATGTTAGTTATTCCTGCAGTAAGATTAAGAATAAGATGCAATTCAGTATTTGTTGTAATTTAAGGAGTTAGAATGATTGTGAAACCGTTGCATTGGACGGTAAAATGCCTTTGATCGGAATATTATTGCATGCATATGTATTGTATATAAGTGATGTACGGCAATATGAGCGTGATTTAGTTTTTTTTTTATATATTGGACTCAGACTGTAAGAACCAGTGTTTTCGAATATACATTGTATAAAACTTGCTCAAATCAGGCGAACTTATATTTACAAATTCTGAGGATCATCTGTTATTCTGAAATACTTTCCAATTGGTTTTTCTAGTTTTGTTTGTTTCGAATACAGTTTTCTACTTCCTCCTACAAATCAGAAAGTGTCAAAAAATATTATTTTCTTTGCTATGACATCTTGGACGAACTTCAGACATTTGGCCCCATTCAAAGCGTCTGTTACATACTTTTCTGCAGCTAGAAAGCTAAGAATATCAAAGTTCTAACATTTTTAGGTGGTTTTGCGAAAATTCATATATGCTGAAGAAACGCATTTTGTCTTATCCAAAACTTCTATCATATACATATTTGTAACCAGGTGTTCAAGGGCCTCAGAGCCCGATGAATTTTAAAAGGTTTCCTACACAGAATCATATCACGCTAATATATTTGCTTATATTTTGTTGTGAGGAGTGTTATTTTTGTGGTTCATTCAAATGACCATTCAGTATTGCAAAAGTTTTCTTAAATTACTTCGACAAGGGTGGAAGTGTTTGTCGGTTGTTGATACAAGTATCTTCGTCAGTTTCTTCATTGATTAAAATTCCCCAAAATACATATCAATGGCCAACAGCCCCTTGGGATGTTATTTGGGTATAGAAACAACCTTCTTCATATTCATATACGTATTACGGATAACTGCTGCGTGTTTTATTTGAGGAAGTCCATTTAACACGTCTTTCAGTCGTCAGGGTAGTGCGTAATTTTACCGTGTCTTATAAGAACGTGACACATTTAAAATTTTGAATAGTTTTAAGTTTTACCAAGAAGTTCTTAAATAATAATGTATATTTACTGAATGCTCTTGTTAATGAACATTCATAATTGTTATATGCACTTACAAGAAGAACTATCAAATCACCCATCAGATGAAATATAAAATGTCAATTTACAAAAATCCTTGCAGCAATCTTTTAGGTTAGGATATATCTACCTTATTCCTTAATGAATATTAACACAAAATGAAAGCAATGGTAGAGGCACTTCTTTTGCGTATAAAGAAGAATGCATAACCACTCATATTCCAAAAGATATAACAATTTATGCGAGGACGCATCAATGTATATTTGTGATCTGTTGTATAACATCAGCATCAAGGAATAAACGAACGGCTTTGTCATTATCATCGTCATTATCAACATACGGCCTAAATATTCCAGTTCCATGCATAAACATTTTTGTTTTTCTTGCACGTCTCAAGAATTCTTCACTCTTTCATCTACATGTCCTGTTCCTGCTCTAGTTCAAGATACTAGGCGCATTCCCATCATCATCTCATCCCTTGAGTATATTATTTTAATTTTGTTTTATTACTCACCACCATACGAATGGGCATTAGGGGCGATAGGAACTCCCACATATGCCAACATCCATTCCGAATTCGATTCCAGGTGACTTGAGTGAGACTCGCGGCACTGAGAAAACATTAAAGCTTTCAATTTCTTTCTTATGCATATACCCACACAGATTTACAGTCGAAAAGGCATGTTTATTTCGCTTTACGACCAAACACCAACATCATCATCATCCACATGGCACACAGAGGAAAGGGTGCTTCATTAAGGTAACGAATATTTTCATTTGTTTTTATTCAAATTACATTTCGGCACAGGGGACCCCTTATGATGACTACGACAACGAAGAACAGGATTTTCCTATTTGCCAACGCATATAAATCTTACATGCTCGAACGAAAGGACTTCCAAAGGGGCTTCCCATTTCAGTATCTACATACATCCATATATAGTTATATAGGAAGGTATTCTTCCTCAGTCTTATACAACAGCCTTAGCTTCGTCCTCGTCCTCGGCGTCATCATCATCATCGTTGTCAACATAAGATGTTACTTGATAATTGAAAAATGTTTGCGCTCTGAAGAAGATACCCATTACCATCACCAACCCATCCAAACCACTAACACATCGCCGCCAATTCAACAATCCTCTCCCATTCCCATGCATTCAATAAATTAACCGCTGAGTTAAAAAAATTACATTTTGTAATTAAAAATCTTCGAGTTTAAAATTTATAGCAGACCTTCTGATAAAGAAAAGAAACCATTAGTTGTAATAGATTCCACCCCTGTTGAGGGGCTGCTAAAAGCTAGAAACGAAAAAAAAAATGTAAGAAACCCTTATCGAGTCGTATCGCAAAACCGGGATATATTTTAATGAAATATGAAGAAAAAATGTAACGAGCTATAAAATAAGAATATTTATTGACACTCATAATTCATTGAACACAAGCTTTAGACAAAACAAAAAAGAATAGTAAAAAAATAACAAAAAGATTCGTTTCTTTCCATTATTATTTTTTTCCCTTGTGGTTTGGATGTAATTATTAACAAATATTTCAACGAGAATAGCATGGAAAATGTGAATGTAAAAACCAAATATTTTTTTTTTCAATTCCGGAATTTGTTCATTTATAAGTGCAAGTGCGTTTATTGTGGTTGTGTTTTTAATATTGTTAATAAAATGTGCTTTTATTATTTTTGTTTGTTCGGATTCACGTTTTGTTTCCAAAGGGTACATAACCGGCAGACATAAACACAACACACAAAAGTTTGACAACAACGAGTGTTGAGTAAAACTCGGTTGTAAGTCGAAATGAATACTAAATTTATTTCACTACGTTACTCTATATATATACAATTTTCTTGTCTTATCTTTCTATTCTTAATGTCTATGTTCTTATCTTTCTATTCTTAATGTCTATTTTGTTTACTTATGTAAATGTAATTTATCTGTAGATAACCGTCAGTGTATGCTTAGGGTGATCTGTCTTATCTTTATTTCACATACACATTGGGTTGTCTATAGATTGGTCATGTTCATATTTGAACATTCTGCATGCCAACAGAAAGTGCTAAAATTCTTTTTCTGAATATTATGCCTCGTATTATATAAATTACTAAAATAATAACCAAAATACAACTTAACATTAGTCCGCTGTGGCCGCTTATGTGGTGAAAGTCCAAGCCCTTAAGGTGAATGTTTTCCTTCTTGAACCTTTCCAAGTCCCGTTGAATTTTGAGTAGTTCATTCTTGTTGTTTATTATCGTTGCCTGTATAGGTTTGATTCTTTCCTCTGCAACTTCGTCCAGTGCCTTCGTCCTTATCATCTGTTCCTCGAAATGGCTGATGGTTTCAGGTTTGACTTGTTGCGGTGAAGTAAGGAAACCTCCGTTGTATCTAACCGTGCATTGTGGCCTTAATGTTAGAAGCCCTTGTGCTGGAAGCTTAACCAATTTGTGTTCGGAATTTCCACAGCTTACATGAATAGCCGTGGTCGTAAATTGCTTAAACAACCATGTATTTGGTTTAGTCAACTGAATCCATTTGTCTTGCTGACTAACTCGTTCAAAATGACATCTTGTTGTTTTTGTTTTCTTTATTGGTGATATCTCACATGATCCATCTGCTGCAGTTTTCCATGGCCAATTACCATGGCAAATATAGTGCATTTCTTCGTTTTTTACACAGAGATTTAGTTGTGCCTGACTCATTAGATTGTATGCGTCTAATTGGAAGTTGAACACAAGTATTTCGGTGTATATTTTTGGTGTCACAATAATATCTCCCTGACGTATTGGCACGTCAATTACCCGAAAAACGTCCGATGCTTCTGAGTGAAGTAGTGGAATCTCCGCGTCTATTACTAAACGCCGGCCAAGTATGAATCCCCTCGCTTTCATTTGGCGAAATGTTTCTTTTAATTCATTTTGTGTACCATCGCCAGGTAAACGAAACTTTCCTAAGATTTTATTCCGAATCTTGTGAATCTCTTCTTGTAGTTGGGACGGTTTTAATAATAACGGATTTATATGGTGATTATTTACATCAATGAGGATGCTTATAACTGCCATTTGCACATCATTACATTCACTTAACATTGCATCAAGTTGCATTGCTGCTAACTGAAATATCATTCCTGCTTTATATGCATTATGAGCTTGAAGTTTCGTATTGCGTATTTCATTAATTTGACCATTAATTCTTATAAATTGGTCGTTTACTTCTTCTGTCGTTTTCTTTAAGACATTAACTGTAGCATTTACCAGTGATGTTTGCCTCTTGTTTAAGCTATCCAGTTCATGTTGGTTGTCCAAAAGATTTTTCATGTTTTCTTCTAAGGATTCTCTGTCATCACTGTCCATGATACCGAATAATATCTGGTAGAGTGAACCAACAAATTCAAGTGGAGCTCTTTTTACCCTGTTGGTTACTATTAATAGTTTGTTATTTTCAGCCAGTACTTCATATCTTCTCTTTAAGTTTGCTGTTATTAAACTGCACTGCTCGCTGAAGTAGAACATTTTGGAACATTTGTCTTGTAGTTTAGTTATGTAGCTTGAAATGTTATTGGTTTCTTCAATATATGAATCTAAGTCGTAGTAAACTACAAGTCTCCATTTTGATGCCACGACATCCATTTTTCCGATTGGGTCTAAGTAAATTCCCACATTTTCGTCTAAGTTTTTAATTGTCATCTCAGGTGTTGTGCTCATATTGATTACTGAACTCTTTGCTCGTCCAAATGCAATTAATACCAATAACATCAACATCAAAAATTTAATTCCATTCATTAGTGTGTTTTTTGATCCATTATATCCTTTTAAACGGGTGAGCTGGCATGTTTGCTGTGAAATGTTACTCTCCGATTCTTCTTCAGATGTCTCGATTGGACATAATTTATGTATTGGTCTTTTGTAGAGTCCGTCCTTTGTTTTGAGTGTAACTACTCGTACATTGCCGTCTGACCCTTTGTGGACTTCAACAACGCGTCCCATGGGCCACCTCGACGGTTGTGTATTTTCGTTTTTTATAATAACGATTGCACCTTCCTCCAGATTCTTCTTTTCAGATTTCCACTTGGTACGTTTGTTGTAAAGTACGCACTCTACAACCTCCTGCGTCCATTACCCTATTACCTAATTTCCTTTCATTCAACCCAAAACCATTTAATATTCCCACATCATCATTTCCTTTTAATTACCAATACAAATTCCATTCAACTCCAAAGTCACCAACCTAGCGATCAACGATCGCTCCATTTAAATTAAACTTCTTCAATTTCATTGCCCATTGAAATAAAACCGAAATTCCCAAATCATCATTTTCATTTTTCCAATCAATGCACTCCCTTTACCAAATCCATTAAACGTGCATTGATCCCAATTATCTACACACTGGCACAATTTTGCTGATGTAGCATAATTTCCTTTTTCTTTTTCGAGTCGGTAGTATCAGTCAGTCAGTATCGGGCGGTCAACAACACAAATACTTGTTATTTCTAATTCTTCTATATTATTACAAAATCATTCAAGTCTTAATTGAAAAAAATAAATGTTATCAACTTGTGTAAAATTGTTTATCTAAATATAAAAAGCTGAAATACGTTTACTTGTTTTTATTTTTAAAAAGAACACTTAGAAAGGTAAGACACCGATTGGGATCCGTGCGTCTCAATAAAAAAAAAATAAATAAAGCACAACATAAAAATTGGTGTCAGGTGTGGGGTTTGCCTGAAAAGTGTAAAGTGCCTTTCAAACAGTGAACATTAAAACAAAACAAAAACAACACAATAGAGTACAAAAAATTTTTACAACAAGTGATACCTACAGTTTGTTTTCTCGATAAAAATAAAAAAACTACAAACAAGTTAAAAAAAAAAAAAAAACAGAGTGCTAATGAAATGTGAAACAATTTATAACAAACATATTAAAAGTAAAAGGTCTCAAAATACTTAAAAAAAAAGGGACAATTAACCAACCCAAGGGGTTGCAACGAAAACAAAAGACAATCAAGTCATCTCTAATCTACAACATCTTTAACATCTCTCATCTTTAATCTACTACATCTCCAACATATTCATCTTTAGCCAACCATCATCTCAACTTTAATTATTTAATTCATAAAATAAAAAGAGGCAAGAATTTAAAAATAAAATATATTAGATACATATTGATTTTTACCAAATATTATTACCTACTTTTACTATTATTATTATTATCATATTTATGTCCAATATTGTTTTTGTAATATTATCAGTTTATGTCCGAAAATAAGAGTGTCGAAACATCCGACTCAGAAGATTCTGAAACTATTACTACCGAGGGTTCCTCTTCCTCTGACAATTTCATTGTAGAAACTGAATCCAAAATGGCCCCAAAATTAGATAGATCTTTTGCTCTTAAATTGATTCCCGAATTTGATGGGAACAGGGCACATCTACATAAATTTTTAAATGCGTGTAATCTAATAGCAGAAGACATCCCCGCATCCGAAACCTCAATCCTACTCCTTATAATAAAAACGAAACTAATTGGCCCGGCGTACAATATAGTAAAATACACGGAATTTTCCACTTGGGAATCCCTTAGAGAAAAATTAATTCAACAATTTTTAGAAACCAAATCCTTGTCCCAACTCCAATTAGAGCTTATTCATACTAAACAAAGAACAAACGAGACGGTGCGTTCTTATTCCAATAGATTGGAACAAACGCTAGCAAATCTGAACGATGCTTGCGTTGCTAGCGAAGGCTCAGAGCATTCGCAGACAATTTTGAGCCTTAACCGCAAAACTGCTCTAAAGGCTTTTGAAAGGGGTCTTAATCCCAAGATAGGACTAATAATAAAAGCCTCGCGGTTTACATCTCTCACTGAAGCTATAGAGACTGCTGTACTAGAAGAGAAAAATGAATTCAGTTATTTGTCCCAAACTCCTACTACCTCGTTTCATTCTAAATCTAGAAATTTAATTTCATGTAATTATTGCAAGAAAACCGGACATAGCATCGAACAATGCTACTCAAAGAAAAACAAGGAACAACTTCCTTCCTTCAAGAGTGAGGTTAAAAAGGTTACAATTACTTGTAGTTATTGTAAGAATCTAGGACATCATATAAACGAATGCAGAAAAAGAGAGTATAACAACAATAGAATAAAAAACAATACTAATCCAATTGCCTCTGCCTCAACAAATAAACACACGGAAAACCTTTCAGAGGCCGGAACCAGTGGCAGGCTTCGGACTCAAACTTAATCTCATCTCGCCACATCTTTCAAATAAACTTAAATAATAAAATAAGTAGAGTAGACTCAATAAAAATTTCATCCGAAACCTTGCTAAATCTTCAACCTTCGAAATTTCTCATCGATGGTGGTAGTGAAATTTGTCTGATTAAAATAGACAAATTAAAACCAGAACTAACCATCGACTCAAACATTATTCACTCATTATCTGGAATTACAGATTCCGTGATTCATACTAAGGGTGTTATATACTTACGCATAAACCTACCCAAAAATATTACTATTTCTTATCCCTTTCACGTTGTAGATAAAAACTTCCCTATAAGCACTTAAGGAATCATAGGTAACAATTTTCTCGATGATCATAAAGCTCAGATCGACTATGGGACTAAAATGCTTACATTCTCTTTTAAAAATTTCATTATTGAATATGATTTAATCCCTTCAAATTTAGTCACTATCCCACCTAGATCCGAAACCGTAGTCCCTGTTCTTAAAGATGTTAATGTGGACAGTATATGCCTCTCCCAACAATTTTCTAATGGATTATATATTGCCAACAGCATTACTCCTGCCAATAGTTCTATCTCCTACATATCCGTCGTTAATTCTTCTGAATCTCCTATTGAATTTAATACTGAAGACCTTATATTCGATGAGGTCTCCAACTATAACATTTTACGAATTCAAAATTATCCCGAATCAAATGATAGAATCCAAGCTATAAAAGAGTCAGTCGTGACAGATCACATGTCGAAGAATGAAAAAGAATCGATACTAAATCTGTGTATCTTGTATAGCGAACTCTTCTATCTAAAAGGGGATAAGTTAACTCATACCTCTTCTGTACAACACCCAATCCTTACCCCGGATGCAACACCTACCTATATCAAACCCTACAGGTTGCCGGAAGCACAACGATTAGAAGTTGACAAACAAATCCACGAGATGATGGACGATAATATAATCCAGCCATCGAATAGTCCATGGAATTTTCCTCTTATCGTTGTCCCTAAGAAACCTGATAAAGATGGTAATAAGAAATGGAGAATCGTCGTCGATTTTCGCAAACTCAACGACAAAACTGTCGGTGATGCATTTCCATTACCCAACATAACTGATATTCTAGATCAGTTGGGAAATTCAAAATTTTTTTCTACTTTAGATCTCGCCAGTGGATTCCATCAAATCCAAGTTAGACCGGAAGATAGAGAGAAGACCGCTTTCTCTTCACCTTTTGGTCATTACGAATTCATTAGAATGCCTTATGGATTAAAAGGTGCCCCAGCCACCTTCCAACGGTTAATGAATAATGTATTGACTGGTCTTCAAGGTATAAAAACTTTCGTTTACATGGATGACATCGTGGTCTATGGTAAAACCTTAGATGAACACAATTTGAAATTAAAAGAAATCTTTGAACGTCTCAAACTACATAATCTTAAATTGCAACCCGAAAAATGCCAGTTTTTGCGAACGGAACTCACTTACCTAGGACACGTGATAAATGAATCAGGTATCAAACCTGATCCGCAAAAAATCGAATGCGTGAAGAATTTCACTCAACCCAAAAATCCCAAAGAAATAAAAAGCTTTTTGGGACTCGCTGGATATTATCGCCGTTTCATAAAAGATTTTGCAAAAATTTCCAAACCCCTTACTAATCTTTTACGCAAGGATGTTCGTTTTGACTGGACTCCTCTTTGTTCAAATTCCTTTCATGGATTAAAAGAAAGACTAATTAATCCGCCCCTTCTTCAATATCCTGATTTCACCAAAAACTTTATCTTAACAACGGATGCTAGCGATGTAGCTATTTGTAGTGTCCTTTCGCAAGGTGAAATTGGTAATGACCTTCCTATATCTTATGCATCACGAACTCTTTAATAAAAGCGAAAAAAATTATTCTACTACTGATAAGGAACTTTTAGCTATTGTTTGGTCAGTCAAACATTTCAGACCTTATCTGTATGGTAGAAAATTTCAACTATACACTGATCATAAACCTCTAGTTTATATTCACAACTGTAAAGATATAAATTCCAGAATGATGAGATATCGTCTACAGCTCGAAGAGTTTGAATATGAAATCACTCATAAAAAAGGTGATCAAAATACAAACGCTGACTGTCTTAGCAGAATTGCGAAAATGACTCTTCGATCTGGTACAAAATCTTCTTCTACTTCTTCTCAAAATTCGTCATCTTCATCATCTCCTATATCGTCTGCAAGTACCAATTCTTTTTCTACATCGCCAATTACTAATTCTTGTCCATCATCAATAAATTCAAATTCGTCTTCTAAATCTTCAACTTCTAATTCTTGTTCAAAACCAATTTCTAATTCTTGTACAAATTCTATAAATACAATTTCGTCTCCAACATCGTCTTATCCCAATTCCAATTCCAAATCATTAAATACCAATTCTTGTTCAAACGCTACTAATTCTTGTCCCACATCTTCAAATATTGATCCAGAAGCCTTTCCTTCATCGATAAATTCTAATTCTTCATCTTCGAATCCTTCAACATCTTCAAAAACAAACTCTAATTCTTGCTCAACGTCTTTAGCCAAAACTTCTAACTTTTCGACTTTTCCTTCAGCAAAACAAGACCTATCAGAGAACGATATAAAAACCATTCTCAAGGAATTCCACTCAAATCCTATAGGTGGACACTGTGGTGTCAACAGAACCTTCAAACGGATTCAATTATATCACAAATGGAAGAATATGTTCCGAGATATAAAAAACTACATAAAAAACTGCGAACTGTGTCAGAAAAACAAGGTAACAAAGTACACGATGGAACCAATGGTCATAACTTCAACCGCTAAGGAACCATTCGAAAAAATTTCCATCGATATCGTTGTTCCATATCCTATGACCAACAATAAAAACAGATACCTCCTAACATTCATTGACGACCTCACGAAATACACCGATGCTATACCAATACCCAACCAAGAGGCGAACACAATCGCCGAGGCGTTCGTCAAGGAAATAATATTTCGATATGGCACACCCAAATACGTGTTGTCAGATCAAGGCCAAAACTTCCTTAGTGAAATATTCAAAAATGTATGTAAGCTTCTTAAAATTAATAAACTCCAAACTACTGCATACCGACCACAATCAAATGGTTCTTGCGAAAGAAGTCACAGAAACTTCGTTGAGTATCTTCGTTGTTTTATCAACAAATCTCAAGATGATTGGGATAGCTGGATAAAATATGCCGTTTTCGTCCATAACACGACCCCGAATACTTCAACGTCATTTACTCCGTTCGAACTCATGTATGGTAGACAGGTTGAATTCCTTCTAGCGTAACAAGAAATCCTGAAATTTGTTACAATTACGACCTTTATGCCAATGAACTTAAATCAAGACTTCAACACTGCCATAAGATAGCAAGAGAAAAACTGCTCAAGAGTAAGGAATCCTCAAAACTACAATACGATAAGAAACAAAACCCTGTTGATTTTTAAATAGGAAACCTAGTTTTACTCAAAATATCTACGTCAGGAGTAAACTCAAATATTAAAATAAAGAACAAAATAACAAAAGTTCATAACAACAGACTAAAAATTTATTCAACCTAACTAATTTACCTCAATCTCAATATTCCTTTCCAGAAATGGAGAAACTTTTAATTGTGACTCTCATCTACAACCTAATCTTGAGTTGCCAAACGAATATACATAACAACGAGCAACTATATGAAATCATCGACTTGCGAAACAAAACAGGGCTGTACTACGAATACGTTGGTAATCTTAAGCTTTTTTCTAATCAATGGAACTTAGTCATTTATACTAACCTTACCGAACTTTAATTACAATATAATTCTATTTTACTGACCTATGACAAAATTCTATCTTCATGCAAACAACTTCTTTCTTCTCACGAAAACCTATCCCAATGCGAATCTCTTCCTACCCTTTCTACTATGGTACTTGATCGAATAAAATCACAAGACCAAATTATAAATAAATACTTAGGAACCACTATAAAACCTAGACTGCAAAAGAGAGGATTAATAAATGCTATTGGTTCTATATCCAAGCAACTATTTGGTACCTTCGATGACGAAGACGCAAAAACCTTTACTCATCATATAAACAAACTTAAACAACAACAATATTACGAATCCCAATTACATGGAAAACAAATTTCAATATCGAAAAATATCATCCATCAATTAAACCTTACAAACGACCAAATTATTAAGATAGAAGAAAAAATTGAAGAAACCAGTAAAATTATTAATCAAGTAAGCAAAAACTCAAATAGTAACAACATAATAAATAAATCCTTTCTTCAACTAAACGAACTTTTTACGATGTTCAACTCCTTATCAGAATATTATTATTCAACCAAAGATCACCTCCTTGACGCTATTTACTCCGCAGCCCATGGAAAACTTCATCCATACCTTATTGATCCTTCTAAACTCACCGAAGAAATTAAAAAGATACAATTACTTCTTCCAGAAGAAAATCGCTTACCACTTCCTTTACAAGAGCAATATATAGACACACTCTTTAATCTCTTAGAAACTCATGTTTACTATATTGACAACCAAATTAATTTCGTATTAAGAATTCCTCTTACTTCTTCAAAAAACTATAACGTTTATAAAATGACTAGCATACCAAATCTCATCAAAAACAAAACTTATGCAATTATAATCCCCGAAAAACCTTTTCTTATCGTAGACTCAGAAAAACAATCGTATTTCCTCTTTGATAAACATGACTTAGACAGATGTCAAACAACTACAAAAAATAACTATCTTTGCGAGAGAAACGCGCCAATCCTATTCACATCTTCAAGCAATGCCTGCGAACTGAATTTACTTTCTATTCTGCCAAGTGAAATCAGTAATTGCAATACTCAAGTAATGCAAATACATCACCCAATTTTCCTTCAGCTAGCAGACTCCAACTCTTGGATTTTCGTTTCCCCAAACCCAGAAAACCTTATGATTAAATGCCAAAACCTTAACTCTCAAATCAAATTAAATGCAACTGGTATTCTTAAGATCCAACCGAACTGTATAGCAAATACAAGATACCAATCTTTAAACTCCAAAACAAATTTCGAAACAATAACTAATCTCAATTTTATTTCATCAAATCCTAACCTTTCGTTTAACATAACACTACCACAATTTGAGAAAATTCCCAGCTACGTGACAAAATCTTTTAATATACATAATCAAATTGATGAACTTAGCTCCATCAGTAAAGATATAGAAAATATAGAAAATTCCCTGATCATATATCCAAAAGTCGATCACGGAAGTAATAATATGATAGTCGCGTTCCTTCTTACAATGTTTTCCGCCTTACTTATGCTCATAATTATACTATTCATGCGAAATATGCGAAGTATAAAAAAAACTTCCGTAAATACTCAAATATCGAATTCCATGCCATTAGAAGAAATAAAAATCTCGAATCCAGTCCAAACCATTGAACAAATTCCAGAACCATTACCAACACCTACACCTCGTTTAGCTCCATCTAACCTTTCTCGTTCACTTCCAATTCCATCTTCTAAAGCCGAAACTCACACCACTCCAAGGTACAAGTTTCGTTCTTAAGGGGGGAGGTGTTGTAAAGTACGCACTCTACAACCTCCTGCGTCCATTACCCTATTACCTAATTTCCTTTCATTCAACCCAAAACCATTTAATATTCCCACATCATCATTTCCTTTTAATTACCTATACAAATTCCATTCAACTCCAAAGTCACCAACCTAGCGATCAACGATCGCTCCATTTAAATTAAACTTCTTCAATTTCATTGCCCATTGAAATAAAACCGAAATTCCCAAATCATCATTTTCATTTTTCCAATCAATGCACTCCCTTTACCAAATCCATTAAACGTGCATTGATCCCAATTATCTACACACTGGCACAATTTTGCTGATGTAGCATAATTTCCTTTTTCTTTTTCGAGTCGGTAGTATCAGTCAGTCAGTATCGGGCGGTCAACAACACAAATACTTGTTATTTCTAATTCTTCTATATTATTACAAAATCATTCAAGTCTTAATTGAAAAAAATAAATGTTATCAACTTGTGTAAAATTGTTTATCTAAATATAAAAAGCTCAAATACGTTTACTTGTTTTTATTTTTAAAAAGAACACTTAGAAAGGTAAGACCCCGATTGAGATCCGTGCGTCTCAATAAAAAAAAAAAAAATAAAGCACAACACGTTTTTGAAGAGACACCAAGTATTCGTCCTTCCATTTTTGCCAAAAGTCTCGTTTTAATTTTTGCACCAGTTTTCAGCGATCTAAGGACCCAATTTTTTCAAGTTCTCCTGATTCAGGAGAATCCAATAACGGACGTCCCACCAAAAAATGTCCAGGTGATAATACATCAATGCTGTCTATGTCATTACCCATCGCACACAAGGGACGTGAGTTTAATATTGCTTCTATCTGACATAGCAATCTTGTCATCTCTTCAAATGTTAATTTAGATTCTCCCATTATTCGTTTCAAATGGTGTTTCATTGACTTGACGGCTGCTTCCCAAAGCCCTCCAAAGTGAGGACTTGCGGGTGGGATGAAATGCCATTCCACCTTGTCTTCAGCTAACCTTGAAGCGATTGACGCGTTGTTTTTGATGGCGTTCTTGAATTCCT
The DNA here is from genome assembly GCA_951217065.1 of Baccha elongata. Lineage (NCBI taxonomy): Eukaryota > Metazoa > Arthropoda > Insecta > Diptera > Syrphidae > Baccha > Baccha elongata. Next base: position 15,127,110 of record OX578274.1, on the reverse strand, counting down.
GATCTAAACATCGATTCGCTCCAATGAAATTAGACCCATTGTCTGAATATATATGAGCACTTTTGCCACGTCTTTCAAAAAATCTTCTTAGTGCTGCCCTGAATGCTTCTGTTGTAAGGTCACTCACTGGTTCCAAGTGAATGGCTTTAGTAGCCATGCATACAAAAACTGCAATGTAGCCCTTGTATGCTTTCTGTCCTCGACCTCTTGATGTTCGCATCAACATTGGTCCAGCATAGTCGACCCCAACATGTTGAAATGGTGGAGAAACTGTAGTTCTTTGCTTTGGTAGATCTCCCATTATTTGGTTCGCACCACTACTGTTGTATCGAATACAAATCGGACAACTACGACAACATCTTCTTATTAGTGTTTTGATACCAATTATGTAGTATCTTCTTTTAATATAGGCTTCCATCACCGAATGTCCACCATGTAGTGTAGCTGCATGTGCTTCTTTAACGATCAAACTGGCTAGTTTACATTTATCCAGTATTATTGGGTGTTTCTGGTTCAAAGGCAACTTTGCATACTTAAGCCTTCCACCCACTCTTAAGATTCCTTCATCATCTTGGTAAGGTTTCATTTGAACTATTTTGCTGTTTAAAGGAATGTCCTTTTTGTTTTCAATTTTTTGTAATTCATTGCAAAATTGAATTTTTTGCTGCTGTTTGATGATCAAAATTCTCGCCTGCGACAGTTCGGATACAGTTATTGATCCTGGCGTTGTTTGTTTGTATCGAAACCACCGAATAAAACGAAGCACATATGCAACACTTTTCTCAATTTTATTGATGTTCGATAATCGTTCAATTAAAGTCGATACAAAATGTTTCTTGCATTGTAATGTTGACATCATTCTTAGATCTGTTGATGGTGCCAGGTGTTGCTGTTGCGGCCAATGGTGTTTTGATTGTTTCAGCCATTGCGGACCTGTCCACCATAGTTTGTGACCAGCAATATTTGAAGGGCATATGCCACGTGATGCAACATCGGCTGGATTGTCTTTCGAATTTATATGCAGCCATTCGATATTATCCATTAGACTCTTGATGTCAGCTACTCTGCTTCGTATAAACTTTTCTTTACTCTTGTTGTTTTTTATCCACCACAAAGTAATAGTGGAATCACTCCACCCATAGTATTTTGTATCATTTGAGAAATATTTTTGTATCTTGTTGAGTAACCTTGCAAGTAGTTGAGCTGCACATAACTCTAATTTGGGAAGAGTTTTTTTATTTTTGATGGGTGCCACCTTAGTTTTGGCTGTTAGTATTTTAATTGTCATATTTGTTTTAACGTATATGACAGCTGCATATGCTTTTTCTGAAGCATCCGCAAATCCGTGTATTTCTATTGGACCTGCTTCGTCATTAAATATCCATCGTGGGATTTTAATTGATTTGATTTCTTGTAAGTTTTGTTGAAAGGTCATCCATTCTGTCTTCATGATTTCATTAAGTTCATCATCCCAGTCATAGTTTGATTGCCACAATCTTTGTATAAATATTTTCGCTCTTATCGTGACTGGAGCAAGCCATCCAATAGGATCGAATATTTTTGCAATATTTGATAACACACCTCTTGGTTTTTGAAATGCTCATTTTAGATGAATCTATAACAAATCGGAACTCGTCTTGATCTGGATCCCAGTGAAGTCCCAATGTTTTCATAGTGTCGCCTTCTTTGACATCAATTATTTTATGCTCATCATTCGAAATTATGCCAGTTAGCAAATTTTTATTGTTTGAAGACCATTTTCGTAATTGAAACCCAGCATTTGAAAGATTTTCACTCACTGCTCTTATTATGTATCTGCATTTGTCTTCGTTGTTGGCACCTGTCATTAAGTCGTCCACGTAAAATTCTTCTCTTATGATTTCTTTTATTCTGATGTCTTTTGCTTTGCATTGGTTTGCGACTTCTTGCAATGTTCGGACAGCTAAGAATGGAGCTGCTGCTGTTCCATACGTAACTGTTGTCAGTTTATATTCTCTTATATTGTCTTTTGGTTTTTCTCTCCAAAATATTCGATGATACTCTTGATGTTCTTCAGCTATGTTGATCTGCCTGTACATTTTCTCGATGTCTGCCGTAACTACATATTTCCATTGCCTTCATTTCATGATGATGTCAAAGATATTGTTTTGTAGTCTAGGGCCAATCATCATTGCGTCATTAAGGCTGTATAACTCTGGTTTTTGTTGTTAGGCTTGTATCTTTCACAATTGCATGGTGTGGTAGATAGTATTTGCCCATATTTTCGTGTTGTTTGTCAACCTTGACCATGTGGCCCAGGTTTTCGTATTCTCGCATAAACTGTATGTAGTCGATTTTTACTTTGTTATTAATCTTTTTCTCAAGCTGTAAGAATCTAGCTAAAGCTTGTTTTCTAGATTCTCCAAGCTCTATATCTGTTCTTAGTGGCAACATGACTACATATCTGCCATTCGTATCTCTTGTTGTTGTTTCTGCAAATGCTTGCATGCAGATGTCGTTTTCTGATATTTCATTATCTTTTTCTATTTCTTCAATCTCCCAGAACTTCTCCATAGATGACGTAACCGCTGACATGATTTTGCCACATTGTCGTTTCTCGTGTAGTGAGCCGGAAACTATCCACCCGAAGATCGTATTTTGTCCCACGATGCCATTGTGCTTCCTAACTCCTTCTTCAATTAACTTTGGATACAAGTCACTTTCGATGATAATGTCAATACGATCTTTTGTATTTAGGTTTGGATCTGCCAGAATATAGTTTTCCTACTCATTTTTATTAAATTCAAATGATTCGTCAGGTAGTGGTTTTATGAGGGTGGGTAATACCAAAAACTCTGCTTGCATTTTGTTGTTGCTCATAAATCTTGGTCTTATCTCTAAATACATTCTTGATTTTGATGTACCCACTGCTGCATCTGAGAGTCCAGTTAGTTCTGTATTTATTCTTTTCCTTGGCAAGGAGAGGATCTGCGCTGCTTCCTCAGATATGATTGATATTTGAGAACCTTGATCAATCAATGCCCGAAATAGACATGTTTCACCATTTGACGATTTGGCTGGTATCTGTGCTGTAGCTAATATTACCATTGGACTGTCTATCTTCTTTACCATAAGGGAAGATAATGATTTCTCTTTTTTATTGTTGTTGTCTGAGGGGCTCAATTTTTTGTATTGATTTCCCTCGACTTTTTTCTTCGTTTGGTAGTTTTTTTTTTTTTTTTTTTTTTTTTTAAGAATTTCTCGCAATAAAAAATTCAATGACCACTGCTTACAGAATTCACAGTTCCACTCCCTTCTGTCTGATTGGAAATTTCCAACTTGTTTTTTATATTCTTTGCTTCGAGTCATTGTTTGTTGTTGAGACTCAAGGGTTTGAAATAATTGCTCAAGAAAGTCCATAACATCTTCCAGTTTTTGTATTTGGCTTGGTTTTTTTTGATGTGTTGCTCATATAATTGTAAGCCCTCCTTGCAAATTTTCGAAGGAGTAGGTGAGCAAATATTTCATCGTTTTCATTCTTATCTTTGCCTATTGTCGTTGTGATGATGTAAATACTTTCCTTTGCTGCATCGTGAAGTTTTTTAACATTAGAAGGTGATGTAGCGTTCATCATTGGCATGTCCAGCAAGTAATTCAATTGTGTGGAGAAATTGATTCTTTTGTTTTCGTACCTTCTGACGAGGGTCTTCCATGCTTCATTATAATTTGCTGAAGATCCTTGTATGAGGCTAGCAATTGAAGTTCGAGCTTCGCCGGTTATACATGATCGCAAGTGATTTAATTTCACAGAATCTGGCACATTGTTCTTATTGTGAACCAAATCTATGAACAGGTCGGAGAATATCTTCCACTCTTCAATTTTTCCATCGAATTTAGGCAGTTCAATTTTAGGACTTCTTGTTGATACATTTGCATATGAATCAGATATTATGCTTTCATGTTTTTCTTCCAAATTGGAAAGAAGTAATTTAACATCTTCTTCCAACTCGATTACATAATTTTCTTCTCTGAATGCCTCTTCTTGTACTGGATTCATCTTAGACAGTTCAACTTGCAGTCGGTCATTCCATCGTTTCAATTTTCCAATCCATATGTTTTTGGTATGAGGATGGGAAATTGCCTCTAGTTTCGCCTCGTCTATTGTTTTTTGTAAGCTCTCCATGATTGTACGTATTTTCGTCAAATCTATATGAGTTTCATGATTTGTTATTGTTTTCATCATGATCTCATTCATTTGTTTTTGCTGCAAGTCTAGTCCAGTGGCTAGCTGCTGATTAACAGTTTTTATTTCTGCTATTTTGCTGAATAACGTTGCTTCGTTTGTGCTTTGTTCTACACTGTCTAGATCTTTGTTTTTTAGCAAATTCTGAATTTTCTGAAAGTAGTTGTCTGCTCCTTTCATCCATTGTTCCTTAAAATAGGGAACATAAACGACACCAAGCATATGAAGTAGCTTGTCATTTTCCTTGAATGCTTGAAGATTCTTTTCAGCATAGACGAGAATTTCTTGATTTTTGCTGCGCGTTGTTACACTTTCTCCTTCTTTTAATAATTTTTCAAGGTTTTTTAATATTTCAACCTGTTTTTCAATAACTTTTAAATGCTCTGATGACATTGTTGAATTAGTTTTTTTTTTTTTTGTATTATTTTATCTGTTTATCTGGTTTTTTTTTTTCACTTGTCAGTATTTAAGCTCTGGCATCGCTTTTTCATTGAATATGATTTTTTTTTACTCGTCAGTATTTGTAGCTCTGACACGCTAATTTTCACTTTATCAGTATTTGTAGCTCTGATAACGCTAAATTTACACTTGTTCGTTTATTAAAATCTCTTACCACTGGTGGGGGAAAATTTTAATATACGTCTCGAAGGACTGGAAGGATATGACAGCCAAAGAGAACTCCTAAGAAGAAACGAGTATCGTTGAAACTTAAATGATAATCGTTTTACGAAAACGAGGATTTTCAACGATTATCGTAATACCTAATACGGGCATTTGTAAGCCATCGGTTCTTTATTCGACAAAAGAAAACAGTATTGCAAGTCTAAGAAATAAGTAGATGAGGTAAAATAAGGTACATAGTATAATAATTTATCTACAAAAATACTGAGGAGCCAGAAGGGTTCAACATTATATTAAACTATGAACCAAATTTGTTGAATGATCTACATCTAATATCTCAGAAAAACTGCATTAGCCAGGCTTCGGCGTACTGTTTACGCAGCAAACAATAAAACGGCTATGTTCACTTAGTTTTGAAAATGTAGATGTACAGACGTCGTTGCGAATGGTTTAGAAAAAATATGCTTATCAGATCCAAGCACCAAAATAGAATTAAATTCACAGGAAATCCGAACCGGAAGGGTTCAATTTATTATAAAATAAAAAAAAATTATGCATATCGGTATATATTAAATAGTTTAATTTCTTTCATTGCTTAAAACGCTTGAGATGTACCCAGATGGTAGAAAATCATAAAAAAGTCGGTTTCATTATGCCGTCCGTTGGACCTGAAGCCTAAACGGTTTAACAGATTTACTGTAAATTTCGAGTGTAGGTTTTAGCTCAGCTATAACGGATACCTTTTTTTTGTAAGCAACAAACACCCGAAAGAGAGGTAATTCGGGTCCCTTCGCTTCGCAGAGAGATAATTTAACTATATTAGCCTTATAAGCAAAAGCATAATAAGCAAAAGCCTAACAAGCAAAAGCACTTACGTCTAAGGTATCTATTTGACTTAAGAACTACGGTTGTGTATTAGAGGTAAAGATGTTAAGAGCGAGAAAAAGGGAGCTATTTAGGAATGGGTAAGTAAAGGGTATTTTGAACACAACTGGCGGACATTTCGCCTCACTTACAACTTTTGGTCCTTCTGGGGACTATAATATTGCTTAGAACGCTTTAATTTAGATTTTAAAAAAATGGTACGGAAAAGCAACATTTATTGATTGTATATTTTGGGCGTGTCTGGCGGGAACTTTTCCACACTTAAATCTTCTGAGACATTCGTGATAAGAGTGTCATTCCGTAACTTTGAAAACGATAATCGTGCAGACGATAGTAGTGAACGATATCGTCTTTATTTTGCTCTACCACTATCGTCTCGTCTGTCTCTTAATTTACAAACAGTTTAAGCGCTTTCTCTATTTATTCCAGAAACTCTTAAACTGTGTAAAACTGTCATAAACTAAGATTAAATTTGAAAGTATGTCTATAAAAATTTGATCAGGTGTCAAAGTATATTTTAAAAATTGTTTTTCAAAATGCATTTTTTCCCACAGACGTGAAATTTAAGCCAAAGATTCTTATTTCGTTCTTCTTTTCTTTCTTTCTTTTTTTTTGCACATTGTATATGGAGTGTGGACTCTGGTAGTTTATTGTGAGTTTTTTTGTTTTGCTTTGATATTGTATGTTCTTTTTGTTTACTTTATTTAGATAAGTGAGTTATTTTTGTTTCATTTATCAACATATGAAGTAATTATAGAATGACGTTTGCATGTGTATATATAAAGAGTTATATATGTTTGAAAGCGATGATACACAATTTTTTATTTGAGAGACACAATTATTTGGACTTCATTTAAAAGAGTAAAATTAAAAAAATCACTTAAAACAAACAAATTATTCAGAAACGATACCTATTTAACTATCGTCCAAAAATCGTCATTTTGTCGATATCGTTTGGACGATTATTGACTAACGTGAAGTGAAGCAAATTTACAATTGTCAAAAAAGATCGTCCAGACGATCATCGTTTTCAAAGTTACGTGATTCGTCTGGCGATAATCGAGTTATGGAATGACCCCCCGGGGCACCATTATCTCCAATTTTGAATAAGTATTTTGGGCGCGTATAACTCGATGGTTATTAAATTCTCTGCCAACTGCCCTTATTTGATTATACTAAAAATTAAATTAGAAAGCCCATCCTTAGATTTAAAAATAAACACAACAAAAAAGAATTCTAATTTTCTTCATAAATTATATTCAGGTCTTGGTTACACGTAATTTTGTATAAAATTTTGTATATGCTTTTAGGCCAGTCAGCAGAGACAAAATTGGAGTTTCATTATGCAACAGAATACCCATCCAATTTCATGATTGGATGTGGTTCTTTATTCTTTCGGGAGTATCCCAAACCATTTAAAACAAAACGCTTCGTCTTAAATAAGTTAAAAATATCTTATCGGAAAAAAAATATCAGGAGCTTTCTTTTCGATAGAAAATATGATTTTCTTTTTTTTCATGCTTACAACGTTTTTATGTACGTATAACACTTTGAAAGCCATAGTGTATAGCAGTTTAGTTTTTATTAAAATTTTGAAAATGAAAAATAAAACAAAAACATTAAAATTTTGAAAAAAAATAAACAGTTACACGCCATAACTCCTAAAGTGTTATACATAAAAAGGTTAAACGCATAAATAAAAGAAAATCCTATTTTCTATCTAAAAGCTATTAATATGTATTTCCGTTCGATAAGCCATTCTTAAATTATTATTTGAGAAAACGCGTTTTTTAATAGGGTGGCTGAACTTAACCTCTTACCCTCCCGCCATTTTTTTTTATACTCTTAGCGGCTGAGTGGCGAAAAAAAATAAAAATGAACCTGTATGGTTGTGGCCACGTAGTCGTTGAGCGGTAGCTCATATAACTGACGCTCGCCGCTCGGTGCGTGTCCGGGCACTTAGAAGACTAACAAACCATATCCAATTATATAATTGCATGGGTATTCGTTGCAAAATAATAATTCTGTTAAAATTATATTTATTTATATCTTCTTAAATGACTTTGTTGTAAGCTTGTTGGTTCCCTCAGTCTTCAAATCAATAAAACATCATTTGTTGTTACTTGTCATAAAGAATATCACTAGTTTTAATGTATAATATGAATATAATTTTTAAGTTTATTTGCAGACACGTATATATATAAAGAAAAGTAGGAACATAGAAAAACATTGCTTCGAGCGTTATTTCAATAATTCCGTCATCCTTTATTCAACCTCAAGGACCTAAACCTGCCAAAGAAACCAATTCTAATTCACGAAAAAAATGCATCTGTTAACAGTCCTAACAAGCCATCCTTATCCCGGATAATGCTTTTTCTTGGGGCAATTACACTAAGCTCAGACAACAAGCAACACGCAAACACGATAACCAAATTCGATGCTCCTTTAAAATGTTAGATATTATTAACCCCCACAGCGATTTTATTCATTAATAAAACCAGTTTTTTTTTTTCGTCTTCATCCCGCTAAAATAAATTTCAAAACATAATGTACCTACGCATTCCATTATTTTTTTTATATTTTACCTATACTAACATTTTAAATTTCACAATTCTCCCCCCTCAAAAAAAAAAAAAAAAAAAACATTGAACAAAAAGCTCTATTCTACCACCCATCACCCGCTCAAGGTGCTACGGATAAAATTTATTAGCACAAAAAATTGAATCCTAATCCATGAATATAGATGATTATGATGGCATTCAGTAAGATACTATACATAGTATTTATTTCCATTTGCCATCGAACGGGCATTAGGGGGCGCTGAATGAAAGATTGTCATAATAACATCGCATCGCTCGCGTCTCATTGTTCAAGGTTCATCTGGTTAATAAGCCGAGTCTGTGGAATAACTGCGCTCTAGCAATATCCCTATAAAGCGAAGGTGATTGCTATTACTTCGAATTTGCATATATTCGTTTTGGTATAAGAAAACTAAGTCCTGGAGCTCCACTCACCTATACGGAGGGTTAGATGTGGCGGCGACGCGGCGGTGGCGGCGACGACGAACGAAGATCGTAATAATTTTTCTAACCATAAATTATTAACATTGAATTTTTATTTTCATCTAGGTGCGGGTGGATTTGTTCAATCTCTTTTTTTTTTTGGCGGAACGTTAAACAAGAGGATAATAGAAAAAAAAAACACATTAAAAAATCCGTTACGGGTATTTTTCACCACCCTCTTTAAGTGAGCACACGCAAATATGATTACGTTGGGTATACGTAGTCTTCCAAAGAGGTATTTAAAGTAAAGGAGATTCTTGATTTACTTTGGCGGAAGACATTACGAAGAATCTTTTCCTTTGAAATTCTGGTCGATTTTTATTAAACATCATATAAAAAAAAACAACACAATTATTTAAATTCATTAATAAGTATACATTAAAATTTGATATAGACATTTAATATTATGTTTTTAATGTTTGAATCATGAATTTTTGAATGAAATGAACATGACTGAAGCAGTTTTAGGAACTTAATGGAAAATTCTAGATTATATAAATAAAATTAATAAGCCTTACAAATTCGTGAAAAAAACCAGACCTAGAAGTTACAAAGCAAACCTTTTGTGAGAATTATTTGTTTAACAGGAATGGAGGGCACCTACAATTTAATAAAGACTCCAGAAAAAATGTATATTAGTCACTTCAATATCAGTGCTGTGCCTCTAAAATACATATGATATTTCTTTATTTTTAGGTTAAAAGAAAAGTTTGATTCTAGACGTTCTAGAATTATGAAAGTCGGATACAATAACCACAGCACACTTAATGGGGTAGTTGAAAATATACGCCATTAGCGGTCCAATAGGAGGAATAAAGAGCCAAGTTTATTCTTAAAATATTCTTAAAACGGAATAATTTACACTCCTTCTTAAACCCTTTCTTTTAGAAGAATTTCTTGAATAAAAATGTGTTTCTTATTTTGATTATTTGTTTTGATTTCGTTTTTGTACTTCAAATTTGCTTTTTCCTGTTATTCGAATTTTATTTTACATTATTTAAAAGTCAAATTTAAATATTTAAATATATAAGTACCTGTGCCTGCAACGGGTGTTGAACTCCAGGGGCCCAACTATGTAACTCGATTCTACTTTTGATTCTATTCGCAAATCATTTCCGATTCTACTTTCAAGTGGCACTATGTATGAAATGAGAATCGAATAAAATAAGTCCCAAAAATATCCCACAATATTTCCAATTTTCGAACGAGTCTCGCATTCTATTTGACAGATGAATTGAAAAAGAAGTCAATAAACTTTTTTTGTGAAACATTTGAAATTAAATCAAGTTTTTGAATGAAAATAATAACTTAAGTTGTTAAGTTTTATCAGATTTTTTCCAATGGGAAGTAAATTGGAACAAGAAAAAACGATATAAATGCAATTCATTGTACTTTGTACAAAACACGGAGGTAGGTATAATGGTGCTTATCGCAAAAAGAATTATTAAAAATGCAAGTATATAATATTAAAGCAATAAAAATAGCTCTTTTAGAAGATGAATTTATGTGTTGATCCTTTAATTTTTTTTTTGTAAAAATCAGTGCGTTTCGTCATTGTGTTGGCCAAGAACATTGAATTGAGAAGCTTTTGTGTTTGCACTTTTAAGTGAGTCCTTACGTTGAAAATGTATTATTGATTAGTTAAAAACAGTTAAATAAATATTAACAATTACAAAAAATATGTTTTCATGCATATTGTATGCTTTGGTTAAATTTTAAAGGATTGCTCGCAAACACATTGCGAACAATATTATGCGAATTCGAATAGTTTTGACATCTACTTTCGAGTTAGGTAGTGCCAAATTTGCGAAAGGAAATTTTTTTCATTCGACTTTCGTTTATTAGTGTTCTTATAGAATTACAGAGTTCGGATTTTGCGAATTCGATTATTTTAATTGTAGAATCGAGTAACATAGTTGGGCCCCAGTTCTTTCGCTTGACTTTCCTGTTCGCCACCTACTTAGCCAATCTGTTATATAAAAATACTTGTCTAAGGGCCATTTGATCAAATGATACTTAAGCGTCTATGTTCTACATGAATAGTACTTTTTCCTTTGCATTAATTGTCACTTAAGGATTTATGTAGAACATAAATGCTTAGGTATCGTTTCAACAAACGGGTCTAAGAGATCACAATTATGATGGAGATAAAATAAGAAGTTCAAAAGGATTCGTAATATTTAATAATAATAATTTTATTATTAATTATAATAATAAAGAAGTATTAAAGAAACGAAAAGACACCATTTTATGAAATGCCAGTTTAAGAAGGATTTAACATTTAAGAGGAAGTGACATACTAATTTAAATTCTTAGAGAACATACCTAGTTAAGAAAAAATAAAGAAGGCATTAATTGGCAAACCAATTTAAGAATGAATTAAGAAGTGTGATACTGAATTTATAATATTATATTTTGTTCTACATGTGTGCATCGGCCGTTTTGACACTTTTAGTCATGACATCTGATTTTGTAACGGTATAGTTTCTGAACTACACTGAGTTACAAAAAAAGTGGCGCACCTTGAAATTTTGCAACATTTTGAAGTAACTTAAACAAATAAACGTTTTTCTGGTACAGTTTTGTTTATTAACACAAATGTAAGTCATTCATGTAATAAAAAACAAAAAAATAGGAAGAACTTAGAAATAAACCATAAATTAAGGAAAATGGGCATAAACTTCAAAACTTAAACTTTTACATTTTTTTTTTTTTAACTAGTCCTTGTTTCTTCAATAGTGGGTATTGCCTCCACGAACATCTAATAAAGCTTTAATTCGCCTGGGCATACCTTGGATAAGGTAAAAATGATAACAACACATCAAAAAGTATGACTGCGCCACTTTTTTTGTAACTGAGTGTAGAAACGGAAAAATAAAGAGCGGAGGATCCGTCTGTCTTCAATGTTTGCCGATGATAATCTTTATGTTCATTTCTGTTCTGTATGTTTGAATGCAGAATGCTAAGAATACGTTCAGCTTACTTTGCGGACTAGAATCTGATCTATTCTCGCAGCCCAAGAATATATTAAGCTGACTGTGCGTGCTGTATGGTTTAAGGTGTGTCTCTTGATATGATATCGCGGCTTGAAAGGAGGCTATCAGCTTGAAGGAAGTAAGTTTCTTTGATATTCCACCAATCTCACTAATGAATCAGGAACAAGCTCAGACAAGCTAAAATTAACTGTAGCGGTTATATTGGACTTGCTTAATTTCATTTTAATATGAACAAAAATTAACACAAAAAACACTGCAATATCATAAAGGCAGTACAAATTGTTGGTTGCTTCTAACTCTACGCTACCATATAGTGCTATGACTCTTTCTGTACTTCAGAGTTCATTTTTTATGTGATGAATCTAATGTCGCACGCTTACAGTTGAAAAGGTACTAAATGATATCTACATACACAAAGCCGCTGATCCTGATAGTTTGCATTATTCTGATGAGGTGTGCTTTTACTTTGGCAAAACAACTGCGGGAACTTTTCCATCTGTCCTTTTTAACTGTTCTTCTTCCGAGTGGATGAAAAACAGCATTTGTCCAACCCGTTCCTAAAAAATAAATCTTATCGACAATTACTGCACTAAGGTCCATTGAAAATCTGATTAATTTCCAACTTAAGAAATATCTTAATGACCGAAAGCTTCTTGATGAAGTACAGCTTACGTCTAGTGCCCCATAGCGTAGTGGTTAGTGTATCTGACTTCATCGGTCTGGGCTCGAGCCCTAAGTACACCTAATGTTTTATCTCCAGTTCTCGATATCTTCAAGAAAACTCCTTATGTTTAGTTTTTTCTTGAGTTTTATGTCATCACCGGTCTGGGCTCGAGCCCTAAGTACACCTAATGTTTTATCTCCAGTTCTCGATATCTTCAAGAAAACTCCTTATGTTTAGTTTTTTCTTGAGTTTTATGTTTTGAATGAGTATGAGAACGTGTGTCGGAATAGATTTTAAGCGGGAAACCCAAGAAACACCGAAAATATAACGAGGGATCTTAAATAGTTCGAGAATTGGAGATGTGCGGCAATAGGTGCCACTTTCCTACTGTCTCTTGCGAAGAAGTGACAAATCCTCCAAGAGTCGTTTGGATTCGGCTAACAATTGTAGGTCCCCTACAATTCTCTAGAATAACAACGCGCACAAAAGAAATTAATTGAGAGTTTATCGGAGCTGTTGGTGTTTGTCATCAAGCTCTTTTGTATTAAATACATGCTTTTGGTGAATTGACGAATTACTTCTTTTTTGTGTTAGAAATTAACCGTTCAATACAAAAAATATTTCAAGAAATTCTGAAATCTACAAAATAAATGCTGAATTCCCCTAGAGTTCCATAAGGTCTCCAACTCTTTTTGGTTTTTATCAATGATCTTCTGTTTGATACTTCTACATAATACACCTAACTGTTTCGCTCACGATAGCACACTCAGCTTTTCATATTCGTTTCCTAGTTCTTTGGCAGTAAAACTGGAAGAGTGGCGTATGCTAAGCTCAGTAAAATCGGATCTAGACAGCATATCCCAACATGGAATCAACAATCGTGTGAAATTTATTTCTTCAAACACTCAATGCTGCCTTCTGTCGTTAAAGGGGAACATACCCCCAATACAACTTTCCTAGAGTGGCACCTGCATTGAAGAAATTAAATAACTTTTTATTTCAGTATGTGCGTCACAGTTTTAGACGCTACGAAGTGCTTAGGTTTCTTACGATCTTGACGTTTTAAGAAATTGTTCTGTCCAATATTGAGTACATTTGGAATGCCTGAGCAGGTCCTCTTATCATCAAGTCTTTCTGGATAGAATTATAAATAGAGCTTTGGAATTATTGATGATGGTAACAGGGCTATACAAATTGCTTATTTTTTTATAAAGACTGTTCCAAAGAATTTTTTGCTTTCCTCTCCAGAAACAAGTCAACAATAATATTCGAACCGCAAGGTTGAGTACAACAGTGAAGTATAAAGATTAATTTTTTAAGCGGCATTACACCAATGGGGAATGCTTTACCCAGCTCAATGTTTTCCACTCTTTGCTCAGACATTCAAAACCAATGTGCATCGGTATCTCGCGCCATCTTATCATTGGTTTCCCTACTCGCTTGCACTGTGCATGGACCGCCGTTCTTTTCACTGTTTTTTTTTTTTTCTCTATTCAATACGCCCCATCAACTTTAAAACTTCATTCTGCCAAAATTAAAATCACCCTACTATAATTGAATTATCTAATTAGCAATTAAAAATAAAAATTAAAATATCTATGCTGTATATCTTGGGTACTTGAAAACCTGGTATCCTCCATCAATCTGTCAAAAAGCTATTTTAAAGTGATTTTTATTTTGATGGTTGGATAGCCAATTTGAAAAGGTAGAAAACCCCTAAATTCTTCAAAAAAAATTTCCTTTTTGGTAATTAAAAAAAAAAAACATCAAAATATAATCAATTTTTTCGCTTTATTATGGCGCCTCCATTCCTCTGTTTGACTGTTGCGCGGCCCGTTTGTTTAAAAGAGGCTTGCCATAGTTACTGGGGTGAGTGGACAAAAAAAAAACCTTGACTTGTATATGATCTGAAAGCACTTCAGAAAATATCCCTCGTTTTTTTCGTGTTAATCATCTTTTCCTTAATTATTATTCAAGAAAAAAAATTTTTTAGGTTGTCGAATTCGAACCCTCGATGTTGGCGGCGTCGGCATGTGTCAATGGAAAGAACAAAGTATTTTCCCACAAAAAAGCGCAACAACCGCAACAATGACGAAGTTCTTTTTAAACACAAAAAAGTTGTTTTTTCTCGGTATAATGAAAAAAAACATTTTAAGAACCATCTCGGGTCTGGTTTTTTTTTTGTCAAAGTGATGAAGTCAAGGGACTTTAAGTGGCAAATCATCTATGAAAGTTTCAACGTCACCTTTAATTGGTGACGGGACTAATTGGCAAAAAAATTAATGAACTTTCGCTTTTGAGAAGGAAACAGGAGTAGACAAAAAAAAAAACAACCCACATCGATTTAAGGGAACTTCTACATTTTTGGAATTTTAATTCGATGGATTGAAATTGGGGGCTGGGTGTGAGGTTATATTCAAGTGGATTAATATATCATCAAGAACAAGACTGGCATAGAAAAACAATAAGATAAAAGAGGCTTCGTCAAGGATTCTCCATGAAGATGTAATTTATGGATGGCCAAGACGCAGCAGGAGTAGGTAATTTATCAAAATTATAGGTCTTGCGTGGAAGCTATACACGGTGGTCCGTTCGGTGAAGCAGTGGATAGCTCGATGTAATTGCATTGAAAGCATGCCAAACAGCGATTATTTTTCTATAAAAGAGATGTTTTTCCAAAGCCGAAGAAGGATGATTGTATATATGATGATGATGGCTGTGTAGCTTTCCTCCTTTCATGTCGCATCACCTGCTTATGTAACATTTTTTGGAAATGAGTTACTTGAGAAGCTGCAGGATACTGCGACGGACACTTTTTGTGGGCCATAAATTACGATCCATTATTGAGTTTCCATTGTCTGGAGATGCTGGGCGAGTTTTCCGCTTCGACAAAAGAGCAATAAATTTCGTTTTCTCCATTTAGCTCTTTCTTTGGTTTTTCTTTAGTTTTTTTTTTCAGCTAACCCCTTTACCCAAACAGGACACACACATAATTAGGTGCCTACCTTTGTTATTTGCCATAACATAGTTAAGTTAACGAAAATCCTTTAACAGATAATTCAAGAATTCGAAAGAGATTTGTAATTGGAAGGCGTGCATTTCCTTTAACTGAATGCAATCGGAAAGACAAGGATTAGCAGAAAATATTGTATAAAGAGAATGCGCTGATGTTGGATTATAAAGTTCTGTTTTTAAAAAATTGACTTGCATTTAAGGTAGCCGTAGGTGGGTAAATGCGGCAAATATAAATATTTGTTTAGAATCAAAACCAGGTAGATATTTATATATGGGGGTGTCCCTTGAGCATGATTAAAATAGTAAATGCGCAAAAATCTTTTGATACGTAGCCAAACTCATGCTATTGCCAATATGCCCCAAATTAAATTAGCTAAAATAATTGGCAGGAATTTGGCGGTACGGAGATTTAGAAACAACTTTATAAAATGTTAGACTACTGCTTTTAGGGGTCTTGGGACCGCATGGATGGTGAATAAAAGAGTTGTAAAATACCTTGGCATCTTGGTGGCTCAGTATGATTTATTTTAACTACTTCAGTATACTTTGCAAATCAATTGAACTTATGAAAATATAGATTCTGTAATCACCAGACATCGGGGACAAGGCGGATTTGTTATACCAAGAAACTTGACATAGTGATATACACTATGACTCTGATCCGGCCTATGCTCGTTGCTCCATTCCGAATGGAATTCTATTTAAATGAAGATCAGTTCAAGTAAAACAAGTACCTTGGGTTGGTACCTTCAGTCTTCTAATCGGTTCAGTAAGGCTGTTTTCAAAAAGGAAAGGGACAACTCAACAAAATCCAACAGTCGCAATCGAGACAGCACCGATGTTTTAAAGAGCGGGATGCGGGCTCGTCGAAACAGCGAAGGTAACCTTAGTCACCGAAGTCTGTCTAATAAAGGGATTTAGTAAACATTACTACACATAGGCCCTTATTGCGAGTGTCGTTTGACTTTCGATGCGATAAAAGTCGAAAGCATTGATAAATTTTCCTTTTAGTATTGTGTAACTTGATCGACAGAGATATCTGTTAGTGTGAATAAGGAATACGCTTATTGCGAATAAACCTTATATTTTGGCATTTGGGGTAGTGTCACATAATTTTGTTGAGAAAATAAAATTCATACGCAGTCGATCAGAAAAATGTGAACGACAAAGATCGATAGCTTATACGAAATTTTTCGTTCAAAATTGAGATTCGCAATACCAAATCAAATTTTCGATGTTCGACAATCAACAAAAGTCGTTTATTGATAGAAAAACGACACTCGCAAGGGCCATAGATACTATTAGGGTGATCGATTATGTCTTCCAAATGTAAGCGTGCTAAGTCTATTGTTTTTTGTTACAGTTGCTGGCGGAAGGCAATCACAAGTGAAGATTAGGATGAAAATAGATATCGCATCAGCGCAAGAGGTACAATATACTTACGATTCCCATCAATGATCAAAACAATGCTCTCTCGAAAAATTAGCTTAAACGGAACGGCATTTCCAAAGTGCCTTGGATCTGTGATCAATAGCGGTCATCCTATGATGACGATGTCAATCTTTGCACTAGAGACCCTGCGGTGCTTACAACGTAGAGATATATCAGCCATTTTCTATGGTCAGTATTAGAGTAAATTTTTGCCAGCTGAGAGAAAGAAGCTTTACATGACAGAAGGAGTGTCAGGTCAAATCAGAAGAGAAAGACGATGGAATGAAGTCCATACCACAGACCACCGTTCACAAAATACTGTGAGACAAAACAACTGCAGTTTCTATCACTTAATATCTTTATCAGGGTTATCATTTCCCTAAATTAAGAAAATTTAAATAATGTGAAACGAAATTGTGCTCGCGAAATTTTGACGTTTCTATTTTTAAATTTTTTTTCTGTCTGTCTGTATGTCTGTCTGTCTGTTTGTCCTGGCTAATCTCGAGAACGGCTGGACCGATTTTGACGGGAATTTCACTGGCAGATAGATAATGCTGTAGCGCGGAGCTAAGGCTGTTTCATTTACTCTCTAGATGGAGCTCAAGTCGTTTTTTTTCTAGAAAAGTCGTTTTTATGCCCGGTCAGAAACTATGCTTGACAGATTTTGACGGGACTTGCCACATAGTTATTAAAATTACCCTCTAGATGACACTGTGTCTCCCTATGTGCCGCCTGAGTCGCTTTTTTTATATGTGAAGTGATCAGAAACTACTGGACCGATTTTAGCGGGACTTTCACTGACAAAAATATCAAAACGGCGCACCAAGCGCTAATTGGGTTTTATTCTAGTTGAATAGCCGCCATTCCTTCACTGACAAATAGGTGTTGTTGTAGAAAGTAACTTACAAAGTAAATTATCGAAAAGATGACGCTCGGGTAGCTTTTTGAAAAATGTTCGACCAATAGAAATATAATTGCTCTTTCAAAATCAATATTTTCTCCCTTATTTTTTCTGCGGCAGCAACGCTCCTGGTAACTGCTAGTATAATATAAAAATAGAGTTCCCATTCAAACCATATATAAATATATCAGTGTCTATCTGTCTGTATATCAATTTCAGCAACAATCGTTTTCAAAAATTATGTTCTCATACATTCTTTCCGTGTGCCAATAAGTTTCGCTATATCGCATCATTTAATATTACCGTGACGATCCAAAAATTAACTGTTATAGACCTCCATTGCTGTCACTGCCACTGTTTGTTTTCGCGTGATATGTTTCTCAATTTTATTTATTCCTTTTCCTTTTATGCAATTTACATCACTGAATTATTAACGAAACAATAAATTTTAAGTATTTGAAAATTTTCCACTTCAAATTGATTTTGGCAGCGTTTTTCGTTGGGTATACAAAATTTATGTCATGACGATATGGCAGTACATTGCAAGGAGAAAACAATTTCAGAACTCTGGATTTCTATGAAAATGGCAGAAATTTTTGACAAAATAGAAACGAAAGAGGAGGGTAATGGTATACAAAAAGAACTTCAGTAAAAGTTTTGTATCTTTTACACATTACACATTGTACACATCAGTCAGGCGGGGGTACATTGTATGAAATAACATATAAGTTCGGAATTTTTTGTACTTTCTGCATCTGGAGAAACTTACTTCCTCTGCCGGAAGCGATGTTTTACTTAGTTGAATATATTTTGATGCGGTTGAAGGTGAGCAAAAAGAAAAATTAAGGAAAATCCTGACAGAAGCATAACACACACAACACAAAATGTGTTAGCTTTTCTTTTAAGAAAATTTATATGGAATCAGCAAAAACTAAATCGGGAAACGAACTTGAGGGAAAACTTTGCTGTAATTCCAGTGGGTTTGGTGTACCTATATGATATTTGCTTTTGACTGATAGCTGTTTCAAAGAAATAGTTGAGCAAAATCAAGATTACTATTCGGCTGCTGCTGTTGTTGTTGTACCAGCAATCATACCAGAAGAAAGACCGACAGACATGGGAAGAACTACAGCAGTTTTTGGAAAGAAAGGTGTATATGTTTTCTATTTCTTTTATTTTTTATATTTTTCGAAACAAGTTCAGTTGCTTTTACCATTAAATTTTTGCAGCTTTATACTTGACAAAAAAAACTTCCGGCTTCGCATATGATAAATCTGTAGTAGAAAGCTGCAATAAGGGGGTTTCAAAAGCATGGTGTCATTGTGTCATGATTTTGTTTTGACATTTCTTTCCAAAAACAAAAAACACTTTAAAAAATAATATTGATCAAGTTAAAATCGGTTTAGACTTCAGCAAAATTAAAATCGAATTAGTTAAAAATAAAGTTAAATAAGAATCGGAAAGTAAAGTTTTACAAACAAAATTGTGATCCAATAAAAGTTTTCTCAATTTCGTGTGTTCCACATTAAGTATTATTGATAACAGAGAAAAATTCTTCTGAAATGAGGCGGAAGCCTACTGACAATGTTCACTTTTCTGCACCATAGAAAAGTACTTGGCCGGTAAGGGTAAGGTATCTTAAGATGTTGGTGACCTTTTTTGTTACTATATGTAAGCTTTTGTTGAATGGGCTTTAGGTCAAGGTAAGGGTAAGGATTATTTGGTTCATAGAGGTAAGGTCTTGGTACTCAACTCGTTTCTAAGCCCAAACAGACTACAACAGTGTTTAGTAAGTGTGATCCGTGATTGCTGGCGTTGTTGTTTCAAATTACACCAGAGTCAAATTAAACAAAGTCAATTCTAACACATGATTATATATTACCTATCATTATATGTTTGGAGAAGAAAACTTTGTGGAAGGTAGCATTTCTTGGTGACGAAAAAAATTAGATTTTCCTTAATTCACTCCTTGCTGGAATTGTTTATCTAAGGTCTTCGTGGAGTGTCAATCTGCACGGTTGAACATTATTGTTTATCTCTAGAAACGCTCTCGTAAGCAGCCTTTAAAACGATTATCTTTTCCAGTATATTTACCAGTGGGGATATTTGGTCGATTGAAGACTTTACTAAATTTATTCCAAATTATAACGACCGATCAAGTTGCCCATATATGGAGTATTCAGCAGACTCATGCATCAATAATTGGTGGACAGTACACACCATGGGCTTCCTTAGTTAAGGATCGAACACACTATTGATGCTCCATTAATCCGAAATATTTGTAACTTTATTGGCACGGAATGTTTCGAAGAACCAATGACTAAGGTGAGATGCACCTTATCTTAATAATTCCTCTTGGAATTCTTACTTCCTGCAAGATGCTGTGCAAAAGTCCAGCGTCGGGAAAAATTTGGTGCACATTCTCAAAGAAAAATAACAAAGCAAAACAATCCAATTTCAAAGACAACTAAAACGGTTGGGTCTAAGACCAGATATTGCTAAAGAAAAGCAAGCACCATAAGCAACATCGAAATCTTCATCAAAAACCGTATTGCTTGCTGTATGTCCCAATAACGGCTACACGTACATACACCCGTAAAAAAGATTCTGACTGATACTGTTCCGAAATTCGAAGAAAAGTGTAAAACAAACAGCTTGTCCTCGATTGACCTCGTAAATTGTATTCGACTAAAAAACTCCAAGGGATTATGGAAAAGACTTGGAGAACTTGAAATTTACATATACGCAAGAACAAGACTATAGTTTGCTCTCATAAACCTATGTAAGAAATGAACAAAATTTTTGAACGCATCTATTAACAAATATTTTGGATGTTTTTTCTTTACCAAATTTTCTCAAATGTATTTAAACAGCTCGGATGGAAAGCAATAAACTTCAACAGTTCTATTGTTTTTGAGTTATTATATTTACTGACTTTAGTTCCACAAGGTCGGGTGGACGCGATTGGTATCTGTGATCGTCTATTTCGAATGGTTAACTAGATCTAACGGTGGAAAATTTGGTTCATCATAACCTTCCAAAAGCCTGCAGAAATTGTCATTATATATCCTCAGCATCGATTCGGATTCTACTATATTTGCCCATTTTTTTCCTTGTCGGCGTCCAACCGGACTTGTGGCTTTGTGAAACATTACAAACAGTATAACTTTTAAGGCTTTCACGGTTATCAATTACAGACATTTGTAAAGGTTTAGGGATAATACGCGTAATAAAATAATAAAATGAGTTTAATTTCTAACTCGACCTGAACGTTTCACTCAAGTTTCATTGAGCGTGGCCACCGGAAAACTACTTGAGAGTGTTATTGGCGTTATAGACAACGCAAGTAATATCGGTGCGTAAGGGATTGCTGGAATGGGGAAATCGGTGGCTTGCTCCTATTATTTAACCATAACCAATCAATCTGCCTGGGTTCGTTATCCAAGGTTCACGAATTGTCGTGAAGGCTATAGGTTTATTTTTAAATTAATTTTATTCAATTATATTTGTACACAATTTTTCGTTCCATATGGAAGAAAATAAAAGTTTTTGTCTGTGGTGCGGCCGTGCGTCTTGAAGGCTATATTTTCCAACAGTCTTAGCGTATAATTTTTTCTTAACAAATTTGAAGTATTTTCGGTAGTTTACTTCAAGTAACTCTGTTTGAAATATTGGAAGATCACAGAACTTGAGCAAAAAATTTTCTTAAATATTAAAACTTTTAACCTTAAAAAACAAAAACTACGTTTGACTTGAAACACGTTTTCATTTAAAATCATATCTTCTAGAATCTTTCGACATTTTGTACCTAGTTTGATTTGACGCTTAAGAGATAGCAGGGTTGCTTTAACTTCTTAGCATTCACTTCTTCTCTTTTTTATGAAGAAACATTTGGCCGCTCACCGTGTTCATCAGGAGCGTAGTGTTCAATTGGAAGCACGACCAATATCGATGAATGCGTTCGAATAGCAGACACTCGCATTTATTCGTCTTTTCAAGATTGTATATTAAATCCTTGTCCCAGTGACCACTGTTTATGGGTTGTGCACGTTCATCTCGAACCACATTGACAACTTAAAAGTTGATTTTAACATATTTCCACTTGATATTTAATTGTAGTTCGTTTAAACACCTTTGTTAGTGTTCCTGTCTTGTTGTCCAGTAAGTTTAGTTCTGGAGTAGCAGTGATGAGGTTGCCAACCAAAAAGTGCGCAGTGGTCAAAGAGCTTATAGGGGCTTAATATTATCAACCACTTGAATTTGCGTATAAAATTCCTTGGAATTCAGGATTACAGATGGATCGCTTTAAATTATGTTTCATGCTCTTGAAGCCGCCGCGTCATCGGCGTCTCATATGCCTCTAAAGTTGGACGTCCCTGGTGCAATAAAATGCCGTGAAACACCGTACTAAGAAATTGATTGTTTGCTTTTTTTCAACTGCTTTTGAAAAGTAGTTCCCTGAGTGGAGCATTTGCATTAGAAAATGTTGCACTCTTAAACCCTGACGCTGACGTTAAAATCCAAAAAAGGGTAAACCCAAATGTAAAAATGGAGGAGAAGAAGTAGATGATATATTTGTGTAAGAAAGTCGACAAATAACTGCATATGTCCTGAGATACCCCTTAAAAGTTAAAGAGCGAAAATTTTACGTTCGCTCTCAGCTTGTTAAATTTGATCCCAGTTAAATTGTATCCCTTTTTATTAAGGTGAATAAAAATGTAAGGTTTTTGCTGTGTCAATTGAATTAAATAGGATTTTTTTAAATATAAATTTCCCATTGAGATTCCTTGTGTTCAAGAGCCTATCCAGAAAAGTTCAGACACCTTTAGTACGTTAATAACAATAACTATTGTTAAAAAAAATATTTGTCGTTCCTTTAATACAAAATTGCTACGAATTTCATTTAAGTGTGTCTCAGTATTTATATGAATGCATAAACAGTGTTTCACAAACAACAGCTATCCAGATCGCTTTGGATACAATCGATAAAAAAAATACAAAAATGTATAAATGAACGCAGTTAAACAAATGTCAAAAAATAACCACTTGCTAAAATTTAAAGGAGCTCCGGAGTAGTTTAATTTTTGTTGTCTGAATTCACCTCAGTATTGTCAAAATTTAGTCATGGCGTCAAATTAAACAGCACTTTTAAGGCAAATGGCCTTATGGCCAGTTTCCCCAAACACTTTTATATATTTATTAGGTTGTTAAATCTTAAAATGCCATTTTTCAATATCACCAACCACTTTCAGTTTTAAAAGAGCCAATAAACTAAAGTCCCATTTTGTTCCAAATAAATTTTAAAGGCGTCTTAAAAATGCAAAACAATGAGAACGTTGAAATTTTTCGATTAATATGCTCTCCTCTCGCTGACTCTAATGAAAGGGACCCTTGTATGGTGAATAAAAATCCGGGGTTGGCATCAAGATATCTCATTTTAAAAAATTCACCTAATATTGTTGCAAACCATTTTAAGTTAAAATGCCAATAAATTTTATTACTCCGTTAACTAAAATGCTTTGAGGTGTATATTGGTGAAACTGGACATTAGTGTCGAATTTATTCAAGTTAAAGTTCACATACGATGGCGACGATAGAAAATAATTTTTAAATAAGTATGTCAAATTATTCTAGCAGTCATTCATTTTATTGCTAAAATTATAAAGTTTCGAGGCAAATTCAATTTAAAATTTCACTTTAAAGTTGAAGTCCTTTTCGAGAATTGTCAATAGTGGTCAATTTCATATATATAAAACTCATGACTCATTTTTAATATTTTCAAACACCGTCTTCAAATTCACATTCACATGGGGAACAAAAAAGTTTATAGAAAAAAAAATTGTTGATTCTACTTGCAATTTTATTGCTCCTACCAGTAAGTCCTTTTCTACGCCTTCAATAACGAAAGGTATGTAAAATTCCACATAGCAAAGTGTCCCCCTAAATATATTAAATATATATTATACATATATCAATGTACATATACCCACACAACGACTTTGCGGAATTCATGTTTTACTATACTATACTCGTAGTAAGAAAAATATTCACCGGAATGCAGTTCATGCTAATTATATTCTGGCACACTCACTTCATCTAATAAATAAAAGCCGAACTTAAGCACAGCAATTGTTGTCTTTAACGTAGAGGAGGAGGTTTATAGGTAAAACTTTTGACCAAATCACTTTGATCTAAAAAGGTAACTTATGTTTGGCTTCTATTGCTTTTGTTTTACGTGAGGCAGGCGAAGGCGACTGAACAAACAACAACGAGCTGCAATGCTTGCGTGCAACCACTGCAAATATGTGCTTTATCCTGATATCGATAAATGTCAATCTAAGGCCAGTCCGTGTCAAATCTGGATGCCAATCGAATAACGTAAAATAAAATCACCAATCAATTTGGATTGCATTTAAAACAAGTAAAAAATATAAGACCATAACTAAGATCGATAGTTAAAGATACGGCAAAAGACACGCACCCGACTCATTGGGACTCAAGCTTGTTTCTGTGGGTTATTGCAAAAGGCATTCCAAACCCTACACTCCAGGAGGGCAGTTACTTTTTTTTTGTTTTATTTAAGGATATGTCCTCGATGCGGATTTGGGGGCTACCAACTGTATGCTCATATATCTAATGGCTGGCAATAAACGTGACAATAAAAATCCGTTGTTTTCATTTTTATAGTCGGCCGGGAGGCAGGCGGACCATCGCTGCGGGCATTTTGCATACGTAAATAGTAAATACCCAAACATATATAACAACCTAACTGTGCTATTGCTTTCAAACTTGTAGTGATGTTTCATCCCTTTGCATATATTGTCATTTCCATATCCGTATTCAAAATACCAAAAAATGTTTTATACTTTATCTGACGGTTTTTCTTGATTTTTTTATTTGCTTATATGTCCGCCTTTAAGGATATCAATTCGTTATGCAAAGGAAAATTCCCATTCGTAGTCGTTGCTCTATTTTCCATTTTTCATTGCCGAAAAACATATTTTCATATAAATGTGGTAATAATTCAGGATATAAAAAACGGGACGATGTCAAAAAGTGTAAAAGTACAGCAACAAAAAAGCCATAGTCAAGTTAAATGTTAAAGGAAAGAAGGGAGTATGATGTATAAGTATTGTTCGGTAATAGACGACATGGCGCGTTTGGTATTTTTGAATGTGAATGTATATTGATGTAATCGAATTGGCATTTATAGAGGTACGTGCAGAGTTTTTTATGATCAATCCTGTCAAGTGATTGATAGGACCGATGTGATGGGATGAGCATTTATGAATCCTCATATCATCAAGAATGGACGGACAGTCTTCTGGGTTAAAGCTGGTAAGTTGTACCATCTGAACTTATCAGGATTTATGCAAGGCCCCAGCAATAGAAAATATCTCACAACTAAAACTAAAATTTTCCTTGCTACTTTTAACACCACTATCCCCATCTTGTTTGTTTAAGCCTTATTTCGTGTCTTAGGCACTTAAAGTAAAAATTATTAACCTTATGATGGTGATAAGATAATAAAGGAATTTCTTTGTTCGCCAATAGACGTTACGTCATTTTCAAAACAAAGTCTGCGCTTCGTAGCTGTGCACCGGTTCATTGGTAATTATGATTAAAAAAGCCTGTGAGAAAGCTCATCAAAATTCATAATTTTTTCAATTGTGTATTGTCGATTAGAAACTTAAAAAAATCTTAACACATCGAAACAGCTGCCTTATTTGAAATTCTGAAAATCTATTCACAAAATAGCATTGTTCGATCGATTGCTTTATTTACAAAATACCAAATATGAAAACCTTTCGAAATGATCGACAAATTTCGATTGAATCGATAACCGCAATCGGGGCTAGATTAAGTGTATTCTCTATAATTGAATAAGTAAGATCTGATTTACTGTATGTATTGCTTGAGACCCGGGACGTTTTTCCACTTATTTAGTCTTTGGTTTGGGTTTCACGCCAGTCAAATTAGGCGATTAAAATTCACTGAGCATGACAGTGTCGAAAATATTCCGAAATGTAAAGTTTCACATCTTGGATCGAGCAGAAATGAATGATGTTAAAATCTATATAAAAAGGTCTAGGCATTTATCTTTAACATGGCATTATTGTATAAACCAATTGCAGAGTATAATTCGTTGACTAACAGCCCCATACACAATTGAATATGTTCGCCTTACTGCTTTAATTTTTTTTCGCCGCTCATTGGGTGTCCGAGGCCTACAGTTCCACAAACAGCTACTTTGATACCAACCGTAAGCCAAATATGCTCTTGATTCCCCATTCATGTTCCAACCACAAAATCAGTCAAAAAACAAACGTTGCGGCAATCAAATCGCAATAGAAATCATTTCTACACTTTCATTGCTCCCATTCTTGACATTTTCTCACGTACGCAGTAAGTGCTCGCTACTTAGCTCGTGTTGGAGTATATTGCCAAGCTAAATCACAAGCCCAGCATGCTTTTTTCACAGAACCAGAATAGGCCCCGTGGTTGGAACGTCTATGGGGAATCGAGATTATATTCGGCTTACGGTTGGGAATTTTGGAGCATAGCATATTTGATGGAGCATGGGCCTTTTAAAGGAAAAATGTCAAGAATGGCAACAATAAAAGTGTAGAAAGATTTCTATTGCGATTTGATAGCCGCAACGTTGGTTTTTTGACAGATTTTGGCCATGTGGTTGGAACATGAATGGGGAATCAAGAGCATATTTGGCTTACGGTGGGGATCGTAGAAAGAATTGACCAATAGCTGTTTGTGGAACTGCAGGCCTCGGACACCCAATGAGCGGCGAAAAAAAATTAAAGCATGAAGCTGAATGGTTGTGGCCTTGTATTCGTTAAGCGGTGACTCCCATGCCGCTCAGCCGCTCTGATGCTCGCTGCGTGTGCGAAAACTCGTATGGAACCCTGTCCCGTGCAGTAGATTTGTTTTGCTTTGTTTTTTTTTTAAGAAATCCTAGATCTCACTCGCCGAGATGATTTCATCCAAGATATCAACTGAGGGATTATGAGGCATTTGCTAGAAGACGAAGTGCTGTCATCCGATGATATAGCCACTTACTAAAGTATTTTATGAAGTTTTCACTGCATATTGTGTTTTCACAAAATTGGTTATTTTAAATTCCTTTCATAATATTCATTTTCTTTGGTTCTACAGGGTTGTTTATAGATTCTATTAGGTCGAAGATAAATTTATTTATTGAATTCCGAATCGTTGTGAGTGAGTTTCCGCAGCCAGTAGTACGATTGCTTTCTTACTCTCTCACAAGACTTATCAAATGATTTCTCTTTTTTAATTACTCTTTCGAAATGTGGATTTTAATGGCATTAACAATTTTTTCTGTTTTTGTATAAATAAAACTTATAAATAAAACTTATATATGTACTTCAAAATTAACACGTTTCTGAACATTAATAAATATAGACTTAAATTGTGCTTGCCTAGGTTCTATGACGACGAACGCAAACTAGCATGTATCCTTGTTGATCCCAAATCTTTCATTCTTTTAAAATGTTTTCAGTGCATACTCCCAGCAAAGGTTATCCTAGAACCTAGAGGTATCATCGTCATCGTAAATTTGCAATGTTGAATGTGAAATGTTTAATAACGTTTGTTTTATGAGTTGACTGCTTCAGAATTTTTATGATACAAAAAAGACATATTAAATTTACCCGCATAGATCAATCTACTTCTTATCACCATAATATAGTCCTCGAAAATAAATATTTTATATATATAAGTCTATTAAACCTTAACGTGTGCTCAGTTGTTCTTAAATTATATATTGTATCTTTAACTTATTCTTAGTTATAGCCACAGCTTTCTGTCAACTAAGACAAAACCAAGTTGATTTATAATTTAAAAGCACAGTAGGTGGTAATAATATGACACGCCTTCTTTGACTTTGCATCCCGTAAAAGTTATCGAAGTAAAGAATTTTGGATGTCATTCGATGTTCCCACCGAACATTTTGCCACTGCTCCCCTGCTAATTTACGATGATAAAATTGACAAAAAAAAGGCCCTTCAAAGAACTTTCTCGCCAAAGAAAAGTCGTCTCGTCTCTGGAGTCCTCTTTTTCGTGTGAACATTTCTTGATCTTTGACGCGCATTTGCGACAATTTTGAATCCTTATTAACATATAAATGATACTCCAGTTATCCATATTAATTTGGTTATTATTCAGAAAACTCAAAGGATGCCACCACCAACATCCATCCACCTATCCCTTATTCTCTCTCCCTGTATCCATGTTGCTGTAGATAAAATTATTATGCTACTTCAGCCAGTCAACCAGATATAAACTTGCATCAATCCTCTTCTCATTGAATTCAAGTCCTTAGTGGTGTATTGTATAGATGTGGTGTTTGTTGCTAAATAGAGTATAGGCATAGTTGGTCCTTCTTTATTTTTCATTAAAGCTGGAATTTTTCGCGCGCCGTTCCTCTGATCCAAAGGCATAATTCGAACAGTCATCAAACAAAAACCAACGATGAAGGCATCATTGAAGCAACTCTCAGGAAACGCATAGGATTTTTTTATTTTTTTTATGATTATTAAGAATTTTCTTTGATTACGGTTTTCTATCTCACATAAATGAGCTGGTACCAAGAATATCTCCTGCCAGATGGCTACGATTATGATGGTATTCTCTGGAGTCTAAAGAAGACTGAGGCTGAAAATCTGAAGCCAGGGCATAATATTAGAAGTCTAAACATATAAAGAGATAAAGTTTTATTTGTTTCGAGGATGACGAAACTGCGACCAGGCCATGCTTCAATGACTACAAATGAGTTATAATATTTTCATTGGTAAGAGTATGGGATCAGTATGGATAAGAGTTTTGTTATAATTCTCCCTCTCAGGGATATTTAGGCCTTGTTAAATAAGACATTGGGGCAAAGTACCACAATAGATGTTTTATAAAGTCATGGTTTATTTATCTAGATTTGGAGACCACTACCTCTCTAATGAGCACATAAAGCAAACAGTAATTTTTGTTTGACAAACCTTTGCTTATATATTTAACTAAATTTTGCATTTAAAATTTTAAAGTTAGATCAGCGATGTCAATACAAACAAAATGCTAATTTCACTTTTCTTGTACCGAATTTAAATTTTAATCCCCGTATCTATCCGTGAAATTTTATTTCAGTGTCGACTTGTTAAAATCAAATGAGGTGGAATATAATCTGTAAAACTATCTGGTTTGCCTTCTTTATAACGATTGTCAGTTGTTAATGAATTGTGGACTGGACATCAAAACATTTGTTTGCTTTTATGTCTAACACGAAGAAAAGTTAGCAATAATCCAAAACCTAACATAAATTTTTTTTAAGACCACCTTATTATTTTTTGAAAAGTCTTTAAAGCACTTGAAAACCACTTGAAAAGCATTTGAGAATGCGGTGTATCAAAAAAGATTCGGATAAATCGCGGATTACGTCAAGGTTGTAATATAAGCCCATTTTTTTTTCTGCTGTTTCCTTATGACAATCTTGATTGACTTTCTTGTAAAGTAGAGTTTGAAAATCTGAAAATAAAAATTATTATTTGTGGTGGTGATAAATTTTTTATTTTAAGAAAGTCACCCGCTTTTCTTTAAATAATAATCAACTATGTAGCTGTGGGAATACCGAAAACAAAAAAAAGGTTTTCCAAACTAGGCCTCAAAACGTAAATGAGCATTTATTCAAAAACTTTAATCTAAATGAACTTCATAAGTTTAAACGTGATTTTTAAGGAAAACCAATTTAAATTATTTTTAAAGTTTGAGGTGAGTTATTTTTACCTAAATCATATACCACACAGAAATGATTTGCTATTTGCAATATTGGTGTAAATAAGAACACTGACCCCTTCTTCGAAGAATGTCTAATATCAAAGAAAAAACGAGCCTTTGATATTCAAAGACTATTTACGTGCAAAAGAGTTTGTCCTCTACAAATGTAAAGTTTTCTCAATGCCCTATGACACTCTACTCCTACTCCCACCTTTCCTCTTGGTGAAGATCGGATGCCTAGTCCCTGAACGGGAGTTTTAGTAACTATCCCCTTTTGGAAGATTGTTGCTAAGTAGCTAAGTAGAAAGTGGGAAATGTGTTTCCACTAAGGCATTTCTCCTCTCATCAAGGGCCAAGGCGGCAGCAGAAGAATTCCCTCAGATGGAATCACCTCAAACTACCACATATTCGGAGCTCAGGCCTAATAGGAGCGGTTTCACCCGCTTCTCACTCTTGGAGCTATGCTGGTCGGCCAGCGTGGGGTTTGTGCGTCGGGCTTGCTTACCTTATACGGAAAAAACTTAAGGGTACGAAACACCAACTAACCTACGCTACGGATGACCTAAATTTCGATGGGGAGATCGATAAGCACAAGTGTAAACGGGAAGCTGGGAACAGCTAGCTGGAAATAGAGCTGGCTGGAAAAACATGTTGGTTGAGGCTGTAATACACTCTGGGCTGTAAGTGCTCAGTAAGCAACGAGTTTTTTTGTTGAATAAAAATATCTCAACGGGAATGAAGTAGTAATAAGGGTAAATTCATAAACACATCACTGCACGAATGATGCCTTAACCACAAAAAACGTTCACATATGCAAACAACTTAGCATGAGTTCAATCGTTAAGTGTTCATTACTGCAATGTTTCATAAATCGATGCGTAAAATTTAAGCAAACAAGCATCGCAAAAAATCGTGATAACCTATTGATGCCGGAAAATTAAACAATTAAAAATGATATTTTATTAAGTTTTTCTTATTTTTCTTTTAGGCAGTAATTAAGCAGCAAAAATAGTACGCATATTTTGCAATAACTTCAAAGAAATGTATTGTTCCTTAAACGTTTCTCATTTCTTAGTAACTTTATATAAAGCAGTTCTTCACGTATTTTGTATTCAATAGTGTCTATTAAAATTCATTTAACAATACGTTCTCCACCATTAAAAGCAAGTGTGTTTCTTAACGCAAACAAATAACCGATCAGCATCGCATCGGCAACAATTGTAAAGCATCAGCATATCGAAAAAGCATCTGATGTCGAATCACTCCAAAAATATTTGACAGTTCTGAATATAACCTAAGTTATGTATATAACTGGTTTCTGATTCATATTTTTTTTCGATTTCGTTTCGACACAACTTTTTTTAATTTTAATTTGTTTTAAAGTAAATTATATTGCGCGTCGTTCTGAGCGTCCATATACGATACGGATTAGTAAGACTTGTTTGGATCTAAGTTCTACGAGGTACTGCACAACGTAGTAGTAGCGGTGGAGGTAAGCTTTTCATCGCACTCTCCTGTGGAAATGGCGCCCATCGTGGGAACCTAGCTCGCAACAGACCCCTCGTCAATGATGAAACGTTGTTAGGGTATGCAATACCAAAAGCTGCAATCACTGGAAGCCGCTCTATATGGATAATCTATCTAACTTGAACATCTTACCCCATGCCGCTAGCATCAGTATGTAGGTGACAAATAGCATATCCGCCCAAAAACCGATTCGATCAAATAACTGCGTTACTTTACGACAGTTAATGGAACAGACCCAAAAACATCAAGTCGATTCTATGCTCGATCCTATAAACCTCAACAAAATACGTTTTTCTTCAATAAAATCAAATCATAAAGCTAGTAGTTCATTATATCTGTACACTATTGGTCCTTTTTTATAATGAAAAACAGATTTAATCAATATTTCCAAGCATTCTCACAAATATTAAACCTTGCCATCAAATAGAGATGCTGAAATTGAGATGCTTATTTGAGGAATAAATGAAACTATTTTCAATAAAAGTCATGTCCTTTTCGCATAATTGCACAACCCAGAGTAGCCCCAAGTTTACCTTGTTTTTTGATGTTCTCATTGGGGAAAACTTGTAATAAAAATTAAGTATCCGAGCAAATGCCAAAAAAAACAGGCTTTCTCATTTTACGAGTTCAATTTGTACGCTTCCATTTGAACAACTTTCACTCCTCATTAATTCTTTGTCCAATAAAATTCACATGCATTTCATCCATCCAGGCATGGACGACGAAAACGGCAAGGATAAATTACCAACCTATAGGTACACAAATGTTTGTGTATGGAGAATAAAAAAATCAGTCAAGCGAACATGCAGTCAAAAAACTGTTCCAATTTAATTGCTCCCGAGTAAAAGCATCACCTTCCATTTGGTCATTCAATATCTGCTTTGTATATACATACATATATTCACGTTACTGTCAATAGGTTTTATGATCTTCAACAAAAGCCTGATAGCAATCATTAGATCCAAGGCCGGGTTGTTGATTACGAGCGTGTGTGTTTAATGTCCAGTTGGTAAAATGGATGCATGGATGGTTCGAAGGTAATTAGAGCGGAATTCGGAAGAAATCGACTTGGAACATTTTTATGACCCATCATCTCCTTGGTTTTCGATACCTCTATCCACCCCCATAATAATGCAAAGGCTGCAAAGAAAACTTATCAAGACCTAGACGCCGACATCAGACAACCTCCTTGCAGCTCAGCAATCAATGAAATCACTTTAATGGTTGCTCGTGTAATTACCCCAATACATGAACTTGTTGATATAAAATGAAACAACAACTCAGTTTAGTTTAATCCTTCAGCAATGGATACTGGATAGTGTCGTCGTTATTTTGCAACCCGAACCCTGCCTTACGATTTTACGAAAGGAAAAGCACTTAAGATAATTTTGCAGTTCTATTTCGATTTCGCATTAGGGATGTTCCAATCCCTGAGAAATACCAGTCAAGACCCACAGATATCTTCACCCACTCAATACAATAAGGAGCAGGCAACACAACAATCAAGGATCATTTCACTAGCTATAAATGGCTTGTGTTTTGGTTTTTGCACTAATGATTCAAAGAACTGTATAATTCTTTGCCTGTGTTTTTGTGGAATTTGGGAAGAGCTTAAAGCGTCTGCTGAGCTGTTGGCCAAAGAGAATGAGTATTGTTTCCACAGCAAAGTTGCAAACGCATTAGGAGCAACTATAATTTGCCTGGCAATTCAAAATGATGTGATTACTATTCGATGGAGCATGGAAGAGTCTTTCCAACTGTTATTGCTATTACATCATTTTATGCAGGGAAAAGCAATATGGCTTGAGGAAAATGTATTTGGAAGTTTTTAAGAAATTAAAGCACCATCTATCCATATCCACGTGTATCCAACTGCAAGCAATTTTGAAAAAGTTGAATGTTTTCAAATGACGGCATCTTGCTGCTGTTCGTTCTGCAGTAAATCAACGAAGCGATATTAAAATAAAATTTTAATGTTGGGGAACGAGGCAATTTTCACCTTGGATACGCCTATTCAAGTAATCATCCGGACTGCTGACAAATTAATTGGAATAGCTTTCTCAACATAGCGAAACATCGCAACGTACCTATAAGACTTTTTCCTTTTAGATCTGTTAAAATCCACCCTGTCAACACAGTAAAGGATGATGATAAAAGTTCGAATGATATCCCTGGTTCTTCTTTTATTTTTATTAGAGGAATATTATTTTTGTATTTCGACGATTTACTACCGAACAATTTATGGCGAACAATTTGTAATAAATAAAATATTTTTTCCTCATAAATGTCAAAAAGGGAGAATTAACAGCCTAAGATTTGAGTAATGGCTTGATTGCTGTTATATGGAGGCAGTGTGGTTCAAGGTTTTGTGGGAATGATACAAGATGTGAATTTATCACAAATTTGTATACACTGATTTATTTGAGTGAATATATGGTATTAATTATAATAACATTTTATTTACTGGAGGCAATATGTGATTAGTACATCACTGATCGGGTGGGGGGATTCAAAAAACAGAACTACCAAGTTACTTAAGCGTAGTTACAATCAGGTAAACGGTTGACACACTAATGGCCAGTTTCTCCAAACACTTAAATATATATTGGTTTGTTAAATCTTAAAATGGCATTTTTCAATTTCACCAACCACTTTCAGTTTTAAAAGAGCCAATAAACTAAAGTCCCATTTTGATCCAAATAATTTTAAAGGCGTCTTAAAAATGCAAGACAAAGAGACAATTTAAATTTTTCGATTGATATGCCCTCCTCTTGCTTGCTCTAATGAGAGAGACCCATGTGTGGTGAATAAAAATCCGGGGTTGGCATCAAGTTTCTTCATTTTTAAAAATTCACCTCCTAATGTTGGTGCACACTATTTTTAGTTAAAATGCCAATAAATGTTACTACTCCGTTAACTAACATGCTATTAGGTGCATTTTGGTGAAACTGGGCATAAGCCCTTTAATACCATGTAGTATATATAATATAAGTATTAACAACAGTCGGAGCTTCTAATGAATATATTAAGATAATGAATTCTACGTTCGTCAGAGCACTTGGATTTTTGATGAAAAATTCTACGACTATGAGAGAAAGCAGGGAGGGTAAAAAATATTCTTATCCGCCTCCAAATTCTTGCAGCTTCCCACCGGATTTTCAAACTATGCGACTTTCCAGTCATGAGTTAATATTGATGGTTACCATATTGTATCATAGTGTATAGGGAAGAGTTCGGGAATCTAGTTTGAGTTCTGAGTCTGCAAATGATATAATTTCTGGCTATAATCTCTAATTATTTCTATGGCATAGGCCTCAACTGATGACAACAAATAAGTTTATTCATCAAACGATCTTTTCAAGAACAACCAGCTTCACGCGACCTTGAAACTAGCCCGCATACTAGAAAACAACACGTTTCAATGGACATTTCAGCATAAAGGTCAAGTAGGATGTTTAGAGTTTGTTTAATGTCGTGAACCACTGAGATCAAAATTAAGAAATCGTGCCATCTGTATAACTGCTTTTGATGACTGCCTAGATGGTTTTATCCTTCATTACGACACTGAAAGGCAAATCTTTCATGGTGATGGAGGGAGTGCTGTTGCTATACGCCTTACTCGCTTTGAATCGTCGCTGGGTTGAAAAGAGTATTCTTAAAGGCCCCACACACGATCGGATATGTTGAGCTAGCATCTTCAAAAATGTAGTTGGCCACTGGCTGGGCGAGCATGGCAGAACGTGTGTAGGTGCTGCCAATATAGTTGGTGGTTGGCGTGCTGGGCTTGTGGTTTAGCTTGGCTGTCACCTCCAACAACGTTTGTATTTTGAATGATGTTGGCCATGTGGTTGAAATGTGAAAGGAGAATCGAGAGCATGTTCGGCTTACGGTTGGGACCGTTCTATACCAAGTGTATGGGGCCTTCTATTCCATGTAAATTCGACGGATTGCACTTAGCCTAGATTGGGAGCCACCGGTATGTCTCACCTTCACTGATGGCCAGAATGACAACAAAGATTCGGATTGCCATTGAATGATGAACGTTCAGTTCAATTCACTCAAATGCAATTCGACGCTTTTAGCTACTGTGATACATTCAAATGCAGTCATCCAAGAGGAAGAAAAGACTCAAGGATTGTTGGAAAAATCAAATAACAAAGTAAGGATCCATTCACTTAATCTGTATCCAACAAAAAAGAATTAAATACCTTTTGACATTATGAAGTTAATTCCGAAGATGATTTGCTTGCAACTTCACTTCTTATGATCGATGGTTAGAAAACCTGACTGCCTCAATAAATGTTGATTACAATTATTTAATCCGAGTGTGTCCGTCCATTTGATGATGGAATAAAATCTTGGCATTTGTCATTTTGGAAGATTGAGATTGCAAATGGTTCTCACTAATTTGCATATCAATCCAAACATCCTTGAAGAGTTTTGCCATGTACAACACCGATAATTCCGTATTCTATTTGGCACATCCTGGTCAGAGTCGTATCGTCGGCTCTTAGCCTTAGCCAATATGATTTCTAGTTGATTGTTGTTGTCCTGCCCTGTGTTTAGCTGTGTGTCACAACAAAACTTTGCTACCAATGATTTGTGTTTTGTACACTTGGAGACGGCAAGCTGGCAAAGTAAAGGACATTTATAGTAAAGACACCAAACAAATGAACGGCCGGACGGAATAACGCATTGGTGATCGATGATGAATGCCCAAACACAACCTTTACAGTGCAATTCCAAGATATCCTTTGGTAGAGAATATGCAAAAAGGACTATTAGTCAATCATTGATTTATATGCCCATTCATTATTCTCGACGATGACGACTACGACTACTACGACCATAGATAAATGAGAGGAGACGAAGGACTTCTCAGTTGATTTCACAAAGCAACTGCCATCATTCGAATGAATTAAATCAAATTGAAGGGTGCAAGTGTGAGTAGCTCCTTCTCGTCCTCGTTGAGAACTCAGTCCTTGTATCATTTTGGGTGCAGTGGCAATTTATACTCAAACACAAACAGGATGACAAGCAGATTAAGCACACAATGCACACTAGAAATTTCGTCATAAATCTTGACCTTCTTGGGAGATTTGCAATAGTTTTTATTGAACCTATCACCTCACAGGATGTCAGGACAAAGAGCATCCATATGGGCTAAATGCTGAGATAGGTATTTATCTATATAAATTGGCAACATTTAATCCTAGATAAGAACCTTTAAAAGGAGTCCCAGGTGACAGATTAAATCCTTTATTCAGACTTCCAAGTGTTTTTCTGAATTCTGATGTGTTTGCCATCAATTAACCCAACACATTTCAATTGCAAAATGTTCACACACATGTCTTGTTTTCAATCAATTGAATAGCATAACGAAAAGCACCTCAATGCATTGGGGAGAATACCTCTAGATATATTTACATCTATATCTGGAACCCCATATGAATTCCGACTTGAATTTATACGAGGGATATAGTCCTTTCAATTGCAAAGTCAATTTGAAATCAATAGAGTGTTAGTAATCCTTGTCGCCTTCCAACTGATATCTTCTCATTCCTTCGATACAATCATGGATGTTCTGTTCAAAATAAGGGATGTTGCATTCAGTGCATTTCATTCTCCGTATTTCTCAAATAGAAATTCAAATGATATGCACTGAGGAATTTAGAAGTGGAAGCCGGAGTGCGTTCTCCAAAATCTCTAATTTGAAAAAGACCTATTGGAGCGTAAAATGCATTTATTTGGTTTAATGGAGCACTCAATTCTCATCCTGATTCTCATTCTCATCATTTGAATAAAGCTTGATTCAATGATCAATTTTAATGGGAAAACAATAGATACAAGCAGGCCATAAGTGGGATTATGGCAATGAGGGTGAAATCTAGAGGAATGTTCCTGTTCAACCTTGAATACAGTATTCTATGGACTGTTTTAGTTTTTGATGAAATTTATCTTTAACAGAGTTTCTATTTAAATAGCTAAAATACGAGACAAAACTTTAAGGCTTATGCTTAAATACTGGTTTTCTAAAAAAATGCAAGCAATGGACCTTGTGAATAAAAAAAAGCTGAGACTTAAACTTGAATTTTAAGGCAAACGCTAGGATTTTTACACTCAAAACAAAAACAAGTTAAAGTTTTAGCTTTAGCTTTTTTTTATTCACTAGACCCAATATTTCACCAACTAGTCTGGCTTCAAAGCTTATATACGGCCAAAGATGGAGTATATTTCTCATGTTGAGTCCGAACCATGCAGTTCATTGATGAAAATCAGAAAGAAATTTGCAGACAAGATGGATCCGTAGTGCATATTAAAATTTATTTTTTGTACATATTATCAGACTTGAAACTTTCAAAACACCTTGAATTGAATGGTCTGAAAGGTAAGTTTTAATCCATCGAAGAATTTTTGATAGAAAGATTCATGCTAAATCCTATAAAATGTTTTTGAAGTATCAAGTGCAACAACCTTCCTCTTACCAAACTGCTGTAATGATTGGTTTCACTTTTCGATG
This sequence comes from Baccha elongata, assembly GCA_951217065.1. Classification (NCBI taxonomy): domain Eukaryota; kingdom Metazoa; phylum Arthropoda; class Insecta; order Diptera; family Syrphidae; genus Baccha; species Baccha elongata. Next base: position 15,089,470 of record OX578274.1, on the reverse strand, counting down.
GGACATGCCAACAGATCAGCAGTGGCCCTATTGTTCCGACACCGAACTGCTAGCCATTAAAAAGCTGTCGTTCTCCCAGATATTTCTTTAACTGGTAATTATTCAGAGTTTCCATTAAAGAAATAGGGCTGTAACATGAGGAGGAGAGGACTGGTCTGTTTTATGGACTGCCTAACAATTGCAAATAACTCAATTTTCAATCATTGGTCAGGAAAATAAAAAATTGGTCAGGGAAAGTTAGGAAAAATTATTTATAAAATAGTGGCAACTATGAACAACATTAAGACCAACAGAAAACATTCAACAAGGGTGCAATCCTGCACTCCACAAAAGAGGAAACTGGAATAGTTAAACATAAAGAATTTAGGGAAATTAATTCCGAAGTTAATGAAGCCGGGCTCTTGCCAGGTCTCGCGTTCTGGCATTCGGAAGCCTGTTTCTTGATCAGATTAAACAAAGAGATTAACGGTTTAATCTCTTTTCTCAACAGCACCAATTGGCTCTAACAAACAAAGCAATATCTCTCCCAATCTTTTAACTCTTACCTTCGAAGTTTTTGTAACTTTCTTATTGAACTGACATATGGTAGATAGTAAGCCCTGGACTCTGGAAGCTATGGACTCTCGCATCCAACTGATTCCCGTTGGACCATTGTCAGCCTCTTTAGTTTTAGGTTATAAAACTATAATTATAGCATTTCAAATACCAATCAACAATATCGTAGATAGTTTTTCGGAAAGCATCAAAGCAATGAATTATACCTAGTAGGTATGCCTTGCCTTTGAACGGACCCAGGTTAGGTTTATGTGGCTGTCAGGAAGACTACTGACACACTTAGACCACAGATAGGTCCGTTGTGATACCACGAAACGAGCGAGGGAGTACCTCTTTAATTAAACCTGTTGGAGCTTCTTATAAAGCGAAGTAAAGATAGAATATCTACGTTCGACATATCGCTAGGATCGTCGAAAAAGAAATTACCCAGGTGTAATTTACGTCTTTGGGAGAGAGCTGGGCATGAGCAGAGAAGATGGGTGATAGTCTTCTACTCCTCCTCGTCCATGCAGCTTCTGCAAAAATCGTTAGAGAATACGCCAAGTCTTATGGCGTGTCTTCCTATGAGGCAGTGTCCGGTTATGACACCAATTACGGAGCTAAGATGTAATCTGCTCATAGACAACAAACATTAAGTGCGTTTCTGATCCAATTTTGGCCAGATTGGCTTTGTCGCTACGCAGGTAAGTTTTAGTGTAAGCTTACTTGGCCGGCTCACAGCCACAGGAGAACCACCCTGCACACAGTGTGAGCTAAGTCTTTCCCCTGTGACTGTGGGCACAGAACAAAACCTTGTCCTCTATAACCATTTCTGATTTCACAGTAAACATCATCCCGAAATCAACAAAAATTAGGTTAAACAAGTTATGGTATCAAAACGGCACATCATTTTAGCGCTAATTGGGTTCTTCTGAAACAGGTGTTTTCTAAGAACAGCAATTTTACCTACCTACCTAATGACGCTCTTACAAGTTTGTTTGTGATTCGTAGTAAAAAATTTAAGGTGGTTTTCCTAGTATACACTCAATCAAGAAAGTTTCTTTAACTCCGGAATACTTTCCCGATAGCCTCTTTTTTTCGACATATCGACTGCAATACAGTTAATTTGACGCTCGCTAATGGATCGAGAAATGCTAAAGAGACTGTAGGAGGATTTTCTGCTCAGGAACTCTTTTTTTCTTCAGAGTTATCTAGGATTTTCAAAACAGAAGTAATGCTATATGTGCCCTAGACAAAACTGCAAGTTTCATATGGCTGAAGGGCACCAATATTTACCGCCGAATCAGAACGGTTAAATTGAGATGCGGTTTCCAAAGACAATAAAATACTTTTGAAGGATTTTTAAGTGCCTCTGAAAGGAACTTACTTAGTATTGAATACATACCTCTCCAGTGGAGGTCTTAAACCTAAAATTTCACCATTTGTCTAATTTCCTCAACTTGAGGTGAAATTCATGCATTGAGACAAACTTGAATACCCATACTCTGTTTAAATCAATTTAATTTACTTTTGAAATTTGGCGTTTCACTTTTTGTTAAATCACGGCCTTTTTTTTATTGTATGTCCAAAGTCAGTTAATCATAGTCTATTATCAGATATAGCTTGAGCTGATTATCATATGTCCAAACTATTGGTCATTAATTCATCAATTTTAAAATAACCTATCGGCTTTTGAATTCCATTGATGTTTACCTTTTAATTAAAATTGGCATAAACCCACTCAAAAATAAAACGTCATTCAACAAGTAGCAAAAACATGCATAATCATCCAGTTAGGTAAAATATGATTTCATCTTTGAACAAAAGCAAACAGAAAACAGTTTGCAAAAAAAAAAGGAATTCTATTTGGGAACACATAATAATCATCGTTACCATTAAACCGCTTACATATTTTTTCCACATTTCCATTTCAACTCATTTCATAAAACAAAAGCTTAGGAAATAAAAATAAATTCTGAGTACTTACCCAAACCTTGATCATGCTGCCCATGTTTAAAGCCGCTCTAAAATGATTATGAAAAACAACAACGGATTCGGACATCATTACATATGAAAGTTCAAATACAAAAATCCACATCATCATCGTCATTGGCAAATAATGAACGAAATATGTACTAAAAAAAAGTATTAATTTGAATGTCGGAAAAATTGTCAAACTCTTGTGGTTGCTTGCGAATTTGTTGGATACCACCACCGCACCGTCGCCATCATCGTTACCTATAATCACGTTACACACCACTTATATACTCGTATGTTTGTGATATAAACATGCGGCAATTTCCAGTCCATTTTATTTTGATTTCTGGAGGAATCCAGCTCTATCCGCACTGAAATGTTCAAGGGTCCTTTGGTGCGACTGTAGAATATGGAAAAAAATATCCTACTTAAACAAACAGACCCGCACGCGATTAATGAAAAGTATTAATATGTAAAAAAAAAAAAAAAAAATGTAGCGCTCAAGTGGAGCTTTATCCACCTAGAGCTTACCCCCAATCTAGGGAATGAGTATTCGGTAATTTTTCTATTTTTTTTTTAATTTCTGTCTGTTTGCAGCCAAGTGGGTAAGGATGAAAAGGATTTAGAGCAAAGCTTAGAGTGCCTATTAAATAGATTAACGAGGTTAATTGGGATTCAATGATCCAGAAATAATGTTGATGTTCAGACATCAACATGCAAACAATATAAATACAAAGAGCTTAACAGACGTCATTTCGTTACACCTATAGAACCCCTCATATACGCACATTAAAAACCATCATTGTTTTCCTCACCGTTGATCAACACCCGGATAGTTTATTTATTAAGGAACTAGTTGATTGCGTTTGGTATTAAAGTCGCCACCCTTTTTGTTCCTTTCATCGCTTATGAATAATTGCCGATAAAGTGGTGAACGCAAATCCTTTTGTAAATCTTTACTTTTAAACTACTAATTTACACCACCACAACACACACACACAAAAACTCACTCCCATAACCCGTCCCATTCAGTACCCGTCCGGTTTCGATACGATATAATCAACACAGCTCCTTTGCAACAAAGTTTTACTGCCGATGTTTTCCTGTCGAAATTTAATGAATTTATAATCGAACAGGTTTGCTGGCGTTTTGTTCTTCAGCCGCAGTTCTCTATTGACGATAACAACACATTCTAAGGGTGAGAGTTTAGAACTTTTGAGAATTGCTTAACTTAGTTAATGATATGAGACGTTAATTTTGCCAATTTGGGGGTTTTGTTTGAAATAGAAAATTCGTATTAAAATTGATTTGCTGAGTAAAAGCATTGTTGTTATATATTGATATATTTAAAGATTTATTTACTGAAGCAATGAATTTTTAACAGCCTTTAACTTGCTATCGTATAAGAGTTTCATTCGACCCGTATTGCCAGACTTTAATTAAGTAGATATATTTCTACACAGATATGCTGTATCGACAGTTTATGACTTCTCTAAACTGAGTTTCTCAGTTATATAAAAATGTAACTTAATTTCAATGGGTTTGAGTATTTTCGATTAATCAACTTGACCTCAATGCTGTTGCCGTTGCATATAATTGTTTCAGGACTTTCAAACCTGCCTCGCCTTTGTAAAGCAGCTTCGTATAATAATGCCTTTTGAACAGGATTATCCGCTTCTCTTATTTTCATGATAGCACAAGCTGCATGTTTTGTGGTGTATTTTGCTCCCGATGGTATATAAAAATAGCTTCCTCGGATCCTCTTAGTTCCTTTCAATCAATCGCTGTCAATCTTGCTGTCATCCGAAGCATCTTACATTTTTTTTGCCTTCAATTTACTTTCATACTTTCAACATTGTGATCCGTACGGAAGCGCTGGATGAACAACTGCAATGTAGAGTGTGTAGAATTTTCCTATTAGTTAAGGGGCATTTTTCTGATACAGAAGATTTCACACGTGACTTCATTTATCGTACGCCTATACAGCCGGCCGTGATTGATTTTGTCATCACAAGACGCTACAAAATATTTCAGTTTTTATTTCTAAGATCTCCGAGATCTCCGTATGCTCAGAAATATAAACACAATTTCTCAGTGAAATTTTACACCATTACTGTAAAACAACTGAGCCTGAAAATGTTTGGATTCGCTTGCGCAGGTGAGCGCTTTGAAATATAAACTCGCCTATTTAATCATAGAATCCGAGATATTTACACTTTTGGAACTTAAGAAGCTCTGTTTCGTTCAAATAAACATCCTGCTTGGATAAAAAAAATTGCCAAAATAAGTATTTCGTCCCTCTGTCCACCCTTACATCAGGTTTTCGCTGTAAGGATCTAAGATCTTACGGTTCTTGAGAGCTAAGATTCCTAGGAGACTTCTTTGGTATATTAGTAGTTGCGACGGCTAGCTTGTCGATGCAAGACTATACAATTATAGTCGACGAAAAAATTGGGAGGGTTCTTGCCACTTCTACTATATCAAAATAGTCCCCAGGGAATCCTAGGTCAAAAAAATGGCGCCCAACGTGAGGCCCGAACTCACGAGCCCATTTTTTCATCGAGTATTGCGTGCCGCCGCGATGCCGTAACTCCTATACAGAAGAAGGCCCCTAGCTCGCAACACGGTCCATCACCTTGTCTTAAAGAAAATAATCTAGAACAGGTTCCCCAAACCAACTTTTATAAAAAAAATATTTGGTTTGACCTGCCTGAATGTTTTCAAGACAAATGTCTCGTTTACAAATGCTTTTTCAAAATCAACAAACACAAAATGTGTATCTATTGAGGAATCACTATACTCCATTTTAATTCGTACACCCTGGATTGTACCTATGTGTATTTCTTTTCTAATTTAGCTGATCTAATTACCGTATGTGAATATTTCTGCACGAGAAATATATTTTGAAAGGAATTTCAATCAATATCACGAACCATAATGTCCTCTTCCGAAATAATCTATTAAACAAATTCAGAAAACCCATCATATTCCTTCAACTTCTTCACTACCAGGTGGCATCCAGCTTGATTGGACACACTCTTTTCCTGGTAACCGAGTACATGGTCTGGTCACGAACAGGCATCATGGCAATTGAATGGGATGAAATCCTTAGTTTATAGCTTTGAATAATTTAAATATAGCCTTCAATTTATAAAGACTGCATGCCAAATACGAAACTTTCTGGACGAACAAGTTAAAGCATTCATAGACCCTTTATCCTGCCCTTAGTCTACCCTTTTCAATTATTATAACTGTTCTTTATATATTTTCTGATGTGCGCCCAAATAATATGAATTGAATTCCCACTGACCATCGGACGGACACTTCAAATAGTGACAACACACAGCATACACAGTTATGGTGGTATAGAATTCAATGCGGCAAATTTTGTATACTTTACCCAGCGGGGAGGGCTTCCATAAATTCCATATCTACAAATTCATTTCAGTGGACAGCAGCCATCATGATTCACGTTTTGTATTGGATATATTCAATTAAAGGTTCCATTCGTAGAAACCCTACCCCACCACCAAACCATAGATTTTTCAAAAAAAAAAGGGTTCCGGGACCAGTCCCACACAAAAAGTTCCCTTCCCTGACTCTGATGTGTCCCTTTTTTCTGGATTGTATAGTTTTTGTGTTGGGTTCATTTTTACTCATTTTAATGAACACACATTCACCAGAAGTTTGATTCTGTATACCTTTTAGGTACCACCTTTTGCTGGAGAAAATATAAAAGTGAAATATTTTTGATGGCAAATGGGGAAAAACGGACTTTCTGGCTGACGATGATGGCCCATTTGTCATGGATTTGTTGAAGATCTATAGTACCCGGAAAATGCGGGCATACTGTCCATAATTAATAATCGTTTATGTTCGAGTTGCGTCTCGGAGAATGTCCGTATCCTTTTTGTTGACCGCAGAATTTAACATCGGTTCTTTTTTTCGGACCAGAATGTAAAATCAGCAGCAAGGTTTTCAGCAAAACGTGAATGGAATCACTTTTGTATGGGAGTTGATTTACTTATTTTCCAGCAGCAACTATTATATACATATATCATCAAGCAGGGCGTAAGGGAAGTGAATAAATAGGAATGCCCACCCCATTATTTGCCTTATAGAAAAGATGCACTGAGCGCTCGCTAACCGTGACAGTTTTTTTAGTTTTGAAAGCAAAATTTATCGTTCCTTTGGGAATATCCTTTTTTTTTTTTGCATGATTTACATTTAGAACCGTGTAACCTCGAACCATTGTCGACCTTTTTACATATTTGAAAAAAAATGTTTTATTTTTTTTTTACGTATGTGTTATTATATGAACAAACATGTGTGTAAGATACTTGACAATATTAATCTAGTGATTGGAAGGGGAGCTGGTTTTGTCAGTGAGATCTTTTAGAGGAATGAGCTGAATGGTGGTGATCAGATGTGTTAAGGTTAATTTTAAGAATTTATATTCTGAATAGTTGTTTATAAGCTTTTGACAAAATGTCTCACAAAATTATTATTTTCAAATTAAAAATCCTCGGTTTTCCTAACATTTTCATCTCTTGGATAAATTCCTATTTAACAACCAGAAGTAACATTGTTCGATTTAGATCATCTCTTTCCCTTCCTCTGAACGCACCCTCCGGTGTTCCACAAGGCAGTCATCTTGGTCCAATGTTGTTTATTTTAGCGATTAACGATGTTGCCATGATTCTGGATTGTAATGTTTTGATTTATGCGGCCGATATGAAAATATTTAAACGAATATCTTCACATACCGATTATCGTAGTTTGCAAGAAAACCTTGACAGATTTTATGTCTGTAAGAAAAATCAGCTGGAACTTAATGTTAACAAGTGTCATACCATTACTTTTTCCCGAAAGCGCCAACCCAGGTCACCCCGTAACTATGTTATTCAAAGTGAACTTGTTCCTTATGTTACCTCTTCGAACGATCTGGGGGTCATGTGTGATAGAGAACTGAACTTTAACGCCCACTTTGATAGTATCATCAACAAAGCCAATTCAATGCTCGGCTTTATAAAACGTTGGTCAAAAGAGTTTGATGACCCATACGTCACAAAATCAATATACATCACCTTTGTTAGGCCTATTCTTCAATATGCATCTTAAGTTTGGTCCCCGTATCAGGCAACTCATATCAAGAGAATTGAAGGTGTACAACGCAGATTTCTTCGTTTTGCCCTGCGTGGGCTCCCATGGGATGATGGTTATTGATTGCCTCCATATGTTGATCGTTTGAAGCTTATTAATCTTCAATCCCTAGAAAAACGACGTGATATCTCTGATATAATTTTTATTCATGATTTGCTTTCAGGCACCATTGATTGTCCAGCGTTATTAAATGTCATTTCCTTTAACACCAACCCCCGTTTTTTTTTTTTTTTTTTTTTTTTGCATTTTAATTCATTTTTTATTTTTTCATTTTCTTATATCTATCTTAATGCTAGACAAAAAATCTTAAACAACTAGCTTACATATTAACTTAACTAACTTACTGGCCCCATACGGGCGCTCTAAATTATACTATGACTATATTTAAAAAAATGCCTTTCGGCGTAAAGACTACTCTTAATTTAAAATTCAATATTACTTAAACCTAAACAAGAAAATTCTTTAAAAAACTTGTTTTTCAAGACATTATTTTATTTTATTTAAAAACTTAAAAGTACCCTCTACCCAAATAAAACTAAAATATACGTAAAATATACGTAATAATTATACCTAAATAACTTAAAACTACTTAAAATACTTAAAATAACTTAAAACTAGAACAGCCACCAGCAGCCTTTTTTTTTTTTTTTTTTTTTTTTTTTTTTTTTTTGCCGATGCACATGCACACACGCCCATACATATGCATATATTAACATATATACATATGCATGCGCTCAAGCACATATCCACAAACATGCAATTTTTGGATTTTTTATATTTTTTTGGTGCCACCGTCCTGTCCTACTTAATCTACCTAGTTATACCTTAGAAATACGTAGGTCGGCCAAGGCAACAACCTCGACTAACCATCAATATCAAGGTGGTCACCCAACCACCAGTATTTTTTAGCTTGCTTATTCAAGTCCTTTTTGTCCCGAAGGGGCACAGCTCTACTGAACCGCAGACGCTCTGCTCCGTTCCTAGAGCCGACGTCTCGACCATACAGGATTCGCCGATCCACAGTTCTTCGGCCGACGTGGTAGATTAACGGAACCGCCAATCTATCCTGTATAAGCCCCCGACTGTCTAAATAGAGGAATGTCTCGGGCGGGATGAAACCGTTAAGACAAACGCTCTCACTATATTCTTCATTGGGGTAATAAGCCCCGAAAATAAGTCCATTGACTGATGTCATCGCTCTTGCAATGTGACCCCGAATCAGCTTAATTAAAAAGTTATCTATCCTGTTTATATTGGCCCCGTTGTATAAGACCTCGTTGGCATAATAATGTTTGTACTCCGACTCTGGTGTTCTGTGTAATCCAAGACAGGTCCTAAGACACTGTCTCTCAAACACCCGAATCTTTTCCATTTGAGATGGGGCAACGTTAAACCACACAGGGCACCCATAGGCAATCATCGGCCGGATGAGGGCCATGTAGCAAATCACCTTTACCCTGTTTTCAAGGCGGCTGCTATAAAACAACCGTCTTGTCAGAGCAAACGCTCCCCTAGCTCTGGCCAGAGCAGCATCTATATGTCGATTGAAATATAGATACTGATCTAGCCAGATACCAAGGTACTTTACCACATCTTTACTCGCCAGTTGATGTCCACTCGGTCCAACGATCACTAGATTTCTCCAGTTCTTTCTTGTATCCCTAGAAGCCTTAGACAAAGGGGTTCTAAACAGGATAGTTTCTGATTTCTGAAAGTTAATTTTTAACTTCCAGTCATCACAATATCGCTGAATCTTGTCGAAGTCACGCTGCAAGAGAATTCTGATGACTTCAACTTTTGGACCCGTCCTGTACGCTACAAGGTCATCGGCATACGCAATCGCATGAGTGAGACTACCTATCAGATCGCTGGTGTAAATACTAAAAAGAATCGGTGAGTTCACAGCTCCTTGCTGTAGACCGTTTTTAATATCAAAAGTTGTGGTCGAAGTTACATTGCCACTTTTGACAACAAACTTTCTACCATTGAGCATGTCATGAAGCATATACAACAGTGGTTTACTTATGCCAATTCTGGTTAACTTCAGATAAAGACCCTCTAACCATACGGTGTCGAAAGCCTTCTCTAAATCAACAAGAACGGCACCTGTGCATTGATTTTTCGCTTTGTTCCATTGAACATCAGAAACTAACTTAGACGCGGCATGAATAGTGTCATGTCCCGCCTTAAAGCCAAACTGATTGTCTGGAATAATATTCTTGTCCTCAGCCCACTTGAACAGAGCTCTATTGAGAATCTTTTCGAATACCTTACTGATACTTGGAAGAAGACTTATCGACCGAAGATTTGCCGGATTGGAGCTGTCCTTTCCCTTTTTGGGGAGAGGATGGACTACAGCTGTCTTCCAACTCACTGGATAATATGCATTATTCAATGCGTTGTTGAACAGTGTGGTATAAATGTCTATGGCTTCCTCAGGGAGATGTCGTAACACAATGTTGGGTATACCATCGACCCCCGCAGATTTCTTTTTCTTTAATGTTTGAAAAATTAACTGAAGTTCTACCTTCGAAATTAACAATGAACTGGGTCCATTTCGCTCGGCGATGGTGGCGTTTGCCAAGTTTTCGTCATTGAACCCGGTGAAACCAGTGTTCTCAGATCGCCATTGCGTTATGTTATTTCCAAGGTAGAAGTTGTGTAGTAGGGCTCTGTTCTCCAGGTCATGATTCGGACGAATGCTAGCATTCACCTTATACACTTGCTGGAAAGCAGCCCCCACAGCCTCTACCTTTTCCTGAGGATCTTCTATCATATAATAATTATCATCGAAAACGGCACCTTCCGGATCAATTCCCGCAATCGTTAGTACGTCTTCGTTATCTGTTGTCCTCTGGAGTTTAAGACATGGAAGATCGTTTTGATCATTTCTTCTAAATATCTTATTTGTGTTGTTCTGGTTAACTGCTTGACAAGAATGCCCCTTGGCAACCGAACATAATGTATTTATTGTCATCATAACTGTTACAATAGATGGTGTGATTAGTATGGCCTGACTTATGTATAATATGTTTACATAGGTTAGTATTATATATGATCGTATAATATAGAGTTGCCAGCGTTGCCGACACATCCCCCCTTTTCAGTATTCCATTCGCTTGACTGGTTTTACTTGTCGTCCATATCGAGTCCGGTAACCTTCAACCTCGGCGCTTCTTGTGATACTTGCTGGCGGCTCCAATGTTGAGATAGGTGACGGTTCTGGTGATGATGACGCTGAAGAATACGATGATGGTGATGAATTCGAGAGTAAAATAGTTGGTGATGATGCATCAAATGACGTTATGGGCAATGTTGTCTTCTCTGGCGATGTGGTTGTGTGTGTTGGTATCAATGGTGTTAACTCTTCGTCGATATCTGCTCGCTCAATGATTTCTCCTTTACGATGTGCTCGAGTAAGATGGTAGCTGTTTCGACGTAGTGTGCCGTTTGGCGTTTCGATTATGTAAGAGCGTGGATGTTTGGTTTTTTCACGAACCGTTGCCCACAGACGCTTATCACGAACCCAAACTAATTCTCCTGGAGTCAGCTCATCTCTTTCCACGACTCGATGTCTCTGGTTGTAGTTTCGTTTCTGGTTCTCTATTCTATCGGCTTCTTTCCTCCTTAGCTCATTTAAATCTATAGTCTTTGATTGGTAGCGTTTCGTAGCCATTGGTAGTGTTGACCTTATCCGGCGACCCATCAGAAGCTCCGCTGGACTATAGCCGTTGGTTAACGGGCTGGCTCGATATTCTAAAAGCGCTTTATATGGATCGGCGTTTTCCTTCAGTTGTAATTTGGCAATTTTCACTGCAGCCTCAATGAACCCATTGCTTTGTGAGAAGTGAGGACTGGATGTGATGTGCGAAAATCCGTAGTCCTTTGCAAACTTGGAGAACTCAGAAGTGTGGACTGGTTCAAATTGGGTTCCGTTGTCACTTCTGACGAGCTCAGGCACTCCATAGCGAGCAAAAATTGGCTTGCATTGATTGATGACTGCTGTTGCAGTTAATCTTTCGAGTGGAGAAACCTCGAAAAATCTAGAAAAGAAATCAGAAATAATCAAGTACCAGCGCCCTTGGCATTTGAAAAGATCCATAGCTACCTTTTGCCACGGACGAGTTGGGAAGTCCGATGGCATTAGTTTTTCCCGAACTCCTTTTGTTTCTTGAATGCATTCAGTACACCTACTGATCATCTCGGCAATGTCTGTTGAGAGGCCTGGCCACCAGACCGACTCACGTGCTCTGGCGCGGCACTTTGTAACTCCTTGATGGCCGGCATGAAGTCTTCCGAGAACGTCTTGTCGCATGGATGCTGGTATAATAAGGCGACAGCCTCGCATTAACAGCCCATTTTCGTTCGCGATGTCGTCTCTGATTGCGTAATATGGTTATAGAATTTTTACCAATTTGTTGCTTTCTGGCCACCCGTTTAGCGCGTAGTGAGAAATTTTTCGAAGTGTTGGGTCGCGTTGCTGTTCCGTCCAGATCTCCTCTAGTTTACAGTCGGATGCTGGAATGTGAGTGACAACCAGGTTGACGTGTGCGGAAGTTTCCTCTTCCAATTCGTCTTTCATATCATTCACATGCAAAGGCTGACGGCTAAGTGCGTCTGCTGCAATTAGTTCTTTACCTGGGGTGTAGAATATTGAAAAATCGTATCGCATCATCCTCATTCTCAATCGCTGCAACCGTGGTGTCAGATCATCAAGATGTTTCGTTGTGAATATAGGCACAAGAGGTTTGTGATCGGTCTCCAGATGAAATTTAATCCCAGTGATGAAGTCCTGGAATCGCTCACAAGCCCAAGTTATGGCTAAAGCTTCCTTCTCAATTTGAGCGTAGCGTTTCTCGCAGTCAGTGAGGGTCCTGGAAGCATAAGAGATTGGTTTTAACTTACCATCATGTTGACGTTGGCGTATGACAGCTCCCATTCCGTATGACGAACTATCAGCTGATACAAAGGTTTCTTTGTTACTGTCATATATTGCCAATATAGGTTCGTCGGTTAGAATCTTCTTGATTTGGGCGAAAGAGTTCTCCTGTGTGGGACCCCAAGTGAATAATCGCTCCTTTTTCAGAAGTTCGTTGAGAGGTTGAAGTACATCTGACAGTCTTGGCGTGAACTTGCCTAGATAGTTGATAAGTCCGAGCAGGATGCGGATTTCGTGTACGTTTTTCGGTCGTTCCATATTAACGATGGCTGAAATACGATCGCTGTCAGGGTGAACGCCATCTTCATCGAGAATGTGCCCGAGAAATTTAATGCTTTGTACACCAAACTGACACTTTGTTTCGTTAAGTGTGACTCCGGAGTCCTGAAGGCTTCGCAAAACAAGACGTAGTCGTCGGTCATGTTCTTCAGTTGAGCTGCCCCAGACCAGAATGTCATCCATTTGACAAATAACTCCTTCCAATCCTCTGACTATATTTGACATTCTCTTCTGATAGTGCTCTGGAGCAGAGGTTATGCCAAATGGAAGGCGATTGTAGCAATACCTCCCAAACGGTGTGATGAAGGTAGTCAGCAACTTTGACTCCTCAGTAAGTTTAATTTGCCAGAACCCACTGTTTGCGTCCAACTTGCTAAATATCTTTGCACCTGTCAGCTGTCCAAGGGTGTGCTCGACAGAAGGCATAGGATGGCGCTCCCTTTTTACAAACTTGTTGAGCCGCGTCAGATCGACACAAACGCGAATGTCTCCATTCTTCTTTGAAGTAATTACCATTGGGGCGCACCAGTCGGTAGGCTTGTCTACTGGTTCGATGACCTTTTGAAGCACCATGTCGTCTAATTGCTTTTTAAGTTTGTTGAGAAGCGGAAGTGGAACACGCCTAGGTGTATGTGTAACAAAGGGTATAGCTTCTTCTTCCAGCTTGATGTCATAAGGCTCGTGAATTGTACCCAATCCGCTAAAGAGTTTGGTGAACTCCTGCTTGGGTTCCACTCTTGTGTAGCTCTCTATTTCATAAACACGTTTCACCAAACCAAGGTCCTCGCATGCTGGTAACCCCAACAAAGGCTGTGCCAAGCCTTTTACCACGTAGATTATGTCAGATTTCCGCTCCTGCAGGTAAGTCAACTCACCTTGAAACATTCCTATGGTACTCAATTTATCTTTGCTCGGCCCACAAAGAATCTGGTCGGTAGGAAGGAGCGATGTCGTTTTAAATTTAGCTTGAAACATGTCGAATGGAATGGTAGTGACATCAGCTCCTGGGTCCAACTTCCAATTTATCATGACTTCGTTAACGGCAATATTAGCTGTCCATCGATTGCTTCGATTTTTTGTATCGTTAAAGCACATCGTTGAGACAGCTCCGAGAAAATTTGACGTGCAATTGCCCGCATTGACGGTGATTTGCTTAATTGATTTTGATGAAAGACAAACACGTGCAAAATGAACCCGTTTGCTGCAATTATTGCAATTTTCGTCTTTGGCTGGGCAGTCATCCCTCATGTGCTTAATATTACCTCCACACCATTTGCATCGGAACCCTTGAGAATCCAATACTTTGCTGCCGCTCCCAATGGATTTCAGATGTCGGCTTTTATTTTGCGTATATTTTGATGCAACGAAATTGAGTGTTTTGTCCTCTGCGTCCTTGGCAAGGTCTCTTAACTGTCGCTTAACGGCTTCGCTTTGCCTCGCCTGTTGAATGGCTTTTTCCAATGTGAGAGCATTGTCCATTTGCAGCTTTTCGGATAGTTTACGATCTTGTACTCCGACCACAATGCGATCACGGATAAGTTCATCATGTAGCGGACCAAAATTACAGTGTTCGGCCAATGAATACAGCGAAGTGATGAACTTGTCAACTGACTCACATTCCTCCTGCTCTCGTGAATTGAAAACAGCGCGCTCGTAGATGACGTTGCGCCTGATGACAAAGTAGCTATCAAATTTTTCCATGACTGTTTGGAATTCTTTTGTTTCCTCGTCAATTAAACCAAACGAGAGTAGAATGTCTTCCGCCTGGCATCCCATAATGTATATGAGGGTGTTCACTTGCTCCTCTTCTGTTTTGGAGATCAATCCAGAAGCACTCATGAAGCGTTCAAACCGCCTCTTCCATTTTGGCCACTCTGAAGGTGTTGAAAAGGTGAAGGATTCAGGGCATTGTACCTGAAATTGTGCCACTGCTCGTGCTGTGCCTGCTGCGCCTGCTGGGGGAATCTCAGCGGGATTCTCGACGTCAACCATCTTTAGAAATAAATTAAATATTTTATTTAATATATGAAATATTGCAAAGGAATATTTTTAAATTCTTTGTTTTTTTTTTTTTTCAGCTCGAAACTAAAAACTGGTTTATGTATCGATAAAAAGAAAAAACACCGCTGCCACCATGTGTTGTTCTGGTTAACTGCTTGACAAGAATGCCCCTTGGCAACCGAACATAATGTATTTATTGTCATCATAACTGTTACAATAGATGGTGTGATTAGTATGGCCTGACTTATGTATAATATGTTTACATAGGTTAGTATTATATATGATCGTATAATATAGAGTTGCCAGCGTTGCCGACACATTATTTATTTGGGGAAACATACTAGGGTCGCTAGAGTTAACAGCCCGAATTCTGTGATCCCAATATAAATTAATAGATAATCTATAGTTTTGTCTAATCAGAACGTTAATGTTTTTGATCGACGACTTCAATGTCCTAATCTCCAGATCACGTGTGTCCGTGAAACGTCTGTACAGAAGTTTCAATCTGGTCAGCAGTCCACTTTTTTGTCGGTGTAGTGCGTCGATTGTCGCGTTCTTGTATAAACAAGTAGCGTCTTGTTCCTTATATTTTGGGATTGTTTTGTCCATTGTTCGTTTTATAGTCGAATCCATTTGAGTCAGGAACCCGTCGATCTCGACGTTCGTCAGGTTTCTGTCATTTGGTGGAGAAATGTCATCGGAACGTATTTCTCTTGCCAAGGCGTTGGAGAATCGTTGCCAGCGCGTCTTACTGAAATTGTAAGAGTGCACAGGCACATACTCATCCAACTCCACAAGTTCGCTCGGAAGCTGTATAACGGTGGCAAGTCCGCAGTGATCACTGTCGTATTCAATAGTTCGTAAACAGTTTCTTGTCTGTTGATTTGTTGCGTCAGTTATAACTAGTCGTGAGTCAAGCAGTAAAAGATCCAGAAAACTACCACTTCTCGGAAATGACGGTCTATCTGTAGCCAGAAGGTCGATCCTACACTCAACACTGTATCGACCCATCCAATTAAAAAGATGGTTCCCTCTAGAATTTTGAATTTGGTTTCCCCAATCTACATGTTTGGCGTTTAAGTCTCCTGCCATGAGATAATAATTCTCATCCAAGTTCAGTCTTAAGCATTCGAAAAGTTTTTCGAGCTCTGCGATAAAATTAGCTTGCTGAGGTGCGTCAGGTGCGTACACCGCGATTGCGTACATTCTTTTCCCCTGCTGGAGAGGAATGCAAACGATGCAGGCTTCTAGCAACCCGAATCTTCGCACTTCACTATTATATATAACTTTATGATTAATACCCTTTCGTATGAAGATTGCGACCCCACCCCCTTGTGAGGAGTTGGGCCGATCCCTTCTTACGATATTGTAATTTTTATTAGTCAGTTTGTGTTTCTGGTTTAGCTTAGTTTCGCTAGCCATAAACACATCAGGACTTTGGTCTTGCAGCTTTCAGGCACCATTGATTGTCCAGCGTTATTAAATGTCATTTCCTTTAACACCAACCCCCGTAATCTTAGGTCTGTTCCACTTTTCCGCATCCCCTATCACCGTACAAACTACTCTTATTATAATCCTATGTCCCGTATGCTTCGCAACGCTAACAACTGTTCGAATGTGTTTGATTTTAACATCTCCAAACCGACCCTTCGTAGTGCCCCCCACTCAAATATATCCCATCAATGTATTTTTTTTGTCTTTTATCACCACGAGTTCCTTTATTGTTTACCTATATTACTAAATTATAATGTATTTATCATTTTGTATTTATTTTATAAATAATTTTCTTAATATTAAGTAAAATTTTTTTTTATTTTAAGTATCTAAGTTGCTTGTACTAATCTTAATAAAACTTATTATTCTCTGTTTTCAGGTAAACGAAAAACTAAAATGAAAAAATCTCCATCGATCAAAGTAAGTCTTACATAGATCTTAACTTCCTTACAATATTTGTTTATAAATTAATTTTTTTTCCGACCATTAAGACACTAAGGGTTTCTTTGTAATATAATAAAAAACATTTTTCATGTTAAGCTATAAGGTTTAGACAAGTTAGTTTTAGTTGTTACAAAGTCCAACCCTTTTGTGGAAAACTACACTTATAAATCTAACATAGTTCTACAAAAAATGGCGTCTGACTTGTATAGACTTGTAGTTTCGTGTTACAGGCCCCTGGGATTGAGGTGTTTCCAAATGGAAGACATGTTATTTGATCTTCCACTTTGAAATCAAAGTATTTATCGTTAACTCATTCTTATTTTCTTAATCACAATCTCTGCAAGAGTTTCCACTTATACCTAACATTGTTCGAACAAGGTTAAAAGATATGATTAAAAAAAACAACTCTTCAATCTACCCCAATCAAAAAATCCGAACCCCGAATTTACTGCATTGAAGGGGATAAAAAAAAACCGATATGTTGAACCACTTAATAAAGAACAAACAACTTATCCATCCAAATTTCCCTTATTCAATTATTTAGGGTGAAAACAGCTTCTATCTTTGGACAAAATTCTTTTCCAACCAAGAGCGCTTCGAGGTCAACCACGAAAATTCTTTAAACTAAAACATTTATAAAACTTCGCCCTTAACGTAAGCTCGTTAATCCTTCGTCACGAAAATCCCCCGATCAACGACGTATAAATAATGTTTTCATCAACAGCAATCGGTTTCTGCAAACTGCGTTGAGTGAATGAAGTCTTTCATTTGAATACGAGCGAATAAAAAGTACTCCCAGTTCCTGGGCAAAGATTAATTCGAGAAATCAATCAGAAGAAATCATGCATTGCGTTGGAATTTCCCTACATCTTTATTTTTCTCTTATTGAAACTTAATGTTGATTAAAAGGCAACACGACTTTATTTCTCTGGTTGGATAAATAAGTATGAGCATTTTAAAATTTTAAGGATATGATATATCAATTAAGGATTAAATATGTGCAAGATTAAACCTTTAAAGAAAAAATTCCTTTGCGAATAGACAATAGTTTTTTCGTCCCTCGGTCTAACGTGTAGTTACATTTATTTGCATAATATTAAGCCCATCAATTAATATTAAAACTTCATTTCATAGCAAATCAGATAACAAACCACAAGAATTATATATTTAGCCAAGTAGGAGATGGTATTAATATGTCTGTAATTTATTCTTATTAATTGTTGTGACTACGTTCTGTGGAAAATTTAACTCATTTTGGACTTTAAGTTTTCCTGGGTTGTGTAGTCAAACTGTATGCAAATTACTTAAATCTGCCGTAATACTAATTGTTATCGAAATTGAGAGGAGAGTGAATTGTGTAAGATCAAGTTTGTAGTGACTCCCGGTTATTTTTGGAAAAAACACTATAATCAAAGAATTAATTGCCAAAAACATATACAACAGATAGTTTGCCCATTTACAAACAAGGGTGAGTGAAAAAAAAATCACATAAATCTTTTAAACACCAATAAAATAAAAACAAGAAAAAAAATCATAAGCTCGAAAATTACACTATGGAAAAAATACAGCGGTCGCCCTCAAGTACCGGACAGGTCTCTCTCACCAACACACCCTCGCAAAAGAATCGCGGGTTAGCAGAAACCTTCCCTCTCTACCCTCCGCAAAAACAAAAAACAGGGACGAAAGAATTGGCGGTGGGACAATTAACCGCAAATGACTTGAAAGTGCTTAATGAAGGATATGCCAACAAAATCCGACTTGGAAGGGATCGGCAGCCAACTCCATTCGCTACACCAAACAAACTCTGATCTGCAAATCCAATTGCAAACAATGGAATCTCGCTTGAACAACAGGTTGAGTATCTTTCTAGTAAGGCAAACGAAAAAAACATAGTGGTACACCTACCGGTAGATGAAGATACAGCAGCCGTTGAAAAAGCTTCTTCTCTCTGCTTAGACCTGCTTCAGAGCCAAAATCCCGCAATTATTGCATCTGCAAGTGAACTCAAATCCACGAGAGCGAATTCAGGAAACGTCATTATAGAGTTCCAAAACAGTGAGCAAGTTAACCGCCTACTGCAATCGGCAAGCAATTTGCGTGAGAAGGGCATTTCTATGCATAGGGACTACACTTTCGCGGCACGAGAAAGAAGGAGGCGCATGATGAAACTAAAAAACGAAATCTCAACGAAAAATCCGAAATTAAAACTGCAAATTAGAGGTGATAAATTAAAAGTAAACGATAAATATAATTACTTCGTAGACGAAAAAAATAATATTGCCTGCAATGAAAAGGAAGGACTTTCATTTATTGAAAAGCTATTAGATGACAACAATGTCAACAACGAAATGTCAGAAAATGATGTAAACACAGGAGGGGCTGGATTCAGCGGCTCATTTAGAGCCAGAAATAATGAACGCATTCAGCGTATTTAATTGTAATGCCGTCAGTCGCTTAAAAACAAAAAGTAAAACTAAAATTAAGGTTTATTATTTAAATATTTTATCATTCAATGTGGCAGGCTTAACAAATAAATTATTGTTTAATAAATTTTTTCAGTTTATAAATAACTTTGATGTATTTATGTTGTATGAAACATTTTTAGAAAACAATAATTTAGAACGTTTTGTTCATATTTTTAAAAATTACGAACTCCTATGGATTCCAGCAGAAAGAAGATTTACACATGGCAGGGCGAGCGGCGGATGCCTGTATGGCATTAAACTGGACATCAAGAAAAATTGCGGTTGCAACTTTGTGAAGCTTCTTAACCAAAATCTAATCGAAATATCAACCGAAAAGGGAAAAATACTTTTGATCCCAACGTACATCAATAGCAATAAATGGATGGAAGACTTTAAGAATTTGTATAACTTACTACTGGAAATTGGAAATAATAATGTGTTGCTGGTAGGCGATTTTAACGGAAGAGTTGGAGATACTCAAATACTCAATATAGAAGTGGAAGAAAGACCAGAATCATTCGCCGAACAGAGATCCTCAAAAGATAAAAAAGTAGATGGAAACGGGAAAAAACTTATCGAAATGTGTGAATCCATCGGGCTCACACTACTAAACGGTCGCACCAAGAGTGACAAGGAAGGACATTTAACATTCATAAGAGGTTCTGCTTGCTCAACTATTGACTATCTTTTCGCCAAAGGATTAGGACTTCAATGTATTCAAGACTTAGAAGTTAAGGCACTCACTCACTCCGACCATCTGCCAATCTCATTTTCCTTAAAACTTGTCTCGCAAAAAGACAGTTCGTCTGATGAACAAGTATCGTTGCTGCCTAGACTCAAATGGAACGAAAAAACCAAAGAAAAATACACATTAAATCTATTCCTCGAACTCAATCGGACTATCCAAAGAAGTATGGAACCAGTTTTAGGGATAAATACGCTCACTCAATTGTATAGTCGAAGCTGCTGGACCTCTTCAAACAAAAACAAGAAACAAAGGAAAACAACCTTGGTATGACTGGGATTGCGAAGCTGCTAGGAAAAAGTCTTTTTTGGCCCTAAAGGTATTACGAAGAGAAGGCTCCACATATGCTAAATCAATATATCAATATGCAAACAAATTATACAAAGCTACCTGTGCACAGAAACAAAAAGCTCATCTGATAGACCAAGCATCAAAACTCAGCAACGCAAAAGATAGTAAAGTTTTCTGGAAGATTGCTAAGTCCCTAAATAGGCCATCCTTTGGAAGTTGCATAAAAGTGGAAGCACCTGTTCTGGCCGAATACTTCAAAAATCTCCTGAATAGAAATATTGCTGGGGATTCATGCAATATGCAGCACCCCTGAAGTTGAATCCCTAGATCGGGCAATCACTCAAATGGAGGTGACAAGAGTCATAAACCGCAGTAGCTCAAATAAAGCCCCAGGCGAAGACCGTATACCTTACGAATTGTTCAAAAATGCGACAAATGCCTTCATTGAGGAACTTACAAAGACGTTTAACTTCATTCTCAGTACTGGCGATGTACCTGCAGGTCTTAAAAAAAGCAATATCTTCCCGATACTGAAGAAAGGTGATCCAATGGAACCTAGCAACTATAGAGGCATCTCCTTTCTCAACACTGTCACAAAATTTTTCACAGGGATTCTCCTTGAAAGACTGACGGATTGGGTTCATGAAAACAACTCGCTTAGTGAGTACCAAGCCGGCTTTCGAAAAGGGTATTCCACGGTTGATAATATCTTCATCCTCACAAGCATCGCTCGATCCCATTTGGATAGTGGAAAAAAACTGTATGCGTTTGTGGATTTCAAGGCAGCTTTTGACACCACCGACAGAAACGCCTTATTCTACAAACTCAGCAACCTGGGGTTGTCATCGAAAATACTTAAAGTACTGCAAAAGCTCTACGATGGCAACCTTTCAGCGGTATGGGATGGAAACATATTGTCAGAATGGTTTGAAACTGAAACTGGAGTTAAACAGGGTTGCCTTCTTAGCCCACTTTTATTCTCGCTGTTTTTGGATGACCTTACGGACTACCTGCCCGGAGGAGTAACATTCGCTGAAATTAAGATTAAGCTCTTAATGTACGCTCATGACATAGTTATACTAGCCGAAAATCCAAATACGATGCAACTAATGATAAACAAACTCCAAGCATACTGCACTTTGTTGAATGTTACTCTTAACACGGCGAAATCAAAAATAGTGATCTTTCGAAATGGAACGGGACGATACGCAAGAAATGAGAATTGGACCTGGCACAACGAAGAAATAGAGAAAGTGAAAGAGTATCGGTACTTTGGCGTCCTCATTACACCCCAACTCTCATTTAGGAAACATCTCCAAGAAAAATTAAAAGAAGCAAAACGAACAATAAACTGCAGTTGGAGTGGAATACTTTACAAGAAAGAAGTTGAGCCGAGCGCTAAGTATAGAGTGTTTGAAGCAGTGATGAGAACAATCATGTGCTATGCGGCTCAAGTTTGGGGTGTCTGGCAATTTGATGAAGTGGAGAAGCTACTCCGATACTTCATTAAAAGAATGTTCAGACTTCCATACTGCACACCAAACTACTTCATATCGAAAGCGGCATACCACCACTGCACATTTACACGCTAAAACTACCCTTCAACTACATCCAAAAGGTACTGACGCAACCGTCACACCGCCTTACGTTAAAAATCGCCAAACACCTCAAAGAACGAAACATGCAGTTTTTCACCGAGTGGTCGAGACTTAGTAGAGAACACAATGTTACTATTATGGAAATTAGCGAGGCAGAGTGGAGTAGTTAGCAGCAGGAGCTACTGGAAAAAATTGAAGACTCCCAAGCAACGGCCTTCCGCATGCAAAGCCAAGAGAGCCTTACAAGAGATACCTACAAGTTACTCCAACTCAACCTCGGGACTAAAAATTACTTCCTCGATTTAAATAGTCTGGATATGATATCCCACATCTGCAAGACCAGAGGAGAACTCCTACTTTTAAATTATATGCCATATGGAACCGACATAGATTCTACGTGTACTTTATGCAATCTTAGAGAGAGGGAAGACATTCAACATTTTATTGGAAGATGCCCAGTTCTGAAAGAGATTCGAATTGCGGTCTGGGGAAAGTCTACTCTATCAGCCGAAGACGCCATACAAATTCTAAACGGAGAAAACTGGAACCACCTCTACACTTACGTAAAAACAGCACTTAATTATCGACAACAAATAATAAACGAAGCTTTTTAAATAACCAAAATAATTATACTACAATGTGATTGATTAGTCAAAAACTAAGATCTTATCTTTTAATTTAAAAAAAAAAAGTAACTCATTTTTCGGCTGACGGCAAAAGCCAATGCTCTATTGTGAAACCTGTACAAACTTTTTTTAACCTAAAGAATTTATTAATAAAATCACATACTACTACTACTACTAATTGTAATTGCGGAAGCACATTTTGGCGAATGGAGTGCATGCTACGTTTAAGATTGAAGACCGATAAAAATTTCTTCTCAAATTCTATTTGTCAGATGTAAAAAGTTCCAGAGAAAAATGAGTGGATAAATATTTTGAAGATTTATCTATAGATGGAGCACTTATTGTAGTGGTGACACTTGTTTATATTTCGTTGCATAAGCACAGTTTAATCAGAAGTTACTTCTGTCGTAAAAGTTTAATGTATTTAATGTATTAATTTATTTTATTTCTATTTACAATAATTAATATTACAAAGTTTTTTGTCTTTTTCTAACCAAGTTAAACAGTTCATTAAAAAAATTAAAGACTAAATTAAAGTTAATACAAATAACATCAACCATGAATTGATGACACGCAAATTCATATAACCTGCTCTTTAAGATTGATAAACAAAACTACATTATTATTTATTGAGGATTTACAGCGTATTTTCGACTGGTCCTCGCAAAATGATCTACGCTTAAATGCAGAGAAAACAAAATCTCTCGTAATTCACGCAAAAAGGCTTGATTTATCCTCTTTTCCAAATAATCTGCCAAAAATCTGCCAAAAATCTTGGATTGACTTTTAACCGGACCCTTACTTGGTCCACTCACAAAAATGCTGCCATCGGAAAAGTTTATGGTGGACTTCGTGCCCTTTGGACGACACAGTTTTTTTTTTACCAAAGGAAATCAAGCTCTTTCTAGTTAAAACTCTGCTCCTGCCAACGATGCTTAATTGCTGTGAAGTTTTTTGCTGTCCAGATAACATCTAAAAAAAACTTAATGTATTATTCAAATGAATAAAAAAATAAATAAATAAATAACTTGTCACAAGCGCAAGTACGTGCAACCCAGTGTGCTCTTTATTTTAACTTGCTCAAGAGTGCAAGTATTGGTTTCGTGTAAAAAAAAATTCGAGGTTTTAATCAAACATGACATTACGGAGAAGCGTCTGTGCGTATGTGCGGATGTGCGGTTGTCTGTGTCCCGATCTACAGCCTAACCGGTTTGACGGATTTTCTTCAAACTTCGTGTGTAGTACTTTTTGGTGATTCCTTAGAGGAGAAATACGAATTTTTATTTTAGCCTGGCTATAACGGGTACCCCCCATATAACGGTTTTAGTTTTTCCCAATTTTCTCGAAATCGGCTCTAACGATTTTGATGCAACTTGGTGTACGTGATATTTTTAACTGCATTTCAGATTTGGTGTTAACGGTTTTTCACAAATGTGGCCATAAATTGATAACGGCTGAACCGATTTCATTTAAATTTGATACAGTACTTAATGAAACAATTCAACATAAGATGGCATTTAAATTTTTTGCCTAAACAGCCATTTAATGATAGCTACCATACAACTTTTTTTTCATATTTAGGACACTTCCACCTTTCAACATAATTCAGTAAATTAAATTTTCCCAAACCCATAGTTTGCTACAAGAGAAAGTTCGTGCGACCCAGCCGTGCATTTTATCATATTTGCACTTTTTGTCTGATCCCAACATTTTCTAACAATATGAGCAATATGTTTTTCTGTTTTGATTACGTTTGAACCTTAAGATTTTATTCATAAACAAATATACAATAAGCAACTTGGTTTAAAAAAAAAAAAAATTTTAAAAGATAATAAAAGTTATTAAATAATGAAAAATATTTACACGTCACCCTTCTTTTAATCCAATAACTCGTAACGAAAGAAGATATTTCCGTTTATGATTTTATTCATCCATTGAAGAAAAGTTCGTTCACAACTTTTTATACTGATATCGGCCAAAAGTTAACTTATTCTTCACTAATATTATACCTAAGATAAAGAAAATGTTATAATATTTTTTTTTTTTTTCTTTTGGAAAAGTTTTCTTTTGTTCTCGATGTTCAGGTTACATATCAGAGTAGTGGTTGTGATGGTAGGGGACTCAAAATAAATTGTACGTTCGAAGAAACAACAATCATTCACTGATGCTATGTTTCCGCTTCCATAACAATAAAAAAAATCGTAAAAATGTGTGTGCAAATTAGTTGACTATCCTGCTACAGCATTTCTTGGGAATTGACAACGACTCGAAACTTCTGGTAGGAAATGTTTTGTCATTTGTTGTCTCCCATCAACCCACAATGTTGGAAACCGTGCGCTATATATTTCGAGGACTCTCGAGTTGAAGGTAATTTCAAAGATAGTGCGTGTACACCTTGAGCACAGCGATGGATATTTCAAATATTTATAGGCTTTCTATTTTTTTTATTCGCTGACTGTTGCTTTTGTAATGTGTTCTTATTTTTTTATATATTTTCTGTAGTTGTTCTTTACTTGTTTATTTTATGATAATTTTCATTTTCCAAGCTTTCTTCTCGTCCTTTTTTTTTTGCTCCCACAAATGTGCCTTATGCGACGACCACGAGGACGTTTACGACTTGATTTCTATTCTATGTTGTGGTTGTCAATGACATTGTGTGTGGTCGATGGAGGATGATGCATTTAAACATATAAAAAATACTGAAACATAAACGACTGAAGAAGTCATTGGGTACTAAAAGAAGAAGAAGAAAGTCCCATAATCGGGTACTTTTTAAGGATGGATGGAATTCAGCTATTCACGGGTGGTTGGCTTGTGCGTTTTTATTTTATCCCTGTTATTATCCCTTTGATATGTTGTGCGAGGGCGTATAAAATTGTCGTAAACTGTCTCCGGCACTAAAACATTGGGAGTATGCAATATTATATAGAACTATAGTTAAAGTGTCCTTGTTCTTTTTAAAAGTAACCAACGATGCGACCGACGTGAGTTTGGGGTGAGTAGCCTATTCATAGAGCAGAAAATATAAAAGTAAATAATTGATAAATGCACTTGGAAATCCATCCTTGTTCGTAAATGCTAGAAAGAAAATAACGTATACACCTATTCTTAAAAATATACGTGTGCTAAAATCGAGAATGAGGTATGCGGGTTGCCACAAAAATCAAAGCTATTTTATGAACGGCATTAAAATTTCACCAGCTATTCGCTGCCAAAACTATCAGAAGCACCTCCAGCACAATCCACATAATGGAGGTGTATATACAATATCGTCCTTGTTTTTAGTGTATTTTCGAGTGCAAGTGCATCTTTATGATGAATTCAGATAGCATAACGAAGGTTGAGTAGTCCGCAAAAACGACAACGATGTGGAAAAAAACCAAGTGAACATTTGGTGTTTTACATTTTTGGAGCCTTATGTGTTGATTGTGAAGTAAGTATAGGAGCTTATGGATGCTGTGGAAACAGAACTCTGATAAGGATTTTAGATGGCTTTTTAAATTCATTTTTTAACCGTTTTCATCGCCCTGAAATTAGTATTAAACAGTAAATTAAGCATTTTCAACAAAAGAATTGGTAAGATATTCTTTGGGTCCATTAACATAGTTTCGGAAGGATCTATTCTTATTCATCAGTAGGGTCTAGGCATCGAAGTAGATGCATAAACATTCCTTTTACCCACACAAATACAAAATAACCCCACTTAATCTCGAAAGCAGTTCCGAACTCTGTTAGATTTCATCATGTAGATACCAACTCGCATTAAAACATTCCACAGCTAAAACGCTAATAATCCTTTTTTATTCAAATGCTTTTTTAAAAGATTTTTCTGCTTTTGTATTTTGTAGTTATGCTTTGATATGCGTGTATATGGTTTACAGTTAAGAACCAGCATCAACATCAAGTATTCTCTGGGCTTTCGTTATTCTAGCATGCATATGACGCTGAATGATACTACTACTTCCCTCGTAGTTTATTCCACACTTTTACATCTGCTTTCTATCTTTGCGATTGATATACTGCATGAAATGTTGAAAACTAATAATCCTGGAATTAGATGAACATAGGTCACTATTTTCTCATTACAGTTCGTTTGGGGTTTCCGTTGTTTTTATTGTTTCACTTTTTTTTAAAATATGTATTACCTATTTATAGTACTGAGTACACGGAGAGAAAAAGTTTAACCCTGTAGCACGCACAGCGAAAACATTTAAAACAGCTGTCAGATATTTTATTTTTCATGCAGTGTTTCTAAAATAAGATTCTGGAAACTGTCCGCAGTGAATGTTTCAAAAACCCAAGCAATAAAATAAAATTCGAACATTTTTTTTTTTATTAAACTTAGTGTAGAAATTTTCTTTTTTCATTCAATGAAACATAAAAATGCAAAACAAAAGCTTACCTTTGTTGAATTTTTTTTATTTGTTTTAGCTTCATGCAAAAACTGCAAAAATTTCACAAACATCAAAAACTAATTTTGTCTATTGCAGTATTTTCCAAAAAAAAAAACTTTGTATTTTCCTTAGACGCATCAGATTTTATTAGAGATCTTAAAATTTGTATGACTGAATGAAAAAATAATAATGCTGGAACCTGGCACGCACAACAAGTCTATGAACAAATCTTCGAAACACATGAAAAGAGAACTTGACTTTTGATTTCATGGGAGTGATTGGCAGAGTATGATGTTGTACATGTAAATACGTGTTAAATTTTACTTTACTACGGATAGCTTTTCTAAAGAAAAACACTGATATTGAAAGCTCGTATGAGGAATGTAGACAGAAGTGTGGTCTTCTTATTTTTCCCTACAGTCTGGATGTGAACCTGTGTCTCAATTTACTTGGGGGTCCGGCTAGTTCTAATTTCCAGTTTCGCACAGAGGCTTCTTCTGCTTAGTCACAAAATGTTAACCAAGTAAAATTTTAACGGGAC
The DNA here is from genome assembly GCA_951217065.1 of Baccha elongata. NCBI lineage: Eukaryota > Metazoa > Arthropoda > Insecta > Diptera > Syrphidae > Baccha > Baccha elongata. The sequence continues at coordinate 15,061,979 of OX578274.1, read as the reverse complement.
TGGCTTTGATGAATCTTTTTTGCCACACACAATCCATACATACAGGACAAAAACCCGACCGACGTAATTTCCACTGAAAGCAACCGAGCACTTCCTTATCCAACTTTGACTTTGAAAGTGTTCAGGTGATAACTTAACTTTGAGAGAGAACTTTGTTACTCGATTAATTTCCTAGTCCAAAGAGAAAACCAGTAGAATTCAAACGTGGTCCGGGAAAAGATGGGAGACATCGGGTTTAGATGGCCTCTGGTTCTCCTGTCCAAACATATCAGTATATACGAGCGTATAGAAACAAGGGTTACGGAAATTTTCCGAATCGAAGTTGGTGTAAAGTACACCAAGGAATCGTCTTGAAACCTTTGCTATGTATAACAGTCTTTGCCTATTTACTTAAAGATAAGGTTAGAGACCCGCATGTGACTCAGTTGTTCTTTGCTGACGATGGAGCCATCATAAGTGCAAATGATTCATCCTTGCCACGAGCACTTTGTATATGGGTGGAGGTGGACGCTTTAGAGGCAAAAGGTATCGCATAAGCGCTAGAAAAAACAGAATATCTATGCTGCTCATTTTCTGATCCATCCAGGCCTATTCCGGACATTTATTTGGAAAAGTACTTTCTCAAGTTCGAAAAGTTTAAATCTCTTGGAAATATGTTTCTGTGATGACATCAAACATCGCGCAAGCGTTGGCTGGGTGAAGTGCCGTTAGAACGCTTACATACGGTTCACAAAATTAGACAAATTGACTGCAACTGAAATAAAGATGCTTCGCATGACAGCCGGAGTAACAAAGCTAGATAAATTCCGAAGTAAAAAGATCCGAAGAAGCTTTCATGTTAAAATACCATCGTTGATATAATAAAGAACGCCAAACTCAGCTGGTACTGTCTTGTACTTAAGAGAGAGAAGTCACTTTCATACAATATTACGATACAATTGCGGAAAAGAGGCAGGCCCAAGGAAAAAACAAATGTAGTTACACCGGCCTCAGACATGGAATAATTCATAACCGGGAAGGTTGCGGGAGAATAGGAAAAGGTGTGATCCCATTCGAGATCATAGCATTCTCGGAAAAAAAGCGAAACAAAACTAAATCCTTTACCATCTTAAAATTACAGTTATTCATTATCATTATTATGTTTTAAAATAGATTTAGCTGAAGTGTGAAGTGTTATCTTTGATGACAACAAATTCTTAATTTATCGTTTATCTTCATTTACTATTCAATCAGCTGACTCAGCTTCTGATTGATTGCTGACGAAAGCATCAATACTACCGGCAGCGTATAGCGACACTTGTATAGACCCTTTAAATATGTGGCCTTATAGATTAACACCCTTATTTTGAACAATGCCTTCAAATGATATTGAAGAGGTCGCATGAAACAGTTTATCTTTACTTGTATTATTTATATACATAAAAAGTCCCGGTGAGGATCGACCCTAATGCAGCTCCGAGTGTTATCTAGAATCATCCTACATAGTAGGGCAAGTGTGTAGGGGATTCCAAAAGTTGAGATTGCTATGCGACCCTCATATCTAAAAAAGCTCTCATAAACAGACTTGAATTCTATGAAGAAGTGGTGTGTATTTAGTTAAATTTTTTTGTCACGTTGAGTGTTTGTCGCAGTATGTTATCGATCATAGAGTTTCTTGGTGAAAAAAATACCGATAAGAAACAATCAGGTTGTCCATGAACGTTGTTAGACTCTTACACAAAATGGCAGATACTTGTATACAGTTATAAATAAACTTGGTTTCCCTTAGATGATGCAAAAAAAGGCTTCATTTTATAAGGATCGGGCAGACGGTATTCATTCCATAGGTGCTTTTCGAATGCTAATAATGTTATTTGAGTGTCTTCTATGATGGCATTGTAGTCAATCTGGTTGATTGTTCTATACGTTCATGAATTCTGGAATGTAAAAATAGCGTGCTTGCCTTAACGAGGTTTCTACTGACTTTGTTCAGTTTTCGAACTTTTCCAGTGATTGCATTATTTTCACACATGCGTTTCCTTAATAATGTCGTTTGAATATATCTTTTCAGGTGTCGCTCTTTTCCTGTGGGATCCTGTACTTAAATCAAGCTGATAGTAGAAAACCCTTTTCTTCAAATGACGATACCACACCTCAACAGCACCTGTCTTTGTTCTTGGTAGAAATTACTGAATCCATTTCTTCAGTCCTCGCTGCCAGCTTTATCTCATCGCCTTTCTAATGTCTGCTTTATAGCAGTACAGTGCTTCAAATAATTGCTCGACTGCAAGTGTTTTTTAAAATTCTTACATTCCATGTGCAAATACAAAACAATTTTTTAATTAATCGTATCTTAGGGCATAAGAAGTCAACTCGTACCCGTCCTTCCGCGCTCCGCAAAAAAAAAAAATATTTCTCCTTTGGCGCATATTTTTAAATGAAAACGCGAAATTATTTGAGTGTATTTTTATTTATAAAACAAAATAAACAAACAAATTGAGAATGTAAGTCACTAGGACGTGGTTCTTCGGAGCTGTCAGTTCCGCTAAATTTATTTAAATAAATCACTTTAAATGTGCCAGGGCTAATATGAACACTAAATGTGGAGTTATGGTGTATGAACGGTGTTTAATTAGTAATTTAATTTCACCTGCTGGAGCTGTGGCAAATGCCGTTGGCAATTAGAAAAGGTAGAACACACGTTCAAGCATGTCACGGAAAATATAGTTCTACAGTGTTTTAGTACTTGTGATCAATTTGGTTTTATCTGATATTCTACAATAAGGGGGACCAGTACACTTGAGCTATTTGCTTTCAGGGACTTGTGTGTGCTAATATGAAATCCAGCTCAAGAAGCACTTTTTTTGTTTCACCGATAATTTTAAATAATTTTTGAATCTTCTTATTTACGCGAGGTAGTGTTTCAGTACCTTGAAACTTTATAGTGATTCATTTAGTCGAAAGTGATGCCAAAACCTTATTGTAATATATAACTCCAACAATTGAAAATAATTTTATTCCCCGATCATAAATTTATTTTAATCATTTCTCCCAGTGTTAAATCATACCTAAAATTTTCTTCCATTAATAACTACGAACCCCAGATAAGAAGAACTTGCAGGTATTTTGTGTGGTAACGGTTTTGCATTACGTCTAAGAATCAACAGCACAACCAGCATCTTATTTGCGTCTGATTTGCCTGCGGCACAATGCATTGTTCTCGACGCTGCTTTTGGAAGAAAACGACAATGACGACGACTCCGACAATGATGATAGTGACAAGAGGACGACTTCTGTGATAGATGTAAGGTAAAGATTTGCGGCAAGTCCTTGTGCTATACTTTATTGTTCAAGTGCTGCAACTGATGATGCAACTGATTATGATGTTGATCATTACGAAGATGATTAACAAGGATGCTTTGTTTCGGTGGAGTACTCTTTATTGCACAGTTGATTATGGTAGCTGATTGAAAAACGACAATGATGAGCTGATGATGGCAAGAAATCCACCTGCAGCTACTTAACATTTCCGCATACTTAGGTTTCTATGTTTTTTAGAAAAACAAATACAAACTTACATATTATTATATAAATCAAGTAATAAAAAATTCAAAACAACAGTGTAGTTGACAAATGAGAAATCATGTTACACAAGCGGGAAGTAGTGCCCTTTCATATAAAAACACACAAAAGTCTCGGAAGAGAGTTCATCAAAAGGACTCGCTTTCTCGTAGTTAGCCTTTGGTGACTTTTGTTTGTGACTCTTAAGTTGATGTTACTTTACTGAATGCCTCCATTTCTGCTACCATTACAATGCTGGACACACAAAAGACCGGCAATATGTTATATACTGTGTTCACTATTCGTTTACTATTATCCTCTATAAGAACTCTTCCCTCAGGAGGTAAAAACAATTAAATTTCATAACATACAATTTTACTGCTTGTCGCAAAATTCACTATAATGTGTCGTAAAAATACGATTATCTCCATTACACCCTCCTGTTTCTGTCAAAACTGAAAACAGCTTTTATTTTTAATAACTGGTCCTTCTTAAATGGTATAAAACAGGCTTGAATACCAAAAATGCAGCAACTCTACAAACGTGTACCTTCTGTAGTGTACCTCCTTTTTATCCATCCGTTTTTAATATCCTTCGCATTGCCGTAATTAAGAATTCTGTAAATTTTTTCGTCAACATGTACGAACTTTGTACAACTATTAACATAAGGTCCCTATCGGCCATTTTAGTTTTGAATAGTGCTGTTTTTTTGCCCTAACCCTTTGAAGATAGGTAACTATAATATTTAGTATATATAGGTATATTCAAACAGCCCCAATCCGAGGCTATAAGTGGTTTTGTCATATTTGCTTGATGGACTTCCCCGCAGTGAATTTTATTTTTCTAACGGATCAAAGTTATCAAAAGCCGTACAATTGGGTGTTCTCTTTGAGGATTTCACATGCAGTCATTGCTAAAAAAATTCTCTTGTGATTTGAACACGCTTAAGGTATTCAGACACTCAAACTCACTCCTTAATAAAAACTAGTGCTTAGAGTAAAAATAAATAGGGATTATTTTCTTTAAAAAATTTATAAAATTAACTCACGGGATCTGATTTGGTTGAAAGTTTCATAGAAGAATTCGCGACCACTTAAGATACTTTCGCCACCTTGTGCGTGTCACAGGCCTGGAATATAAAATTTTCCAGTTTCAAACTATTGACAACGGTAGAAAGAGCAGAGCCTTGTTTGTAAAAAAAAAAAAAAAACCCGATGAAAGTTTCAAACTTCTGTAGAAAAAGAATTAAACTACTTACATATTTTAAATCCTTTTTGCTTAAGAGCGATGATGAAACCCTTTCGATGATCCTTGTTGTGTGCTCATTTTGTGTATAGCCGGAAAGTTTTCTCTTCTTCCATTAAAGATTTTTTTCTTATTGCTGTGGTGTTGTTGTCTTGAAGAAAGCCCTTAAGAAATAAAAACTAAAGTTTTCATTCTCAAGGAGTTGAGCTCTATCTACTGGACTTTGGTTCACATTTTTATTAATATATTGGCTGCATTAGAATGCTGCTGATTCTTCTTGTGTAAAGTGTCTTGCACTTTTGAGGCGTTACATATTTTCTTTTTGCTGCTGCAGTGAAGTTTGGTTTTATTAAAACTTTTAGTTTTCATCAAAGGTAGAAGTTTGAAGTTTACATAGAGATTGTGGGCGAAATGTTACTTAAAACAAATAGAGAGACATAAGAATTCGACCTCTTATATTTGTACAGTCGACTCCGCTTAACTGAAACACCATTATTGCAGAAAATTTGTTTCAGTTAAGCGGAGTTCGGTTAACTGAAACTTGTTTCAAATAAGCGGAGTTTTGTCAAAATAAATTCTTTAAAATAAAACAAGTGTAGGTATAATTTTTTGTAATGTGTCAAATTAATTGTATTTACAATTGTTTTAATTCAAAGTACAAAGGTAGATACATTTTTGCACAAAACATAGTTTAAACAAAAATAAATAGAAAAAAAAACTAAATGAAAAAGATAAAAAAACTAAAATTATCCAGTCTTAAGTAATTCACAGCTCATGTTGTAAGAAATTAGAATAAATTATTTAAGAAAAAAATGAATCAATTGTCGTCTGTTTGCGGTTCTGCAAATTATAAAAAGACATCTTATCTTCAAGATCATCTATTTTCTCGGAAGCTTCCGCGTTTTCAGCAAAAAATTGCTTAAGAATGTGAAGAGAATCATACGCTTCCTTTAGTGTTGGTTTCTTGGGCTCTACGACCACTATTTCATCACCAGAACTGTTTTCAACGGGTTCAAAGGAAGATGTGGCAAGAACTTCAGCAATAATGTCTTCGTCCGTAATGTCTCCAAAGCAAGGTATTTCGCTATCCAAATCTGCGAGAGAATCAATCTCTTGTCTTACAGCACTTGAAAATATATTAGTTCCTTAAGCATCTTCGGAAACAATTTCAACATCGGCAGGCCAGAGACGGTGGCCGCAAGAAAACCTGCCTTTCTAAAGCAATTTTGTATTGTCGTTGGGGTCACCATCCACCAAGCTCTCTTTATCATTTTTAAAGCTTCCAACAAATTTATTTTCTTAGCAAAATCTTTCAATGTCTGCTCACTAGTATCTAAATGAAGAATCTGTCGCCTTAATATACATGTCCTGTACTGTGACTAAATGACCGGACGATTCCCTGGTCTAATGGTTGAATTAGGGATGTTGTGTTTGGAGGAAGAAATTCTATTTTTATATTTTCCAAAACAGTATCTTTAAGTTGATGACACGCAGCATTATCTACGATAAGAAGTACCTTCTTACCTTTGGCTTTAAATTGTTTGTCAATTTCCTTTAAAATCTCTATCCAGATTGTAATTGTCATCCAAGCCTTTGTATTGGCAAAATATTTCACAGGAACTTTACTGTTACGAAAGCATCTAGGATTCTTGGACTTTCCAATACAAAAAACCATTTTATCATTGCCAGTTGAATTCGCAAATTCAAAGGGTGTGTTCAAATCCAAATTTGATGGCAGCGTTCAACGGTTGTTTCACTTATGCGGAGTTGAATAGGTGGAAAATGTTCATTTCAGGCAAAATTTTTTGTTTCAATTAAACGGAGTTTGCAATTAAGCGGAGTTCAGTTATGCGAAGCAGTTTTTGTGAAAAATGCACAAAAAGGCTCCGCCATAAATTTATTGTTTCAGTTAACCGATGTTTTCAGTTAAACGGTGTACAGTTAAGCGGAGTTGACTGTAGTTATTGATGGACCAATACAGGTTTAAAGTTTAGAGTATAAGATGTTAAGGGAAACATATACTATAAGGCTTCATTTTCCAACGTGAAAGTTTTTTTTTTAATTAATTAATCCACCAATTAATTATTTAAATCGTTTGCCCTTTTAATTTTCGTTTAACGTTCCATTCTTTGATTTAACGGTTAAATAAATCAAACTGCAAAAAGGCAGATTAACTGTTTGGTACCTTTTGGTACTATTTTATTTTATTTATTGTCAATAATTTATTTGAAAAAAATTCAAGGTTTTTATCCTGGTTATCCAAGGTTTCCTTAATAAAACATTTTTAAAATCTCAATTTGAAAATATAAAATTTGTGTTATTATTTTGTTCGGTTATTTCGCTTCGCTCAAATATTTTAAATACTTCGTACCAAGGTTTGAAACTTTACCTATAAAGAATTTCTGTCGCCTAAACCCCTTTTTGGATACGGCCCTGTTTATTTATTTATTTATTTCATTTGTTAACCATTCAAAAATAAAAATTCTTCCAAAGAACCTACAACCTGCTGAGCTAGACGGGAAGGTAGCATTATTAACGTGTTGCTTGTTGCACTTTGCGTGTTTTCTTTCGTGAACCTGGCTATTCTTCGTTAGCTTCTGATTTGGCCTGTCTGTCAAATTAGTTGATAATTTTCTTTGGTTTCGTCGGCGCGTATTGCATTTATCATTAAAAAAATATAATTTGCTTAATTCGAGAGTTGGTTGCGCGAGCTTAAATTATTAATTATAATTAAATTAATTAAATTATTTATACCCTCCCCTTTACCCCGTGAAAAAAAGTGCAACAAGCTCATTCACTAAAAGATTTATCTTAGCATACATTTCATTAGGTGCAAAAAATCTCTTATACGAGAACTCTTGGTCAACCTTTGAATGACTTACTTTAGTTTTATTTGATCTGACTCCTTGGCCATTCAGCTGTTTCAATCTCTAGCCTGATGACGTCTCCAGTTATGTATACCGAATCGTTTAAGATCTCCTTTTACTTAATCAATGAACCAAAGAAAATATCTGCCTAGGTTTGTTGTTCCCTCTGGTTTGATGTTGAGGTTCAGTGTCAATTCGCTCCATATTGCCCAGCCAACTGTTCAAAAAGTTTTTTTGACTAATGTTGTTTTACATCGCGCAATGAAACTTAATCCGAGATTCAGTTTATTCAGTCAAAGATAAATATTCTACAATTGACTGCATATTACGAAACGAAAATAAAACGCACGCTCTTATTTACGATGCCGATGGTAGATGGAAAAATGTGTAACGTTGCAACTCGAACAATTCCAACAATGAGTTGCTATATTTGTGGTGGCACATCTAAAAACTTTAATAATCTTAAGCAAACAAAAGAGACAAAACAAGATTCTTTAATTTTTTTACTTACAACAGTTGGGTCTAATTGTTGACATGCCTAGAGCTAACTTTGGAAGCTCTAGTGATGGCAACACAAGTAGGCGTTTTTTTGATGACTATGAACGTTCTTCTCAGAATACGGGAATCGAAGTAAATTTGATTTACAGGCTGAAAATAATTCTTGAAGTTACATCACGTGGCCACTAACAATTTTTTTTTAATTCCAAGAGTATGCTAGGGAAACCGAAGAATTGTATGTCCAATTGTATAACTGGCACCCAATGTCAGCAACTTTGCACAAAATACTGCGCCATGGGTCTGAAGTAATCTGAAACGCACTTCTTCCAATAGGACAGATATCGGAAGAAGCAGGCTTTTATTGACCTCAGATCCTTTAATTACCGGAATGAGAAAACCTCCGAAAAAGAGACAATCCATTTTAAGTCAAGAAGCTTTGAGTCTTTTCGTCCGGGCAGATCCAGGCAATACTAATTCAAGTGAAGAAGAAACTGAAGAGGGCGATATAGAAGAATAGTTTTTGTTTGTTTTATTTTACGTTGACATTTTTTTTTTAATATATTAAGTAAGACCTATAAAACCATAATTTTTGATAAAATAAAAGATTTTAACAGAACCAATACTTTTGGACATCTTTAACTATCAAATACCACACTGTAAGACGTTTAAACAAATGTGTAAACATATCCAGTGGGCTAAGACCTTAACGCGCTCAAGTGCAGTCTATATTTTGTAATTTGTATTTAAACTTCTGTCATAATTCAGTCACTTGATGAATGTAAAGAATACAATGACATCGTCTTTTATTGTCATTATTTGATTTAAAAAACGATATATTTTGCATAAAAATGCCAAGAATATCAATTTAAAAATATTATCGCAAATAAAACGTTTCATATTGTAACTGCAACTTAAGGCAATCATCAACGTAAAGTGTGTTTCAACTGGCAGTACTTTCCACATTAAGCATTCCTGTATAGATAACCTAGTAAAAAAATTAGCGGCTATCAAATTAAATGATGACTCAATCACTCAATCACTCAACAAACTACTGAGTACCCAACCCAACCATATTGATGGGTCATGTTCGCGCTACTAAAACTCAAACTCATAGTCATAAATTAATTTCATTCAAAAAATGATTCATATTTAAATAACAACAAAAAAAAACTATATATCGATGTGGTTTTCCCAAGCTTGACTCTTAGGTACATGATTATTTAGTGTAGCAATAGATTTGAGAGAAGACAGTTGTAATTTTCACATTCTACCGAAATAATATGTCGAAATCATTTCTGTTAACTTTATTGCTAGTGATGTTTACATATACGGTTAGTAATCCAAACATTCAGATACATAATTAAGTCAATTAAGATACTAACTAATTTTTTGTAGAAAGCTATAGAATTCAGTGAAGAAGAACCGTACATTGAACCTTCTATGGAAATCAGTTTCTACAAAGATACAATTGCTGAATTAAATTCAAATCAGAAGAGCACTGAATTCAAAGACATGTGGGAAATAATTCCAGAACGACCAGCCCCAGCACCCGGCACACAAATTTCTCCAAAGAAATAAAAGAAGAATTAATAAAACTATTACAGCACCCATTTGACGCATTTTCCTTTATTTTGCAATTAATATTCTGTGCATTCTTCCGCACATTTATTGGGTATTTGAAAATTTTCCACCCGATGGAACTCGCAATGGAGCCGTAGGTAAATAACAGTTGGTAGAGTTATTACTGGTAAGTTTCGGAAATGTTTTGCCGTAGGATCGTTTAACCGCACCTATGCATTATACATTCATTTGTCCTGTCTGCCGAATTGCTGGCTTCTACTTTCCCCGGCATCGGCATCCTTTCTGGTCAGCAAAAACAATACATATAAAGTAATCTTCTTGCGCTATGTGCTATTATAGGACGATGACGATGACTTTCTTCCAGCATCAGAATACAATTTATGTCCCTTTTTCGGTTTATAAGCTAAAAAAGATGAAATATTTAGATACTTGAAATATATAATGAATACACAATGTCCTGTGTCGCAGCAGAGACATACACTCCGTGTCACTTGATTAAGGACAGGCAGTTTTGCATTTTCATTTTGCGATATTTTTCCAAAGAGGAAATCGGCCAAATTCGAGCTTACCGGGAAGAAGGGAAATCCATCCGTTTTATAGCCAAGAAGACTGAAAGAAGCAAGTGTGTTGTCAACAATTATCTTAAGGACTCGGAAAGGTACGGAAAGAACCGCAAAAGAAGAATCAAAAGATCACTAACATATAAGGAAAGGCGGGCGATACTGAGAACAGCTTCAAATTCAAGGCTCTCCGAAAGTAAAATCAGAACAGAAATTGGTGTTAAAGCTAGTACATCGACTGTTTTTCGGGCGATACAGAAGGCCGACCATATTCGCCATCAAAAAATTGAATAGGAAAAAACCATTGAATGCCGCACGTAAAAGCCAACGTTTTGAATTTGCAAACAAGTCACATCAGGTGGAATCGAGAGTGGCATACCGTAGTCTTTTCTGATGAAAATAAAATTAATTTGGACGGACCTGATGGATACAGCTTTTATTTTCATGATTTGAGAAAATAAGAAATGCATCTCCAAAGGCGGCACAGCAAAGAAGGTGGTGTAATGGTATGGGGAGCAATAAGCTATTACGGAACTGTGGATTTATAATAAGACAAATCGATACTGGAAAGAGCTTTTCCGCAGTTTTCTGAAATATTTGGTGGACATCGATGGACTTTCCAACAAGACAATGCACTGATACATACCGCACGGACAACAAAAGCCTGGATTCAGAAGCAAAATGTAAGCCTACTTGCATGTCCACCATATTCACCCGAGCTGAACATCATGGAGAACGTGTGGGGTTGGCTTTCATAAAAAGTCTACAAAGGAGGGAGGCAGTATGATGAAACGGAAGAGATAATAGAAGCCATAAAATAAGCCTGGTCCGAAATTTCGTTTGGTTGTTTGACAAAACTCTATGAATCTCTACACAGCAGGCTACTTGAAATGATTCAGCGATGAGGAGGTAGTACCTATTAAAAAAAAACTGTTGCAATTCTTGGTAAAACAAATTATTGGGAAAAGCGTCATAAATTTTGCAATTATCAACATAATTCTAAGTTTTTTTTTTACAATATAAACCTAATATATCCTTCATTCAGTGTGCATTTAGTTATTCCCAAAATAGCGAGGGGTTTGAAAAATATCGCAAAATGAAAATAAAAAACTGCCTGTCCTTAATCAATTGACACGGAGTGTACAATAGTGTTATACTTTTACCCCGCAATCCCTTCTGTATTTTTCCGACGCGACGTCTGATAGTTAATTTCTATCAAGAATATAATAATGTGAACCATTTTGCGCCAACGAATGTCCTGGTACAGTTTTTAATATTTATGTGGTGCGGAATGGATGGCCGACTATTGTCTTTTCTCTTAGAATATTTTATTGAAATAAAACAATTTTGGATATAATTTCATTTCATATCCACATATTATTTTACATAAAATGCCAAATATTATGAACTTTTTACATATTTCTGATGGAATGAAATGGAATAAAAAAATTTTCAATATTTCTCATATGTCGTTCTTTTTTTGACTGGATGTAGAGAACGGGGATATAAATGTATTTAAAATTTTGTATATGTCCTTTGGATTTATGTGATTATAAGAAACGTCATAACTTTACTTTGTTCTATAAATTAAACCTTTCGACCCGCAATAATGATGATTAAGTAAGGACTATATAATAAGTTGGGATTAATTAAGGACCTTTGAAAAATTTATTTGTACTGCTACAAAAATTGGAATTTTTTTTAATAAGGCGTGGTCGGTTTGCATTTGAAACGACAGAATTTCATCCTTCAGGATGAAGATTGTAGGTCCCTTCCAATTCTTTAGAACTAACAATGCACACAAAAAGTTTGGTTACGCGAGTGTAAGTCAGGTCGTGGTTCCTCGGAGCTGTCGGGTTCATTAAATTTATTTTGTAACATTCATGTAGTAAACAATATCGTCATTGTTTTGGTAAAAAAGAAATTATGTTAAACTATTTTTAGTGTACTACAATGTAGTTGATGAGAAATAGGCCCCTGATTTCATTATCATGGATCAGAAAATGGGCTACACGCATAAGTATTCTGCCTTTTTGGCGCTTAAACGATACCCATTTCTCTTCTCAACGTCCACCCATATCTACGTCAAGAGTTCGTCGCAAGGATGATGGATCTTCGCTTATGATTTCTCTATCGTCATCAAAAAAGAATCACCTTTTATTTCAACTAGATAATCAAGAACTGTAAAACAGAACAACTTCATGCGACATGTTACTCATCATGCGTTTTAATAAATGACCTTTCGCTCAAGCTTGCAGTGAAGTTACTAAGTGAGAGAAGAATATAATTAGCTCATATCTCATATAGAAAAACCTTTTTGAAAATAAAACTGAAAAAACGGAGTAATAGAAATTTAAATGTAAACATCTTTTTAAATTACTTGCCTCCTTTTATATTTTTTAAAGATGATAAGATGACTCACATTGAATACTTTAACGATTAGAAAAGTTAAGAAAGAAACCAACCATCCTCCAACCCAACTCAATGTCTTTTGTTAAATTTTTCTTACCAGCGATTATCTCTAAAGCGATTTTTTTTTTCAATAAGGTTTTTATGTTTTTATTCTCCGAAAAAAAAGGAAATAATCTATTCTTGCTGAACAATAAGGATCATAATATTATCATCAGTTTTGAGTTCCTTTTAACCATTTTTATGTTTCCTTGATTTTCTTTTCTTCAATGAATTGCGCGGAATAATGCAAAGAAAACTGACGCCCACCGCACTCTTTCACTGCAACTACCTTTGAAGTGAAAGCTAAAGAATACAAACAAACAAAAAAAAAAATATTGAGAAAGAACAAAAGAATCCCACGTTATGGATTTATATCCACTACCACTTACCAGAATCGACTTATTGGGGAATGGATAAATCAAAGGAAACCAAAGATTCCGTTACTCACGGATTATATCTATGATGGAGAGCACTGTTGGAGAGTGCTGTTGGAGACCACCTCACATCTCTAGTCGTATTTCTTGTAAAAAAGATAAGTGCCGACATCAAAGTGAATTGGTTTTTTAATATATTTTCCATTTTGGATATTAAAAGTTAACCAAAGGATTAAAATGGAGAATTAAGTGGTAGTAAAAGGATAGTATCCACCTGACGGTAGCACGAGTAAGCAGCATGTCTAAGTCTATGGAAAATATAACAATTCTAAAGATAAGCTAAAACGATGTTTCCTCCTTTTTAAGAAAAGCAAATGCGTTCTGCTGTTGTTGGAGAAGAAACTTATAATGCGTCTTCCATCATCAAGCAACGATGACGACGACGTCAACGTTGCAGGTGTGTAGTATTTGACATTAGTGACAATCTGGTTCTTCTCTCAAAGACTAAGTAAATATTGCAAATATATCAGACGTTTACGTGAACTCTTCGCCACAAGAAGACAATTCTCTCAAGTCTATCCACATTTTTCTTCTGGCAAGTTAATTAATTCAAATCTAGCTAATTGAAAATTATTTTGTTAAGATAATAGAGATTGCAAAGTTTTCCACTGAAAATCTGTATATGTGTGATGTGTTGGGAATGTTTGAATTTGAATGTAAGGTGGGCGCCAAGGGTATAAAAAGTACAAGATGACACATGAGGCATTTATGTATTTGCTATTTCTCTCAAAAGATGATGGAGTTTTATAATAAAACTTTGATAATGGAATAACTTTTTTTTCAATTGACTTGGGACTGATAATATGAATAGAACTTCTTATTATTATTTTTTTATATTTTTATAAGAATTTTTTTGAAGTCGGACTTAAACTGAAATAAATTCCAATGAATAAATAAATTCCACCTTTTGTGATGGAGTTAGTTTTGATATTGTTGAAGTAAAAATATGCTGAACACAACTCATTTCAAAATTCAAGTATTTTCTTCTGAAATTCTAGGATTACATGTGAAAATAAATAATCGGATTTTCAAAATAGATGGGTTGATGCTGACTGTCTGGAGTAGCGAACATGTTCTTCTGGGGCGTCTGTTAAATATTTTGTTTATTGTTCAGTCATTGACTGGAAGTAGCGCCATTGAGCAGCAATAGGCTACAGCATGGCTGCCACAGGCTGTCCATATAAGAAAACCCTTGAATATGATGAATAAGGCGTTTGATGTCTTAAAAAATTGGTTACGAGGTTCCAACACCAGCGCGAAAAAAACGAAAACAACAGCCATGGATCAACAGTTCTATAATAATTATGTGTAAAAAAAGAGACGATTTATATAGAAGATGGAAAAACAGTACAAGAAGCCAATGTTATGAGCGTGATTATAAAATTTATCGAAACATTGTAAACAAAAATATACAAACCATCAAAACTGACGATTACAAGCAAAAATTTATAAATGCACATTGCGACCCCAGAAAAACGTGGAATGTGATAAGTTAGCTATTGGGAAGAAAAAAAGCAACAGTAGATAAAGCCATACGAAACAACTTTTTAACAAATGAGTTCACTGAGAATGATATTGTAGAAACTATAAGACATGAACATTTGCAAATTCAACAGAGTATTTATGTAGAAGAAGCCAGCGAAGACGAGATATTTCAAATGTTGAGCCAACTTAACACCAGAAAAAAGCCTGGTGCAGACAACATAAGGCCGATAGATCTCAAAATTAACGCCCACATTCTTACCCCAGTTGTACAAACTATAATCAATCGTAGCTTAGCACAAGGTTGTGTGCCCAAACTTATGAAAACTTCGCTTATTCGCCCTATTTTCAAGGAGGTACAAAAAACGAAGTAGAGAATTACAGACCAATTGCAATCCTGTCAGCTGTCGAAAAGTGTAAGGAAGAAATTATTTTTAAACGACTAAATTCATTCACTGAGAGACACCATGTCCTTCACCCAAACCAATACGGATTTCAGAAAAATAAAAGTACAGAAAAACTATTAGGAGAATTCACAAATACGGTAAATGGATGCCTTAATCGAAATCACTACGTGCTTGTACTGTTCATTGACTTCAGTAAAGCCTTTGATATACTCACTAATGAAAAGCTTTTAGAAACCATTAACAGAATCGGTGTGGGGGGAAATTTGTCAGACTGGTTTAAGAGTTACCTCACTGAAAGATCTATCAAAGTCAAAGTATCAGCGACTCTCAGTCAAGCAAAACCTGTCGCATATGGTGCCCACAAGGATCCAAATTGGGGCCCCTTTTGTTTATCTTATATACGGTTATTTGAAAAAGATACAGCATATGCATATGCGGATGACATAGCGCCAACATGTTTTGTTATAAGTGGCGTATATCATTTCATTTGCATCTTGTAAAAAGCCGTTATTTTGACATTACAAACAGACACTTCATTTTTATTTACGTGTATAGATAAATGACGATGTTCACATTGGACGTACTCATCCGACGCATTTTGACGTGAAATGAGCCTAGATATTTACAATATTCTTTATAGGCTCATGCTTAATTGCAATTTCCAATCAAAATTGACCAAATTTTGCGAAAACTTTCAAGATGTTGGTGCAAAAAGCGAAAAAATAAAAAAATTACAAATGTCAGAATAACGAATGTCAAAATGCATCCATGAGAATTTAAAAAAATCTAAAAATCCGGACGCGAAATTCCGTCTCTTTCTAACAACGAAGTGGGAATGGGACAAAACATAAAGCGTCGGGTGAGTACGTCCAATGTGAACATTGTCAATTGTTCAGAATAAGTCTGAGAAGCACACATGATAGGTAGCAACAATATCATATGAGAGCTCTATTTCGTGTTGACACACTATTTTCAATTTATTGCCTTTAAAACAAATCAACTGTTTTCCAACCATAAAATAAGTATATTAATTTAATTTTATTGCTCTTGTTTTAATTATTGTGAAATTAATTAATTACTTTTTTTTGTGTAAAAATTAAAATTAAATTTAACATGTATTTATAAATTTGATATATTTTTATAAACAATTATTTGGCTCAATCAATTTTCGTAGGCACAAATAAGTATTTCTATAGGCACCTAAAAAAATATGAAATTATGGCCCTGGCAGAAATTTTCTTTAGAAAATGAAACATAGGTACAAAGTGTCTCATTATTAATCCAAAAGAAAACGAAATGAATTCTTTTTCGTCATATTTTCTTTCTAATTAGGAACACTACTGCAATGCAGAGTGCATTATTCTTAAAACAAAATTATTGTGATTTATAAAAAAAAACTTTTGTAAAAATAATATACAAAGAATAATATAAGTATTTTTAATATTGTTGCAAAGCAAAATACAAAAAAAAACCCTCAGAAGAGAGTAAAGAATAATATGTTTCATTTATCCTTGCACATGTTACAACAATATTCATCAAAATTCCTATGCAATTACAAATAATTAAACATTCATCTAAGGACACTGCCGTGGAAAAGAGGTAGTAGAGATTGTGGGTTTTTGTGGGGGGTTGGTGTGGTATGCTGAAGCACTCATATTACTATGAGGCTATGCGACAATTTCTTCATGTCACCTCCTCGTCGTTTTTTTTTTCTTTTTGCAAAGTTAGTGCACAGCAAATGCGCGAAATTATAAAACCAAACAGAAGATGATGAAGAGCTAGAATACAGAAGAAAAAGAAAAGGATTTTTCTGCAATTGTGCATGTAACAATTTCACTTACGGCGAATTATTTACAATTCAAAGGATATGTATATGCAGCAGAATGATTTTTATATTTTTTTTTCTCTTTAATTGTTTTGGTGTGTAGGCAAGGTAGATATATTAAACAAAGTGTATTTAAGGAGCTAAATTTATGTATTTTTTTTACTACACATGTAGTTGTTAAATTATTCCATTCACTTGTAACCATGTTGCTGATGAGAGGGGAGTGGATAAGAAACTTAAGAGTTAACACTTTTGCACATGGAGAAAATTTAGGATAACAACTTGAAAAACTCTTCCTTTGATGAACGACCTGCTACTGTCAAGAGGACATTTGCACATATACAATCACATGCTGGGTAGGCTCATGAAGATGCAATTCAGTAGGACAAAATAATTCAAAGAATTATTCAACAACAATAACAACAGCAACAACAACAAAAACGAGGAGGTAAAAAAAGATATTCAATTGTTTTATAAATAAAGCGTTCATTCCGGATGTTCACCAGTAGATGTATCTATATTATATCCACTCATACATGCCAATAGTAGAGCGCCTTCCTGACGAAAAAAATTGCAGATATTTGATGTTTGTGCAACTGTTTTGCATGTTTTTTTTTGCCTGCTCGTTACAGATAGGCACATCAAGTAGGCAGCTACTACGAAAAGTCTCATATATGGCCTACGATAACGATTCTTCAAAAGTTCCTCGACTAGCATTATTACTATTTTCATCATCATCAGCGTCCACATTGAGCATAGGCGCCTTTATACTTTCGTATATAAAATAGTTTGTGTATTGAATCCTTGCATTGCAGGACTTTTATAATTTTTGTTCTTCAGTGTATATTTGTACAATCGTCTAGTTTGGTTGCCCCAAACTTCTCTTATACCATACCACCATCCTATTCCCCATTGGTCGTCATCGTCGTCACTCTGTTAGTCGTCTTTTCTATGAAGAACTCGTATCCATCAGTACAATCCACATCAGCCACGTAGCCTGAGGGGGGCTTGAGGGGCTGAAGCCCCCTCCCGAAACGATTTTAATATTTTGTTTTCTTAGAATTTAATTTACTCCATGTAAATTAAGCGAACATTTCTTGGTCAGTCAAACGATTTCAGTCATAATACACATATAATCTGTCATCAGACAAAATCAAAAGTGTTAACATTTTTCGTCCAACAAATGCACGCATACAGCCTCGTTCTTACAAACACTATTATAGATTGATGTCAAAAGATTGACTGCCTAAGGTCCGCATAAAAGAAACTGCCGTACGAGTATACACTCATTATATCGGGAACGGATCGTTCGATTTTCACTGGTTCGGACTTGAATTCGTATTGACCCAAAAAAGGAATATGGGAGAAAATCCTGTACAATGCGTTGACGCCTCGTAGCGTAGCACATGTTTTAGCTAAATTTATCTAATACAACATTTTGGAATTATTCATATAAGTGATAACGTTCACGTGTAATCCAGAAATCATATGTAATGGCTTTAAAGAATCACAAAGACTCATACTGTTCATGATTATGGCCAATACGGACACTACGCTATCTACTATCACCAAACGCTATCCGTCACTTTCATTGGTATCAGACATAATTATTGGCATTAATGATATGGATATCTGTTTTTACGT
Organism: Baccha elongata; assembly: GCA_951217065.1. Lineage (NCBI taxonomy): Eukaryota > Metazoa > Arthropoda > Insecta > Diptera > Syrphidae > Baccha > Baccha elongata. The sequence goes on along the minus strand of OX578274.1, from coordinate 15,043,445 downwards.
ATTCACGATGAAGGTAAGAGGAGCAAATGTTGTCATTTTAATTGATTTGGTACTCTCCTTTTCTGAGCAAGCCTTAACGTTATTGAAATATGGTTGAACAGTTAGTTCCATATAGAAATTAAATCATCAAATCGTCGTTGGTTGATTCAAAATTCGGAAAATTTTTTTTTTTTTTTGAAAAATGATTTTCTAAAGTGTTTTATATTTTCAACAACTTTTTTTTTCAAAAAATTCTTTTAAAAAAAATGTATGCAATAAAAAACAAAAAAAATTATGAAATGCATAACGGTCGGCAACAAATCACTTTATCAAAATTTTAATTTAATTTTATTAAAATGGATCGATTTTTTTTCCATAAAAATAGAATTATCGGTTTTTCAAAAAAAAATATTTTTTTCTAAAATTATTTTTTTCAAAATACCTTCTGCAGTATTATTCAAGTTAAGCAGTACTTTTAAATTATTAAATATCTTTAAAATCGGTGTAGCCGTTCAAAAAAAAAACTGAATCAAAAAAGTACCATTGTATGGCAGATACCGTCAAAAAGCTTTTGGCGAAAAAAAAATTGATACAAAATATCATTGTTACCAACAAATCGGTCAGTCAAAATTGATCGCATTTTTTTCCGAGAAAATGCAGTTAACGGTAAAACTTCTTTGTTCTTTGTATGGTAGGTATCTACCGTTAATTTGAACCCTAGGACAAAAATAAAAAAACTTCTGGGCATATTACTCTAAAAATGATTTATACCAAGTTTGAAGAAAATCAGCCTAATTTTTTTGCGTGTTAATACAGAGAGACAGACTGACGGATAGAATTACCAGACCAGTAACAATACAATGGTGCAAAGTTGCACTTGCTTTAGGAGAAAATTCACAACGATTGAAAGAAAAGCATAATGCAACAGTTCAGCCAATCAATAGAACTGGTGCTCTGCGTGTGGGCACAGCTTTTCTGAGCAAATTCTGGAAAGGAAACTGAAGTTTACTTGCCCTCTCCAACATGGGGTAACCATATCCCAATTTTTTAACATTCTGGACTTAAAGTAAACAAATATTGTTATTATGATCCCAAGACTTGCGGACTTGACTTCAAAGGCTGCATGGCTTGAGCTTTGACAAATAATCAAAAAGAGGAAGTTATTCCCATATCTGGATTTTGCCTACCAAGGATTTGTCAGTGGTGATGTCGACAAAGACGCAACCGCAGTGCGTCTATTCGAAAAAAGAAGGTCTTGATTTCTGCCTAGCTCAGAGTTTTGCAAAAAACTTTGGACTGTATGGCCAGCGCGCTGGAGCCTTCTCTGTGATTTGTTCATCTGCCGAAGAAGCTGATCGTGTTCTCTCCCAAATTAAGATTCTCATCCGTCCAATGTACTCAAACCCACCTCTACATGGATGGAGCACGTATCGTGGCTGAGATTCTCAACGATCCAGAACTTAAATCTGTGTGGTTAAAGGACGTCAAGGGCATGGCTGATCGTATAATTGATGTACGTGCCAAACTTAAGAATAATCTCATTAAGCAGGGATCAACCCGTTCATGGGATCATATCACAAACCAAATCGGTATGTTCTGCTACACTGGAATGACACCTGAACAAGCTGAGCGTTTAACAAAAGAATTTGGCGTTTATTTGACCAAAGATGGTCGCATTTCGATGGCTGGTGTTACTAGCAAAAATGTCGAGTATTTGGCTCATGCCATGCATTAAGTTACAAAGTAAACAAATGCAATTTATTCAAATGAAGCTTTATTTTAAAATCAAATCCATAGTGAATTAAGTAAAAGTTTTTAAACTTTATAAAAGATTGGTGAATAATGTTATTAAATTAAATTACCAATAACATTTTAATACTAAACGTCTCTGTAGTTTAGTTCATATACCTCAGAGATTCTTTGTGCATTTATTTTAGTAAAATCGAAATTTTATAGTCAACCTGTATTCAAGGAACTAAGGTGACACTTCTTAACATGACAATGCGGAGGTTTGTTTGGAAGTTAGACAACTTCATTAAATAAAATGTATGCTTTAATATTAATCCGTTTAAAATATATATAATATTGTAAATGTGAATGTTTAGATGTATGTGTGTTACTCAATCACGCCAGAACGGCTGAACGGATATGGATGAAATTCGGCGCATAGATAGCGTATAGTCTGGAATAGCACAGGCTACTTTTTATCCCGAAAAAATCTACGGTTCCGTGGGATAGATTTTTTCCTTTTTTCACAAAGCAAAGGCTCGGCATGATTTTATGCATAATGAGAGTTTGGGTGTAAAAATTAAATAGGCGAAAATTTATAACTAAAAAATGCGCGGTTCCTATCGGGTAGCATCCTATTCAGAAACCTAGTTTGTTACTCAATCATTCCAGAACGGCTGAACGGATCTGGATTAAATTTGGCACAGAGATTGACTATAGTCTGGAATAACACAAATGTTACTTTTTATCCAGAAAAAATTGACGGTTCCCGTGGGGAACCTTTATTTATGTTTTTCACAGAGCAAAAGATCACTGTAAAACGGCTGAAAAAATCTTAATGAAATTCGGCACAGAGATAAATTATATTCTGGAATATCATATAATGCTTTTAATACAGAAAAATTAACGGTTTCCGTGGGATAGACTTTTTTGTTGTTTTTAATAGAGAAAGATGTATAAATAATTGTTTGCATGGTTGTTAGCTTAGAGGTGAGTGAATGAAACAGAGTTATTTACATAACTGAACAATGCATGGATTTTATGGGATATCATAAACGTTTGTTTCTTCATTTTAAACATGTTAGTAATAATAAATAAAATATTTGATTATTCAGTCTAATCGTATCGAATTGACTTGAGCGTCAAGTGAAAAAAAAAATAGAAGGACATTACAAGAAAGAACTGAACAAGCAGAGCGACAGGCTGCTTCTGGATCAGCTGAAACTTAGGAGATGGATGAGACATTTGATTAAAAGAGATGTTACTTTTTATAACTATTCCCGTGGGACAAAAATCCGAAAGTTCAAATCCCTTGAACCCGCGAAACGGCGAAACGGGCCATACAGGTACTTTTTTGTAAGAAAACTGTTAAAAAAGGCGACCGGAAAAGTAACAGCTCCTGTGGGAGAGTTTTTATTGTGAAAAAACTATTTATTAGAGTTTATTACGACTTGCCGTAGCAACGCAAAGGGACCTGCTGGTTTAGCAATAATTAAAAAAAAAAATCACAAAAAGTGTTATTTATATTTTTCATTGATTTACTAAGACTTTGGGTCAAGTAAGCCCCTCCCGAAATGAGATCTTGGCTACGGGGCTGATCCACATATTACCTTCATTTCTTGGAATATATAGACCACCTTTCTCAAAGCTTCCCACCCCCATCCCCTTTCAGTTTGAATTAAAATAGGCAAGCCAGATAGGTGCTAGAGAGGTGGATGAAGCGGAGCAGTTTAAATATATATGAGACTTGTATCATAAATATTTTTTTCATTTGAATATACCTCTCATCACTCACTCACAATATATACAAGGGTGAATACTTATTAAGAAAAAGGACACTCTTGCAATGGATGCAAAGGATGCTACAATAACAACAAGAAAATATTAAAAACAAAACAAAAATCTGCGTTCTCTCGCTCTCTTTTCATTAAATTTATATTCCTGGTGTGCTGATGATATTTTTTTTAAGTCCTGTTCATCCTTTTTTTATATTGTTCTTCACATCATAGTTATGGATAGAAATGAATGACAAACACCGCATCGGCTTGTACACATGCATTTTCATAAATAGTAGTCCTTCTATATATTTCATAACCACGATCCTCGACCATATTAGTATATTATAATAAGAGCATATGACCTGTTCAAATTTAGAAGGCTTTCGAATGCCGTATAGTTTCAGAAATATCAAATAGTCACTGAACTTTGGAATAGCCAAGCCATTACCAAGTTAGTACCTCTTGGCCTCTTGGGAAAAGATGAAACTATTATTTCATAGTCTAACTGCTCTGTTCTGTTGTAGTTGTAGAACATTATGTCCCTATCTCAACCCAACACCCAGTGTTTCCAGTTGTTGTGCCATTAAACTGGAGACCACACACAATTCCCAAGAATCGCTTGCAAGACACATGACATAGTTCGATTATTGCTAAAGGTTCCTCATGTGTCATATGTTACACTTTAAAGAGAACAGCAAAGGTTCCTCATGTGTCATATGTTACACTTTAAAGGGAACAGCAATCGAACTATGTCAACCAAACAGTTAAACAACGACATGGGTCATATTGCAAACATAAACAATGCTGACCCATGGAGTGCAAGTATGTCAATAATAACATATGGTGCATTCGTTGTTTAAATAAAGAAACTGTAACTGTGTCAATGCAAGTGAAGTAAAGTAGAATGCGTGGTTGACCTGGAAGTGGTGATCTAGGTTTCGGAATAGGTAACGAAGGAAATAATGAACAGAGTTTGAGGCACTCTCATTTTAACAACCAAAAAGAAAAGTCGTTTTACTTGCGTTCGCGGAACATAACATTTGGTGGCAGCGGTGGGATTTTCAAATCAAAGCATCTGATTTGAATCCCGAAAAAAAAACCCGGTTCTAAATTCAAAGTAAATATTTATACATACAAAGAAAAAGTGCTAGATCAAAAACAAAATTCAAAATTCAAACAAGAATTCAACAAAAAAAAAAAAGAAAATATAGTGCCGGAAAATAGTGAAAAATAAATAAAAGAGTGAAAAAAAAGTGTACAATATCCCACAGAGGTAAGCGATTTCCTGTGGTCGAAAGAAGGAAGGAAGGAAGAAATTGCCACGCCGAGGCAATCAACATCAAAATCAACATCAAAATCAACATCAAATCAACATCAACATCAACATCAACATCAACATCATTTCAACACATCAAGAGGCATCAACAATGTTATTGTAAGAAATAATAAATATTATTTATATAAAATTATTTATTTAATTTGTTTTTGACGTACTTATATTTATATATTTTTATTCTTGACATTTAAATATTTTTGTTATTGATGTAACCAGTTTTTCTTTTGGTACCTAATTAATTTATTCACTGTCCCTTTTCCTTATCCTCATACAAATCTGGTACAATTTCGTTTAAATTCGTTCAAATATATATGTCTGAATTGAATTTAAATATTTCATTAAGAACTAGAAAAATTCCGCGTACCCGAAGATCATCAGAAAGTGATCTTCCTAGGCTCGAAACAAAACAAAAACCCATACCGCCTCTCACCCCGATTGAGATTAAGTCAAATTCTATCTTTTGTCCACCCAAAATGATGACTTTCAGATCAGCCCAAGCCATAAAACTCATACCTGAGTTTAATGGAAGTGCGAAAGATTTAGATAGGTTTATTCAATTAGCAGACCTGCAATCAAACAAAACCTCCACGGAACCCGACTCAACCGATAAGGCTGAGCTTCTTGATATTGTCAAATCGAAATTAACAAGCCGGGCATATAATGTTATAATCAAATATAACAATTATAATGCCTGGGCAGAGTTAAAAGAGGCTCTTATCAAAAATTTCCGAAGAACTAGGTCTGTACAAATTATACAGACTGAAGTTTTTCAATTCAAACAGGGTTACAAGGAATCTGTGAGCTCTTACGCAGAAAGAGCTTATGCCTTGTTTGATGAACTGAATAATGCCAATGCCAGTACGGGGGACAACGCTGCTAATACAGCCATCAGGAGTTTAAATACAAAAACTATTCTAAATAGTTTTTGCAATGGGTTGATACCACAGTTAAAAACTTTGGTGAAAAGCGCCAGATGCAATGACTTAGACGAAGCTCTAGATATTGCGATGGAAGAAGAAAAACTCCTATCTAATACCACTGTTGACAACAAATATTGTCACCACTGCCGAACGAAGACACACAATACAACAGAGTGTCGTCTTCAGCCAAGGGACAATAGAACTTACAGGGCGAGTCCAAATACCAGTCAGCCTGTGAGAGTCAATAACGTACAAAATAATATTTCATGTCGTTACTGCAAAAATCTGGGTCACACGATAGACCAATGCAGAAAAAGACAATACAACAACAGCAGGCAAGACAACCAACGCGGAACGTAACATTTGGTGGCAGCGGTGGGATGCATTTTGCGATGAATCATTCAAACAATTAAAACAAGCAATTGTCGAACCCCCTATCCTACAATATCCTAACTTTGAAAAAACTTTCTATATCACAACTGATGCCAGTAATGAAGCAATAGGTGCAGTATTGTCACAGAAAGATACCTATGAAAACGATTTACCTATAGCATTTGCCAGCAGAATATTAAATAAATCAGAAAAAAACTATTCTACCATAGAGAAAGAAGCTTTAGCAGTTGTTTGGGCAGTAACTCATTTCCGACCATACGTTTACGGACGACACTTTGAAGTAATTACTGACCACAAACCACTTGTGTGGATGTTCAACCTTAAGGATCCTTCCTCGAGAATAATGCGCTGGCGCATTAAACTTGAAGAATATGATTTTACAGTTTCTCATAAAGCAGGTCGTTTGAACACAAACGCAGACGCTCTCTCCCGTATGAAAACAGCTGAAGTTAATGTGATAACACGTAGTAATAGCAAAAACTTACCAAATCAACAAGATGTAAGTCAGAACATTGTCGAAGTCTCTAGTCCAGAGGAGATTAAGAAAATTTTACATGAATTTCATGACACACCTTTAGGAGGTCATCAAGGAGTCAAACGTACACTCAAACGAATAAAAAAGACATACAAATGGAAAAATATGTATGAAGATATAAAGCATTACATTGCGTCATGTGAACTTTGCCAAAAGAATAAGTTGTATGCACGTAACAAACTACCAATGGTCATCACAACAACAGCAAAAACTCCATTCGAAAGAATAGCTCTCGATATAGTGGGACCACTTCCTATAACAGAAAATGAAAACAAGTACATACTGACATTCCAAGACGATTTGACAAAATTTGCACAAGCCATAGCTATACCAAATCAAGAAGCAAGAACTGTGGCCGAAGCACTTGTAAAGAAAATAGTTTGTACTTATGGAATTCCCCAAACCATTCTCACAGATCAAGGAACTAACTTTACTAGTGAATTATTTAAAAATGTTTGCAAAATTTTAAAAATCAATAAAACTCAAACTAGTCCATACCATCCACAATCAAATGGTGCCCTCGAAAGGTCACACAGAACATTAGGTGACTACCTCAGAAACTATGCAAGCAAGGATCAGTCGAACTGGGATAATTATCTGGAGTATGCTATGTTTTGCTACAACACAACCCCACACTCCAGCACGAACTACAGTCCATTCGAAGTTCTTTTCGGTTTTGAAGCACCAATTCCTTCTACGCTGAATAGAAGCGAACAACCAACCTATAACTACGATGATGTCTCAGAAATGAAGGCGAAAATGCAAATCGGTTATGAGTTAATTCGCAGTAATCAAATTAAGGCTAAAGAAAAATCTAAAGTGTACTATGATAAAAACTCTAGTCAGATAAGCTATAAAGTAGGTGACAAAGTACTAATGGAAATCAAAAATCGATCTAATAAAAAGTTATCCCCAATTTTTGAAGGACCATACGAAATAACTGAAGTATTGTCCTCAGAAAACTCAAGAATAAAAGTAGGCAGAAAAGAAAAACTTGTTCACAATAACCTCATAAAACACTATATCCAAAGAGACATAAACACAAGCACACTCAATTTACACTCACACACACTCACAAAAAATAAGTACAACACTCAAATACTTATACAATATCGGTGTTGTTCTCATTTCTAGTAATATCATCATAACCATCATAACAATGTTAGCAACATTTTTAAACACATGCAAGGCAGAAGTTATGGTACAACCTCTAAATAGAACCGGAGTATACCTGGAACCAATCGGAATTCTAGAAAAGTCCCTCACAAAATGGACCTTTCTCTTCAACATTAATAACACTAATATTAAAACTAACACAAAGTGTTTAGAGAAAAACCTAAACACCCTTTCCGATTTATGTATCCTAAGCATAAAAGAATATCCTTTAGATCATTGCAAAATTACCCTAAGACTTTTACAAAATTCCCTCAAAGAAATCAATTATAATAACGAAATCCTTGATAGTATACTATTTAAAAACAAATTTTCAAAAAGAAGCATAGTAAACGGTGGTCTATTCAATGGAGTAGGGATGGCAGAGAAATTTTTATTTGGAACAATGGATTCTGAAGACGCAGAAAAAATAGATGATTCATTGAGATTAATTCAAGAAAATCAGAATAACTTGCATCACATAACAGAGAACCAAATGACAATAATCACTGACGTGTTAGACGCACTGAATAAAACAGCTGAAAACATAAATAATAATTTTAACTCTGTTACTGAAGAAATTAGACAGAACACAATAAAACTCCAGAATCTTACTAATTTCGAAAAAAACACTAAATAACTTCGATCAAATATCCAATTTAGCTTCTTCATTTGCTACACAAATTCTCTCAAAACAATCACAAATTCTTGACATTTTACAAGGAACAAAAGTGAATAAGCTAGATAGTAGATTCCTCAATTCAGAAGTATTTATTTCTACATTAAAAGATATCCAATTAGAATTACCAAACAATATAAGATTCCCAATAAAAATATCTAGAATGAATCTTCCAATCATAGACAAAATCACTACGACGAGTCCGATTTTCGTAAATCAAAATCTCATGATACAAGTTACTATTCCATTGGTAGATGAAGAATTTAACTTAGTAAAACTTACACCATTACCTTCAAAATACAAAGAAAACACGTATAGTTTTGTCTCAATATATAGTGAGTTTGTAGCTATAAATGAAAATTATAGGCGATATATATTTTTGAATAGCGAAGATCTAGATAAATGCACTAAAACAGACTCAAATCACTTCATATGCGAAAAAAACTTCGTAGTTCATAACCATAATACAAACAACTGCATTATCCAATTAATATCAGGAATGCAAAACTATGCTAATTGTGAAACAAAAATATTTGCGCTTGAACAAGAAGTTTGGTTCAATCTAATGAGTAAGAATTCATGGTTGTATGTTATGCCAAAGCCAACAAACGTTAGGATTTTGTGCGGAGACGAACCAAAAACGATCACAATATCTGACAGTGGAATTCTGAGTGTAGACCCATTTTGTAAAGCAATAACAAAAGAAGTTTACCTCCAAGCATCAAATACCATACAAAATAAAACTCCTATTTCATACTTTTTAGAAGAACAAACCATACCTAAGAACATAGTAATTCCAACAAATTTATCCCAAATTTCACCCCATACCACCCATATAGAAAAACTGGATTTAGATAATTATAGCATAAGTATTAAAGATTTGTTAAAGCAAAATAATTTGTTATTCCATGTCACACATGAACATGCTCAATTTTCTGTTTCCATTATTTTTCTTGTTCTTGTAGTTCTAGCTTTATACGTAATATTTAAAAAAATAATTAAAATAAAATGTACATTTAACAAAAAATCAACAGAAAATTTAAACGATACTGAATTGAATGTAACACCTGACCTTGAAGAAACATCGCAGGTATAATAACTTGTAAACAAACAAAAAACAAAACAAAAATGCAACCTAAACATTATAAAAAAAAAAAAAACAAAACTTATAAAAAAAAAAAAAAAAAAAACGTCAACAAACAAAGAGAAAACAAAAATTGAAAAATATGTATGTATTAAATTATAAGTAGGTAAAAAGAAAAAAAAAAAAAACAAAATATTGCAATTTAATAAATACAATGTTGTGATAAAGACCTGTGAATTATTTACTTCCGCACCTGAAGCCGAAAGATCTCACTCGTCACCTCGTACGCCTTTCTTATTTTAGGGGGGGAGGAGTGTTGTGCCATTAAACTGGAGACCACACACAATTCCCAAGAATCGCTTGCAAGACACATGACATAGTTCGATTATTGCTAAAGGTTCCTCATGTGTCATATGTTACACTTTAAAGAGAACAGCAAAGGTTCCTCATGTGTCATATGTTACACTTTAAAGGGAACAGCAATCGAACTATGTCAACCAAACAGTTAAACAACGACATGGGTCATATTGCAAACATAAACAATGCTGACCCATGGAGTGCAAGTATGTCAATAATAACATATGGTGCATTCGTTGTTTAAATAAAGAAACTGTAACTGTGTCAATGCAAGTGAAGTAAAGTAGAATGCGTGGTTGACCTGGAAGTGGTGATCTAGGTTTCGGAATAGGTAACGAAGGAAATAATGAACAGAGTTTGAGGCACTCTCATTTTAACAACCAAAAAGAAAAGTCGTTTTACTTGCGTTCGCGGAACATAATACAGTGTTTTGCCATTGTGTTAATTAATACTCGAACTTTTCCAAAACTTTGCGAAAGGTCTTCAAATATATTCCAATTAATCTTTTTTTTTTGTGTTATTGTGTCGTAAGGATCTCACCTTAGTGTTTCTGGCCTAGGCATGATTTTTCCCTTATAGTCATCTCTTGCTACAAGAAGGATTCACTGCAAGATTCTGACCCGTACCTGAACGTTTGTCAGCATTTATATTCCATAAATAAACAGTCGAACAATTTGCAAAACGAAATGAAATAAATGTAACAAACTACATAACAAAAAGTTTACAGGGACAAGCATATTATGTAACTTATGTATGGATATACTTGTATACTTCGTCAATTATACCTACAAATGTATAATCATGTTACAAAGATTATATGAAAAAAATACATTTGTTAAAGCATAGAGATATTGGGATATTCCACATTTATACCTATATTATATTTATCTTTGTATAATGAATATGAGAATTAAGAACTGCCTACTGCCTCTTGCCTCTTGCAGTAGCAACAAAACAAAAATAAATAAACAACAAAAAAGGAAACTTCTTGCTCTTTCAATTTTTTTTTTCTTTGCAATACTTGACCCACATGCCATGAAGAATAATTAGGAAAATATTCTAAAATATGCATGTTTTACGATTCTAGAAGAACAACGCATACTCTAGCATTGGACAGCAGCAGCAGCAGTATCATGGCGTGGACACGATGCCTACTTATATATATGGAGAAGGCTGCCGTCATAGACTTTTTCTCAGTCAATAAACTAGACCAAGGACCAAACATACACTCCCAGATATACAAACTCATACAACAATTGTTGACATCCTTGCAAAGCCCTTACTGCTGTAATCAACTGTAAATAGTTAATGCGGCTTCTGTGCCTGTTTACAAAATTCATTAAACAGAAACCACAAAACTGTGTTCATTTGTGAGTCCATCGCACGCACATGCACAAGCCCTCATCGAACCAACATCATTTCATCCACAATTTGGTCGAATACAATGTAAATACGAACCAGGCTTTCTCCTCCGATAAACACAAAACACTTACTGAACAAACTGATAGCGTGGGTTATAGGAAGGTCCTTGTCCAGTTCTTGATGCTTTTGTATAATATCCTTCCAAGAAATACACAAATGTCAAAAGTTTCTCATTTCACTTGTTGAACTACTGCTACTGCTGCTCCCACACGATATTACACTTGGTTCGGGTATTTTTGAATGCAAACAGTAAAAATTTATTTTGTTCCTTTTACACTGAAATATATATATAAATATGGTTTGGGTTTGGTGAAGTATGGGAACCGATATGCAAAGTAGAGCGTGTGTTTAGTTTCCATAAGCAAATATTAGAAAGAGATTTGCAAATAAGAATTTTTGTTTCGTCCAAAGCACCCCCCTGCCACTGCCACATCTTTCGAGTCAAAATGATCAAATGAAAATTGTTTTTCTTTCTTTTCCAGTGACACTGGCATGTGAAAACATCTCCATATACACATTTGAGTACTCAACCAATATAATAGAACAATACGCGAATAAGCCTGAGGAAAAGTGTTCAGGTTGAAAGGATTGTCGAAATCCTTTATTGTTGTGGTATAGGTAAGTTCTTCTGGCAGTTCTATTCCTACTTAACTTTTCGTTCGATTGTCGAATAATTAAAATTTTAATAAGGTCCCCTTTTTGTCTTGGCACGTGGTCTACTATCTTTCCACATTATGCCTCCCTCTAGCCACCATCATGAATACTACTATTATATAGATGAAAAAGTTTCAAGAATTTTTAATTGATTGTTGTTTGTTCAGCTGTCTGTCGTAGAAAATATTTTTATAGATTTTGAGGTACATGAACGGCGATATTGAATGTTAATAGCCTGGAAAATTATGTGTTAGTAGAAAGCTTAATGGATTAATCAGTCAGCAAATATTCCAAAAAACGACATCAGATAACGCCTTCTTATTAACAGACTATCCAGAAGCTCGTAATACAATGATAAGTTGGACTAGGTTTCCAAGGATAAGGATACAAAGAGCAACGATGCACCCTCCAGATGGTCGATTTGTCAACCAAATTGAGCATATATGTAAATTGAAACACGGCACGTAGGTATCCGTCATCTAAGTATTTAGAGAAGGTACGTTTCCTTCTCTAAATACTTAGATGACGGATACACCTCGACCGTTTGTCGCCTACGACAGCTGTCTTTCACCCTTATTACGGTTGTCAAAGATCAATTGTTTGATAGACGATAACATTTATCAATGAAACAAAATTTCGGTATTATGATTGTCGTTTGATAAATTTTTGATCTATCGTGAATGATTAACAAAATTCTCTTGTGAACGGGCATTTTGTTTGACGTTTCAGTTTTCTATTCTTTTCATTTGTGATATGATTGCGTTTTTTTTTATTGTTTTAATTTATTTTCGAGTAAATGAAGTAAATATCATTGGTCTTTTTTTATTATTATAGGTATTTGTGTTGTAAAAAAGTGAAATAAAAAAGTGATAAAACATTTTGTGGAAATAATGGAACAGGCAAAGGAAATGTGCATTATGTAGGTACAATGTACCTACTATTTAGACACCAAACAACAAAAAGAAAAACAGTCTGTGCAAGTGAATTTTAATAAAAATAAGTTAACCAAACAGTATTAATTGTATATTGTATAAATAAATATAAAAGTGAACAATAAACTGCGTTTTCTTACAAAAAAAAAACGAATTAGTTCTAGCAAAATTATTTATCAACAGCGAATTTGCGTTTGACTGAAAATTTGATAAACACAAATATTTTTGACAACGATAATACCAAGTTAGTCAATAAAACTATTCACAATAGATCTGAAATCTGAGTGGCACTCACAGTTTATCAAAAAATTTGATAATTGACAACGATAATACCGATGGATCAATTTTGTTGAATAACATCAATTATCGTTTTGATATTTGACAACCGTAATAAGGGCCTTTTTCTCTTTCATGTCGTTTTTTACGACAAACGACAACGGTAATAGGCATGATTATCAAAGAATTTACTAAAACCACCGTAGGCTACCAAATATCCGGAAAAAAATCCGTGGTATGAAAATGTTAACAGAAAATGCACATGCAAATATGTTACAGCATAAAACAAGGGCGGCAAGAGAAGAATATTTAACAGTTAGCAGGAATAAATAAAAGAATCTGCGAATACAAAAGGTTGCTAAGCAACTGACTGTGGGCGTCAAGACAAAACTAGAAAATGTTATTTAAGCGCAGGAAATAGAAGATGTATTAAAGTAACATTTTTAACAGCTCCTCACTGAACAACATGTAGATCAAGTAATAGGGCGAGAAGATAATCTAAGTTCAGTCAGAAAAGAACAAAAGCTTAAGAACAATGAGGCCGCTGGATCTGAATACTTAACAGCGATATATTTGTATGGCGTATGCATCCAATCATCAACATGAAATGGGTTAAAGAAAGTATAACCGAGGAATTCAATTCAATTTCAATTCAACAATCAGCAACATTTGCCCAATCTAAGAAACTGTGAGATCATATTGATACTTTAATCAGCACATGCCAATGTAGTTTTCGGTTCGGCATGGCCGTACCAACATAATTCAAACCATCGCCCTGAGAAAAATCTTTTTAAGTTGAGAACTACCAGAAATTTAAAGCCACATCAACTGGGGAACAGTTTCCCTGAAATATTCGAAACATGCTTAGGTTTTCGGCAAATAGATGCAATACCATGTAATTTCTTCACTGTTTTTCTGGAAAAGATTGAGCTCAGGAAAAAAAAGTAAACGCAAGCCACTGAATTTTACAGATTTATCAAGAAGGTAAAACTGGTTGGCCTTGTAGTAAACGAGGGCAAGACCAAGTATCGACTGTCAATGCATAGATAAGCATCTATCCACCGCTTTGGCCACAATGTGACTATTGATTGCAGCAACTTTGATTAGTTACGGTGTTCGTCTATCTTGGAGTAAATTTTGACTCCACACTTTAGTAGATATTCGAGCAAGAATAACCCTATAAAACTAGTAAAATAAATAAATAAATAAATAAGATAAAGTGCACGGTCTACGGTTGGCCGATAAGCAGAAAGTTGGTCCTGGTATTAAGATCTTTGGAAAGAAAACAAAGGGAGGAAAATATACCACCGCGAACTCTGAGCTGTATAAAGGCAGATATCCTACATATATCAGGAACCAGATAAAAGATAGGCGGATAGATATCTAAATTACATTTTTAGGTCTAATATCATATAATTACGACAAACTGTAAGCTAAAATCATGACTGAACATTCTCTTAGTAGAGCAATGCAGTGCAGTTCGTTTACAATTGAAGCCTTGGGAGGAGAAAAGGGGTAAGTGCATTCGCAAACTTAAATTTCTATTTGGTCTTAGTGACTTCATGGTGTTTGTTCTGATATATCCCTTTAAATTTTCATATAAAGGTGTTAATTAAAACGAAAAATCGAAAGAGAAAAGGAAGAATAAGTTGATATCACTGCAAATTTAAATGTCACTCACTCCCTTCTTTCTCCCAACTGCAAAGCTTTAATTGGGAACGCAAAACTTGCAGAACTACAGCATATTGAATTTATGAATTCAGTAACTTACTGTTGATTTTGAAATTTGTCAATCAATGAACATTTCTCATGACAAGAATATCGGCCTGTCATCAGATAATCCAATGGAGATCAACAATCCAACATCAAGTCCATGAAACAGTCATCGCAATCCTGATTTTTCACGTCATCCTTCATATGATCATAAGAATATCGGCCTGTCAACAAATAATAAAATGGACCCAGTCCTTTTTTTTTGTACGTGATGTGTTTCGTCTTTCTGACAGGTACGTTCTATAGCGATAGGAAGATTCGTTGTTATTTCCCTGTTGCCATTCGTCATTTTGACGCCGGAAAGCGAAGTTTGACGCCGGATATCGAAGTTGTGGAAGTTGTGGTAGGTTTTTTTTTGTTGAAAAAACAAATTATTGTTAAATATTATTGCAATATTTAATATTCTTAAAAATTCGATTTTGCTGGTTGAGCTATATTAACAAGAGGTTGATCAAAACGAAAAAAAAAGAAAGAGTCGAGAAAATTAAAAAGTAGAAAAGTTCGAAAGGAAGATTTGTAGAAAAGCAGACATTTTTGAAGATAAAGTAGAGAGTGAGTCGAGACGTGAAAATTAAAATTGGAGATTGAAGGAGAAAGGAAAAGATAAAATATAAGTAGCGTGTAGAGTGTTGTAGTTTATTTGAAGTGTGTGGCCATTTTGGTTTTAATTATCGTGGTAGACCTTTTGAATAATCCGTTTATTTATTCGATTAATATTCGTGGTTTAATTTGTTTAATTTTTTGCCCCTTTTATTTTTGGAAACGTTTTATTAAAAACATTTTTAAAATCTCAATTTGAGAACGTAAAATTTGTGTCATTATTTTATTTGGTTGTTTCGCTTCGCTTTAATACCTATTTTAAAAGTGCGTACTAAGGTTTGAAATTTTACCTTTAAAGAATTTCTGGCGCCCAAATCCCTTTTTGAGCACGGCCCTATGTTCAAATATCGAATTATTGTTGGACGGCTTATTGACCGACAATGCATCAGTGAATGATTTTGTACGTGCATGCAGCGCCACAAAGCCCAAATAAAACATTTCCTTTCTATCATAATTTACTTGTATTTTTCGTGTTCACATTATCACCAGTGAACACTGAAGAATTGAATTTAAAATCCTCAGCCAACGACAAATTATCCCCGCCGACAGGTTCCAGTCTTTTTTCTAATGTTTATTTTTTATCGTCTCCACCAATCATCCGGCGGACAAATGGAGCCGAAAGCTTTGGCTCAACATCTCTCGGCTTATTCGAACCCAAAAATAGGGAGCACGTAAGTCCAACTACTATCGTAATAATTGCTCCAAGCATTGTGTTAAAGAAATACGAAATATGATAGATCTTAAAAGATGCATCGCTAAACACAAATAAAATACATTTTGAAAATACAAACATTTAAAGATTTCCAACTTACACTAGAGGAGCTGGTGTTGTCTTCTCTGTGGTTGCATTAATAGCCAACATACTCATCGTTAGTGGTTTAGTTATAAAACTCAATTCTCCGGTAGCAATTGCCGCTTGCGCCTTCCCAACTATCCACGACATGATTGCCAGACCTGTTGTTCCTCCAATTAATGCACCCTTAAAAAAAATCATCAAGAGAATCCTCATTGTCGTTGTCGTCAGCTTGCATGCAAATTAAATATTTCAAAACTCACCTTGCCTTCTACCCACGGCACCATAACAGCCATCGTGAATATACCCAGCAAAGGTCCATTGGAAACTGCTCCCAAACTCATTGACAATTGAAGTACTGTTCTAAGTTTCTCTACTAAAAAAACAAGAGCAACGCATAGGGCACCAAAAACGACAACAACACCACGCATAATAAAAGCTGTTTGACGTTCCGTTAGTGGTTTTTTACAAAAGGACTTGAAAAAGTCCTCAAGGACAACAGCAGACTTTTAATTCAGTCCAGTGGATGCTGCACTGAATACCCCAGCCACAAATAGTCGAGGAAGTCCAGGAAAATCTCCAAGTATTTCCATCACCAACAAGAAGTTGGTCTTTTCGGGTTGCTAGCTGCGTGGCGTTGGTGGTGGTAGTTGTGTTGGAAGGCAATTCATACATAAGAAGGAAAATGATAATAGGAATAAAAAAAAATAAAGGGTTGTTCTTATGTTGTTTAAGAGGGTTCACCTTTATTGTCAACGGGTCACAGTCACTGTACGTTGCATAGATGAGCAGTGCACTATAGCAACAAATGGCCAGGAGGAGAAAAACGCCCACTACAAAGACCCACAATGCTTGACAGGCCATCCGATGAGTCGGAAGTGATAAGTATCTCTGAATCATGTTTTGACTCACCGCATTTGACTTAAGCCAGTGTGGAAAGCCTCCGATAATAAGAGAATATACAGTGTGGCGTTCCTGTAGATCAAACTTCCCACAGCATTCAAAGGAGTTTAAAATTTTAAAATGAAATTGTTAAAATATTTTATTGGACCAACTCACTCCAAACGACCGCTTGTATCCCGCCCTTAATAAAAAGGAAATTTAATGCATTCATCGGATATGCAATAGAAAGACAGTGCACAGGTGCCTGTCTGGTTGATTTGGAGAAAGCTTTCGACACCGTATGGTTAGAAGGTCTATATCTAAAGCTGACCAGACTCGCTATTAGTAAATCATTATTGTATATACTTTATGATATGCTCAACGGTAGAAAGTTTGTTGTCAAGAGTGGCAGTGTAACGTCTACCAAAATATTTGAAATAAAAAATGGTCTGCAGCAGGGAGCGGTTAACTCGCCGATTCTTTTCAACATTTACACTAGCGATCTTATAAGTAGTCTAACTCATGCAATTGCGTATGCCGATGATCTAATAGCGTGCAGAACAGGTCCAAAAGTTGAAGTTATCAAAATTCTTTTGCAGCTTGACTTTATCAAGATTCAGCAATATTGCGATGACTGGAAGTTAAAAATCAATTTTCAGAAATGCGAAACTATTCTGTTTAGAACCCCTTTGTCTAGAGCTTCTGCGGAAAGAAAGAACTGGCGAAAACTTGTGATTGTTGGACCCCTTGGACAGCCATTGGCAAGTAAAAGTGTCGTGTAGTACCTTGGCATCTGGCTGGATCAATATCTGTATTTCGACAGACATATAGATGCTGCTCTGACCAGGGCTAGGGGAGCCTTTTCCCTGACAAGACGCCTGTTTTACAGCAGCCATCTTGATAGCAGGGTGAAGGTGGTTTGTTACATGGCTTTAATCAGGCCGATGATTGCCTATGGATGTCCTGTGTGGTTCAACGTTGCACCATCTCAAATGGAAAAGATTCGGGTATTTGAGAGGCAGTGTCTTAGACACTGCCTTGGATTTCACAGAACACCAGAGTCGGAGTACATAAAATATTATTCCAACGATGTTCTATACAACAGGGCTAACATAAACAGAATAGATAATTTTTTAATCAAGCTGATTCGGGGTCATATTGCAAGAGCAATGACTTCAACTAATGGCTTGATTTTCGGGGCTTACTACCTCAAAGATGAATACTACGAAAGTGTGTGTCTAAGCGGATTTATCCCACGCGACGCTTTCCTCTTTTTAGACAGTCGAGGGCTGATACAGGATAGTTCGGCGGTACCGCTGATAAAAAAAAAAAAAAAGAAAGAAAGCCATACCATGCAAGTGTAGAAAATGCAAACGACCGGCGTCACCCAGTGAATGTTGATTCCAGTAGCCTGGTTGAATGCCAAGGCTGGGACATATCACAATTGGCAGCCATGTCAATTATGAAGATACAGAGCCTAGAATCTATAAAATTAACTCGCTTAAAAGTCAGAACTTTTTCTGAGACTTACCGACCCACTGCGGAATTGAAAAAAAAATCCAATTTAATAAATTATGTTCAAAAAGGAGAAAAATTTCAGAAAATGGCCTTAACGTGAGACCGAGTTGTATGGTAGCTATTATAACACGTTTGTTTAGCCAAAAACTTTAAATGCCATTTTGTGTTAAATAATCAAATTAACTTCCATACTAAATTTTAATTAAATCTGTTAAGCCGTTATCAATTTTTGGACAAATTTGTAAAAACCGTAACACCAAATCTCCCTTATATGCATTTTTATCCAAAAACTTGAAATGCAGTTATATTAACAGTAAATATAACGTAAAAAAGTTTTATCCAAACCGTTAGAGCCGTTTTTGAGAAAATTTTGAAAAACAAACCGTTTTATGGGAGGTACCCGTTATTTATTTATTATTATTATTATTATTATTAAAAATGAAAATTCGAATTTCTCCTCTAGGGAAATTTTACACGAAGCCAATACTTGCCCTATTGAGCAAATAAACAAGTATGTGAACAGAAGAAACAATTCTGGATAAAAAGAAACAATTATTTGTGGACTCGCTTTACCATTTCGGCAGACGAAAAGAATCCGAAAAAATACATTTAGTTAAATAATTGAAGAGATGTCTTGCGGATATTATAACGAACGAGTGGAGTCCTTTTTCTTTATCATCCTTTGAATTTTTCTGATGTGTCCTTGTTCGAAAGCTAACTACACACACATAAAAACATATCTACCTATCTTACTTTTTGGGTAAGGACGTAAGGAGGGCTAGAAAAAGATTCTCTCATCTACAGTATGTTTGCGTTTGCACAGAGTAGTATAATAAATAAAAACCATAAGGCGGTAAGGACATTAATAATATGGGCGAAAATGAAACCACTCCGCATACAATTATTATTTCTATACCGAGAGAACGAGAGAAATGAACGAAACAGACAGACAGACAAGCAGACAGGTGGAAACACATAATTATTGTTATTTCTCCTTTTTTTTTTTTTTTTTTTTTTTGTTATTTTTTTTTTATTTTCTAATGCCATCCCCTGTTTCCTCAAGCCTTCTCGGTACCCAAGGCATCCTCATATTCATATCCCCATCTATAAATCCTTTTTCTCATTTGGTGATCGTACATATGTGTGTGAGATGTTTTGTGAAAAGAATTCACAAATATGCGAAACAGGAAAAGAAATTTATTTGTCTGATGGTTTTGCGATACGATGATGATGGTAAAAATAAAACGTTGTGCTTTCTTGTTGTTGTTCTTTTTGGATTTAAAAAAGGACAATTTTCTCGTTAATCATCTATTTGTAGCTTTGTTGATGGCAAATGTATTAAATTCATATTTATTTATTATTTCTTTTAGTATAGAGATGAAGAGTAGAAGAGAAACGGGTAACGCAGTCATTAATTGTATGTCATTTGAATGAGAATAAAAATGTCAAACCTGTACACAGGCAATTCCTGGGATCTAAATGTCAGCAGGGTAACCGTAACAGCAGATGCGTTCCAGTTTGAGAAACGTAAATAGCTGTGTTTTGTGTCCCTTGTCTACTTTTTGACAATTCTATTACTTAGAATTGTTGTTATTATCCTTGCCTGATGAAGATATGAAGTCACTTATTTATCAGGTAATATTATACAATCTTGATTGATAGAAGATACATGTATGTTGTATGTACATACTTCAGAAATATTAACCGAAAACACACTTCAATGGTGAAAAATATTGTACCTACCTATTAAAAAATATTTCTATGAATCTAAAACAAGCAAAGTGAACAAAGTTTACGAGCACCAAGTTTTTAATGAGGCGTCATTCATAGCCTATGACCAAGCTGACCATCAGACTCTTTAGGAGGTGCTGCTCTTCTATAATATCATAACTTACCAGTGTCAATGCCGATCTTATTGCTCTCTAACATCTGACCCCGAGCTGTAAACATCAAACGTTGTAAAATTCACCAGAATAGGTTTTTCCCCACCACCAGAACGAAACCAGCTTCGATGACGGATGCCGAGTTTCTCATGCACCAAAGGAGAACTGCGAAACATTTTAAGCCAGCACTAACGGTAACGGCGGTTTTTAGCTTAACTGTTTAACACAGATAAGACTAGCAACGTCATTAGATGTCGTTTCGCTCAGAAGACAATAATGAGACTTGTGCTGCTTCTATTATAGTCCACAATCAGAAAAAAAAAGAAGAACTCAGGCTTCTAAGGATAAAATAGAAAGCTAACAAAAAGGACGTGATTGAATTAAATCCGAAAATTTTACTAAAAGGTAAAAAAAAACACCGCAACCCCTATAAGTTCCGTACGGATACCTGCAAGAGTTAAAACAGGAACATAATACTAAAATCGCAGTCGGTGCTGAGGATAGGCATAGAAAGTCTTTTTTTTTTAAGTTTTAAAACGAAAGAAATTACGTCGTGAGACCTTATCAACCATTTAAAATGGAAGTTGAAACAGACCAATCAGACATGCCATTTGCGTGCCATTTTGAAAAAAAAACAGGTTTTAATAAAAAAAATAAAAATACTAAGTATAGGTACTTAAATATTCTTTTAAGTTATACTTTTTCACAAAAACAACAATGCTAAAAATGTTATTAAGTTATGATCTTTTTTTAAGAACTTTGGCAATCTACCATAATATTTTATGAGTTTGACAGAGTCATCAAATGCTCTATTTTCACCGTTTTCACGCTATATGAATTTAAGTAGGTTACAAAATGAAAATAAAAAAAACATACCACAATGAAATTTTTCGTGCCACGAGGAAATTTTCATGTCAAAAAAGCACGATTGTGCCACATCGGTAACGCTGATACCTATACCCGTGCTTCCAAATTTCATGAACACAAGCAAAACCAATAGAATTGTTGGAGCTTTTTAAACTCCTCGAAGATGATTTGATTAGGAGCATCTTAGCATGACCGTTAAAACTTCAGAACCTCTGCATCGTTTGCTGCTGATATTTATAGCATTGATTGGAAGGACAAAATGTTTAAGATGCATTCGTCAGAAATCGCGCAAATTCAGCTTTAATTTTACGCACTGGGTAAAAGCCTAAAAATCATTTCCTTTTTAGCCTAAAAAAACCGCTCGAATATTTGAATTATTACTATTCAATGGCCTGATTCTCTTAGTCCTTCTATATGCCTACTGCAAAAAAGAAAATCGAAATTCACATGATCCAACGAGGTCGAGGTCGTTCAAAGGACGTATTTTTTGACCTCGTTGGATCATGTGGATTTCGATTTTTTTTTTGCAGCAGGCATATAGAAGGACTAAGAGAATCAGGCCATTGAATAGTAATAATTTAAATATTCGAGCTGTGGTTTTTAAGGCTAAAAAGGAAAATATTTTTGATCCAGTATGTGTGGATAGTTTATTATGAAATCGATCTATCCAGAAAGATACGTATTGACCGTTTGGATGGGTTCTTCGTAGACATTGCTTCAGAACCAAATGATAAAGCAATACCCTAACTGCGTATATGTTATCATACGAACATCGGAATTTAGATTGGTATTGTTGACAGTCTCATACAGAATTAACACTTCCAGACAGAGATATTGAAATCTGAGTTAATGTTGGAAATGCTTAAAATAGATTTTTATGCTTCAATGCCGATATCTGACTGAACCTTGCGATAAATTTCTTTGCATGGTTGACAATTCAGTTATATCCTTATTATGTTTTTCTGGCTTTGGACGTATTTGACAGTACCAATAGATTATGAGATATCCTCTTTCTGGATCCAGACAAGATAGCAATTTATAAAACAAAACTAAAGAGTTAATCATATTAGGCGTTTAATTCTGTGTCAAGTTCAAGCCGCACTCAATTACTTAAGCTGTACATATTGATCGGAGTAAAAAAAAACTAAACGTTTTAACTCGATTGTAACGCGCGAAATGATCCAAAAACTAAACAATTTAAAAGATTCTTCTTCTTCATATGTTTTCCGACAACGTTCTGATCGCGAAAAGGATCACGTATCTTCCACCTTACCGCGTACCACTTTATTGCAGACCTGCTTGTGGGGTTCATTGGGACATCTGATGACCACAGAAAACTTTGACAATCCTTCCGTTTATTGATTTTAACATTTTGAGCCCAATGGAATACTGGGGCCGTTGCATTTCTTTTTTTTCAGAAGTTCTTTTCTCTTTTCGCGATTGTAATGAATAGTTCTTTTTGGATCAAGTTTTTTTTCTCGATGGTCAAATTTGTAAATATGGCCATATGACGCTTGGCCAAATGTAATGCCACCTATGTATGACAGTGCTTTTTAGACGAGGAGTCTCCTTACTACATGACAGTACTAGCTGATTCGAATTCGATCGAACTTCAGCACTCGAGCTGTCATGCGAAGCATCTTCATATCTGTTGCCACCAATTTGCTCTCATACCTCTTTTTGATTGTCCAAAAGGGTGAACCGTATGTAAGTGCTGACTGGACGAATATTGTGGTGTTCATTCATCTTATTGGCATTTTTCGGTCACAAAAGATGGCATAGCTCTCACGCCACTTCATCCATCTTACGCTTACACGATGGTTGATAGTGTCTTCAAAAGATGCTTCGGTATTGGTTTAGGCACCAAAAGTAACGTAAGTCTTTTTGGCGCTTATTTGGTATCCATTTCCCTCCAAAATGTCCACCCATACATCAAGTGCTCGTTGCAAGGATGATGGATCTTCACTTATAAATGCTTCACATGTTACATTTAAAAGACAATACTGCTGCTAACTTCGTAAAGGCCCTAACTACATTTGCACTTTTCGAAAATGAAGTAGAAAAAATTGATTCGCTTACCGCAATAAAGAACGTGAAAAATACCAAAAAATATGTTTCTTTAAGCTCAAGTTGTGCTAATTTTTTTGTATATAATATAAAATAATAATACATCAAAATAACAAAGCCCTGACAATAAATATGTCGTAAACTCAAAAAAGAATTTTTTTCAGATAGGGCCTTTACGAAGTTAGCGGCAGAATATGTCTTGCAGACACATAATTAAAAATACAGACATACATGTCAACATAAGAATCTGTGGATGATTTAAACAAACGCAAACCCACACTGTTTAACATAAAGCTGTTCAACGATGTTCATGGTGTGTTACATCATCTCGATTGAACGGTAAGTATTGCAGTTCGCGTATCATCTTTCCACTTGTAATGTTGACCGAATCCACTAATTTTATCACCGTTAATAAGTTTGAAAATAAGAATCGTTAATTCTTTCTAAAGACAAATTCGTTGTAGAGAATTCCACATCTTTTGTCCATCACCCTTTTCATTATGATTTCACACTTTTCATTGATTCCATTTATGAATTGTCGCAATTTTATAATATTCTCATAATATGATTTTTATTTCAATAATTTCTTTTACATGCGTGCAATCCGTACTTTCTTCTTGTGTAGTTGGCACTTGAAGAGATTACTTCTTTCTGATTTTAAATATTATGGTTACCACTATCTTGTAATGTTTTTACTTGTTTCAAAAGGGGGATACCACGTTCAAGCGAAAGAAGAAAACATATTCTTTTTCATTCCTGATTTATTACTTATTTGCTTTCATGTTTCCGAGCAGTAATTCTTACAATACCAAAAAGTATCATTATATTAAATGATTTTGTCGATTTTTGTTTTCTTTACGAAGTTCAAGCAGTTCAAAACATCTGCTGCATACTTCCCATAAACCACAAATTAACTAACAACTACAAGGACAGCCCTAGAATAAAATAAACAACAACAATTTTTTTGAAAATTACGCCTAAAGTCATGCAACATTGCTGTGATCACTGATCAGTAGAAATAAAATGACTAACATTTTTCCATGAGCATTTGTTAGTTGCATACTTTTAGGTAGATTTTTAGCGGCGAATTCTATGCGAGAATTATGGCAAATAATTCAAATTTAAAAATTTCAAATGTTTGTTACTTTTAACTATCAAATTTGATTTTTTAATTAAAAAAATATGTAACAACAACCCAAACCAAACTTAACAGTTATTAAGCATCAAATTTTTTTTCTCTTCTTTCGCCATACAAAACGATTTTCATCAAAAGGATAAGGATGTTTTATTACGTTCCACATCCAATGTATCACTCTGATGCCTCTCTAGTGTGATCCATTTTAATTGGCTGGCATTTATATAGGATACATAGATATAAAGAAGTAATAAAATAAAAACACTGTAGAATCCTGTGCCTACATACAATCATACTTATACACTCGAAATATTATAAAGAAATACAAAAATAAACAAAAATACTAAAACAAAATAAATACAAATTGATAAAAAGAAACGCAAACATTTTATATATTTAATTAAAATAATTCCTTCGCAGTCATGTGTAAATTTTGATTGAAAATCAGCGATAGGGTAAATTTAATAAGCCTCCTTTGGTCTTTTACATCCTAGTGTAAGGACACTTGATGTGTGTTTAAGCAATAAGGGGATTTTAAAGTCGGTTAGACCATCCATAGCTGCATAGACATAGCTATGCCTATTCTTGAAAATCAACCTTTTCACTTCTTTGCTCTGATAATATTATGCTAGGTGAAAAACTGAAAAGCTTATTAATCTACATGCCGTAAAATTACAAGGATATACATTTTAAATATGTTAGGTTAGGTTCTATAATATAGTGTGTGTTTATATATGTGAAAATGAATGTGTGATTTCCCATTGCAGCATTACCGAAGAGCACATATTTTCTTGAATCTTTTCATGCGGAACTAATCAGTATGAATGTTATTCCTATATTTATATACAATACATACCACTCACTAACTTTTAAAGCAGGTATACAGTTAATATGTGATTTGTCCATACAGATAAACATTTAATAGCTTTATGACAAGTGAAAATCATCAAAAAGATCAAACGGCAAACTTACGAGTGCTGGGAGAGCAGATTTCCACATCACGTGACGACAAGGACCACACACTTATAACCGACACACTTAACCCTTTGCAGAAAAGTCGTTTATGGAATTCTTAAATATGCCTAAATAATTTTTAAATCAAATCTCTGGTAAATATTGCTCAGCGATTTCTGTTTATTATTCTTTTTAAGATTTCGCTGCGCAGACATAAAAAATACAAGTTTTTTTTTTCGCTCCCACCACTTTGGAGAAAACTTTCTCGAACAAAATCTTTCAAAAAAGATTTTCGAAATTTTCAACACAAATTGTATATACACAATTCCACTGTTTAAACGAGTGTGCTTGAATGATTGTCAATGTGGTTACGGTGGTTGGTCTGAGTCTTGGTGCAGATATTCCTGCGGAAAGTTGAATGGATGAAATGACATCTTGTAGACGCATTTTTATCCTTGTTCATGACTGTTACTGCTCTATTCCAGCCGAAACCATTCACCTTGCAACACTTGAGCTTCAACCGCGAGCAAAGACTTCTCCAATATTTATAATAATTATGTTGGGGTTTGTTCCCCCAATTTACGTCAACTCAAAAATATTTTCGGTCTCCAAGACTACTAGCAGTACCACCATACCATTTTTGCTGATCTCTTTGACATGAACTTTGTATGATAGCAATTAAGGAGCATCATTACAAGAAGATAGCATCAGCGCAATTAAATTGCAAATTCGAAATCGTTCCAAATGATAAACTTTTAAAATGCTTTGATTTATATGTGTGATTGTGTAAGGTACGTTTCTGTATATAAAAAAGTGTGGATTTATGTAGTTATTCAGTAGAAAAGTATATTTTAGTCTGAAAAAAACATGTTTAATTTAGTGGCGGTTTGTCTGGTATTTGCAATTTGTATTGCAGTGGTGGTAGGTTTCTTCTGTTCCGAGGGTAAATTTTTATCGAATGTAGACGATTTTTTCGATGTTTCTTTTAGACAAGTGGCCCAGTCTTTAATCGAGATACATCAGTGTCGTCGTTCACTGATTTGAGTGAATCTATTCAAAAACTTTCGGAAGCTCTAATGTCAATTAGCTCAGGTAAAATTTATTATGATTTGATTCTATTTGTTTGTATAATTTGATCAATAATAATAATTTTTAAAGGCCGACTTCAGTCGAACGTACCTGTTTTGGAGCCTCATCACTTCACGCACGAATGATCTAATTATGGCTGTGTTGATGTATTAAGTATATATTGATAAACGTGATAGTTTTTAAAATGAATAACTTCAACAGAGCAGAACTAATTTCTTAAAATTGAAATAAAACTTGAGTAAATCTGTTCGGTGTTATATTTTAAAAGTTTTATTTGCGATAGATTTAGCTCAGTGAATCAAAAATAAAAATGGTCTGGATGAGATTTTCTTTTGACCTACAGTGAGGGGTGAAAATATTCTTCCACCAACATGTGTCACCAGCCAGTGCGAGTTTGATCTAATCAGTTCGTCTTCCAAGTTCTTGGACGTCTTCTTTTGTTCGCTCCCACCACCGAAGGTAAGACTTTAAAGACCTTATAGATAGTAGTACCAATGAGTTTATACACATAGATAAATCATGTGTAAGTTGAGTTAAAAGACAAAAAATAAATAAAAACAAATACAAATGTATGCAGATGAATTTAGTTCGGTTCAGTTAGAGTGTTTTTGGTTACAGGGAATTATTGCAATAATAATTACTCGATATGTTCATTTAGCGACATCTACTTCGGTGAGTTTGAAACCATCTTGATTCCTTTATGTGTATAAACTCAATGGTAGTACCTAAGTCCTTATCGCAAGAAAAAACTTGTATTTTTGTGCGTCTCGTTTAAATTTTGTTCATCAACTAAAATTTTTTGATTGAAAGAAAACTTGACCGATACCAATAAAGTTGGTGCCAGTTGACACTAACAATATCGATTTTTCCATTCACAATGGAGATTTGATGAGCATTAAAAATGTATCGACTGATCATTGGTAATCGACAATCGCAATGCCAATTGAAAAGTTGGTTGATAAAAAGAAATTACCAATTATTAATTGACGATTGGAATAAGGCCCTTTGAATTTAAAGCTGTTTGCAAGGATAATTCACGCAATTGAATTTATCTGTTGAATTTTTCGTGACCTTCTTATCGTTAACAAATAATTAAAACAATCGTTAATAAGCTTCTCTCCATTGGCAAAAATCACTTATATAAAATTTTATCAAAATCGATCTACTTTTTTCGAGAAATTTGGAATTATTTGGTAGGGACCGTTTAGATTCTATAAAAAAATTAAATACATTTTTAATGTAATATAATGTTATATATCATAGCTTCCCTTCTAGGAAAAATGCTGGTTGCTTCTGGTCACATGTCAGTGGTAGGTGCGATAGCCATGCCATATACAATATGTCTTTTAGTTTATTGAATATTCTTAATATACAAAATAAACTTTATAAATTAATTTTCATATTAGTATATAGAATTTGTATCATTATTTTTATTATTTCTTTGCCATATACAATATGGTGATTCACGTTAGGTGCAAAAGAAAAAGTCGTTTGGCAGGTTGATTCGATATCCCCCACTATGTGAAAGAAGCATTTTTCTAAAAGATTGACTTAATAAGGAAACACAAATATTCAAAACCAACGTTAACACTTAAAATTCGATGCTATACATTTGTATAAAGCCTTCTTCTTTTATAATTTTTTTAAGTAAAGTTGTTTTAGTAAACAGTTTTTGAAAAAAATACGTTTTGAACTCACAACCTTAAAGAACATAACTAAGAAAAAAAATCCAAACTATTTTTTTTTTAACTTTATGTAATTAAGTATACATTTGTTTTCAAAATTCGATCCTCTTATTGATTTTGAGTCCAAAACAGAAAACCGGATGCTCGAATCTCTTGTACTTTTTGTTAAATTTTTTATATAACGAAACATAGGCGCTCGCAGGGTTGGGCAAGGGGGGCACTTGCCCTCCCCCCTGGCTCCGAGCATGACTTTTGTCTACCAACATTTTATGAGTTCTTAATAGGCAATATTTAGTAATTGGTCATTTATTGACTTTTTTAGCCAGTTTCCATAAAATGCCTCCTCTGACTTTGGACCTAGGTCGGATAAATCTCTACGTTCAATTGTTTTGCCTACCCTTGTTGACAATAAAAATAGATTTAATTTTTTAATTTCATGTTGAATTGCAAGTTTGTTCACATAATAGATGGAGAGTCAGCGACCGCCAGACATACGTCATTGTATAAAGGCTGAATTTTTGTGTGTATGAAAAACACTGAAAACCACTAGATTTCAGTGGATTTGTTTTATGGAGCAATCTTTAAATATTTACCACGCAAAATGTCATAATTCTATTTTTTTTTAATATTGAAACAAAGTAAATAAATAAATAAATCAGTATTTATTTTTTATTTGTCCCGGGGTACACAACTCTAAATCCGTTTCTGATCAAATAATTGAAATTCTGAATTTTCGTAACCACTTTTACGGACTTCGCTTTAGCAACGTTATACATTACTAATGTATTTACGTAGAGAGTATCATTCGTAATCAAAAATTAAACAAACTACGTAACTACTGGATGTCGCAATGATTTACCTACATAACACTAGAATTAGAGAAAAAAATTCAACTTTTAACACCTATGACTACAATGATAAATTAAGTTAAAAAAAAAAAAAATATCATTAGTTAATAATTCCAAAAAATGTATTAATGTTCATGGTATATGAAGCCACTTAATAAGTGTGTGCAACACTTTCCAATTAAACCAAACTTAAAAAAACAGCGCTTCGAACGCTTATTTCAACACTAAAACCCAACTATTGAACACTAGCTAACCATCATGGGAAAAACAATAATTTTAGTTTTGTTAGTTTGTACGTTGATTGGAGAAGCGGTAGGACTTTATAAATTCTATCCGAATTTCAAATACTTTAATTCTATTTATTTTATCAGATATCTGCTCCATTGTTGGCAGCTGAAGCTGATGCTGGCTTTTAATCTGTCGCCATGAATGGTAATTTTACCGGAAAGCTGAAAATAATTTTAATCTCTGTGTCAATTTCTAGGAATTAACGGTGCTGGAAATAGGGGTCCTGATGGCCGTGGCCCTCCCCCATCAGGTCCATCACCTTCCGGTTGCGGACCAACTACAACAGCTTCCTCTCGATAAACTAAACTCACAAGGAAA
This sequence comes from Baccha elongata, assembly GCA_951217065.1. NCBI lineage: Eukaryota > Metazoa > Arthropoda > Insecta > Diptera > Syrphidae > Baccha > Baccha elongata. Next base: position 15,013,520 of record OX578274.1, on the reverse strand, counting down.
AAATGATATACCTACCCTTCTCCTTTTGCATTCGCTATATAAATAAAATTCCGATAAAAAATATATTCATACCTAACGTGCTAAGGATATTTCCACAAAAAATACAAATAAAGGTGCATCGTGCGCTATGTGTCATTCTTGTGCTATTTGCATATTCAGAGAGTTAAATTCAATTAAGCTTCAGCTGTCAATTCATCTCCAATCCAAGTACACTTTCATTTGCAATGACAGAAAAAAAGAGAGGAGCACACCTTGGAGAAAGAATTCATCCTTAATCTCCAATTTCCTGGTGATGGGTTAACAAAGCAGCATCAGTGATATCAACACAGAAAAACGATGTCAACAGAATGAATAGAACGAAAAAAAAAACCAACAGATACTGCAGCAAATATTCACTTCGCATTGGATTCTTTGTTGGCCATGTGACAAGCAATTCGGAGCAAAAGATCACTTTTCTGGGTCCGGGATATTTTCTGCGAAATTAATATAGCTCCAAGGTGAAATTACTTTTCTGCTCATGGTATAATATGCTTCTTTTGTTATGTGTATATTGTGATTTAAGAACCGTAAGTTCAATAACAGAGAGCAACCGGAAGACTGGAGAGTGTGATTACCCAACACATTCAGATACAGACTCTTGGGACAGATATCGCCCAGTACCATCGACTAAGTGGAATCAATCATAAAACCTTGTCCTGATCCTTGTTGGACGCTCTCTCGTTATACGTTCATAAAAAAATGGCTGTCTCATTTTTCAAATAACCAAGAAGCCAAATTGCTACCGAATACGATAAATGTCAGTATAGAGGAAGCCCTAGCCACGGTCACTGAACACTCCTGACCAGACCAGGCAAAGTTATAGGAAGAATAAGCAGCGCGCACGCACCATTAATTCATCTACTATTTGGTCTTGAAGACGTCTTCCTAATCTATGCCCTTTTTTTCTGGTCCGAGCTTGAAAGTGCTTGCGCTGATGACTCTGCCGATGCTTGAATCGCGCGCGTCCATCACCTCTATGCCCATTGTTATTGAGTACGACTGCACTACCCTTACCTCTTCATCACAGTGCATATACTGCACATGGGTATGCTCAACTTAAAACAAAACTCCGATGAAAGTTAAAGTAGGGGAGACCGGACGAGTCAAGGAGAGTGTTTCTATAGAAAATCAATTCGGAGAAACCAAAGAAAAAAGGACGACGATGAACGCGTCCGCGATCGCGACGGTGTCACTGCTGTGTCGCTGTTGTCGGGGAGTCCAGACACCCTGATTAATCGACGGCTATTAATGCCGCACTTAGAATATTAACAGATATTAAATGACTTGTGAGTAATATTCGTAGGTGGTTCTTGAACATTGGGTATTGTTGTTGTTGGTGGCAATAGTGTTGTTTTAATGGTAGTGACAACGGCACCACACTTTTCTTATAAAGATGTTTATATGGACCGAAGAAGCTCCCTCTTGAAGGGCGGATGGAGAGTTGCGCATGCTGGCTAACTTGTACTGCTGTGCGCCAGCCTTTGGATGGAAGAAATAAATTTGCTGGGCAAAAAAGCCCCACGTTGGGCGCCAATCTAGCAATGAGATAATCGGGAGGGGTTGTTGTTTTGCAATTTCTTAAAACTCCTTCTGGCGGAAGAAGAGAAACGCAATTTTTTATTTTAAGGTAGTGATGCTTATTTGTATGTTAGGTTAGGTATAGCGTATTGTTTAAGAAAAACAAAAATTAGTCAAAAATATACTAATGCAAATACAAAATTAATAGGTACTATTTGGTTTATCCTCCACCACGTAAATTTGCGAAACAACGCAGTCACTAGCTTTTGGAGAAGGGTCGTGTACCGCACTCATCATTCAGTTCAGCTTCAGCACTCGTCATTCTATTTAGCATATAAAAAAAAATTACTCATGCTTTTCGGTATGTACATGATATAATCGAACAGAACAGCTACAAAAGTGTTCAAGTCATCAAAATTCTTTTGCAGTGTGACTTTGACAACATTCCATCAATATTGCGATGACCGGATAAATACGCCAAACTGTTCTATTTGCCTAGCTTTTCGGTAGAATCAAAAAACAATTAGGGAATACAAGTGATACAAGTGACATTGGATAGTAAAAGTGGTGTGAAGAAACACTGGCATCTTGGTGGTTCAGTTTTTTTTTATTTTTACAAATACTTTATAAAGATGCTGCTCCGACCATGGCAAAAAAAAACGGCACTAGGTGAAGGTGATTTGTTGTGTGCCACTCGTCAACCCGTAAATGCTTCTGGTATCAGTTAACATCGGCTGAGAAATTGTGTATAGGCGATCTTTTATCGTGAGTCGTACCGTCTTCGTAGAATGGGGAACAGAGCATCTTCAGGTCAGTAGGGTTGTGCAAAAAAAAACTAGATGGAAAAAACGAAAGAGGTTACCAATTGATTGTGAATACTGATCATGTTTCGATCAGAAAAGTAATTACTGAAAGACTTTTTCATCCGGTTAGAATACTTGACTGAGCCCTGACTTGAGACTGAAAATAAATCTAGTCTCAAGGTATAAGACAATTTAATAATCTTTTCAAATGGTTATTTCGTAGCAAAACCCGATTAGTCTTACTGGGGCATGTCTAACAAAAAACTCAGGCTTTCATATCAGGGCCACATCAGATCAGCATTTCTTTTAAGGGTTTTGCTATTCGTTCTGAAATCTAGGTTGTATAATCTGCAACATATACAGAATGCGCCATCAAATGATGCTCATAAGGCTTGCCCTAATTTATTTCAAGTCGGATTGATGTCAATACCCACTAATAGTTCTTCATAATGATACAGTTCCCTATTCGAAACTGTTCCCTCTCGTTCAGGATGGTAATATGAAATAATACAAATAAAAAAATAGATTGCTTGAAAATGCGAAGGCAAAGTCAAAAAAATCTATGATCTATTTCGTGATATGTTTTTCTAATATTTAGAAGAAAAAAAACCACGCAATAAAGCAATACCGGCGCTTTAAATCTACAACTCGCCCTCGTGCAATTCACATAAACAATTTTATTTTAATTAATCGTCTGTCACTTATCGGCGGCAGAGGCAATTGGTCGCCAAACACATAAACCACAGTCCAAACCATCAACCAGCAGCGTTTTTCTCGTCATCGCGCAATCCTCATCAGGGATGGTTTGGTTCCCATCAACGCAACGTTCGACTTTGAATTTCGATCCGAAACGAGAATGAACCTATAAATTCATTGCGCTATTAATTGATATCCGACATATCAAATGCGGTTATTAAATGATTTCAGTCATTAGTAATGTTGTGTGCGATGTGTGATGCTTTTAGGCATCCAACATGACATCGATGACATTTTTTCTAATCCCCATTTATTAAAACATAAAGACACTTTCAGCATCGAGAATTGGGAATTACTTATGGCCAAACAAGCTATCAAGCATAAATAAATATTTATCTACAAGATTAAAGGTAATTGTGCATAAATCATTTAAGTGCTTTTTTTGTGTGTTGTTGTTTTTTTTTTTTTTTGTTGGTTTGCATTTCAAAGATAAAAGATATACCAAGACCAGATAAAAATTTAAAATTCATTTTTAATCAAAAAAAGAAATAAATACCTAAACCGACCACCTACTCCACCCATCTAACCCTCATCCTTTATCATCGTATCGCGCTTATTTTTCTTGTACTTTGTCTTGTAAATCATCGTGGAAGTTGGGAGAAAAAACATAATTATGTATCTATACAACTTAGCCGACCATTCACCCTCTTTTGGTAAGATTTTCACGGAGGATTAGCGCTTTAGACTTTACACTCATCAGGAATCACCTCATTCTCTCAAAGGTTCGAATTGATTTTTTTTTCTTATTTCTTTCTTTTTTTGGAAAAATGTTTAAATTTATTGTAACACAGAATTAATAATAAACGCGGAATTGTCAAAAAAATGAAAACCCTCTGTTGGCATGACCCTCAACGGATGTTTGTATCGATTCCACATTTTTTTCACAAAAAAACAAGATATACAAAAAAATATAATTCCAGTGGGGTGGTAATTATTGTGTATAAAAAATACCAAAAAAAACAACCAACTCCTACCATGGACGAGAGCTAAAGAGCATTGGTTCGGCCAAATGGTCCTTCGGGCACAAAGATTTTCCGTCATGGCTCGCATATCTTCATCCGTATAGTTCATCAAAGCAATATAGGAAATGGAATTTTCTTCCCGTGTGCCATACCAGAAATGAGGTTGTGGAAATTTGTAAGGCATTCCTGTCATACGCGTGGATAAGACAGAACTTTTGACATTTTAAATCATTCTAAATGTAAAAGTAAGCATACATAGCTAATGACTATGAGCACCGTGAGTTTGTCAAAGTTAACATTTTAATTGATTCTTTTTGCTTTTATTGACGTTTTACTTACAACTAAAGTGGGAAATGAGGGGATTAACAGTGATGAATCTGACATCTTATAAGGTATTAAAAAGGAAGTCTGATATAATGGTCATCTTTATGAATAGCAACTAATCATACAAAACAAAATAAAAGGTATGTAAGAGAGTCCAGGTATGTTTTTAAATCTTATTTTATTTTTAACTTGACAAGCTTGACAGATTCTTATATCTTATGTTAAAAAAACATATAAGTATTCTAAATGTCTGCAAAGAACATCATCATAATATCATCATAGGTCATATAATGCATTTTTTTTTTTTTTTTTTTTTTTTTTTAATTCAATTTTTATTTTCAATTTAACTTATAACTACTTAAATGCTAGAGACAAAAACCTTAAAAAACTAGCTTACAGAATAACTTAACTTACTTACTGGTCCCATGCGGGCGCTCTAAATTATACTATAACTATATTAAAAAATGCCTTTCGGCGTAAAGACTAACTTATATTAAAATTTAATATTACTTAAAACTAAGTGAGAAATTCTTTAAAACTCGTTTTTCTTTGACATTTTTATATAAAACTTAAAACTACCCTTTACCTAAATAAAACTAAATTAACCTTATTAAAACTAAAATATACGTAAATAACTTAAAACTACTTAAAAATACTTAAAATAACTTAAAACTAGAACAGCCACCAGCAGCAATTTTTTTATTTTTTTTTTCGCAGGAGCCTATGCAAATGCACACAAATCTATACATATGCATATATGAATATATATGCATATGTATTAGCGCCAAATGCACAGATCCACAAGAGCAAATGCAGTTTTTTTTTGTTTTTTTTTTTTGTTTTTATAATTTTTTTGGCGCCACCACTGTCCTATGTTAAGTCTACCTATTAATTCCTAAAAATACGTAGGTCTGCCAAGGCAACAACATTCGTTGTGGTGGTCCCCCAACCACCAGAATTGTTTTACTTGCTTAACCAAGTTCTTTCTGTCCCGAAGGGGCACAGCTCTACTGAACCGCAGACGCTCTGCTCCGTTGCCAGAGCCGACGTTTCTATCATACAGAAGTCGCCGATCCACATTTCTACGGCCGACGTGGTAGATTAACGGAACCGCCAATCTATCCTGTATCAGCCCCCGACTGTCTAAATAGAGGAATGTCTCGGGCGGGATGAAACCGAGACGAACGCTCTCACTATATTCATCATTGGGGTAGTAAGCCCCGAAAAAAAGTCCATTGGCTAAGGGCATCGCTCTTGCAATGTGACCCCGAATCAGCTTAATTAAAAAGTTATCTATCCTGTTTATATTGGCCCCGTTGTATAAGACCTCGTTGGCATAATAATGTTTGTACTCCGACTCTGGTGTTCTGTGTAATCCAAGACAGGTCCTAAGACACTGCCTCTCAAACACCCGAATCTTTTCCATTTGAGATGGGGCAACGTTAAACCACACAGGGCACCCATAGGCAATCATCGGCCGGATGAGGGCCATGTAGCAAATCACCTTTACACTGTTTTCAAGGCGGCTGCTATAAAACAACCGTCTTGTCAGAGCAAAAGCTCCCCTAGCTCTGGCCAGAGCAGCATCTATATGTCGATTGAAATATAGATACTGATCTAGCCAGATACCAAAGTACTTTACTACATCTTTACTCGCCAGTGCATGTCCACTTGGTCCAACGATCACTAGATTTCTCCAGTTCTTTCTTGTATCCCTAGAAGCCTTAGACAAAGAGGTTATATATATAATCCATATGATATATCAATAAACCTATATATATGCAGTTAATCTTTTCTGGCACCAACATGAGAGATGATCGACGACTGCGAATAGTTACTGAGTTTATGGAAACAATAAAGAGGGATTTAAGGGCTGCTTCGATATTTGAGTAGATGGAGATATCCTTTGGGGGTATCTAGTTTTCCTTTATCCAAGATAATAACTCTTATCGCCAGAATTTTTTTTGCTAAGGACACTAGCAACAGTGGACAGGAAAACGTAATAAGAGGCTAAGTCGGAGTATACGTTTCCACCTACCCCATCATCGACTTTTGAGGTGCAGTGCAATAACACCCGCGGCAATAACCCCTGCAGGGGTTATTTCCCAAACGAAAAGGAAATAACCCCTGCAGGGGTTATTTCCTTTTTAATGTGGCAATAAAAACCGTAGGTCTTATTTCCTTTTACCTGTGGGGATTATTTCCAATTTCAAATGGAAATAAATCCACCATAGAAAACCTAATAAACCCAAACAAATTTTACAAAATAACCATATTCGCTTTATTTTAAAGAAAATGAAAAATTACTAAAACATCTTTTTTTTGATACAGTGAGGTATGTAAGGGGGGGCATGCTGCCCCCCTGCAACCCCCCTGCTTGGACACACTATAGGATTTGGGGTGGGTGCGAGGTGGGGTGGGTGCGAGGTTGGGTGTATGCAAAGTTTCTGTTGTATTTAAAGATGCCCAAGCATCATTACAAAAACGAACCTAGGTATTCAAATTGGCAATTACACCCGCAGGTGTAAATGCCTTTTTGTTGCAGGGGTTATTACCAAATTAAAAAGGAAATTACCCCTGCAGGGGTTATTTCCTTTTCGTTTGGGAAATAACCCCTGCAGGGGTTATTGCCGCGGGTGTTATTGCACTGCACCGACTTTTGAGGTATCGGTAAAATAAGAATGCACTGAACTGATTCCTCTCGAAAATTCCCCATCATCCCAAGGGGATCTTATGAAGATATTCACTTGGAAATTTTTATCAGAATTAAGCTGCGGGGTAATGTAGTAGGAGGTACTTAAGTTTGATCAAAATTAATTCAGATTGATGGTACATGGCCTATTAGATCATTGAGACGAATGGTTCTGCTTCCGGGCATTTTTTTGCTGAATATATCGAGGAATGTGGGTCTAAGTCGTGAGTATCGAACAGCTGAAGGTGTCAAAGAAAAAGTTCCTCTGGTACACATGCAAGCTGATTATTGAACTAAGCTTTGCTTTACAGTCCACCATAATGTATTCCCTTAAGTGAGTATCGGTCTGATGAACGCTGTGTTGGGATAAGACTAATTTGTTCCAAAAAGATGTGGCTTATCTTATAAATAGGTAGGAAGGTGGAAATGTAGGTTATTCTGAACTAGAATAACCCCATTCAAATATTTTAACAACTGGCCCTTAGAATCAAAAGAGTAATTATCAAATTTATTAATTGCTTTATGACAGCTAGTTCGCAATGAATACACCGCAAATGTCAAAATTAAATTTGTACATATCTGCCAAACTATAATATAAAGCGTCAAAGCTATAATTTGCTGGTAACAGTTCACCTTCGAGTGATGTTAATAGGAACGTTTTGTTGTTGGAATATGAAGTAGATTCTAAATAACTCTTCAGCTTTTTTGACCGTTATATCCTCCAATAGCTGAATGTAAATTTTTAAGTTGATTCTTCCCGATACAAATGCAATATCCGTCCGTAAATTTGCCGAAAAAATCTGCCCAAGGCTTGAAGCTACCCCCACAAAAGTTGCGAGTCATTCTCACCATATTTTTTTGGACGTTTGACATCCCAGTAAGACTAAAACCCATCTGTGTCGTCTACAACCAGACAATGTTTGGCTTTTAAAATGTATCTTACGTGTCAGCAAAAAACAGGCAAGTTAAGTGTGGCCTCAGTTTAAGAAAAAAACAGGTTATTCCTGAGCGCTTCATCAGTCAAACTTGATATTCTGTAATTTTTTTATTCTTCCCATGCTTAACAATTTTCCCATTATTTTCACCTTATTAGAGCAAGTTATGAATAACTGTGTTTGATTTGCCACTTTTTCTCGCGATTTCAAAGTCAAAACAGTCACAGTCATTGTATGCATTGGTTTTGGTCATCACTTTCACAATCCAAATTTTCCCTCGCGAAATGTTTAGGTTTTTTAAAATAAAATTTTGCTTGAAAAGTTTAAAACACAAACAGAAATAATTTCCTACCCATTTTGAACAAAAGCTCACTTCAGAGATAAACCAATGTTCCCTGTTTTTATACGAATTTTCACCTAAAATGATAAATTTTTAGCATTTTCGCAAACAAATTACTATCATCCCTATCATCGTATCCGTTCGGAGAAACCTACGATCGGAGAAATTTTTCGATCGGATCATTTATTTTGTTCATCAGAACATACACAAAGCTTACAATCGCCATTCATCGCATGAATTCACTGCGCGTTAATATGATTTTCACATCTTCGACGCATGCCTTGATTTTTTTCGGAAGCCTGTCCGATTATTCAGTCGGAACCGTTACCATGATATAAAATTCGTACACTTCGTACAAATCGGAGACAATTTCCCTCCGATCGGTTACGATGATAAGGCTGTATGTTTTTCAATCATGTCCAAAAAGGTTTATTTTCTCATGGATATGAGCGATAATTTTGAATTAATAAAAAATATTTCTACCGAGTTTGCATCTCTGCGCAACAAATTTTTTTAATTCATTAAACAATGTTTTTATGGGAATTTTTTCCACTGTATATACGTACAATGAAAGTAAAGACTACGCAAACGAATAACCTTAGGCTGTCAGATCACTGATGACAAGCATAGCATTTTTGAAATACTAGATATTCATCTATAAAATATGCTCCGAGGAACCTTATCTTTTTTTCTCAATCCTTTTAATAATGCATAAAATATAAAAAACAAATGTTTCGTGATGCATTTATCTAACTATCTCAAACTTAAGCAGAGTTCTTAAAAACCTATAAATATACAATAATTTTTCTTCAAACATTCGTTATCCACAGTTTATGACATTTAACTACATTTGATATTTTCTCTGAACACCATTAACTATCTGACCCACGTTTTGGACAGAAATAACCTTTTTTTTTTGTGTGTTCGGTATCTACACTGCCACAGGTATGATTATTATCGTTGATCTTTATTGATCCAGATTCACTGGAACAATTTGTTCGACATCCACACAATGAATTCCAAGGAATCTTTCTCACGAAACACGAAATGAATTGATTTTGACAAATGATCCGTTCTACTCTGGTGTATACACACAAGTACAACAGTGAACAATGTGACATATCAATCCGCATGTGTTGCATTATCCCCTCACATAAAAACGAATACAACTTACTTCCTGTGCCTTCGATACTTTATACAAAAAAAACCATCAGGATGAGATGAAAGGGGTGGCTTAGTTGTCTTCCGTATTTGTACGTGTCGTCATCATCCCTGGGATGAGTGATTGTTTTGTGTCAAATGTGACAGCCGGAATGTAAACTTTTTTAAAAAAGTTCACTTAAGCTAATCCGAAACAACTATGTGTAGTGTATTTAAGCACAAACCTAGCACCATATGATGTCTCTTTCTGTAATTGAAATACCTAGGACAAATTATAACAATTCTTATGTCCTGATGGCCAAGAAACCATATATCATTCGGCAAATAAGCTTTATTTAAGAGCAAAATATATGAGCACTTGTATGTCGGATCAATTCCCAAAGAAGATGAATGGTCTTTTGTGGTACGACCAACAGTGCGGCGTTTGGCAATTTGGTTGAGTATGGCTACATAGCGGTGAACCCAATATCGACACAAAAAACTTACAAGGAAGGAAGAACAAAATTTGCGGTTCCAATGATATGACACATACAAATTGGCAACTCCGTTCGTGTCTACGATGTACAGACCAACAAATCACCTAATATGCCCGCCCCCACCTTATCACCCGGTGTCATCTTTTCCACTCCGATATTTTTATCCAAAGCCTATTATGCTAGATAGCTATTAGCCGTGATGTGAATAAACACAACATCTAAGTGTCAACCACCATCACATGTGTGATCTCTTCCTCGACCAAGATGATACGCGGGGATTTCTTGGGCCCACCAGCGAACAGCATCGATCGTTTGTCGTTTGTTGTTTGTCTACCAACGCAAGCCAAATAAATCTCACTTCAGGCTTTAAATCAAGATATTTTGTTGCGGTATCATTCGGGGGAACTCTCTTGTCGTCCGTGCTCGTCCCTTCCGTTGTAATCGTCGTGTCGGTGGAATCATATTGAATTCCAAATTAATCGGAGATGTAATTCGAGTGTGATCAGATGAGATTTAGGAGGTCAGAACCAGTCCTTCTTGTTGTGAATGCATACGAAGATGGTACCTGTGTCCAAACACTCTGATGAGGCACGTTTGTGCCTCTGTTGCATGGTTGCAGAGTGTTGTCTGTTTATGTTCTATTTATCTCCAATTTATTTGTTTGGATTCTTCGGAATTTTCGCTAGTTAATCTTGTTCTTAGGACATGCATCGATTATATCTCTCGAGTGTGTATTTTGGCCAGTTTTCCAAATAAATAAATTGTGTGGAAGCTATTTTTGTAGCTGTGCTCCCTGTGCGAGAAGATATGACATCCATCACAGGCACAGAAATTGTCATCAGTAGTGTTTACTGGCTTCGAGATAATATCGGGCCATACAGGAGTTATAAGACTTCTTTCGATCAGTTCTGGAGAACATGTGGAGATGTTCTTCATTGTATAATCATAGATTGATCTTGTGCCTCATCAAAACAAAATTATTCCACATGAGTCAAGCTGTCGGAATAAACCATAAAGGAGTCTGTTTAATGAAGCACAGCAATATCGATAGTACAATGAGCGTGACAACACTGAATACAGAGCTGATTCGGCGACGCGATCAGAGAATTTGTTGGGCGGGTTCGATAAGCAATTTAATGATTCACAATAAGCCAATCGATTGGCCACATTTCGAGCACAATCAAGACTACTGCTGCTGTGTTGCACACCATCAGCTATACAAGCTAAAGCTATAAATTGAAAGATTAATGTTGACTGTGATTCCAGTTTAATGCTCTGAATGGAAAATCTCACTCCTTTAGACCTTCAGTTCGATTGAATTAAGTATTGGTCACGTGCAATTTGTGTATCGGCGAATTTCGGGTGCCTAATGAATCTCCAATGCTCCAACTGTTATAAGGCTGAGGTAACGACGGACGAATGGCGCGCGGTGGTAGTGGCTTTATGTTTAAATGGACCATAACTCTTAATACAAGTGTAATAATTGTCACCAGAGTTACTTGAAGTATGTCCACACCTATGGATGAAAATTTATTGCCGCAAATGACTTGGTTAAACTTACATAAAAATAAGTTAAGGGCTTTGAACTTACATGCCATGTGACTTTCATATAAAGTTAATTGTCGAACTATGTTCACCAACAACTTACCCTTGGAAAAAGTTGTAAGACTTAACACATTTTTCCTAAGCGATTTTTTTTACTGATTGATTTACAGCTTGGTCAAAATTCATTGTTTGGAGAAATTTATGTAGGGTTCGGTTCATTTTGACCTTAGGATCCGCTTAACTCTTATCCAATGAATGCTAATTTCATAATTTTTGTTCCAAACTGTTTCCAATAAAAAATGTAATTTAAGTGAATCCTGTCTCGGATTTCTGCTATTATCGCAGATATTATTTGTTATGCATTAGGGCTCCGCATGATATTGAACAATATCGGAAAAATAATAAAAGCAAGTTTGTTTTCCGAAAACGATGTCGTTCAAGTGGACACATCCAATGTTAAAAAATCCAAATCATTTGACCTCTTTTCACCGAATTTTTAGTCGATTTGCAAAAAACTTTGGGTAAGAAATCCTCGTGATCTTTACTGATATACTTTTTGACCGTTTTTAGAGAGCTGTACGGAGAAGCCCATCTGGGCAGAAGTTACGTGCCCAGCGTTCAAAAGGGTTGGGACATGTAGAGCGAATGAACATTGACTCTCTAGCCCGTACGCCAAGCAGGAATGGAGGCAGGCGCCACATCCGATGGAGTGATCAAGTTGAAGAAGATCTGCGCCAACTTAAAGCAGAGTTGGAGAAAGCAAACTAGGGATCGAGCTGGCTGGAGAAGCATATTACGTGAGCGCAAAGTTTCAGCAAACTGTCCCATAAGTGTTAATTTTATTCCCGTTTTTAAAAGAAAATTAAGCCTTGTCGTTCATGCTTTTGATTTTGACCAAAAATCATCCACATCGTTATTGAGGTCAATAGAACGACGTGAACGGTCTGTAAGCGAAAATTTATTACTTGTGTTTTGTTTGCTTTCAAGTCTTTAATCAGCGTAGCAGAAACAAGATCTTTATGAGGTATCTCTTCTATTACGTTTAATTCCAGTTATTCTGAGGTGATATGCGAAATACTTTACTGTTTGACCACTTGAAGTAGGATGTCCGGGAAATCCGCATCACTTTATGATCTCGAGGAGTATAGCGTTCCGTGGTGGTTTTCGATGCATATTCTTCATGTGTTTTTTCATAAATATCAAAAATGAATAACGCTTCCGTTTGAAAACATCGGCAAGCCTCTCTGTTATAGATTGTACCATTTCTGAAGCCAACAGAATGCTGGTGTCGTTGTTATATTGTTTGTTTGTTTTTTATGATTTCTTAGACCTGCATCTACTTCGCGATTGCAACGGAACGTTGTATTATAGTTCCTTTTGGACTAGGTTTAGTTCTCAAGGTTTCTTCTTAGTACATGACAATTGACAGTACTAGCTTAGTTCGTCTTTCTGAATTCTTTTAACGATGCTGAAAGGTGCCGTGAAATGCCGATTTTGTAATTCGGCTTTATTACACTTTCCAAAGTGAAATAACTTGATCAAGCTCGTCCAGCGCTTACATAGGGTTCAAAATGTTTTGCAATGTTCAGGAAGTATGAGAGCAAATTTAAACCCTAAGTAAGCGCTGGACGAACTTATTCTGTGTAGAGCTTTCCTTTCAGCTTTGAGGGAAGAATTTTTCGATCAAGGAAGATGACAGAGGTCCCACGACACTTCATACACACTATACACTTACGCTATGTTTGATGTCGTCATCACAGGATGCTTTATTGTTGATCATTGATTCAAGACATTTAAACTTTTCGCACTCGGGAAGCACTGTTTCGTTCAAATAAATGTCCGGAATAGGCCTGGTTGTATCAGAAAATAGGCAGCACAGATATTCTATCTTTTTGGCGCTTATGCAGTACCCATTTTTGGCGTTCACCCATATATCAAGCGTTCGTTGCAAGGATGAATCATTTTCACCTATGATGGCTCCATCTTCAGCAAAGAACAACTGAGTCCTTATTTCAAGGATAGTAATAAAGAGCAAATGAGTTAAGATGCTTCCTTAGTGTAAACCAACTTCGATACGGAAATGTTCGATAACTCCTGCAGTGCATCTAACCTTTTTTTTGACATGATCGTACATATCCATGATCATCCGCACGTAGATTTTTTAAACTCCTCGTTGCCTTAGGGCCACCCATATAATTATAAGATCTCATTGTTGTTAGTCGAACGCTTTTTCAAAACCTACAAACACAGCATGGACGTCGCTTAAAGAGTCGTATTGTTTTTGACAATTTGATTCTTACACTCTGGATTGCATCCGTTGCCCGAAACAAACCCGCACTGGTAATAAGATAGCCTTATTATTTTTCTCAGGTGACCATCCAATACGCGCCAACGATCTTCATGGTGTGTGACAACAGCTTGATTGAACTGTAATTATTGGAGTTTCCCGTATAGCAGGTATAAATCACTGCTTTGATGATTTCGACAAAAGTAGAGTAAGTGCTTGTCCAAAAGCTGACTGCAAAATGTGTTGATTGATATTTTAATTTAAAAAAAAGTTGTTTTATAACCTATATTAAAGAAGCTGACAGTAGATCACCGGGAATCAATTTGATACGTGCCATTTGATATGTGCCAGTCCCAAAGGGAAGTTCTAAAAACTTTGAAAGTAAGAGTTAAGATAGAGATATTGCTTGGTTTATCATAGTCAATAGGTGATGTTGAGGAAACAGATGAAATTATCCGGCCCTATCACACGCCTCATCGGATCAATTTCGGACTTCGAATGACAAAAATAAAACATCGTAGATGACTTCTTACTGAATATTTTGCAACTTCATTTGCAATTTACAATTACTAAAAGCATTTATCCTTAATGTCACTGCAATATGTTCACTAATATATAAAATATGGTGTATTATTTTTGTAAATCGTAGTACGAAATCGTTCCGACGACGGGGCCTGTGATAGGGCCCATTTATACTTTAATTCGACAGCACGTTTAGGTTGTCGAGGAAAAGGCTTCCGAATTCCTGGAAGCGAGACTTAGCCATGGCCGGGCAATAGCAGAGGTAATGCTCAATAGTTTTTTCTATAGCGGATTCTTACAGCTACGGCAGTAACTATTGAAGGGTATGCGTATGCGTTTAACATTTAAATTGGGTAAATACAAGCAAATAATCTTATGGGATATGGGGAAGTATTTTTCCTCCTGTTTAGTCGAGAGGAGCAATTTTCTATAAAATTGACTTTAAAGAAAATTCCATTTTTTGGAACAAAGGTATACTAACAATACTGCTATACCTTTTTGAAAAACCAGAAATCTCTTCTTTTATTTCATATTAAAAAAAGTGGTTTTACTATATAAATGTTTTTTCGAAAACTAATGTTAAAACTCGAAATAAAAAAAAAAAAAAATTAATTAACTATTTTTTTCAAAATTTAACATACCTAGTTTTCGTTTTCAAAGTTCAATGCTCTTGATTTAGTCAGAAATAGAAAACTAGATGCTTTGCATAAATGCTATACGTACTTCATCTTTTCGGTAAATAATATTACTGATAGCATTCAGGAGTAAAAAGTTCACGAAGAATTTTATAATTTTCTTTTATAGGAAAAATTACTTTAGCCATATTTGGAATTCAAGGAATAGCACCAGATCTTATATCATTTCTAAAATAAAGGTTATATTCAAATTTATCTGTTGAAATCTAACATATAATTTTATGTAAATTTGTCCTAAACATTAATTTAACTCCCTGTTTTAACGTTTCCAGTCAAATGTCACCACAGTTCTCAATTTTATAGATTCAAAGAAACAATGGTCAGATACACAAAATGACACTTGAACTTATACTTTCATAAATACACATTTGAAGCCACGTGATAACAGGAAATCTATAGAAAGTATTAAACCTTATACCATCCCCATAAAATTTTAATCAATTCGGTCTATTTGCATGCCTTCCATTGATTCAACACCCCTTTGCATCCAGTTTATGACTAGAAGTCTCTTTTCACTATCATCGGCATCGCTCCTCGTCGAATATTATGCATCCCGATAGAAGATATATCCCCAGAGTCAATGAATATCGAGAGCCGTGTTTATATCTGCATTGGAAGGGTTAATACCCAAGAAAGGGTTTATTCCCAAGTTGGGTTTGTTGTCTCGGATGCAAGGGGTTAAACTTTAAATTTGATATTATCCGATTAAAAATTTTCAAATTTAAATTTTTAATTTGCTTTCATTGCATCGACAGACGTTGCATATAACCATCAGCTCAGCCAGTACCATGGGTGGAAGATGATACCTCTATAGTCTCAGGAATTAATCCAGTGTTTCATAAGTATTTCTTTTTTTAAGTTGTTTTATTTCAGAAAGTGAAACTCTTTAACAGAGATAGCTTTCGTGTATATATAGATAAAGTTATTTCAAAGTAAGGGTGATGCATTAATCTACATAATCTAGTGCAAAGGAACTTCTGAACAATTTTTGTTGCTTCGTATATATTAAACAGTAGCAAAAGCTCCACAAAGAAATATAATATCGAAATCAAATAAAGACTACCCGTCCTTATATTTTCATTACCTTAATGGTCAGCGAGGACATGATTGCCTTCCACCAAAAGAAAATCCTTTTTTATGATGATTACATTTTATCATAAAAGGACGTACAAGAAAACACCACAAGAGATACGAGAGATTGCCGAAGCGGCAGTTATTGTGCTGCCCATAAATGCAGCCACTACTGGCCGCCGCCGCCCGGTGCTGCTTCTCTGACACTTAAGTATCCCGTCACAAGAATAGGAAAAGCTTTGAATTTATAAGTCCAAAGATATCTGCAGAATTTCTATTTAGTTTCAGAAACCTCCTTCTCTATGTCATCGTCCTCAATCACTTCATCATAAACAATAATAAAAATCTGCCGACCGCACAACGAAACGTGTTGAGTCTATTATTGCATGAAGTGTGTACAATGTACATACATATACCTACTTGCCGTTGTCGCAAATGGTCAACTATTGTCCAGGGTTGCATTAGGGATCATAGTAATTCAGGGCTCTGGTGATATAAAAAAAGCAAGAAATCAGAAAGTTTTGAAAAAACGAAGGCTGGAGTCGCAAAACTTGTCTTGAAACATTTTAGCTCGTAGCTTAGTAACTTATAGATATTTTTACCTTCAAAGATAATTTGGCCTCTCTTAAAGTAGATGTAGAAAGGAGAGACGAAAGGAACTATAGCATGACGCGACTAACGTTCAACATTAATCGCGAAGGAAAGGAAGCCATGGACACTCTAGAAAAAAAATGCATTCGGTGGACCTTGCTATGGAACAATCTAAAACCAAAAGCCTTCAGGCGAAGTCCACAAACAGATCCATGGGCTACATGGTTAAGTATGGGAAACGAGATCACTATATTGTCGTCTCAAACGACATCCTTGTGGTCAGCTCACAAGAAAAAACAAATTTGTTTGCGGTTCAGTTCGCTGCTAACTCCACGCTGCCACAGTGATATGACACCTCCTGTACTTGAGAACGTAAACGGTTTTATGAGGCGGATCTTATTTCGCACCTGCACAGTTGCAAGAGTTACATACACAAACCCGGTGACCTGGATAGTATTTCTCCCACTGCGTAAGCTTTTCCATCTGTCCTATTCTACTGGTCTCTTCCCGAGTGGATGGATAACAGCATTTGACCAGCCCGTCCCTAAAAAAGGCAAATCTTTTTCCCCCTCCAACTGTCGACCGATTACACATAGGTATACGTCCCTTCTTTCTAAGGTCATAAAAACGCTGATAAATTATCAGCTTAAGAAATATCTCGTAGAAGGAAAGCTTCTTAATGACCGGCAGTACGGCTTTCTTAGCAATAGGTCCACTGGTGATTTGATGGCTTATCTTACCGAAAAGTGTAACATTGTTGCGTTTGATATTTCTAAAACATTTAATAGAGTTTGGCATCAAGCTCTTTTTTCGAAAATACAAAAAAAAATGTTTTCTGTAGATGAATTTCCAATATGTATAGGATTAGAAATAACCTTTCGGACCGTTGAACTAAATCACCTAGTATTGGATGGTTTCAAGTCGGAAATTTTCAATGAAAATGCTGCTGTACCCCAGTGCTCCATTCAGACTTTCTTCTTGATTTTTATCAATGATCTTTTGTCTTAAACTTCTAATACACCAAACTGGTTTGGTGACAAAAGTACCCTCAGCTTTTCATATTCGTTTCCAGATTCACAACATAGCTCTAGCTCATTTAATTCAGAATTTTTCCGCGTTTTAAAATCTCTAGATCCATAAAAATAACGTTATTTTGCCAAATCTATAATAAGCATTTGGCGATCAACGCTTCAAGATCTCACATCTCCGTCTTTTGAGGTAACAATGTTCCTTGGTCGGAATCCCGCTGTCGCATTGTTTGAGGTTAGAAGAAGGGGCGCTATAGAATAGCAAAATACTCACGCACTTTGTGTTTTCCGAATATAGTTTGATTTGTTTAAAAACTTTAACTGTATAATTATGTTTCTTTCTATTATCGAAACCATGTATTTTTTAAGTCCGCCTGTGACAAGTAAGCAGTTCTTTTGGAGCTGGAGATCAAATATAAATATAGCTAAACTTCAAAAAATTCTTTTTGTAATCTATGACTTAAGATTAAGAAGTTTTTAGCTAAATGATTTTTGTCCAACAGATATTGACATCAACATTGACATGTCAAACGCCTTACAGTCCAACTCCATACGCAGATTGGTTTAAAAAGTGTTTTCCACAGAAAAAAATATTGACCAGCAGTCTGCCCCCTTCACCTGGATTACACGAAAATATTTTTCGTATTTTTGCTACCTATGAGGGAAAATTTGTTTGGCATCGGTTTATGATTCAACGCGAAGGGATAGTGTTTTGGACTCTTACGGCAGAGTTCTGGGTTAAAATTCATCCTAAAATCACCCAAGTTAGTGTCTTAATAATAACTACACCCATGTTATTTTAATGAAATTCCCAATCAAAGAAAGGAGCTTTTTTAATGATTATATATTCTACTTGTCGACGTCTATTAGAAAAGGAATGCTGTTATATACTATCAGCATTGAGCGATTATATTTTTAGTAAAATCAGACATAAATAGAATAATTTATTTGTATTACTAACCTATTAAAACTACACTTAGCAGTGCTTAGTTAAGTTTTGACCTCGAAACCATTTTATTCTATAAAACCACGATTTTTACCTTAACGTTACTATTTACTACTCTTACGAGAAATCATCGTGATATTTCCTGCAACTGCTTCCGATTGTAGCCCCTGGCCCTCTCATTGCTCTTACAAAAATAAAGGCGTTGTCTCGACCAAATACAACCCTGTTAGTGGACTTTCCGCCATGTGTTGCAAAATGAATAAATATTTTTTTGCTATTTTATTGAACCTTGGACCTGGTTTGCCAACTCACTATATCCAAACGCAATAATCATCAATCCTAATTCCATTAATATGTTATGATTTTTTGATATGAGTATTAATTGTACGGGCAGGAGGCACTTTATACACACAACACAGGGATGATACTTGTTTTAGTTGTTTATTTCTTTTTTTCTTTTTCTTGTTTCCCCGGTAAAATGTTGAATGTAATCAACGATCGGCTTGGTATTCGCAAAGGGATTCCTTGTTATTCTGTTGATAAACTTTTTCTTTGGTGACAAAGGTAAAAGAATATAGAAATTGGAAACCATCCCCAATCTCACTCCCACCCCACAATTATCGCATCGGTCCATCTATATGCAGAATATAAAGAATTAGCCTGCGGGCGGCATCAGAAGGAAATTTTATTTTCAATTTTGACTTTCGCGCAAGAAATGAAAAATCCTCCAGACAGACAACACTATGGAATGGGGTAGTTAATTTTTTATGGTTTGACGGTTGAACATCAGAGTTCAGTATTTACGTTGTCAAAGTGATATTTTGTAAAGCTTCAGATGAATTGTTTTTGATTCCTGACATGCCAATTGATTTTTGATTATACATGACAAAGAGATGGATGAATATCTACTTAAGAAAAAAACGTCAACGCCTGTCAACGTAAAAGGGCTGTCCTCTTCTGTCTTGTTGATAACAGGGAAATGCAAAAAAAAAATCACCCTCCAGTGTAAAATTTATTTTTTATCTGTTGTCAGTTTCGGACCGATGTAACGACATTTTCCTATTAACAGTCTTCTCTAATTAGGTTGAATCCTTTCTTGTGGCTATCTTATAAGAAAGATGGTTAGGTTGCATATAGAAACGGCTTGGCTGCCTGCTTGCCTTCGACCACCACCCTCGCCAAAAGACATTTTTTTTTACAGAAAACTTAGATTTATCTGCTACTTCATCATGATGGATATTTTTTTATTTTATAAAAAAAAAGTAAAATTGAAATTAACAAATGAATCCTTTAAGATATCCAGAGATTAGCATTTTTTCAATGTATGTATATATTCAAGTAACAGTCCACGGGAAAAATAGAAACACAGAGAAAGATAACGATAAAGTAAAAATAAAAATAAAAAAAAAATATAATTAAAATGTATCTTTAAAAATTCAATTTCATTCATTAGGATGGCTAGATATTCTTCCTTTCGGATTATTTACTACTACTCGCTTATTAAGGATTTTCAAAAGGACGAATCGAGTTATATACAAAAAAAAAAATTATAATCAGAAAGCAAACAAAAAAATTAAATAAATACAAGAAAGTGATTTATTTGCTCAACCCTTTTTTTCTGCTTTCGTCCTTTCAGTGATTTCAGGAGGATAAATTTACTCCTTTACTTTTGCTTGGCTATTGGTACTTAGTGTTGCAGCTGTGACCAGTTCAATATGACGGTAGTTCTTTTTTTTTAAGAGAGGGAAGCTTATTGAAGACATTTGATGTTTTTTTTTGTCGATAACATGAAAAAAACCCTCTGATTCTTTATCAAACCAAGGGGACTGTATCAGAAAGTGCGTATAATTGGCTGGGGTTTATATTTTTTTCAGTTAATTTATTTTATTTATTGGAGACTGTTAAATACTAACGTTACAAATTGAAACTTATTAAATCTAATTAAATCTAATTATCTATTGCTCTAAAAAATATAATCTTAAAATTTATACTTTTTAAATTGTCATTTACTGAAGATAACAGAAAGTAAAATTTATTAAATATTACAATCAATTGATTCAAAGGACTATTTGCACCATTGTTTGATCTGCTGAAAATTTGACGTAAAGGCTGCCGTAATCTTATGCTAGCTTGGCTAAAGTTAAAATTTAGCCTTCAAAGGATTGACGAAGATGAAATATTTCCATTTATAATACCAGCAATGAAACAGAATTGGATATATTTACGATGGCTTTCAAGTGATGGAAGATTTATCAAAACCAACCTATGTAAATATAATGGAAGTGGTGACTCATGAGACCAAGGAAGGAAACGGAAACAAAATCGCAAAAACCTTCGTTGGACTGCTTCAAGCCGCGATATGTGTATAGAGTAGTGAGGTGCCCATACTACACAGCCATATTCAAGAATAGGCCTCACAAAAGAAATTAACAGAAGCTTGAGAACATAGGGATCTTTAAAGTCGCGTGAGAATCTTTTAATAAATCCTAATGTTTTATTGGCTCTTTTAATAATGTGATCTAAGTGATCGATAAAGGTCAACTTTGAATCTAATATAATTCCTAAATCTGAAAATACTGAAACTTTAATTAGAGGGTTCGAATCAAATGAGTAAATGTAAGTTATGGGACTTTTTTTACGTGTAAAGCTCATTACTTTACACTTATCAACGTTTAGTAAAAGTCTGTTATTACTGCACCAGTCTCTAAATCTTAAAAGATCGTCTTGTAAAAGTGTGCAATCGGCAACAGATTTTATTCTTTTGTAAAGTTTAATGTCATCAGCATAGATAAGAACGAACGAGTTTTGGACTATTGAGAAGATTTCATTTACATAATCATAAACAAAATAGGACCTAGGTGGCTGCCTTGAGGTTCTGAATTAACAATAAATTGATTAGAACAAGCATTACGAAAAACAACACTGTAATGTCTGTTATTTAAATACGATGAGATCCATTGCAGGAAGTTATTGTTAAATCCTAAACTATTTAATTTATTAATAAGGGTATTGTGACACAACTTGTCAAATGTCTTACTAAAATCAGTAAAGATGCAGTCAACTTGAGCACGGTCTTCAAAAGCATCTAAACAAAAAGAAGTGAAATTAAATAAGTTTGTCACAGTGGATTTTTTTTTAACAAAACCGTGTTGATTACTACATAAAATTGAATTACAATGAAAAGAGAGGACATTACATACAATGGATTCAAACAATTTGGGAATTACAGATAATTTAGCAATCGGGCGATAGTTTTTGATAGTTAATGCTGGTTGTCCTTTTTTTATTGTTAATACGGCTAAAAAGGTTAAGATAGAAGAAAGACTTTATTAACAATTTGTGAAAATGATCAAAATGTATAGACTTGATGAAGCTTGGTTTTACAAACTTCCCCTAAGAATAGTGCCCAGTGGCTTCAAAAACTTTCAAATATTTATTCGGTTGTTAAATCTTAAAATTTAAACATTCAACATTCAGTTTTTTTTCTTTTTATCCAGCACGATGCGGTGACCCTTGATTAACTTTTGCTTGAGCTAGAGATCGGGCTGGACCTGTACAGCGGGTTTCTAGTTCAAAAGATTGGTTGGCGTAAGGTAAGGCTTTCTTATTAATCAAGATAGCAGCCGAGAAGTTTCTATGAAACAGCTGTTGCCTAAGGCTCAAATCATGTGGAGTTACTAAATCAGCTCATTGCAGAGCTGCAACGAAATATTTGGAATTCAGCTCAAAGGACGGATAAAACCAGCACCGTTCAATTAAGTTTATTTAAGAAAGGAACATGGACCTTCATATATTGAGGGATGTGTGTTGGGTTAGCTTTGCGGCCACGTCAAATAAATCTTAGTTCAGTAACGACCTTATTGCTTCGGATATGGACGGTCTTAGTGCTTACGACATTGCAGCCCAATTAATAAACAACAAGCGTCGAGTAGTAGTGCCCTGTGGCTTAGTGGCTTATTTGTCATACTATCACACCAAAAGTCTAGATTCTAACCCTGAATCTAAGGAGCAGTGCCTCTTGCGAGGAAAAGACAAATCCTCCAAGAGCATCATTTTATTTAAGTTATTCTAATATAATACATATATATTTCTTTTGTTAATATAATATAAAATAAATTTAAGTTTTCATAAGCTAACTTATGTTTTTGTATCTATTTTAAAATCTAAGGTTATTGAGTCCTGTATTAAGGTACTTTAAAAGACTTATGTCTTATTTGTACACCAATGTCAAATAAATAATTTGAATTGAATTGAAATTGAATTGAATTGAATCATTGTCATGAAAAGTGCATCTTATCTTAGTAGTCAGATTCTACGAAAGATTGTAGGAAAGATTGTTTTCCAATTTTGTAGAGCTAATAACGCACACAAAAGGATTTGTTGAGTGTGTAAGTCACTGGGCCTTGGTTCTTTGGAGCTGTCAGTGCCACAACATTTATTTTTTGAAGCTTCGAATCTACACGTCCAATGTTTAAACTTTGATGTGCAGCCAAAAAAATTAAAAGAGTTCTTGGAGTGTTGAAAAGACGACATTTCTGTTGACAGCAGCAGAACGTTTAATGGGATAGAACAGAATTGTACAAAAACAATTCTTTACTATCTTTCTACTCCTTCTAACTAGTGTAACACCTATTGTACTTAAAAGGCAATGTGCCTTATAGACATGTAGTTAAAATACCATTATTATTATAATTATCAATGCATACTTACAAAAAATCAGCGATATCTACTAAGGAGATTGTAACGAAGAGCAAAAGCAGCTGCTCTTAGTTCAATCATGCAAGCATCTTTTGAAAATCTGCGTCAGAACGAAATTCGCTTATATTTGCCTATTTCTTGCACTCTGCCCCTACAGAAAAAATGGTATCTGTGCAGAAGATACCATCTAC
Organism: Baccha elongata; assembly: GCA_951217065.1. Classification (NCBI taxonomy): domain Eukaryota; kingdom Metazoa; phylum Arthropoda; class Insecta; order Diptera; family Syrphidae; genus Baccha; species Baccha elongata. The sequence goes on along the minus strand of OX578274.1, from coordinate 14,989,940 downwards.
GAGCTACGCCAGAAAACCTACGAAAATTTATCTGGCCACGTCTGTTAATCGTCACCAAATCAATGAAAAATATCACATTCAAGACAAAACTCCAAATCTGAGTAGACATGAGAGTAAAATTATCAAGCAAGTGGTTTTCTCACTTATCATAATTCAAAGGAGCACACTAGTATCTAACCATTCAACCGATTTGCTTGGTCACTAGAAAGGAACCCTTTGTTCAATGACGAAAACGACGTGCGATGCTGAAAAGGTTAACAAGAGCAGTTATTAACTATGCAAGCTGAACTGCAAATACAAACATGGTTCTAAAAAAGAGGAAGACTACCAGAAATTGCGAGATTAAAGACAAACATGCTACAGCAGGAATGAAATCCTTTAGTGATATCATGCAATTAGTTTATAATGGAAGATGACAAACGCCAATCGCTTCTATCTGAGCTTAAGAGCTGACTTCAGCGAAGCGAATAAAATGCTAACAAATAGCAGTATTGGAACGGTTGGCATTCTAGCAGAGCTGTTGCAAGAAACATGCACCAACTCATCATGTCCGATGAATAACACCTTGCGAGCCCGATCCTCAAAAAATTAGGGCCTATTTACTTGCCTCAATTTTGAAGAAAAATAAAATCAGTCAATAGTTGCAAACTCATACACGATATTAACTGCCGTTTTGTGTGATCATCTTAAACCAATCATGAACACCAAAATTAGTCTGCATCAGTATGGTTTCAGATAATAAAAGTATACCATCACCATCGGCCAATAAAAGAAAAGTTGCTTATAATTCTTAAGAGAGTGTAACGATATCTCGTAATTTATAATCTCGAATAACGAAATCTCGCTTTTTTTTAAATCGCGCAGGTTTAAAATTCCATTTTTCATAAACTTGCAAACACAAAATCCGGTTTTTCAAAATCTTGCCTTTACATCTCGCTCACAAAAGGCCTAGTAGGGGGGTTGCAGGGGACCAGCATTCCTCCCCATACCAACCTCACGGTTTTAACGTTGTAAACTCACACTATTTTTTTAGGTGCCAGATTTTAGTTTTCGAGATTTTAGTTTGCTGGTTTTTGTAATTGAGAGATTCTAAAATCGAAATTTTGAAATTGCTAGATTATGAAAAGCTGGTTTATGTAACCAACCCAATTGGTGAAGGTTGGTTGAAACAGCCAAAGAAGCAATATAAAAATAATTCACAGAAATTATTTTCTCTTTCAAACTACTTTTTTATGTTTTATGATTTTAGCAAAGAAAAAAACTACTATCGTCGAACGAATTATTTTTAGGAAAATTATTGTTTTTCTCATCGTATAACTTTGTCATTTTTCAAATATGATTTAAGTAAAATGAACATGTTAAATAAAGAAAGATAGCTTACATGATTATCCCATGTTGTTTTTGACCTGCTAATTATTTTCAAGCTATAAAAGAGTTTAAAACAATGTGATGTCATCCATCTTTATTAGACAAAAGTATAACTTAACGATGATTTTCCAAACATTGTTTCAAAGATTCATTTAATTTTTTTTTACCAAAAAATAAACTAAAAAAATAAAAAAACAAAAAAATAAACTACACGAAAATTCCACACACCATTGAATACATCATTTGCCGTCCAAAGATGCTGTCGCATTGCGATTAATCTACAAAAGTCCACATTATTAAATGCACTTAATATACAATGTACCCACATCGTGTGATATATTGACGGTCTAGTGCATAAATGAGACACAGTTGTGGGAGGCCGCCAGTCCAGCCAAAGTCACTAACAAAAACACTTAATAGTGTCTAAGCGACGAATTTCAAAGTGACAAATATTTATTGCAACAAACACACTCATTAACATAATTGGTAATTATTTATGGGCGTTGATCATGTTCTGTGGGCTCTTAAGACATAAAGGCCTGTCCCGGCTGCACTTGGTGATTTTAGTTTTCAGTCAGCTATAGTCTGATACTGATCGATGACCATTGCACAGTATTTTTTTTAAACATATAATTGGGTTTTCTAAGTCCTGTCTTCATTCGCATCGATCGTTGGGTTTCCCTTTAATTTTGACCGACATCCTTGCTGATCATCGCATTGCGATCTCTTCGATCAGTATGCACACAATTTTCATACTGGTGCGCTCACTCAATTGCCGTACCATAAAACCTTGTCAAGCACGGATTAAGTTTCCAAGATCCAAATGTGATGTCTCTATGGGAAAAACAAAATGGAACGTGTCGTATAGTTAATCACCAACAAATCCCCTGTGTTCCATTTATGCGGCACCTTTTTTTAGCAGGCTGCTTAAATTCAATCACAATTTAATGATTGGCAAGGCTTTAAAGGCAACACACCGCCAATTGGAATTTCGCTAGACACTGCTGAGTTAATCAGTGATAATTGTATCTGTCAGTGCGTCATTAAAGGGAAAATATTTCAATTGATCTGAGGCAGATTGGGGGCATGAGAAAGGACGCACTTCAAAGTGAATTTGGTAATAATTGACTAAAGCCTGCAGAGTATTTTGCAAAATCTATGTTGACAACTGTTCACAACCTGGGGGCGGTTTGATTGTGTTGCGAAGAAGGATAATGATGTTGATAATGATGGTTGAAGTGCAGAATGGAGCGTGTGCCATCACTCCTTCAATTCTGCATTAATTAAGGTTTATTTTATAAAAAAAAAGGATGCACTTGAAAAATAAAGTTACTTTACTTTTAAAGAAATTGAAGTGGTATAAAGGGTTGCACGCGGAAAATTATGCGACGGAAAAGTTATGCAGCTGACTTTTTTGTCAAGTTGACACTCGTAAGTTCTGAGTTTTGATAATTTGAAAGTTATTTTTATTAAGACAGGGATGGCATATCGAAATAGAAAGTAAATCAATCAGTTTAATTGTTAAGGAATGTACATTTAAAATAATTTGGGTTACCGGTATATAAAACTTTATGCATTTAGGGAAGAATCAGTGTATATACAGGGTGAGTCATGAGCAATGCGACAAAATGCTAGGGCGTGTAGGTTGCGTTAAGACAAGAAAAAAATCGTATGGGAGGGGGGGGTCTATTCCCCTCCGTTTAGCCGGGAGGGGCAATTTTCGAAAAAACTGACTTAAAATGGGAAAAAAATTATTTAAAATCAACGGCTTCATTCACAATGCTGTGCGATATGTTTTTGAATAGCCAATAACTTTTTCTTTCATTCTGTGTTTAAATAAATCTATTCTAAGAAATAGTTTTTGAAATATTAATTTTCAAAGTCAAAATTTTGAAAAAAAAAATTGAAAAAAAAATTTCAAATTCATTTTTTTCAAAATTTTACGTGATTAAGTGCTAATTTTAATTTCAAAATTCAATGCTGTTATTAATTTTAAGTCTTAATAAGAAAACCGGATGCAAAAATTTTATGTCGTTCTCAAGAAATTAAAAAAAAACCAAAACCACCTTTTTCTAAGAAAAACATTTATTTTTATTGTAACGAAGCAATTTAAGAAGCATTAATCTTAGTTTTTTTAGTTTTTTTTATTCCTTTTATTTTTACTATGTTTTTTATTGGAAGTACTTATAAAAAATTCTCGATATGATCTCCATTGTTTAGAAGGCATAGATTATATCTCCTTGTAATGGCTTCACATAAGTTTATGCTTGACAAATTTTCCTGCAATTTGACTCCAGCGACTTCAATTCGTTCCTTCAGTTGTTCCAATGATACTATTTCCACTTCGTAAACATAATTCTTCATAAATCCCCATGCATAGAAATCTAGGGGAGTTAAATCTGGTGACCTAGGCGGCCATTCCGTGGGGCCCCTTCTTCCGATCCAACGGTCACTAAAATGATCATCCATCCAGTTTCTCACCTGTAAGCTGTAGTTTGCTGGAGCACCATCTTTTTGGTAGATTAAAGTATCTGCTATAACCAATGGAACGCTGTCTAATAAATCGGGTAAAAGGTCTCGTAGGAATTGCAGGTATGATTCTCCATTAATAATGGAATTCAAAAACCGGGGCCCGATCACAGTGTGTCCAACAATACCAAGCCAAACATTACAACTAAAGCGGTGTTGTGATTTGTTTTGTTTTTTTTTGTGTGGATTGGCGCTACTCCAATAATGTAAATTGTGGAAGTTAGTAACCCCATCCCTAGTAAACTGTGCTTCATCCGTCCAGAATATTCTTCTAAAATAGTTTTGTTCGGTTTCATTTCTAAGTAGTAATGTTCTACAAAATTCGGTTCTCAATAACTTGTCGTTTGAGGTGAGTTCCTGAACAGGCGTAAAGTGGTACGGGTGTAAATTTTCCGCCCGAAGTACTCGACATGCTCTAGATTGGGACACTCCAAGCATAGTGGATATCCTTCTTGTACTGACGGAGGGATTATTTCGGACTAAATCCAGAATTCTTTCATCTAAGATTCTTGACTCATCAGAAACTGGCCTTTCGCTTCTTCGATGCTCCAGCACTCCATGATCTCTTAGACGTCGGTGGATTCTTGGAAACGTGCTATGATGGGGACACCTCCTATCGGGATATCTTTCAGCGTACAGTCTTTCGGCTTCACGACTTCGACCATTCGCTAAACCGTAGCAGAAATGCATGTCCGTTAATTCTTCTCGGGTGTATGCTCTTGACATCGTTACGTGTTAATGAGTTAATATTAAAATTTGAAATAATTACTAAGCAAAACTGCAATGCCTTTTATTTATCTTGCGTTGCAATTTTCTTTTTTTTTTTCATTAAAAAAAATGCGGTTTTATTGTTCCTATTGTCCCCATAACAGGTAGAACCCATGGGCTGCGGGCAGGCCAAGGCAAAAATATTGACAGGTCAGTTTTCAGAAGTTATCAATGAAAATAATATTAATCCAGGGTTATTCCAATACTATTTAATTTTATTACGTTCTCATAAAACTCCAATTAAAAAAAAAGTAAAAAAACTAAGATTAATGCTAAATAAATAAATAAATTGCTTCGTTACAATAAAAATAAATATTTTTCTTAGAAAAAGGTGGTTTTGGTTTTTTTTTAATTTCTTGAGAACGAAATAAAATTTTTGCATCCGGTTTTCTTATTTAGACTTAAAATTAATAACAGCATTGAATTTTGAAATTAAAATTAGCACTTAATTACGTAAAATTTTGAAAAAAAATGAATTTGAAATTTTTTTTAAAATTTTTTTTTTCAAAATTTTGACTTTGAAAATTAATATTTCAAAAACTATTTCTTAGAATAGATTTATTTAAACACAGAATGAAAGAAAAAGTTATTGGCTTTTCAAAAACGTATCGCACAGCATTGTGAATGAAGCCGTTGATTTTAAATAATTTTTTTCCCATTTTAAGTCAGTTTTTTCGAAAATTGCCCCTCCCGGCTAAACGGAGGGGAATAGACCCCCCCCTCCCATACGATTTTTTTCTTGTCTCAACGCAACCTACACGCCCTAGCATTTTGTCGCATTGCTCATGACTCACCCTGTATAGTGAATATTATTCCTTAGAGGGCACAAATTTGCGGTGCATGGGTACACATAACTTACCGGCAACAACATTTAAGGTCACATTTATACAGCAATTGCCATAATGTGTATAAGTGTGTGCATCCAAAGTTTATAAAGCCACATTTTGCTTTCACCTTTGTCTTCTTCTTTCTTTTCTTGATCTTTAACTTTAACTGAGAAATAATTTAACTCACAAAATTGTTGCATAATTAGAACTAATGCAGCATAGAATCCCAGTTTGAAAATTATAATTTTTTGGGAGAGTGTCCGTTCTCTAACAAATTTGAACAATTCTGTACAATGGTGAGTGAGTTTATTACCTTTATCCGACTCTGCGTGAACAGGTTTTTTTTTACCGATGATGTTTTTGCAGAAAAAACTGCAACAAATACGGACAACTGAAATGGTTACATAGCAGGTATCTATCTTAGAACAACAATTCTTTAAAACTCACAATTTAAAAATCACTCAAGACACTCTGTTTTTGAGTGACTTAGTGCATATTATCTAGATGGCCAGTGAGATTTATAATGTCATAGTGGTGCCGCGTTGGGCGCCGGCATATTTTTTAAATCAATTCGACAGTGGTTTGGGATTAACGTACGTTCGACTCAGTCTTTCATGATAGATTAAAGCGGAGTTGGAACAATAAAATCCCAAGGTTAGTCTGTATTGTTCAGACACACAGAATAGCCAAACCAGTTTTTATAGGCTTCTTATGTCATAAAGGTACACCGTTGGGCGCCAGGATGTTTTTAAAGACCAATTCGACAGTGGTTTGGAATAAAGTCCGTTCGAGTTAGTTGTTTACTTCATTTGAAAATTGTTTTTGACATCTACACATACACATTAATAAAAACAAAGTGTTTGTTGCTTTTTTTTAAGATGAATATGATAACATATACGGTACTTATAACAAAACAGCTTTTTAATTGTTTTTGTTTTACTGTCTGTCTGCTTGTTAATATTGGAAACGGCTTGATAATCTTGGAAACTGCTCGGTTTTGAAGGGACTTTCGCTATCGATAGTTTAAGCTATAACGTTGGTTATTTAAATTTCTTTTTTCGAAAATTTAGATTACGAGTATTATTAAAAATTAACAAAGAACTTTTTTACAACATTATTTTCAGGTAAAAGGTCCAGACCACCCTCCAGGTGAAGAAGTTATTGCTCTGGTAAACAACGTAAAGAATTTCAAGATTATGATAGGATGGAATGCCAATGCAGGGCCAGCTGCTTGGGAAGTCAATGAATGAAGTGAGTCTTAATTCGACTTTTAAATTATTATTTATAACTAACAGCGTTTCTATCTGAAAATGGTAATGGAAAGACCAAAAACGGGGTTTCAGCTTCAAAGCTTGCTTGAAAGAAGTAACTGTAAAAATATCAAAGAATCTGCTAGATTAGGTAAAATTCTGTCAAAGCAACACATTTATCTGTTCTAAATAGCAGACAAATCGAACTCAAAAGAAGCCAATTTTCAAGGCGTAAGCCAAGCACCAGAAAACGTTTTCAGCGCTTAATTCACACTTAAAAAATTTTGAAACCGAAACCAAGCTCCTCGACACACAAAAAGTGGTGTCAGGTGCAAAAATAAATATCAATCTCTTACCAAGATACATCTTTCCTACTCACTAATTTTAAACTTAATTTATATAACTTTTCTTAAAACAAACTAACAATCTCTTCGTTCTGAAAGAACATAAACCCTTGACTCCATCACTCTTCTGTATCAAAACAATTCTCAAAGGCTGTCCCCAATGGTTCATAATTGGATCTTTTGAGTTAATCAGAAGATTTAAAGGGACGAAAGCAATGTTGCTGTTAATTAGAAAACCACCTTTCGAAGAAATATTTCGACGGCTTATTAAGAATACGATAATATTCTTTTCCTTCCTCAGTCCTACTTTTTGGGGCGCAAAATTTGCTTTACCAACACGCTTTAAAACCAATCGTAGTTTGGGCAAACCGCATTAACTTGTATACAACATGTATACATATGTGTTAGGGTTTGGGATGTCATTGTAAGACATGCTTCTGCAGTTCTCTGAAAGTGCCATGCGTCGTAAGCATCCTTGAAGTCGATTAAGAGGTGGTGTAGTGTATCATACGTTATTATCGGGCCCTTTCCAGTGTCTGTGTCAAAAGACTTAGTGGTAAATTGTCTGAATGAATCTCAATCCTACTTGATCCACTCAGCATACAGTGAGAGATTATAGTGTCCTCCCTAGTCTCCAACCAAATCACCTTTATATAACTTAAAACAAATCAATATAAAAATGTGTTCAAAACAGCGCATATCAAGGCTATTTTAGTTTTTTTGCGAAGAAAGTTCCTAGAGCCGCAACTTAAGGCTACCGTCGAAAAATTCAATCAATTTTTAAAAAATAACAATTTTTTCTTAAACTGAATTATATTTGAAGTGAAATTTTATTTATTTACCATCCCTGGCTGCTAAACATAAATTAACATCAAACTTTATCAAGAATCAAAAGTCAACGTGACTTATCCTTTATTAAAACTTTTCTCTTTTTAATTTAATTAAAGGTTCTCGGTCCTTAAGAAACATTTCGAAATGCTGTGTTCTAAGGATGTATTGCATATCTTTTGTCCATCTTCATAGTCGATGAAAAATACTAACACTAAACGGACAGCAGCCCAAACCATTTATTACCATAATGGCTACATGTTATTAATACCTTCGATATCTTTTATCTCAGATTGTTCATGTCGATTTTAATCGATGTCCATTTATATTGTTTCGAAATCCAAGGTTATATTGATAGATTGCTTGTGTCGTTAACTTTGCCATCCAGAGACGAAAGTACCACACATCGTCCTGTCTACTTTGTTTCGTTTGTATAGTGCGGTAATTTGTCAATATTGATTCTTTTTTCTAGGAGAGTTGACACCCATGCGGTTGTTGACTTGATGGTAATCAATGCAACGCCACCACCCCACATGATTTTGATCCAGAAAATCCAACTTACGAATGGCGACTCGACTGTTGATTCCATGTGGCCGGATGTACTTGAAGCAGCCATAAAAAAATCTTTAAGTGCTTCGCAATAAATTTTGTGCAAAGTGTTGCGCGCTTTAATTGATAGAACAAGGCAGGTCGTTATGTGGCCAATGCACATTTTGTGTGCCGTGCCGTAAATTCCAACTCCATCGCTATAGTTGAAATGTCATAACGGATAGTGGAAGATAGAATATATACCCTTACTGTTACTATACGCTCAATCATCTCTTGCGTAAATGTGGAAGGAGCATGGTATCCAAAGAATCGATTTGTATATCTATTTGTATGCGAATCACTTGCGTATCAGATTTTGATGACTCAAGAAGATACAACAAAGCTTGAGTGCGATGATAGACTGACAAACTAGCAAGGAGTCAATTTATCTTGCGAGTGTGTTAAGTAGACGCAAATGATAGCGTTAAATATCTTCGAGCGTCACAAGGTGTTGGGTTGGTTCTGAAAATGGTAAATATGGGTAAGACGAAATTGCAAGTCCGCTCTGCCATATGCATCGTGATTCGTGGGTCAAAATGCGTTAATGATCGATCGATAGGAATTAATCTAATCAGTTTTGTTATTGTTTTGATTCTCCGAACATGCGGACTACACCATGAAGAAGGTCGTTAAATATTGAGAAGCTGGTGAGAAGTTCTTAGAAAAACAAGCCATGGGCTGACTGAGTTTGTAAGGTTCTTCTTTTGTATTTGGGAATTGATGACTAGCACGAGATTGATCATAGTTAAAAGATTTGTGAATCATTTTTAGGAAGAAGTCTTAATTTCACTTGAGGCTATGATGGTAGTTTGTGTGGGTTTTGTTTGTGTTCTTTTAAAAATGTTTCCTGAACTTGTACGGCAGATTAATGCAGTAATTATTTGGTTTTCTAGGATAAAAGTTGGAAAACTTGTTTGGACTAAAAAATCGTATTGCGTGAACACACATTTAAAAATGTTAAAGTTGGTGGTTTGTGAATAATGTCATAAGCCCATTATGTAATGGCAAAATTGAATGTCAACTAATCAATCGACTTCAAAGAGCAAGGACATCGACTGTTCTCGTGTGGTTTTGTGGTTGAATCGAAACTACGGGAAGTTTTTTAAGCTAAGTATAGGAAAAACCCCATGACAATCCGTATCTGACCAAAATTTTCTAACATCAGTCTGGTTTGTATAAAATCCCCCATGGTAAGCAAATAGAAAATCCTGCAAAAAAAGCTTCTTCGAAATACTCCACAAAACCTTTGACATGACTGCGATTTAGTTAGGAATTAAAAATCGTTCTTGGAGACGATTGCCCCAAACTTGGTAGCAAAAACATCTGACTGTTAAAAAACAAAATCTTTACGATAACAAGTTTGAGGCCGAACCGTTCGCGGAGAGAAGTAAAAGCATCGCAAACTTAAGCACATAATTTAGCGATTTCAGAATTTATAAGGACATATGGCCCCGGATATATAAACCAAATTGATCATACTGCCATCGTTAAGAACCACACGAAAAACATTCCCAATTTTCGATTCAAACTTTTTGAAAAGCTAACATTGACTATAACCTTTATCTTGTGGTAGTCAAGGTAGCGATATGGATTCTTTCTATCTTGCATATGCGATACAACGTTGCTTCTTAGCGACATCAAAAGCTGCAATCGCAAGTTTCGTATCTCACTCACATTATTATTTTACTCAACTCCGTGCAAGAAGAATCAAATCGAGATGACCAATGGTGTGTTTGCCAAAAAACTATCAAAGAAGGTGATTCTGATAACGGCTATCGTGCCAAAATGAAACCCCTGGTTCGATGATGAATGACGAGGTGCTTACGCAGCAAAATGAAAACCGATAAAATGATGCTGTAATGGGAAGCAAGAGCTGTTTCTGAACTCTGAAAGCAGAAAAGAATAGCACTGGATTTGGAGTATAAAAAATTGAAAACCGTAAACAAATTTTACTGTAGAAACTATATCCATGAAAGGTGAAAGATCTCAATCCGATAAAGCCAATGTATGGATAAATGCTAGAACAACAATGAGAAAATTATTGTAGAATCACAGTCAACTGAAATGCTTAAGATTTCGAAAGACGTTTTCTGCAGACTTGATCGGTGATTATGAATAAAATGCCACCATAAGACCTGATGAGTTATTCGATGACAATCCGTTCTGCAATGTGGTTCTTTCCCCAGGTTTAGGGTATCATTTTGGAAACATATATAATATATTTTGCAAAAATTAAAAATTTTTACCAGACGTTATACTAAAAAAATCAAAATAATCCTTTCAAAATGATTCATAAATATTATATCAGACTGAAACGAACAAAGCAGTTAACCAAGTACACAACGTAAGACTCTGAGGATTTCCTTAATAGGATTAAAGGACATTTTACAGGTCAATACATATTAAACTCGCCTTTAACAACGCACACCATCAACTTTATATGAAAGGTGTGAAATTGTTAAACATCAAACAAACCTTCGAACAAAAACCAAAAATGCAAACAACAACGAAAACAAACTGAAATACACAAAAAAAAAACACACACAGTCTGACTTAGCGCACTCACCTCATCTGACCTATCAAATCAACTACTTCTCACTCATGCCATTTTGTCTGAGCGAAAAATTCCAAGAAAGCCCGGAAAATCATCACAAAGTGCACTTCACGACCGCGTTGTAGTTCAACCACCACCTAAATGTACCTAAACCTATCTACATCCAGCCACCCACCAAAGGTTTCATCATAATGCAAAACCCCTTGCATATTCCCCGGCCCTGGCCAACATTAACAATTTCCAGCAACAAGGAACAAAAACAACATCCCAGGCTTTTCTACTCCCACACTTTAAATCTGCAACGTATTCATGCACACAACACAACAACTCTGTTGGAGCAGCAGCTCTAGCTCCAGCATCCATCATCAGCAGTTCCAGTGACGGTAAAGATACTCTCATACCTCTGGACTCAGCTACCCCAATATACTTTCCCACGAAGAAGACATGGGGTAAGGGTTACCTTCATGGAGGACCATAGGAAAATCAAAGAAGGCGAAATGAGAGAAAAAAATTAAAATATATAAGAAAAAAAAATTTGCTGTCGATTCCTCAAGAGGTGTATGTTCCCGAGCAATTGTTAAAAAGGGAATAAAAGAGGGAACACATTGATTTGATATTGGTGTTGTTTTGAAAAAAAGGAACTACTGGTTGTAAGTAGAAGTGGAAGCTGAACAATTCAGGTCCAGAGATTTTTAATATTGTAACTTGCGAAGGGTACATATAGGTAGGATATTCCCAGATACCATTACTTCCAGAAACTCAAGGAAGTGTGGGGCATTGACCAAAGTCAAAGCTCTTAACGTCATCAGTCATCATGTACGAAATCATGCATGGCCGGCCTCCTGGATAACGTAAGATAGTGTAGCTATTTAAAAGTTTTCCGACACTTGCTTTATAAATCGAATAAAACAATATTGTCTTGAAGTTTCACTCGCATCGATCATTAGTTGCTTCAGTCAGGTATGCGGATATGTGACCAATAAAAGACTTAGTAAGCATGGTTCTGCTAAATGAAATTACGCTTTTCTATTACATTTATTGGTCGACAAGGGTTAATAAAATTTAACGTCTTAAGGAACAAAAATAACGCATTTTAATCATAGGAAACAATTTAGTATAAGGTATTATCTAATCTAATGGCTTCGCCAAAACAAACAGTTAATAAATATTTGGTTAGCTTAACAGTTTGTGAAAAAGTCCATAAGCTGACTGCCAAAACCATAAAAACCAAAGGTGATTGATATGAACAATATTTTTATGAGACCATCTGACGAAAATGACATCATTCGCCACTCTAAGTTGACATGCATCACTATCGTAGGACACACCTTCAATCTACCAAACAAACTAACGAGAAGCATATTAATAGTCAGTATGCACGCATTACAATCGCAAGTTCACCGTTGATTACTATCAGATAGTTTGATCTTTGCCCCCTTTTCTTGTTTTTTTTTCTGTCGAAAATGCGTTGATGTCCACTCCTAATGGCGAAACAATGTGCAATGACAAATGGATACGCACTCTTCCTATCGGATAATATTCATAATTATTGTTATTATCATTTTAATTATTTACTTTGCTTGTGCTTGTGTGAATCAGTGATTCAAATTAATAAAATTATTAAAATTCCACACCTTGTTTTGTATGTTTGTTGTTGTTGGTCGCGAACCATTAAGTGGGGTGAACGCATAAAGTTCCATCATTAATAACATAATTTGTCAACGTGGGGTTTGTCTCGCATTTTATGGGATAATGAGGTCCACTATTTATAATTTTTCTTTTTCTATATGTGTATGGAGTAGATGCGTGCAGCAGAAAAAGGACGTGCGTTTCACATCAGGACAGGGCGCTGATGAATTGCCTTCAAAAAGTAAAGCTAATGTTGTGCTTCGGTATAATTTTAGTTCAACAAACAACTGTTTGACAGTGAAAGTGAATAAACTAGAATTATTTTAATTTTGATCAAAAAGTCTTAAGTTAGTATAACGATACTATTTGCCAACATTCTGAGAAATTAATTGAATGCTCTAGCTAAATTACACATCATATTCTTTGTCGTGTGCGAACATGCTAGTGAATCTATTTTTCATTTTAACTTTTGGTTTTTGAAAACTTTCATAGTTTTTAGAAATTTATTAAGTTGATTCGAGAGCAGTCACTGAAACCTTGTGTCCGTATCAATTCACCTTAAGGCAAGATCCAATCCGTATAGATCTTTTGATTTTCGTTCATTCAATATGTTTTCACATTGAACGAACGGGTTTTTCGCTCAAAGCACCGAAGCACTTTATACCTAAAATAAGGATCTATCTATAAAGAATTAGAAAGAAGTGGTTCCTCTTAGGATAAGTCTTTTTAATTTCAACTCATTCCTCATGAATACCTAGTAGGTATATAAGCTCCAGTTTGAGGTGTTTTTTTAAGAATTTTTTCGATAGAAGCTTGGCCTTGGAAATGTAGAAGTTTAAGAGTTCTGCATTTAGCCGACCAATCAGCAAAGGCTCTAAATTGCAATGAAACATATCTTCTCTGAAAAACGATGAGCTCTGATGGATTCGATAAGCAGACTATTTTGCACTTAAGTTCTTACAGATGAAAACAACCATACCTACAAAAGTGTAGCTTTAACGAGCTTCTCCAGAATTTCTACAACAAATGTCCTCGTTATGACCTAAAAATTGTCCTTGAAGATTTTAACCCTAATTTTGTTAGAAAACGAAACGTTGCAAAATATAGCCTTCAATACAACAATTTTCTGGCAACGGAAGAAGAGTGATTAGCTTTGCGGTGAGTAAAACAAGTGCCAACAGAAACGCTAGATTTTCTTACCTGGGGCCTTTAACTCAAAACATTTTGCATTTGCATTTGATATTTGCATTTGATATTTGATATTTATTTGATATATATTGAATAAGTAAACAGCTGTACATCAAGATTGACTTATAAATAGTACAGGATTTAAAGGATACATAATAATACATAATAATACATAAGTTTTTTGAATGCAAAATAGCATGACAAAGGTTTAAAATACTAACATTAAAAAGTAATAAATATATCAATTAAAATAAAAATTACATTCAACAGCCAAATTAAAAAGATGTAATTAAAATTAAAACAAATTTCAAACGTAAAATTCAAATTTTAAGAAAAAATATTAAATTGAAAAGCTAAAGAAATTATATAAAATAAAGTCGCAATAAGACCAATAGAAATATAGTAGGAAATTAAAGAAGTATATCTCAGTTCAAATTAGAGAAATTCTGAAAGCACAATTCATAAAATTTTTTGTGTTCTATTCCAGACCTCAAGTGACTGGGAAGATTATTCCACAGTCCGACAGCATAAACGAAAAATTATCTCCGAGATTTCAGTGATTTAAACGTTGATGAGCGCAAAAGGATAAAACGATTACTTGCGCAAAAATTAAGTTTATCAAACAGGTAGTTGTTAGTCTTGTTAACAATTAATTTGAAGATAAGAGAACAACATCTATATTTAAAGAAAGTTTCCAGATTACATCCTAAGAGTTGGTGACTAAAAGACGAAATATGATCATATCTACGAAAATTGAAAACGTACCGAACAATTGCGTTAAAGGCCACTTTTAGCTGTTGAAGCGACTCAGAGTCAAGATCTGAAAACAATTCACATCCATATAATAATATTGGGACTATAAGTGATTTAGCTAGCTTGAGTTTTGTCTCAGTTGGTAGAATTGATTTTGTAACGGATAAACCTCGGAGTGACGCATACATTTTAGAAATAACCGAATTAATATGAGTGTCCCATGTTTGTTTATCGTTAAATAATATACCTAGATTTTTCGCCCAGACCACAAATTCAATATGATATTTATTTAAAAAATGGGTGGAATGTTTTCATAAACAGATTTATTTTTTTAAATGGGTATAGCCTTATTTTTTTCCGGGTTTAGTTTGAGTCCATTGCGTGTGGACCAATCATATATGGATTCTAAATCAATGTTCATTTTAGCTATCGCATTTTCAATTATCACAGAGGGAAAAGAGATATACAACTGAACATCATCCACGTAGATATGAAAGTTACAATAAGACAAAACAGAAGGCAAATCATTAATGAACAAAGAGAACAATAAGGGCCCTTAGATAGATCCTTGAGGAACACCGGTAATCACAGGAAGGAACGAGGACAACTTACTCTTGCACGATACAGCTTGCCAGCGATATGTCAAGTATGAAAAAATAAGATTTTCAGTCGTGTCGGAGAAATTAAAATAGTTCGTCAGTTTATCACAGAGAAGATTATAGTTAACACAATCAAATGCTTTTGAAAAGTCAAGTAAAGCTATCACAGTTGTATAATTCTTATTGATAATTTTGAATGATTTCCAGGAAGCAGGAAAAGTTGAGGTCATAATAATAGAATTAAAAATGTGAGTTATGTGAGGTAGTAGAAAAGGAAGCAAGATTTTAATAAAGTCAGGATGAATATTGTCTAAACCAGTGGATTAAGACTTAATAGAGAATATTGCTTTTCCTACTTGATACTCATCTACAGCACACACAAGAAAATGTGTCCTGTCTTTCGATATCTGCTGGGCCAAGATGTATTGTGTTGGATTGAGTGTTGGGAGTAGAAAACTTTCTATTCAACTCATCTAAATCAAAATCCTCTTCAGAAAGAGGAGTATCTCTCCATTGTTTAACAACTGAAATCACAAGTGAAATCACTTGTTAAACAAGTACTTTATGTTTTGTGTTATAGGCTCCTGTTGGTAAGAAAGCCGCTACTAAAAGCAAATGGTTTTAAACAGAAATTTTAATAAACAGTTGTTATCAACTGTTATCATATCAACGAGAAGTTTTGGGAACCTATTTACGAGTAAGTCAAAACAAAGGTAAGATGCACTATATAATTCAAAATTTCCTAATCAAAGTTGGTGACGCACCAAGGAAGCGTCTTTACTATCAAAAAAGGGAGACCGAGGTTAATTTACTGGATATCGACTTATCTCATTACTAAACGGTAGTAGCAAAATACTTGAAGGACTTATTTGCGTACACTCAATGTGATTTGTATAAAACAAAACATTATCCTGAACACGCAGCTTGGCTTTCGGGAAAACAATTCCACGCTATATCCTTTCTGATTTCCGCACTGAATAAGTCTATCAGATGCGCTCTAGACATTGAAAAGGCATCTGACAGTGTTGGGATAGTTCGCAAACTAAAACATTTTAATTTTCACTAATAAACCAATAGTCAAAATCTTGATTATTTGCTTTGAAGAGAAGCTACATTTCAACCAACACGCTACAACTATGTTGAAAAGGCTAATTTCACCGGATTCATTCCTTATTACGATAGAGAAGTGGCCCTATTTAGAAGACACAATTGCTTATCTACAAGCACCTTCTAAGGCTCATCTTAATTTTCTATTTTTTCACATGGCCCGGATGGTATACCCCCTATACTTCTGAAGAGGTGTTCTTCATCGCTGGCAAAACCATTGCGTAAGCTTTTCCATAACTCCTATCGTTCAGGTATCTTTCCTAGTAAATGGAAAACAGCATTTGTCCAGCCCGTCCCTAAAAAAGGTGATTCCTCCTCCCCCTCCTCCTACCGACCAATTGCACTTACATCCCTTCTTTCCAAGGTCATGGAAACGCTGATAAATCGTCAGCTCAAGAAATATCTCGAAGATCGGAAGCTTTTAAATGACCGGCAATACGGCTTTCGTAGCAATCGTTCCACTGGTGATCTGATGGCATATCTCACCGAACAGTGGAACAAATCTGTGCATCGCTTTGGCGAAAGCAAGATTATTGCGCTTGATATTTCAAAGGCATTTGATAGAGTTTGGCATGAAGCTCTTTTATCGAAAATGCGTGCATTTGGTATCGATGATACTCTTATTCGTTGGATTAGAAGCTATCTTCTGGACCGTTCAATACAAGTTGTATTAGACGGTTTCAAGTCTGATCTCCACAAAATAAATGCTGGTGTGCCCCAGGGCTCCGTTCTATCTCCGACTCTCTTTCTCATTTTTATAAATGATCTCTTGTCTGTGACTTCTAATCCATTAAATTGTTTTGCTGACGACTCAACCCTCAGCTTTTCATATACAATTGATAATTCACGGCCTTCGCCTTCGGACGTGTTATTACAACGACACCGTATGATAAGCTCATTAAACTCCGATTTAAACAGCATTGTGAATTGGGGTATTAGAAATCGTGTGGAGTTTAATGCGTCGAAAACTCAATGCTGTCTTATGTCGTTAAAGTTAAACATACCCCCTATGCCATTATCCATGAATGGTACTTGCATCGAGGAGGCCGAAAAGCTTTCAGTACTCGGTATGTGTATCAGTGACAACCTTCGTTGGAATGATCATATACTTGAGATTGCTAAGAATGCTGCAAGATGCTTAGGCTTTCTTAATAGATGCAAGAAGTTTTTCACCCCTTCTGATCTGGCTACAATTTACAAGGCGTTTATACGCCCTAAACTCGAGTATAATTCCCATCTCTGGGCAGGTGCTTCTCAAACTTTTCTTCACCTGCTCGACAGAGTTCAGAAAAAGGCGTTAAAATTGATAGGAGAGAGAAACATTGAGGAAACATTTCCATCACTCGAACATCGTCGAAATGTTTCTTGTCTTTCTTTATTTTACAGGTTCTTTTATAAAAAATGTTCACTTGAGGTAGCCAGCTGTGTTCCACCCCTTAAACATTTCTCCCGTAACACTCGTCTTGCTAGGAACGCTCATCAGTTTACACTTGAGCCCAATTTCGGTCGTACCGTGAAATATAGAGATTCTTTCTTTAGCCGTACAACACGAATGTGGAATGAATTGCCTGGCACAATTTTTCCTTGCCATTTTGATCCGCAGACATTCAAGATCAATGTTCATCGACACCTCCTTTCCCTTCCTCCCTAAATTCCTATCGCTCGCGCTGTGACTTATCATTAAAAGGGCTATAACAAACCCCTTGAGCGCGTGTGCATTATACAAAAAAAAAAAAAAAAAAAAAAAAAAAAAAAAAAAAAAAGAGCATGCAGAAATTACTAGTTTTGTAAAGAAAAATTTTACGAATTGGCACGTGATCCTACAAACGTGGCTAAATGACGACCTACACCACAAAAATACAAGGAATCCCATTCTTTTGTTATTTTTTTTTTATTTTTCGTTAACAATTTAATTTATATTTTTGTCTTAAAAAATAATTTGACATTGTGAGAAATTAACCCCTTTATGTGCCAACACAACTTAAAGGGGCAAAATTGTAAATATTTATTTTTCAACAAAAAGGTGAGGGACTCGTAAGTAAACATGTTATATACTCTGAACTATATTTCAATGGAACAGTTCTTCTCAAGTGTGAAAAGTCAAAATAGACATAGCTCCATGTCCAGTAGCGAAAAATATTTCGATGAGGGCATCAACCATAGTTAACTCGTATCTTTTTTTAGGACGAAAAAGAGTACTTTTTCCTAAAAAATTTTAAATAGCAGTATGTCGATAAAAAAAAACAGTATTTTTCGCAGTACATTTTTTTAAATTTTTATTTATTTTATTTCCTTAAAACATGAAGAAAGGCAAATTAACCATCACCAGGCGATTTATTTCCATCATCAGAATCGTCTTCACTTTCTATTTCAATATCTCCTGTGGTTTTTGCTTCGTACTTGTCCTTTGAAACAATTTGACGAAGCAATTCCGGCTTTATTTTGAGGTATTGATAGAAATCAACGCAAAAATTTTTAATATTGCATTTGTCGATTAGAATCGCCTCCAATGTTTCCACTTCTAATCGAGTCTTGTCTGAAGTCCATGTTTTATTTACCGCAGAAAATATTCGTTCCACCGATGCTGAAGTTCCTGCAAAACAGAAAATGTATTTTACGATCGTAGCCATTTCTTTGTATTCGCAATCGGTATTTTTAAGATGGTTAAATATTTCAACCCATCGATGCCCTATTTGGCCACAAAATAAAAAGTAAATCTACTATAACAAAAGAAATGACTCGCGACTAGGACCTAATTAGCGTCGCCGACCGATCGCAGGAAAGACTCCACTGAAATATCACACTGTCATTCACGTTTGCTTACAAGCTCAAAAAACTGCTGATTTGAAGTTCTGTTCTCAAAATAAAAGCAGTATTTTTGAAAAAAAAAAAAACTGCGCAGTTTTTGAGAACAAAAAACAGTATAATAGCGAAAACCAGTACAGATACGAGCGTTAACCATAGTGTAAACATATAGGAAAGATAAATTGGCATGAGAGCTCTGCCTACTTCTGTGGCCGAAAAATGTCATATAAAAGGAAAAGAAATCTACACAATACAGTGGTTCGTCCAGTGCTTACATCCTGTTCACAATCTTAGAAAATTATAAAAAGTATGAGACTGAAAATGCTTCGCATGATAGCTGGAGTAACAAAAATTAATCGAATTTTGATGTAAGAAGATCCGAAGAAGCCTTCACGTCAAAAGTACCATCAGAAATAAAGCACAGTCCAATCAACTGATTTAAGTGACTTAGGTAGCCTAAATAAAGTTCAGTGATACTAAAATATTACCAAATAATATCCCTGACATTGACAAACATTGTTAATTTTTGTGACAGTCTTACTAATTTGGACTTACACAAAATATCTAGTTTGAGTTTATTGCTCAATCAGTTTATGTCATTAAATTTTTCAATAAATTCCTTAATTCACAACTCAATAGCCCCGTCATAAAACATTTTGTATTATTAAGCTTTTCAATCACTCTAAGTGCTCATTCCAAGCATACCTTCTCAACTCACTCTACAGACCCTTTAATAATCCATAATCAGGCTATTTGCATGCATGACAATAGACTTCAAGCTCATAAAATCATATTGTTATTTTGGAAATATTGAAATTGACATTCACACAATCGACAAAATGCTAAAATGCGAACTAAGTACTTCAAATACACACAACAGTCAATGAATAAGAACATACTAAAGGCACAATAAAAGATGTTCGGTTCGTAAAAAAAGACTACAGACTTTATACAGCCATTTCATACCAAAGCCACCCCTTTCAACCAAAATCTTGTGGGTTTTCCGTTCTTTTTTACGGAATGATAAAAAAAAAATATTTATTGGTTTGCTTCATCAAACTGTCTATTGTTATGCCGGATTTTCATATAGTGATCTCATAAAATAATGGAATTGAATATGCCAAAGTATTTGAATGTCATATTTCTTAATATTTAAAAGGGGATGTTATTCGACGTCGTTGTCGACGTTGGTGTAGTCGTTGTCGAATGATGTGGGGTGGATTTTTGTTGAATCGAAAGAGTTTATCTCATCGTCACTGCTAACAATGAAAGAACGAATTTTGAATATCGATGTTGTCTTGAATATGGAAAAAAATTGCTCGCGGAAATCTACATATGGCTCGCTAAGTCCCTGCTGAGGCTAGGCAATTTATAACAAATCCGGCGCCGCCTTCTATCTATAGACAACTTTGCCTTTCTCATCATAACTCAAAAAGGATATCCAACATTGAAGAGGGTTCTTTTAAGTGCTTCTGTAAATTTTAAATGAAAAAAATATTATATATACCCTAACCAGCTATTTGCATCACAAAGCTTCGAAGAATCAATGTTACAAATATCGGCATATCACAATTCTATACCACATAATGTAACTTCTAGGTAAAACTGAAAATTTATATTTCTGATCAACGTTATTAGACACATAACTAAAGTAATTAAGGTTCATGAACTTTTATCTTGTATAAGCTTTATTGAGGCTCAATTTAAAAAATTAGGTTGCGTAAATTTTGAAAATCCTTTAAAAATCTTTAAAACAAAGTATAGGATAGAGATCTATACTATGATCTATACTATGTGAGAATGATCAAGGATATGTTGCAGCAAATAAAAACAAAGTTTAGATTCACAGTACAAGTCACCCAGAATTCCCTAACCGATGTCTTCGTACACCAAGGAACCGTTCTTTGCTTTTTATAACTGTTCTTGATTAAACACTCAGAGATTCAAGGATTCAAAAGTGAATCAGTTATTCTTTGCTGGCTATTGAGCCATCAGTAGTAACAATTTTGCATCCTTCCAATCAGTACTTGAAGTACATGTGGACGTTTTGGAGGGAAATTGATACCGCATACACGACCGAAAAATAGAATATTCATGCTGCTCATTTTCTGGTTAACTCTACCATATTCCCAACATTTATCTAAAAAGAATTGTCCTTCTCAAAGGCGAAAAGTTTAAATACTTTGGACTTATGACCAAAAGTGAAGCATCTTGTGATGACGACAATGTCGTTGCCATTTCGAAGAGGAGTGGAGGCTTAAATGCCAGAACTCCAGCTTTCAATTGGCCTCATATATGAAGCAGTCTTAAACCGAGTTCCTTATTGAAGTTTTCTTGGTCAACCCAGTGAACCAAACATTCAGATGAAGAAATGTTCGAGGTACCAATCGAAATAACTACCTCAGCAAAGAAGAAGATATCAATGTTATCAGTATATGACAGTAACTGTGTTATCTTGACAGATATGCCTTCGTAGATTAGGCGTTAATCTACGGAGCTTTCTAAAACTATGTTCCAGAGGTCGCATCACAGAAAAACTTTGGTAAAAGAATGGTTTAAGACGTTCAGCCAATTTTCTTTATTGAATTGATTTGCCGTTCACAAAAACGCATTCTGAGAATATATTATATCTGTGATATTTCTCCGTGTTTATTTTAACTTCGTACATAACTCAATGGTTTGCAAAACTATTTTATTGTTCGACAATCAGTTGAGTTTAAAAAAAAACATTACCATCTTTTGATGTCATTCAGTTATCATCAGATTGCCGTTGCTTGATCCTGTGATTTTTCCTGAGGCAAGAAATTGAAATGGAAAATTTTAACATTGTCTACTCATCTTGTACAGTAGCGTAATTCTTCCGCCCGAACGAAAAACTAATGCATAAAGTTCATAACAACTGCCAACAGGCAACTTTCAAATGCCACAAATATTCACATAAAGCAATCGGTAGGTTTTTGAAAACCGAAATATCTTTCTTCTTACAGAATATCCCAAAAAGATAGATAGAATCTAAGAATGCAAAAGGAAAACAAAATTTTTCCCACAAATAAGTGAACCATCAGATTTTTTTATGGACTAACACTTTTTACGAATAAAGAAGACAACAACTGAACTCCTTTTCACAAAATAAGGATTTTATTTACATATGTTTAGGAAAGACAAGAAGACGAAGAAGACGGACAAAGCAGTAACCTTGACGTTCCTAAACATTCTTTTAGAGAAAACCAAAGGAAAGCTATAACACCGACGACATGGAAAAGAGGGTGATGCTGTTTTGAATCCCTTACAGCAAATCAAGCAAATCCTGTTTTACACACTCTTGGAAGTGAAGTTTGTTTAAGGATTAAGTGTTGTGTATTTAGTGCGGTAGCGGCAACGGGTGGCAAACGAACGACCAAACGGGCAAGGGGTGATGGTTTTTTGACTAAAGAATGCGTTCATATGTGTAGTTCTTGGGCTTCTTCCATTGCCCGGAGGCGTCAAATCGGAAGACACCCATGCCATGCCATGCCATAACAAATGACTTCAAAAGGAGATTTTCAAGATTGTGATGACTGACAACAATATATCTTCTGTATGCTGGCACAAAACGGAAGCAATAGGTATGCAAATTATCCTTTGGGATATTGGGATATGTGTATCTTGTACATCTGATATGGGATGTTTGTTGATGTGAATTCTTTCTTATTTTTTTTTTTGTATTTTTATTGATGCTGTTTTCACGATGGTTTTCCCGTTTTTACATTTTCGAAGTCATCAAAAAAAGGGAGCACATGTGTCAAATTGGGTATCAATATGTGTGTTCTTTTTTTTGTGGGTGTAACTGAGCAGAAAACGCTTTTGTGTCGTAAATGCGTTTTATGTTATTTTGTATTTAAATAAAGATTTGCGCCATTGATTTATGATCGAGGGATATTAAAATTGTGTTTTAAGTCACGATAAGAATGACATGAAGGGTACCCTGGTGAAAAGGTGTAGGAAGGGTTTTTGTTTGTGCTTCTAATAGACATAAGCTTGTGCATTTGTTATGGTTTACTTATATTTCTTCTTGATATAATAGGTAATATAAGACAAACTATGCATTCGTAAAGAAAAAGCCTGTTCACAGTCATCATAAACAATATTGCAATGGTTGAGAAGACTAACAAAATAAAACAAAAAAATCTGTCTGTTTTATTGCTGGAAACTAAGCCGATTTCGATATAATTTGGTATCTGTAGTTTGTAATTTGTAAATAGCGGAAAAAATAGGTATTTTATTATTTTTTTTTTTGCAAATTTATAGTGCAGTTTCGAGGTTTTTTTGCTATCATTTACACCGTGCCGGGACATCTCTCATTGCTGACTTGGTGTTAGTAAGACCCTAAACTGCGTTCCTGTAAATGTTTCATTTTGCACAAGAAGAGTTTTTGGGGTCGAAAATGCAACTTTGAGGTTGCTTAACAGCCCTTAAGACCAGGCCGGGACGTCTGGGATTTAGGTTTCAATGGGCTTCAAGAAGGATTTTTTGGGTCTGTTTTTTAACAACTTTAAGCGCTTATAGTTCGCTTCTTATCAGTCACTATTTCCATTCCATATTCAGACACCGATAAGGAATCGTTATAAAAATGTCGTCGTGCCCCAAGAATCTTGCCCGAAAAAGGCAACTAACCATCAACCTAAAAGTTGGTGCATTAAAAATTAATTCAATTTGTAAGCTTGTTCAAATCCCGTTACACTAAAATAAATAATACCGAAATACAAAATCGCGACACTAAAATCCACTTTTTTTATTTCACAATTCAACAATTAGCTTGTGAATTGAAAGCCAAGCTTAAGCATAATAAATGAAATAAGATTTTGCAACCCTGACCTGCAGTGATTTCCGCTTGCTGTAAAGGTGCCTGTCCATTTGAGAATTATTTTGGTACTTAACTCACGAAAATTACTCTCGGCTTTCTGTCCATTTGAAAGTAATATTTTTGGGATATAAAAATTCTCTGGTTGAATTTCAAGAGTATACTGCCTGAGAGTTCTTTCATAACCGTGTCCATTTTAAAGAGTGAGATTCAAAAATGTTTACTAGCGAGAGGTTACAGCTGCTTAAATATTGGCTCTAGGGCTGTTCGCAGCAATTAACTCTCAAATGGACATCCACAAAAGTAAATTTCTCTCCTCCGCTTGCCATTATTTTGTCGGTATCAATCAGCGACTCTCAAAATACGAACCGTGTTGGAAATCTGCGAGCTAATATTCGGTGATCAAGACTTGAATCTACTTGCAAGTGACTCCAAAATTTAGAATGTTGAGAGGAAAAAGTCAACTCTCCGTGAGGTACCTTCGGGACTGTGTCCACTTGTAGTTAGCTCTCACCTACTCGCAGCTCTTTTAATGAACCTTAAGTTGGGTGTCCCGGGAGAACTTCATGGAGAGTCGAGTCGACTCTTTACTCTCGACAATCGGAATTTTCGAGAGTTACTCGCGAGTGGACACAGGTCTTGATCATTGTCGGAGACTAGCTCGCCGAATTCCAACACGTTTTGTATCTTGAGAGCAGCTGTCCGAGAGTCAACATGTCAAAATAATGGACATCGCGGAGATAAATCAATTTATAAGTCCGTACATTGGTATCTGGCTAGATCAGTATCTATATTTCAATCGACATATAGATGCTGCTCTGGCCAAAGCTAGGGGAGCGTTTGCTCTGACAAGACGGTTGTTTTATAGCAGCCGCCTTGAAAACAGGGTAAAGATGATTTGCTACATGTCCCTCATCCGGGCGATGATTGCCTTGTGTCGTTTAACGTTGCCCCATCTCAAATGGAAAAGATTCGGGTGTTGGAGAGGCAGGGTCTTAGGACCTAACTTGGATTACATAGAACACAAGAGTCGGAGTACAAACATTATTATGCCAACGAGGTCTTATACAACGGGGCCAATATAAAAAGGATAGATAACTTTTTAATTAATCTGATTCGGGGTCACATTGCAAATGCGATGACCTCAGCCAATGGACTTATTTTCGGGGCTTAGTACTAAGTGAGAGGGGCGTTCCGTTAATCTACCACGTCGGCCGTAGAACTGTGGATAGGCGACTCCTGTATGATCGAGACTGAAAGGACTTGGTTAAGCAAGTAAAACAATTCTGGTGGTTGGGGGACCACCTTGATATTGATTGCCTTGGCCGACCTATGTATTTTTAGGTATTAATAGGTATATTTTATATAGGACAATTATGAAATTATGAAATCTATAAAATTGCATTTGTTTGTGGGTATGTGCTTTTGGCGATGTTACATATGTATATATGTCAATAAATTCATATGTATAAGCGTTTGTGCATATGCATAGGCTGCTGCTGCAAAAAAAAATGCTGCTGGTGGCTGTTCTAGTTTTAAGTATTAAGTATTAAGTATAAAGTATTGAGTATTAAGTATTAAGTATTTGTAAGTAGTTTTAAGTTATTTACGTATATTTATTACGTATATTTTAGTTTTATTTAGGTTAATTTAGTTTTATTTAGGTAAAGGGTAGTTTTAAGTTTTTTTATATAAAATAAAGTCATTGAAAAACGAGTTTAGTCGTTTAGTTTTAAGTAATATTGAATTTTAATTTACGCTAGCTTTTACGCCGAAAGGCATTTTTAAATATAGTTATAGGATAATTAAGAGCGCCCGCATGGGCACAAACTTAAGTTTGTGGGTGCATATTTGAATGAATATGTCGGAAATTCAAATGAGGACTATGCTGAACGACATAGTGGTCTGGGGTACCGGATCAAAGCTTTTCTTCGAAATTCTTATATGAGTCTAAGAGCCCCCAGCTGAATGTGTAAAACTCCCGCTTTGGTGAACAAAAAAATTTAAGTCTGGTTTTTAGAAGTGGAGGCAAGCGCGAGTAACATGCGCCCAAAATGGTGCCCTGATCACAAATATATAAGTCCCAGAAGTTTTAAGTGTCGCAAAGTGCCCGCCAGACTCGCCCAAAATACTCGAAAAATCGACAATTTAAATTTGGCTTTCCCGACCATTATTTTTTTTTTAAATCGAAACTAACGGAGCACTAATAAAGTCCCACTAGGCGTGTTTAAAATACCCAAAAAATTGATTTGTTAATTTTGCTTTTTTGCGCAAAATTTAGTTTTCTCTAAGATGGAACCATTCACCAAAGCAACGTCTTTCTATTTCCACCAATATTTTTCGGGACTTTTACACACCCAAAAGCTGCTGCGTTCTCTCGGTCTATATGGTCATATCGTAAAACACTGTTCATCAAACACAGTGTTTAATGGTTTTGTTTCAGGTAAATCAACTACATGTTGTTTTAGCATGAATTCAATGTTGTTTCGCATTTCACGTAGATAAAGTTTCTAAATTTTCAAATTTCAATTTAAAAGAAATAAACAATTTAAATTAATCAAAATTATTTTATAGTTTTCACATTGCGTGTTAAATTGGTACTGTGTGTTAATGCTTGTAAGATATACTTTCTTTTGTAAACGTAAAGACACACATACATATCTAGAAACAGAATTTATCCTGAATTTATCGTTAATCGTTTTCGCATTGAAACATCCGTAAAACATCTGAAAATTGCACCTCATACTCAAACAGCGCAGTGAATTAAGGGTCCTTGTTGAAATTTGGCCGTATTTCAAAATTCTATCACTAACACTGAAGTTGAGTACACATTTCCTATATTTCTATGTACATATGTATATGTTGGAGTGAGAATTATCCCATATACGATATGCGTATTTTCACCCAGAAAATTCCAATTCCGAACCGGAATCCAAAGTGCATACATACAGAGTTATTGAAAATGATTTTATCACAAATTATACAATACAGGACAAAACATACATTGCAAGCGTGGTGGCGCGTTGGTGGTTAGTCCACAAGACATCCGTGGGTTTTTGGTGGCTGTGAAAACAAATGCCGAAACAATAAACCCGAACAGGAATAATTATTATTTTGGAAATTCTATACATAAGAACCATACACAACATATCATCGTGGAATATGTATGAGGGGTGATTGTTAAGTTTTCGACAAGTTTACGAGACTCCAAACATTGTTTACCGCTAAGGACTTCTTCAAGTGTGTATATGTATTGGGAAGCCAGGTTTGAGTTCTTCTCAACTCAGCTTAGTGGTTTGATTTAATATACAAAGGATGTTTGAAGGATTTAGAAAACAGTTCTGTCGTTCATTCATTCTTATTGATTTTCTCAAGAATTTCATAAGGACACAAACATTCCGACCCCCGCATGGCAAACATTTTATAGATGATTATATATCCGATGTCTTTGACATAAATAAACACACACGTTGTTATCGCCATCGTCACCTCGAAAAGTCGGTTAGGTGATGCCATTAGAGCCAATACAATCAGAATGGGCATCATTATTTATCGGATTCCCTCCGCACACATTATAATGTGGGGTACCCGCAGATCAAAGTGCTTCTCTATGCCGATTACCTACTTACTCTGTCGCCCCCTGGTAGCAACCAAAAACATCATTTACGAGAGAGAGTGATTTTTCTTTTTGATCCGGTAATGAACATTAACGCTAATATATTTCTTTACACAAACACATATAAACAGACAGAAATTCTGACGGTGAAATCCCCATTTCAATCATTTATTATAGTGATGCAAGTGCCAAAACCACAGAGGAAAAATAATATTATTATCCTGTCAAAGGACATATTTCTCGAGGATTTTCCAGAAACTCAATTCAATATTTCATTTTTAGATTTCACTTTGTGAGAATGATGAGGGTGAAAATGCAGGAGCCAGAAGAGGTGTTTGTCAGAGCACCACCATCAGCAATTGTTGGTCATTAGTCCTTTGACACAACGACTAGCAAGCGAGGTGGAAGCCAAAAGATCTGCTCTCTATACTAAATGCTATTTTATACAAATACAATGCACAGGAGAGTGCAAAAATGCACCCCTTTTACACATACGCATCAGCACCATCGTATAATTTTCCAGTGGCCATTTAGCATAGGCGGCACGATGCTTTTTCCCTAAACACACTTCAGCAGGACTCGTTTGGTGATGCCCATAGATAGATGCGGACTCTTGGGGGAAACTTAATTTGTCTGTTTGTTGGACGGATTTGCGTTTTTTTTGTCTTCCTTTCAACTGCGGCTTCTGCTGCCACTGCCTGAGTCCATTGCCGCGCTATATATTCCACAATTGAAACACCGTCAATGTCTGGTGTTTTGTAAAACATCAAGGTTAATCCTTTGGACATATGTGGGGTGGATTATCTAGTGTGGAAGTTAATTTTTACAAATTGAAAGTGATTTTCCGGTTAATTGAATTTGAAACGACCGTAGGCACCTAGAAGAACAAAAATTTAATGAATATATGTGAGTGAGTGAATCAAAGACGTGGCGAGGCGTAAAACTTCCGGGGGAGTTACATTTCTCAGCTAATTGAGGACTTTGTTTGTGGGGGTGGTTGATAATAGGGGGAGCTGACATTCAGGATGAGCGATAGGTGTCCGCGTGTCATATAAAATTGTTTCGTGTAAGTGAGGAAGCCCATTTAGAAGGATATTACGTGATAATTAGCGATTAAAATGAAAATGCGGAATTTCGTGCGCCAATTTACGCCACATATACCTTAAAATTCTATAAAAGAAAGGCTCACACCTTCCGTTATACTTTACAAATAAATAAAAGTCCATTAACCTCCAAGTTTTTAATGGAAAAATATGTGTGTATAACACTTTTTCAAATTAATAAAGTAATTAATGTAATGACAAAGTAAATAGAAATAAGTTATGCTCAGTTATTTATAAAAGACACGCCAAAGACTTTAACTACAAAAAAACTGAGAAAATCCAGATGATTTTATAAATGAGAACACATTCACTAATGTTGTAATGTAATTATAAAACTTTCATTACTTTCATATACAATTAGTCATGAACTTGTTAGCTTGGTGTGTTAACTTAAACCAAATTTATATTAAAAAAATAAAACAAATTGACAACTTCAAGTTGTCAATTTTTTTATTTTTGAGCACAAAGTAAAAAAGCTTCTTAGAACTTCCCGGAGTTACAGTAAAAAGTAAATAGAATCCAAACTATAAATACAGCATCTAATGAGCTTACTAATACCTTAAGAACGCGATGGATTTTTAAGGAACTGCTGTAGGCGTCTTTTTAGACATAGAAGTAGCTTTTGATAATTCATCCCATAGCCATGAAGCAGTTTATCGAGCTCTAGTAAGGATATGAGTCCCCACAACTATAACAAGATGGATTAATGAAATGCTGAAAACAAGAATGGCGGATGCATAAGCTGGACAACGCTTCAAGAGTATCAAACCAACAAGATGATGTCCTTAGGGAGGAGTACTTTCACCCTATGCACTGTGGAGTCTTGTTGTAGATTAGCTTCAAGAATGTCTTACTTCACGGGAAAGTAAGAGAAAGAGGGGTACTTTTGTACTTACACCTTATAGACTGTGGAGTTTTGTTCTAGATGAGCTTCTAGAATGTCTTAGGTTTAGGTTTAGGTTTAGGTTTATGTGGCTGTCAGGAAGACTACTGACACACTTAGACCACAGATAGGTCCGTTGTGATACCACGAAATGAGCGAGGGAGTATTTCTTTAATACTTTAATGCTTAGTCCCACAAGCATAAACCCTTTTAAGCTAACGATGATAACGTTTACAAAGAAAAGTCTTCTGCTGGAGCCATAAGAGCAGACCTCCTAAATCGGCCGAGAAAGGATTATCATTACTGTGCTGAAAAAAAAAACAAAAAAACATCGGATGAAAAAACCGATAAGTATTGACGAGCCTCATAATAAGTCAACGAAAAAAAAAATACCCCTAACATGACGTATTAGAATCCTCCTATCAATCAATCAAAATTAAAAACAAAAGATTCAAATGCACGACCAAAAACAGATTAAAAAAACCAACGATAAGTTTAAACCAAAACAAATTTATAGCACTTTTAAAGTGAAAGCTCCCATACGCAGACACTCAGGGTCACCGAATTTTTGTCCGGTTATCGAAACTTTCTAGTTACAAACACCCTTATTACGGTTGTCAAAGATCAATTTTTTGATAAACGATAACGATTATGATTGTCGTTTGATAAATTTTTCATCTATTGTGAATGATTACCGAAATTCTCTTGTGAACGGACATTTTGTTTGACGTTTCAGTTTTCTATTCTTTTCATTTATGTTTGTACTACGTTTTTTTTTAATTATTTTAATTTATTTTTGAGTAAATAAAGTAAATATCACTTGCCTTTTTTATTATTTTAGGTATTTGTGTTGTAAAAAAGTGAAATCATAAAGTGATAAAATATTTTGTGGAAATAATGAAACACGGATTAAGAAATGTGCATTAACAAAAAGAAAATCAGCCAGTGCAAGTGAATTTTGATAAAAATATGTTAACCAAATAGTATTAATTGTATATTGTATAAATAAATATAAAAGTGAACAATAAACTGCGTTTTCTTACAAAAAAAAAAAGAATTAATTCTTGCAAAATAATTTATCAACAGCGAATTTGCGTTTCACTGAAAATTTGATAAACACCAACATTTTTGACAATTCACAATAGATCTCAAATCTGAGTAGCACTACCACTAACGACAATACCGATGGATCAATTTTGTTGACTAGCATCAATTGTCGTATTGAAATTTGACAACCATAATAGGGGCCAAATTAATTTTGCTTTGTCTGGTTGTGAGAGATTTCCGTCCTGGTATCGGAGATTTTCAATGGATTTTCTCGTGTTATAAACAAAAATAGAAACCGTTCTGAAAACTTTTTTTTATAATTCTGTTTCTTATTTTCATATAATTCAATAACCTTTTATTATATAACTGTGTCCGTTTATGGTAGACTTTTTTCTTTGAAATTAGTAAAAAAAAAAGTATCCGCGTCTGTTTATGATAGTTTCAGTTTATAAGAATGCATTTTGAATGGGAAACTAGATAAAAAAGTTTGTTCCTAAAAATGTGTCCGTATATGATAATAGTCCGCTTATTGGAGCTGTCCGCAAGGAGAACTTTTACTGTACCCTTAAAGAGTAGCTTTTTAAATAGGCTGTCGCATGATCTAGTAATAAATATGCACCGTTTGAAATCTGTGTGATCACAAAAAAAAAGAGATCGCCTACATTGCAACATCTATAGAAACACAAGTCTTAAGGTCTGGAAAATCTACTACTGCCTGCATGTTAGCCAGATCCTGGAGCAGTGAAGTAGGGTGAACAGATTTTCGGTGAATATACTGCTACGAATTAAATGCGCTGCACAGCGAGATATGTCTTGTGGAAAAACATAGTCTTCAACTGAGAAATAAACTGGGCCATGTAGAACGAATAAAAACTGACGGTCAACGGCAAACCCAAAGAATTTGAAAAATCAGGAAGACATCATATATTGTCCCGTAGAAGGGAATCTCCAACGACTTTGTATAATAAATTACAGGCGGCAGGCCAGATACCAAACCGCTTAGAAAGACGTTTCGTTTCATTTTTTGCAAAAAAATTTCTTAGGGAGTTTACAATGAATGACTTCAAATTTCAGCTACAATTCAAAACAATATTTATTAAAATCGGACCCCTATATCTGATACTCCTTCACTGACGCATCTATTGCGTAAGCTGCAATAGCTTTAGCCCCAAGTTTCTAAAGAGGAATTCATCAACACTCAAAAACCAGATATACAAGATGCTTTTAGGACAAAACTGATATTCGTCTATCAACTATTTATCTATAATTATATTTTATCCATATTCACCCTCTTAGGAGGCACCGCATAATATTGACTAATATTATCTCACACCCCCAGAATAACCGAGGGTCTTTTTGTTTGGTTATTGATCCAGGGTACTGAATAATTGCACTTTCATCATATCATCGACAAAACACTCATCCATATTCATAACGCAGAGTCATTAAGTTCGACGACAACGATGGACAAGTGCGATGACGATATGGCGGTGGTAATAAATAATCCTATTTTTGATGTAGGCATGTAGAAGTAGAGTGCGTACCTCTTCCTTTTATTGTGGGTAGCACATCTTAATGACCCATTCGAAGCTAAGATCATTTATTATGAATTATGTTGAAGAAGTATTACATTATCCACTGAAAAGATATGCTTTTATCCTTCGATTAATCCTTATAATTTATAGCTGTATATAGTTTTTACTAAAGATGTAATTCCGCAATACTATAACTGTTATTTAGTTTTTTCCAGCAAAACGCCTCGTCTTTCTCCCTTATTATGTTCCAGAATCGATAATCTGTAACCAATGTTTGGTCCATTTATATATCTCAGACCTCAGTATCTGAAGCTAAGAGTATTATTTATGGATCTTGGACAGAGTGCATGCCGTCGCCAGAGAGATAAAGGAGCAAGTATGTGTTTAGTCAATCCAGGAAGGCGATAAAGTTCGGGGGCCAAGTCACACGAACTGTATTGCCAAAAGTTTTCCAGTCGCCATTAGCCAGCCAGCTATCACATTGCTTAAATTGCTTTAATGAACTACTACGTTAATGAGGGTTGTTTTTAGCAAACAGGAAGAACGTCTGGCTCAGATGACAACTACAATTGTTGTTCTCAAAGAACGAACAACACAAATACACAACACATGGGTTTTGATAACCTTTGTGCAATTATTTCTATTACCGACATCGATAAATTGATATGCTGGACAAATTATCTAATTAATCATAAGCTTAGATTGCAAGGATTGGGTCCTGAATGGAGATAATGCTATTGATTAATAAATCTCTTTCAATTCAAATTGATTCAAATTCTAATAGAATATCTGTGAAAGGACTAATGTCAAGTCGAACGGATAAGTGTCATAAATCAATTGGTAACCAATAAGTCATTATGGAATATTCAATCATGTTATCTAGATCCGATACCTCCAGCAAAGGATCAAAGGAAGCCATTCTCAACACATGATAAGATATTTATTAATGTCATTGGGTATTTCTAAGGGGTCCTTTGAAGATTATGCAAATACATAGGATGACAAACTTGAAATTGAATTTAAAATACACTTAGTCTTAAGGAGAATTGTTGGCCCCATATGTGAGAAAGGACGATTCCGGAGACGGTACAATCATGAATTGTACGCAATCTACCTTGAAGCAGATATAGTGACAAAAATTAGGCTCGGTAGACTCCGGTGGGCAGGGCACCTAGCTCGCATGAGCGAAGAGGAACCTGCTCGGAAAGTTCTTTGTGGTACATTCTATGGCAGACGACAGCGTGGTAGACCATGCTTGCGCTGGATAGATGGCGTAGACCAGGACGCCCGGAGCCTTGGGGTGCGAAACTGGATATTGTCGGCTCGAGACCGGGATAGGTGGAGTGACTTGTTGAAGGAGGCCAGGACCGGACCCCGGTTGTCGAGCTGATGATGATGATTCTTTAAACATTGCTTACATACAGAGTGAACCATCAAATGCTCGCAACTATCAGTTTTTTACTGATTTTTCTGAGAAACATTGCCGCCATGCCGGTAAAGCTACAGGCGGTATAACAATGTCCATTCACTGGGCCGAAAGATCGCGCTTTAACTAAATCACGGGGCAACAAAGTTCTAATAAGATTATTCAATTTGCCTGGTTTGCAGAAACGATATTTCTATTACAGTTGTAACC
This sequence comes from Baccha elongata, assembly GCA_951217065.1. Taxonomy (NCBI): domain Eukaryota; kingdom Metazoa; phylum Arthropoda; class Insecta; order Diptera; family Syrphidae; genus Baccha; species Baccha elongata. Next base: position 14,956,143 of record OX578274.1, on the reverse strand, counting down.
TCGATTTCTTGCCAAAAATAATCAGATTTCCATAGCCCTTGCTCACATAGTTTTTCCAAAAAGTAAGGTTAATTATGCATGCCCACAATGCCGACCACGATCCACACTCGCAGCAGCAATATTTTTGATTCAATTTGCTCCATTCTAAAATTGAACGATCTCATGGGAAACCAGCCTACACATAAACATCCAGAAATCTACATAGTTGGTTGCTAGTGGAGACTAAGGTTAGTTGTCCAAAGATCGCTTGTTTTCATACGGAACATTCAGAGCGGAGGGACATAATAACGACGGTACTCAGAGGTGAATCTTTAATAGGGCATGAGATTAAACTGTGATTATCTCTAAATATACTCCCAGCTGTGCCTCTAAACTCCACGAACACATCAATGTCACTTCAAACTAAATATAGCTGATATAAACTGTGATGAATTTGATCTTTTTCTGAAATTCTATTGGATAAACCTTCCATTACTTGTTGCTATATGCTCTTTATGATTATTGTCCAGTATTTATAAAATTCGACTCTTATTCAATTACTAACTCTTTTTCTTACCAAGTAAACCGTTAAGAACTTCATTTAAATGAATCCAGCAAGTGCGTATTGCCACTAAATTCCTCGAAGTAATGTCGCTGTACATTCTTGTAGAGATTTTTGTAAGTCGTCAATAGTAATGCCGTTCAGTTTCCACACAGAATTTTGGTAACGGATTTACAATTGGTGCAGTTCCACTCCAACTGGTCGCACCCAAAGGCGTTTACCTACTCTCCTCTATGAGATCTACTGCCTGCAGATAGACAATCGCACACTACTTTCACAATTTGAAGCATACTCTTCAGAATTTTGCAAATAATAACTGTACCAGTTTAATTTGTGTATGTCAAGATTCTTGAGTACTCTTGCAACTGGACAAGAGCGAAATAATAGTTATCCTATCAAATCTTTCAATAATACTCGTCCTGTACTTGAACGAGTCACGAGTCGACCCAAATTCGACACTAAATTCTCTGCCTTCCCACGTCAACAACAAGGATTTCAGCCACTTGCGTCGAATGTGCATGACAAAAGAGATAACGCTATTTCTCATAGTGCGTGGAGATGTTGCAGATTATTTTACAGGTTAAAAATCACTTCAACTATTATCTAAGAATTTTTATTGCTAGCAAATGTTGAACTGGATTTCAGGAAACGATGTGTTTTCAATATAATATCTGGTCTTGCAAATTTTTGTCGATTTCTAGTCCGCCAAGATCACTTGATTTCATCACTAAGTACTTCTTTCTTATGAGTTTTCTAAAGTCATGGGTCTATGGATTAAGCCAAGGAATGTAAACTTGGAGTGCGAGAACTTATCGCTCGAAGACATCGGCGCTCACTTGACCTATATTATTAATGTAAAGTACTTCCGAGCATTTTCCACTCCATCAACCATCTTTGAGCAGGTCAACAGTGAAAGCTATGATGTCGTAAACGTTTTCATGAACCTAAGGAATGGGTAAGACGTAAGAGTGTGTGCGAATTTCTTGGCAGCAGTTCTAATCTGCAACCTGTTTTGCTAAGCCTTGCTGCACTGGAGTATGCCCGAGTATAATGTTGTGGAGTTTTCGTAGAAAAAAGGTTCAAATTAAAGCATAAGGATCGTTTGGCAAGATCTGATGCACCTGTGAAACTTACACTATTTGTTCCTTTGAGCTTTTTCAATTACTAAATTACTTTAACAGTTCGCATGAACTCAATTTTCTCAAAGTAATTCCATACTTCAGTACCTTCTTCTGATTAAAATTTTTAATTTTATTTTTTTTTTCGCAAATTCTTTTCCCCTTCGCTGCTTCATAACATAACGGACATTTTTTGCATATTAAGGTAAAAAAAAGAGTGTCACAAATAACAAATATAATTTTGCACTTGTGGAATGATAAACAAACAAATTAATACATACTTGTATATGAATACTCGCCACAAAGTTGCACACATCTCTCATAGCAGGAATTTTATTTCGCTCTGCTGCCTATACACCCACTTGTTATGAGTGCTCTGAAAATGGACGTAATGCTAACAGGTACACAGTACAAAGGATAACTTGAATAATAAGATAGGATAAACCAAAACATTTCATTTGCGGTCACATTAACTGAATCGTGCAATCTTCGCGTCGGTACAGCTTAAAACGGTTTCTTTTGCATCCAAGGGTCGACATATGAATTTTAAATGAGCAACAATGTTGCGTTTTAACTAAGCTAAGGGATATGCCGAGGTGCTCTCTTTTTATGGAGCAAAGAATGTTTCTCATCCTCAAGAGAAAAATTTAATCCTTTTATGGTAGGAAATAAAGAAGAAAAAAAAACCAAAACGGGAAGTAAGGGTGTTATTCTGTTTCCAAGCGGACATTTCTTGTACAAAGTTCCTTTTGCATCTTACCAACAGAAATTCTGCGTTACTCAGGTTTAATTCTTTTCACATTTTTTGAATGCTTGTGTTTGTTGGTACTCAAGCGGTTAACAAGAGGATACTTTCATATTTTTTTAAAACAACTGAAATAAAGACTTACCTGTACAACACTACTATTTTTTTATATATATGTACGCGTACAAATCGCCTTAAGGCGGTGACACTAAGTTCTTTAGTCATGTTAGCTCCTTTTTTTTTGTTTGTCCTTTTTTCGGTAGACATATATCCATGGTGGGATTCTAAATGTAAAGCATCTTTTAAAGCTGTGTATTTTGTGTATTTTTATTTGGCCTCGGTAGGATTGTTGAAATCCTTGTCTCACAAAATATTATCTTACGTGAAAATATTGTTGGAATTCCTTTTTTCTGGTTGCCCGCTCCTTTGAGTGTGGCATCTAAAAATTCCATGTTTGTGAATTATGGTGCGGTGCTCTTATAGCGTAATTTTATTAAAACCAGCACCCAGAACACATGTGACTCTAACCGCATTCATGATAATTTCCTCTAAGAAAACGACGACGAAAGGACATTTTTATTTTGTCGCAATATCCTTTTCAAGTTAGATAATATACAAAGCGAGATTAGATTAGGAAAAAAAATATGAAAGACGACTTAATTTGGTTTTAATTAACATAGGTATTTCAATATGCGTATATTTTAAAACTGTTGGTCGGATAAACAACAACAATTTAATGGTTCAAAATCTAGCTACTTGGATATGATGACTTATGATGTTGTAAATTGTAAGTCCTCATTTGGAAATCGGGACCCCATTCTTATTGCGTAAAATGTGTAATTCAGACGTCAAAGGATATACAAATATGAATATTTATTTAGCCAACATTATATTATGTGTGAGGAAGAGAAAGAAAAGGATTGAAATTTTATTTCTTTGAGTGCCTATACACCCACTTGTTATGAGTGCTCTGAAAATGGACGTAATGCTAACAGGTACACAGTACAAAGGATAACTTGAATAATAAGATAGGATAAACCAAAACATTTCATTTGCGGTCACATTAACTGAATCGTGCAATCTTCGCGTCGGTACAGCTTAAAACGGTTTCTTTTGCATCCAAGGGTCGACATATGAATTTTAAATGAGCAACAATGTTGCGTTTTAACTAAGCTAAGGGATATGCCGAGGTGCTCTCTTTTTATGGAGCAAAGAATGTTTCTCATCCTCAAGAGAAAAATTTAATCCTTTTATGGTAGGAAATAAAGAAGAAAAAAAAACCAAAACGGGAAGTAAGGGTGTTATTCTGTTTCCAAGCGGACATTTCTTGTACAAAGTTCCTTTTGCATCTTACCAACAGAAATTCTGCGTTACTCAGGTTTAATTCTTTTCACATTTTTTGAATGCTTGTGTTTGTTGGTACTCAAGCGGTTAACAAGAGGATACTTTCATATTTTTTTAAAACAACTGAAATAAAGACTTACCTGTACAACACTACTATTTTTTTATATATATGTACGCGTACAAATCGCCTTAAGGCGGTGACACTAAGTTCTTTAGTCATGTTAGCTCCTTTTTTTTTGTTTGTCCTTTTTTCGGTAGACATATATCCATGGTGGGATTCTAAATGTAAAGCATCTTTTAAAGCTGTGTATTTTGTGTATTTTTATTTGGCCTCGGTAGGATTGTTGAAATCCTTGTCTCACAAAATATTATCTTACGTGAAAATATTGTTGGAATTCCTTTTTTCTGGTTGCCCGCTCCTTTGAGTGTGGCATCTAAAAATTCCATGTTTGTGAATTATGGTGCGGTGCTCTTATAGCGTAATTTTATTAAAACCAGCACCCAGAACACATGTGACTCTAACCGCATTCATGATAATTTCCTCTAAGAAAACGACGACGAAAGGACATTTTTATTTTGTCGCAATATCCTTTTCAAGTTAGATAATATACAAAGCGAGATTAGATTAGGAAAAAAAATATGAAAGACGACTTAATTTGGTTTTAATTAACATAGGTATTTCAATATGCGTATATTTTAAAACTGTTGGTCGGATAAACAACAACAATTTAATGGTTCAAAATCTAGCTACTTGGATATGATGACTTATGATGTTGTAAATTGTAAGTCCTCATTTGGAAATCGGGACCCCATTCTTATTGCGTAAAATGTGTAATTCAGACGTCAAAGGATATACAAATATGAATATTTATTTAGCCAACATTATATTATGTGTGAGGAAGAGAAAGAAAAGGATTGAAATTTTATTTCTTTGAGTTTTTTTTTACGAAATCTATTTTTTAATAAAGAGTTATAAAACATGACTGAATATAAAAAGAGTTTGTGCTTTATATTTTCATATACATAAATATCATGGATCCTAATGCATATATAATCATATTTTCCGTACGATTAATGTATTTAGGATTTCTTACAGAGAATCCTAAACTCTACATCCAACCCCATCTATGGTTCAGTCGTTTTATTTGAAATGTTGTTTGCTAAAAAGTTCTACAAATTAAATATGCTAAATGCAAATATAAGATTTTCAATGAAATGTTTTCTTTTTCATTATTCTAAGGATATGTATATAAATGTATGTGATTCAACGAATTTATTTGCTTCTCCATCATCATAGGTTCACATTAGAATGCAAAATGTCATGGCGTGTGGGTGTGTTGTATTCGGGATCTAGGTCTGGGCTGGGCTGAGCTTTGTAAGAATGAGATTTCAATTTTCTTTTTATATAAATATATTTTTTTTCTTCCTTCTGTTGTATGGGTGTTTAGTGTTTATATATTAATTTAAGCTGGATATTGGTTTGACACAAAGTAAACAACATGCAAATTGTTATACATATACTTATGCACACCTACTTCGTTTTTATTTTCTCTTAATGATACAAATAATAATTTTCGCATTTGATTATATGCTCAATGTTACAATGAATAAATTCTAGGCTGTAATACTAAACCAATCCGTTCAAGTTCATTAAAACTCTTTTTAAGCTATAACTAGTTATAAAATAAAATTCCCTTTGTTGAAATTTTAATGTAACCGAATTGGGCGTATTGCGGATTCAATACTCGCTTTGGTACTTAGCATTTTTTCTTCATAGCATACCTCACAAATTTTGCGGAACTTTGCCCATGATATCATGTAATGAAGAATAAAAATCAACGTAACTCTCAATCAATTGTACCTAAACAACTCTTTCCTATCTTATTGCTCCTTATAGTTAGTTTCGTGTAACACCTGTTGCATTGTGAAATGTTCAATGTGCCTTAGAGACACATTTCTATGCTTTAACTTATTTTCTTCTAACTCTTTTTAAGTACTACTTCTTCTACTTCCACTTCTTGTTTCACTGCTTATTCAACCATTTCTATTTTAACTTCTTCTTCATAACTTTTTCTTTGGGAAGCCTATTAACGGTTTCTCTTATAGAATGGTTACTTTTTTCAGAAGCTATCAAGTGAACAAATTATTCGATTTCAACATAATTTTTTTTTTTAGGATGCTCGCAATAATGTCAGGTAAGCGTTGATGTCATCTCCAAGCGTTGAACGCGAAACGATAATGTTTTTTAGAAATTATCGGGCAGCAGAACCGTTTCGGGAAATCTTTGATCGAAAAATGGCTCGCGTTTCAATTATTTTTAAAGCTGTTCTTACCATTCTTCGTAGTGTCCCGTGGCTTAGTGGAATATCACCCCGGAGGTCTGGGTTCGAGCCCTGAGTACACCTTATTTTTTTTTTTCAGGCGCATTGCCTTTTGCGAGGAAGTTACAAATCCTCCATTATGACAGGAGCTTCTCACCATAGTCATTTGGATTCGACGAAAAATTGTAGGTCTCCTCCAACCCTGTAGAACTAACAACGCACGCATAGGATGAGATTTTAAGTCACTAGGTCGTATACTTCGGAGGTGACGGTGGCTTTAAATTTATTTATTTATTTCTTTCTTCATAGCATTCTTTATGTCAAATGTCAGGAAATATCAGTTAATCCATATAAGATCCGGAAAGACCTTAGATACATAATTGTAAATCTTACAGCAAAATCATTTTTCTTTTTTATATTTTAAAAATATATAAACGAATTACCATTTTGACAGTCAATTCGAAAATCAGTAATTTAATCAATTCATCACGTTGTCGTGGAATCCAAGCATCACAAACGGAATATTAAATTATGATTTACAGTTAGTCCAATGCTGAAACTTTTCACAGGATAGGTATCTTTATGTCCTATAACTTTATACAAGTATATATTGATCGAGACAAAAACTCATCAAGGTTGACAATGGTGAGTGGTCGTCATCCACAAAACATATCCAAATTATGCACAGTGTCTGTCTGTCTACAGTTACACTACCTACGGGTATCTGAAACGAAATATAAACTTCGTAGTGTCATTCGCCTTTGGATGTGTGCTCTGTGTATGTATGTCCAACACACAGATGGCATTACGTTATTTGATGAAAGATAATGAAGTTTTGTTTGAGTTTTTCAAAGTTCTTCCAGTCGTATTCTCTATAATCCGTTTTTGACAACACAACACTGTAAATTTTTAATGTCTTCTTGGTCAGCAATGATGTCTGGTATAAAATAGCTTTGACTTTTTGCGGCACCCCTCCTCTTGCTCAATTTCATCAATAATTTAGAGATCTGCAAATGTGGCGCGGAGTGGCGCTGTTAAACGAAAAAGGTGCTCTAAGCTCAGCTTATTAAAGCTTCTCACCCCCGCATTTCAACCCCAATGAACTCGAACTAAAAGTCAAGTTGCCCAACGCAACGCTAAAATGGTACCCACCCCGGCAGATTAATTGACTTTAGTCAAATTAATCTTCTAAGGAAGTCCAAGAAATACCAACGTTGGTAGCAAACAAACGAAATTGATTGTTGGTCCTTGTCAGTCGATTTTTCACTTCTATCCACATCCTCTTCATCCAGCCCTTGTCGGTCGCACAGGCCAAAGCCAATGACAAGAGCAACCGAAGTCAATAAGGAAATAAATGAACGCAATTACAACGAAGATAAACAAGACCAGCGTAAACATTCGACAAAATCAATTCATTCTTTGCAAACGCTATTAGCCCCAAAGAAATTCACTCTTCTAGTTGTTATTAGGCGCAGGCAGAAGCCAATGGCAATGGCAGAGGAACACCAATTCATCTCTTGAATCGAACAAGTCCTTCTGCAGTCAGTTAGCACTTCATTTCGAGCATATTTATCGTGTCCTTTTCTTCTATGTTAAGAAAATAGATTAAGGAATTCTTCTGCTCGAAGCTGATTTGAAGATGACGACGAAATCAGATATCCAGAAATACAACACTTACACAAATGGGGATTAAGGACGCTCGAGTTGTATGTCCTACAAAACAATTTAATTGATGAAGGGAAACACAGTCACAATCACTTGTGACAGCAAAGGAAGGCAGGATAACTGGAGCCATCAAAACCAAAGAAAGAAGAGAAATAGTATATTTGTGAGATTGTATCTCCTTCGTCTTTTTGGCTAAAAAAATAATTGAAATTGGTATTCAATGAGAAGAGGCGATGGACAGTGACATTATCCTTGGAGAAAGTAAATTTATTATTCTACTAGGAAAGCGAAAGGCATGAGTTACACCCCCAAGGAGGCTTAACTGATAGATTACAATATTAGACATCCTTTTGTTGTGTTCTACACTGTGTATAACAATATTACGAGACTCCCTTCCTCTATCTATCACTTATGGTCGCGATTCGAAAACTGCACTGGACAAGCTTTGAACGTGCTGGTTGGGCTGACAGTTAATAATGAGCCATTCGAGGGATGCACAAGGAAATTCGTATTCGTGTCACATTATTTGTGTTCAATTGATGTTGCTTCAAAGAAGTGAAAGTGATAGGGGCGCCACATAACTTTTTGAGTGGTCATATGCCACATGTTTTATTTGTTAATATATTACTTGAGTATCCTTAGAGTGTTGGCCAGGGCATGGCAAAAAAAAAAAAAAAAACACCTGCCTTGTGTATTTGAACAAAAACGTATGATTTCTAGCTCTTAGAATCTTCTATAGCTGAAGTGTGATCGATAGCGGTAGAGATATCTAGGTTTCTTGTTTTGAGAAGCAGTAATGCACAACAGATAGAAATAAACTAACATTATTAACTAAAGTTTAAGGTGAATCAGTTTTTTGTAGCTCTCCATTGATTGCAATGATAATATTAATGAAAAATCGTACAAAATCAGTCTTCTGTTAGAAAATAACAATTTAAATAATTATGTATGTACAGAATTTGTATATGCGAGTCTTAGGGCCAGTTGTACTATCGTGGTTCAATTTATTAAACCAGTGTCATCCATACATAATCTGTCAAAATCGGTGAGTTAAAAACTTGAACCACGTTGAACCACGATTGTACAACTGGCCCTTAGTAGAAAAAGGAAAGGTATGTCCTCTTCGTCGTTGAGTTCAATTAGATCCGCGGATCAGAGTGTCTTCTTATCAGCTTTCTTCCGGAAACGATAAGAGAACTGTCGAGTTTAATAAAGTTGGTTCTTAGGCTCAGTTCTTAAGTGCAAGATTATTCCAAGCTTAGATTAACTTCGATTTAACTTTTGCACGCTTTTCAGTAAATTTGAGAACCTGAGTTTTTTCAGAGTTTACTCGGCTAAATTAGTGAGTTAACTCCGAGTTACTGCGGAATCTGACACGGTATTTGCTTCGTTTAGAATTTGTCTTTGCTAAGATAAGCGTAATTCAACTTTAGAAGCATTCTTAAATACCGAAAAAATATTTCAATTCAATAGACGCTTAACTTTTCTGGTAAGGGTTGGTTTCGTGCAAGCTTGACGTTGCAAGAAATGATGTTGAATTGACTTTTCGCTGGCGCCTAGTACTTGGGTTCTATTTCTGCTTCTGTTCTAGTTCATTTTAGTCAAAGCTGATTGCTATCTTCATCAAGCTGCTGGCGGACTTGGAAAACATTTCTTGTTGTATATTTATGAGCGAAAAGTTTGTTCCCCATTCCGTGTTCTGCTTTAAGGGCAGAGTCGCCTCTGAAGCTTGCTGGGAGACTCAGCCTTTCAATTCGGGCACTAATAGTCAATATCAGTATTTTCTTTACACATTTTCATTGTGGTTTTTGTTTTTATGGTTTATTGGCGGCATTTCTCTTTCTTTTTTAATTTTAAAGATACGGCACATGCCAACATCATTTGTTCATTATTAACGTGGACTTAAATAAGCGAAATCGATTTAAAGTTCTTTTAAGTTACAGTTATTTTCTTAAAGCTCGAATGTATCTCATTGGTTTATCAGGAAACTGGCCGATGGTTCAAGGGAACCGGGACTTATTATCTACTCGTTTCATCATTTCTGTATTTTCCCATGAGCCTTTCTCTAAACCGCATTTTGCAGCGCATTGTATACCCTTATGAACACGAGCAATACAGTGACCAAAGTTTCTGACAATACGTTCTACAAATCCTGTCAAACGATTTATCCACCAAAAACTTTTCAATTCCCTGCTACAATATTTATTTTTCTAAAGTGGCCAATGTTCACTTAAAACTGTCCAATTACTCACAACAAAGCAAAGAAGTATTTCCAATCAAAAATTTTAATCGAAGAACCGAAGAAGTCCTCCTGAGTCGAGTGTCGGTGGCGACTCTACTTGCGAAAAATTTCCTGAAGGCAATTCTTTCCTATCGTTTCAATCATTCCTTATCCAACATAAATGTCCCCACTTTCATTATCGGCAAGAACAAAACCACAACTGTAACACTACCCGACCGACAATAACTTTTGAAAAATTGCTCAAAACACTTTCTTCTTAGAACTAAGTCAAAAACATAGACAAACAACCGTGGCTTAAGTGTATCCTCGAGCGAGTAAAACGATTCGGTGTCACCGACCGTTTCTTAAGGTGCAGAAAAAAAAAGGAGACAAAAAAAAAATATGAAAACTACAAAATATATAAGGAGCCAGTGATAGATCCTGGAAAAAAAGCTCAAAGCTGATTCCTATACACCCCATGCGGTTTTCATAACTATTCCATGTAGCACGCGAATACTTCTGCAATGCTGATTTCTTTTAAAGCCATTTGCTTTTGTTTTTTGTATTTATTCACGTCTTCCATTGTGTTGCGGTATTCTTCTAAAAGTACTAGTTAATACAGAAAAACGGCGAAATTTATGATTTATTACCCGACAGCTCACTTCACGTGAATATGCGATAAAATAAAACACTCATAAGCCGTTTTTTTGCGAAATCGCCCTCCAGAGGACTTCCATTTTGAGGAGGAGGACAAAAAGGGTGTATATTAACGACGAAGTTCCTTCAACAATTCGATTGTCAAATTGTTAACCAAGTTGAGTCAGCAATTTCCATCATCCTCTTATTTACAACAATCTGTACACCGATTTGCTCATTCTCCAAGCTACCTTTGCCACCTATTGCCTGATTTGACAAACGATTAACTGCTAACTTTATTTCTGTGGGAAATTAAAGAGTACACAAATTGATGTTTTGGAAAATAATGAGTGTTGTGTTATTTAGGAGATGGGAGTTAAGTTAAGTTTTTTTATATTTCGCTTGGAAACGAAAAGACTTTTTTTTAAATAGTTCTCTTGGTTTAATTTTGATCTAAACTAAAAGGGCGATGTCCAGTGATGTAACATATATATACTACATACCAATTGTGCTTATTTAAGCTCCATGTGGTAACCATGGGATATTGGTCTCATCCATCCGGATTTGACTTGGTAATCTAATAGGTGGGAGTGTCGAGCAGAAGACAAAAATGGCAACACTATAATGATCTGTTGGTTAAGACTGGCTGAATAATTAGACCATAATATTCATTCATTCATTTCAATTACAATCGTGTGCGGCGAATGAATCCAAGTTAGAGAATCAACGGTGTCACTAACAGTCTCGAAGAAAGAAACAGAAAGAATTTTCAGTGATGGTGGGCAGATACAAATTTTACTGGTCAACTACAGTGCTCAAATCAACATAGTGGGCTACTGGTTCCGAATTTGTTCGATAATTACCATGCGACGGGTCAGAATATCACTGCAGTGGATCCGGCTTGTCGTTAAAGGCGATTAAGAGCTTATTCAGATCTATATAGGCAAATAAAACCAAAGGGAGCCTAACGACACAATAACACTAAGCTTTCCCAATAGCGTGTATGCATGAGATCAAGGGTTGCGCACCTGGAGATCACTGGCGTATTAAAACACGATCAAACAAAACGAGCTGTGTCGAACATGCTAAAGCCTTTCGAGCATTGTGGAAGTCCTTGATTATACAACAGGTGGAGGGGTGCTCCACTCCAGACAACACCACTGCTATGCAGGGTACTGATCCTGGATTGAGTAGAAATAAACGGGTCAGAGCTAGACAGTTTCCGGTGGCTAGCAAAGTAATAAAATAGAATATTTGAAATCCTAGAATGGCGAATTGGACCGCTGGCAGTATGAACGGACAAAGTAAAGAGGTGAAGAGAAGGCAATTGAACATATTGTGGCGTTCAAGAAACAAAATGGCGAAACACTGGTAACAGGGCCCATTTCCCGAAGTCGAAAAAAAAGCATTTAAGATATTTTATTATGGATAAGAGCAACGAAAGAGTTTCCATACATCAACTTTGCGAAAGAGTTACTTGTTAGCGTCTTGTCTATTTCAAAGTCTAGTGAAAGTTTGATTTATGGTGATGCAAGGTAGGATGTGGAATATTGTTATTCAGTGCCTTTGCTCGCCAACCTGGGTGTTAGCAAGTGGAAAGAGATAAGTTTTGGCTAGGTTTCCACAACATTATTAAAAACATCTCGGAAGAAGAACTTTTGTTTGTGGGCGGAGATTTGGATGAAGACATGGCATCGTGGAGGCTTGAGAATTATGAGGACTGCCTGGGATACGGCACCAGGGATTTAGATGATGAAAAAATCCTTAGCATGTGCAGGTCATACAGTCTTATCGTGTTCACTATGTTCATCAAATACACCAGGCGCCTGATCACCAACAGCAGCGAAAGGAATTACACAAAGATTGACTTCCATTTGGTAAACAGTTTTATAAAACCAAATGAGAAAGATTGCAAGGTGATACTCGGAGAATTGATTGCCTAGCAGAAACGTCTCCAATTGGCAGATTTTTATGGAGACGAAGAGAAGAAGTAAACAAACAGAAATCTATGGCAGAGTCAAGTGGTACAATCAAGACAAAGCTAAGGGAGAAGCTGTTATCTGTAGCTTAAAAAATGCTCTGTGTCAAACCATCAACATCAGAGCTAGAAATGAAGATAGTGATGCACAAAATATGTGGAGATCTCTGCAACGCACTTGCTTTCAGAAAGAGAATTAATTGCTAGCAAGTAGCTATAAGAAACTACACATATCGACGAGGAGGGGAGGAGAAGAAGAAGATATTTAAAGTGTAGTGAGTTGTCATATTTCATATATAACTTATTGATTCAACGAGTTTCTGAAAGATATCTTCCCAAGATATTTTGTAAAGTAAGACAAACACAGTTCCGTTTTTCTTCTATTTAACCCTACAAATGTTCAATGCCAATCAAATCGGCGGATTAAGGCAGCTCGTTAAAATTTTCCAATCCAATATACTTTAAAACATTAGTTATAGTTTTGTCCCATCGGGCATTCAAATAAAATGTTGAAAAATAAATGCGTTGTCATTAAAAACTCTTACATATTTATTTTGGTTCATTGAAGTCTCGATTATGGCAAAAAATGCCTGACCATTTAAATAAATGTAAAGCCAAAACATTACTTAGCCACTCGATTAGCTTATGCTCTGTTAAATCATTTCATTTAATCCTTTCTGAATCCAAACCGATTTTTTTCTTGATGTTTCGGGACATGGCATGACCCAATCATGCTCTTTATTTTAAAAACTTGTTTTATAGAAGGATTTTCACAAATCAAATATCGAAAGAAAATCACATTTAATCTAAAAACCAAGCCAGTAAACATTTTATCACCTCAACGCCTCATCCCTTTTGATCAGGCCTTGGATCGAATTAACTTTAGAACCATGCACTATAAAAACACAGCTTCAAACTGTTCTCGTTTTTTTTACTCAAAGTCAAAATACTGCCAATCAAAAGCATTTTCCAATTTTGGTTTGCACAAAAAAAAGTTGTAAACACTCCAACTGGAGTAAGCATTCTTTGTTATGTTATTTACCCCCCAAACTTGTGAAATTTGAATTTGCTAAATGTGATTGTGATGAGAATGAACCCACAATCCATATACCCTTACACTTACGCAACAAAATAAACGGAATAAAAAAAAAAAGAAACCAAATTGATAAAAAATTTATTTAGTTATAATTTTTAACGTATATATAACGGGTGTTTTTTTTAGAAGTATAGAACTTTAAATTGCAATAAAACAACGATGGAATATTCGATTGACATGATTTATTCGAAAGATGATCTTGTGGCATTACATTTTAAATATGATTTCTGGCATATGACTGCCACGGCTGTTTCGGATGTAGTCCAATCTGGACGTTCAATTTTCGATGACTTTTTCCAACATTTGTGGCCGTATATCGGCAATAACACGGCGAATGTTGTCTTCCTAATGGTCAAGTGTTTGTGGCTTATCCGCATAGACCAATGACTTTACATAACCCCCAAGAAAATAGTCTAGCGTTGTTAAATTACAAGATCTTGGAGGCCTATTCACAGGTCCAAAACCTGAAATTAGGCGGTCACCAAACGTGTCTTTCAATAAATTGATTGTGACACGAGCTGTGTGACATGTTGCGCCGTCTTATTGGAAACACAGCTCCTGGACATCATGATTGTTCAATTCAGGAATGAAAAAGTTAGTAATCATGGCTCTATACCGATCACCATTGACTGTAACGTTGTGGCCATCATCGTTTTTGAAAGCGCACCAAACAGTCAGTTTTTCTGGATGTAACGATGTTTTGACATGCACTTGAGGATAAGCTTCACTCCAAATGCGGCAGTTTTGTTTGTTGACGTAGCCATTCAACCAGAAGTGCGCTTCATCGCATAACAAAATTCGCTTATGAAAATCGGGAACAACGGCCATCTGGTTTTGGGCCCATTTGACACAATTTGCAAGCGTTGTTCAGGCGTGAGTCTATTCATGATTAATTGCCAAACCAAACTGAGAATAAATCACTTGACAGCTGTTAAATCGGTCGCCGTCTTGAAAAGTAATGCCAATTTAATGTTCTATACCTCGAAAAAAACACCCTTTATATGGATATTGTATCCGTGTTCGTTCTGTTTGTAGCTTGCAAATACCTGCGAATAAAACGTTTCTCCCCACATTCAAATGGTTGAAAAGAAACATTATCCCGTGTCGTATCTACATGTTAACGAAATCCTGGTGGCAACTAAGTATCGTCTTCCGTTATTTTCCTTTTTATATATATAGGTATGAACTGAACATATATATACATATGAGTATTCCCTTTGAAAACCAATTTTAATATTGTATGCAAGTGATATTATCGTCATCGCCATCAACATCATCATTATATATACCCCGAGGTTTCCATCTTGAAGTGGAGTGTGTGTAGCTTGGGACATAAAGAGAATTGTGAAGATATCTTCTTTTGTGTGAAATGCAATTCGATGTTAGCTTGTTTCAGAAATAAAACTGTTTGCCTACGTATTTTCTCCCACATCATCCATCCCTTTTTTTTCAACAACAGATGCTGGCTTAAAGGTAATTCGAGTGTGATTTATTGAAAGTTTCGATATAACTCCTACATACTAACACAAACTACATACTAATAAAAACAATACTTCCCCACTGTGTGTGTTCTTCCTTTAGTAAAAAAAACTTCGCCACTCTGATGTGCCTATGTCATAAATATTAATTTAGCAACGGTGCCAGAAGAGAACATTTTTATTTTGTTGTTCAAGTGCCATATCCCTTTTTCAGTTGTGCAATTTCTAAGGATTTATATTTAGAAAACCTTTTTCTTCATCTGCATCTCTCATTGCTGCTGCTAACCAATCCCAATTGCTAATGCTATATGAACCTGGATCTGTCGTCAGCTTAGGGTTGGGGTTGGTTGGTACAGTTCTAATGCCATCTCACCACCCACTGTATAACAATAATTTTTAATTGCCGGAGTAAACGTAATTATATTAATTTTATATTTGCGGTTAACTGCTAACAAAGGACGAGCACAATTTTTTCGCTTTTCCTTTGAGTTTCCAACCCATTTTTTTTCTAGACCCTAACGCCCCATTCTTCTTCTGGCTTGTTCTTCTTCTTTTACTGTACTGGCTTTGGTCGCCAATCTCTAAAGCTGTTATGTGACAATGGTCCTGGGTGCGATGATGAAATTATATTCCATGCTGCTGCATGCTCTAAGAAAACTGCAAAAAAAACTCTACACACGAATGGCGAATAAAATGGCATGTTCTTCAGTTTTTCTACCGCAATGCTCGCCGCTCGGTGAGTGTATAGTTCTTAGCTGTTTTGGTGCATATACAAATACATAAATAAATATCCAATTTTTTTCTCATTCAACTGACTGATTCAGTTGTGCTACATGCACATAACTAGAAGGAGTTTCGCGAGAATGAATTCTGTGTATTGCTATAAGGACATTTGGCTTCACATACTTTTTTCCAACAGAGCTTTTTTTATTTCCATTTCTCTTTCTGTGCATATAAATATTTTATTTATTTTTATTTCCAAAGTTTCCTCTAAGTTAATGAATAATTGCTTGCAGTTAGCAAGGATCTCTTACTGAGTTCTGAATTAACTTCGCTTGACTTTGATTTTAAATCATAACTGCTGTCATTTATTCCTTAGAAAATGTAAAACTATTTAATTTTTTTAATTATTCTTTTCCATTGAAAAGCAGTTTTTCATTTTCATCTCCACTTCCAATGCTTGGTTAACTGCTTCTTCTTTTATTTTTTATTTGTTTGTGAATGAATGGCAACCATTTTGGATCATTTAAAATCAAATTTCATTCGATTTCGCCTTAACAATAACTGTACAACGGCAAAAAAAACATACTCAATTCAAAAACACCATAAAATATATTCGTAATGAGGTACTAAATATGCAACCAAATAGAAAGCATCCCATTCAAATAAGCCTGCCCAGTGCCCACATAAGGATCCGAGATTATTCTCTTCAGAAAATTGAGGAAGTTTCGAAAGTTATTTCAACACTGAATGGGTTGGTTTGCTTCTACATGTGTGATGTCGAGGACAGTTGTTTAGTTATAGTGTCAAGAGTCCAGCGTGTGGTGGCATGTTGCAAGGACAACAGGCTCTGCTGCTAATGCATTGACTGCAACATGCTGAAAAAGCAGCCCTAATGAGACGATGACGACGATGGCCGGTATTGTAGGCGCATTCATAAAGTTGTCCATACTACTAAGTCGATGAAAGGATGTTTTGATCGATACGATTGCAAGATTCATAGATTTATTCTTGTATTTCCCGTACTCGTACCCATGTCCTTTGTCCAAATACGTATAAGTGCAATCGAAAAAGGATGTAGTGTGTGGTTGGTTGGTTGGTTGCATCTGGCAAAAAGGAAAATTTATTGAAGATTTCCCTTTAATACTTCTGTCATTCAATATGTAGATACATACAATATATGCACTACGGTTCCCTAATGAAATTCAGGAATGCACATCGGGAGGACCTTTGTACTCGTCTATGCGCCTTATAGTCAAAGTGAAATTCAAAGTCGATTATATTCAAAAAACAGGTTTTGCTTGATATTTCTTTACTATGGGTACTGGGTGTTTATTTTTGTTTTTTTGTAGGTTATTTTGTGTACAGTTTTCGACTATATTAGTCTGCATCCTTTGTGCAAGGATATGTATACAAACTTATATACGTAGCAGGGATAAAAATGAAGAAGAACACATCCCTGGGTGTAGTAAAAGAAAACCAGCAACTCAAAAATTCGCAATCAGCAAACAAATTTGCACATGTACCATACTCGACGCTATCTCCACGTCATCGTCATCATCCTGAACCTTCGTCCTTCATATAGACATAGAGCGAAAAAAGAAAAAAAAAAAAACAGAAAAATTCTATCGAAGCGCATTCATATATTATACGAGTATGTGTAAAATGGCAATGGCAGAGATGATGATGTGGACAAACCTGGGCAATACCTTCCTGGATGCAGATTCCGGAACGAACGACCAAAGCGACAGCG
Source organism: Baccha elongata (assembly GCA_951217065.1). Classification (NCBI taxonomy): domain Eukaryota; kingdom Metazoa; phylum Arthropoda; class Insecta; order Diptera; family Syrphidae; genus Baccha; species Baccha elongata. Next base: position 14,938,527 of record OX578274.1, on the reverse strand, counting down.
AAGCGACGCAGCACGGCGAGCGATGTTCGTTAGTCCGAGCTGATGGCGGTATAGTTGGGTTGTTCATCTTCTTCTTCATCCTTTATAACGTCCTCAAACCCCATCCAACAGCAGCTGTATATGCTGTTGTAGTAGTAGCCGGACTAATGAATCAAATAAATTTGTTGGTCAATTAAAAAACTGCATAGCGCACCATGAATCTCCTAATGGGTGTCGCCTGGTGGCGGACCAGCTTTCTATTTTGCGCCATAAACATTCTTCCGAGAGCATGTGAAATTTGTTTCGTAATGCATGGATGAGAAAAGAGGGGGCTTAGCATGAAGCTTCTGGGGAACATATAAAGAAGGAAAAAATCATCCAGTCGACAGTTTTTTTATTTTTTGTTTCTTCCTTTATATATGTTATAGGTACCCATTCCTGATGGCGATGAAGAAGAAGCCGCAACACAAAAAACGTGTACGGTAACAATTTTTTCCAATTTACCATATTTACCGAGGAGAACATACAGAACACATTCGTTCGGTATCCCTAATAGGGACAATAGAAATAGTGGAAAAAAGGAATCGTAGAATTAGGGAAGCACATTTTTTGTATGTAGGTATATATGTTCATATCCTTTGCTTGTTTTTCATTCTTTTATTTTTTGTTTTTGACATGAAAATTGGGGATTGGTTAGTGGGTGTTGTGTTTTACTCAGTTATTTTTTCAAATGACTTGGGCATGTCCCACTGGAAGGGGAGTATGCGCGTATTGGATCACCAATAATTTTCTTAATGCATCTGTATGGGATATTGTTTGATATCCAACAGTGATTGGCAGATGCAATCGATAAAAGAATATAAGCGATAAAGATATTTTATTTGTGCTCCGTTTTGGTGTGGGAGAGTGAAATGGGGATGCAAGTATTGAGTTGACATGTTTAAAGGAGGATGGAGCAATTATTTGAATTTTCGTATTAAGGGCTTAGTAAAATTATAATTATTACACTTTTACAAATTGCTTCAGGTGAATTCAAAGCTCTTGAAGTACTTATGTCTCTTTTTAATTATCGTTTTTTTTTATGAGTTTTAATTGAATCTGAATAGTAGATCAAGCTTAGCGTTTAAAAACGTTGCCATTAAATTTCAATTGATAAATCTTTCATCTGCTAGTGCTTGCTTAAAGCTCTAATTGTCAAAAATCTGACAGTGTAAGAAAAGTTTCTTGGGCGTTGGTTTCCATACGCACCACGATTCCAAGCCACCTTGGACGCTGAAAAACTACTTAGTTTCTTTCAAATTACCCAAGCTGGTTTTTGTCCGAATATTTTAACGCCCAAGCTTCTGCACTATATAGAAGGGCTAGAAAGATCAAAGTCTTGCATAACGTCTCCTTCGTTTTATGAGAAAGAGTCTTACTACGTTAATATCTTCTGGGCTCAAAGAAACATCGGCTGGCAATAGCAATTTTCCGTTCGATCTCTGCACTGGTATCGTTTTTGGTTGTGACGTGGATCCCGCTTAGACAAACTCCTTGACTACTTTAAAGTCATATCTATCTATCGTGATTGATTTCTCTGGTCCAAAATTAAAGTGGTAAGAACCAAACAGATAGTTGCTAATAGATTTGAAGCATTAGCGTAATACAGCACTTTAGTGGCAGTTCTTCTAATGGCTTCTTGACAGTGGGTCATCTGGACGTTCCTGTTGGTGGCTGGCTTGCTGATTGATTAAGATGCGATCTTAGCTTCTCGACATACATTTTTTCACGGTACCTTCTTGGCATTGTGGCGGCATAGATATCCACATACGTAATCAAGACACACTACCAAAGTAGTGGTCCGATTCCAAATGTTTGCCCCTCCGAAATTACATTCCTTGTCTGCCGTTCGTGCATTAAAATCACCAATAATCATTAAATGCTGCATCTTAACTTGACTTAAAAAATCATGCAACTCGTCAAAGTCCTGATTCCAAAGGTTGCAGTTTATGTACACTGGAACAATTAACAGCAATATTCCATACATTTCTAATTGAATACTCATTATTTCTTCTACGATTTTAATTTTTGAAAAATTATATATATTGATTTTGATACCAGCCATAATTCCTGCACTTTCTACTCCCCTGGTTGCCATCTTTTTTGTCGGAATCCAATAGCATTTGAACATAGGAAAATATTTTTCATATTTATCAAAATTTTCGCATAACACATGAGTTTCTGTCAAAACAATGAGATCAGTTTTACATAATCAGTTAAAAAAGTCAGGAAAGATAATTTTGCTACTTAATCCGCCTACATTATAAGTAACTATATACTTTAATTTAATTTTTCATTTAATTTTTTATTATAATTGTATGTTTTTATTGTGTATGGATTTATACTATCTAGACCACCATTTTGCTATTGGCTTGCAGATAGCACATCTTGTGTACACACCCCAATACCATCCACACGATCCACACTGGCTTCCGTCAGTGTTCTGTCAGTGTCAAGGCTAGAACCATCTGTTGTTGTTTTGACATTTTTTGGAAAAGTATTTTGAAAGATGTTCGTACGCAAATTCACCTTTTCGATTACTTTCATCACTAATTGAAGCCAGCGTTGATTGCATCTAGGGTCTCATGAACACCAACTTTTTTGACCCTGGCCCTGACGTTCAGAAGCTTTCTCTTTGACGTTGTAAAGTGTGAACCTTCTGAAGCCCCGACAATTTGACGCGTCAGATCGCCAATGCGTCAAAGCGTCACGTAGTCATAGTGTCAATGCGTCGGAGCTTCATGGCGTCGAAATTAAAAAAATCATATACAAAACTGTTTTGTTCCATTCGCTAACCAAACAAATTGATCACCAAATTAATATTTCATAAACTCATGTGTTTATTTTTCTTAAGTATAAGGGATATTAGAATGTGATGTGAGTAAAGAGTGTACTTCGCAACCTCATTTGAAAAAAAAAAAAAATTAAAATTTCGCAAACTGGGGTGGATTAAAAAAAAAGTAAAAAAAAAAAAACAACATACAATACAAGATACCAACATTGAACATGATGCCATAACAAAGCACACCCCTGTTGGAATTTATGTTTATTTTTGTGTGTGTAAATTTCAAAATGCCCTTTAAGACTGCGGTTAATTCACAAAAAAAAAATAAGGAACAAGCTATACTGTTATTCGCGTTCCTTGGGGGTTTCAAGATACATTGAACAATTGGCATACATACCACCAGCAGTGAAAATATTGGAAGGTAGGTATAGCATATATGGGAAGGAAGAAAGATAGGGCGATCAAAGTTCACACGCAACCATGTGTCGTGCGCCCCCAGGTTCGTAATTTAAATACGCGTATGTCAAGCGGTCGTTCAAAGCCATTTATTGTTAGCACGAAACAGAAAAGAATTATTTAAATGAAAGTGTATTGAGCAAGGGTAATGGAATATCGATTTTGAGTTGAAAATTCTCACTTGTCTCAAATAGAGAAAAGTACATAATGGAACACCCTATCCCCTCCAAACAAACATACAAATAGAAACGCTTTTTAACAAAAGTTGGCAATGGCAATTCATCATCGGCTAACGCTGAATTTTAATCGAATTTATTAATTAGCATTTTAAAAAATTCTTCTATTCTTCGTTTGTGGTGGCACACAATAAAACTTTTTGAATATTCATCACTGATTGGATGAACATAAGAATTAAAATACAAATACAGCCCCTCCTTCGAAGCACCCCCTCAGAATTTCTCCGGTAAAACTCAATCAGTTGTACCACGATATTATTTCTGGGGTTCCCTCTTCGAAGCAGTTTGGTTTGCTTCGGTTAGATGGATTAAAGGATGGATAAATGTGATACGTGGAGCGTGAGTGTTTTTTGCTAATTGAATTCATTATTGTCAGATACATCCGAAATTTCAATTTCCACCCAGTGATGCGGCGAACAAATAATGCAAATTTTGCGTAAACCTTCCTTCTGCAATCTCCTTCGAATGTTAGATTTAAGTATGGAAAATCAGCTCCAGAAGACTTTGCTTTGCTAAGGCTTCGTTCTTTCATCTTCTTTTTCATACCGTAACGTGAAAGACACCATGATATGACGGAAGAAGACACGAAATCTCAATAATTGGAAAACAATAAAACAAGGAATTTTCAACATAATTTCATTTGTGGTTTTTAATTGTTTTTGGTACACCTTTAGGTTCTTATATTTAAACTGTGATGGTGGCTTATATAGTATAGTTTGGTCCTTGAGTCGCAGCAGTAAAAGGTGCGAGAAGTGAAATGCCTTGGCAAACAACACAATACTTGGCTCAATTGTGAATTCACAATACGACGTTTTGATTAACTCTTGTGATTTATTCAAATGAAAGAATATTTAAATTTTAATGCGATTAAAAATATTTTCCTTTGGAAATTCCTTTAGATTTTTTGATTGTAGAAGTGAATAAAATAATTGGTACAAAATATTAATTTATGTCTTTATTGAAGGGAACAATTGAAAATTTGATTCTTAAGCTTTTAGTTGAACAAAAGATATAATTTTTTGTATTAAACGAAGTTACTATTTATGATGGTTTTAGTGTCGAAACTTTAGAAATTATACAAAATATAAAAGGGAAAAAACAACAAAATGATTCACTTATCGCTCTGGTGCATATGTAAAGATAGAGATGTCAACATTGTAGTAGAAACCCAGATTATGTTAAACATATGAAGAGATTACGTCAACCAGCTGCTAAATAGTGCTGAAAGCTTAGATCCCGCCTTTAAGCAGCCTCTGAAATTTAACTTGGTTGATAATCTAGAATTCTAACCACCTGACAAAAATGAGATCAAGGTCGCCATTAACCGTTTCAAATCGTTCAAAGCAGTCGGTGATGATGGACAACAAGCAGAGCTATTTATGGAAAGTATGCCTGATGAATGGAACCTGAGTACCATTTGTCCGATCCACATAAAAGGCGACCGCGTACTCTGCGCCAACTACAGAGGCATTAGACTTTTGAACATCCCGTATAAGATTCTATTAAGCGTTTTGTGTGAGCGTCTTATGCTGATGATCTATTTGGAATGTACCAGTGCGGCATCAGACGAGAGAAGTCTAAGTAGGTAAGATGGCGGGTTCGCAGAACAACTGTTCCGAAGAAACCCAATTAGCGCGGAAAAGCGCCGTTTTGAGAAGTCTACCATGGACCAAATCTTTAAACTGCGCCAGACACTGGAGAAGACTCAAGAACTTAAAATCGATACCCACCACATTTGCATCGATTTCATTGAGAAGGTAGTGCAAAACGCCCAGATCAACACATCAGGTACTATCTTTAACAAATCCACACAACATCTTGGATTTTCTGACGATTACGATGTCATGGGAAGAAGCAAGCGAGCTGTTACTGGTGTTTTCGAAGACTTCGAGTCATAAGGGAGCAAAATGGGTCTTGTTGCTTACGACGTTAAGACAAAGAATATGCTCATATCAACAAAAGTCGAACCACACCGAAGACTTGGTCAGAATGTGACCATCGATAGGTATAACTTCGAAATGGTGAATTTGTTTACCTGCTCACTGCTGTTAACCCCACAAACAAAATCAAACGAAGGCTTACTATAGCTAATCGCTGTTTCTTCTTCGACCAAAAAAAGCCCCCTTAGATGAAAGTAAAGCACTACACTGCTGTAGTTCGTCCAATGCTTACATAGGTTCACAATGATGGAAAATGTACAGGAAATATGAGAGCAAATTGACGGCAACTGAGATAAGATGCTTCGCATGACAGCAGGAGTAACAAAGCTAGATCGAATCTGAAGTAAAACGATCAGAAGAAGCCCTCACGTTAAAAATATGGTCCGGTTGGTGTTGATAGAGCAAGCAAATTTGGTGAAGGAGGTATAACAACAAACTTTACGAATTGTACGGAGACGCTCAGCGTTTAAGATGGGTAGGACATGTAGAGCGAATTAAAATCGACATTTCAGCCCGTACAGTATATTACGCCACATCTGAAATGTAGACTCCTATGGAGTGATCAGGTTGAAGAAGATCTCCGTCTACTTGAAGTACGAAATTGGAGACAGCTAGTTGGAGAAGTTTGTTACGTGAGGCCTTGGAGCAATCTGCTCCCCGTAGCGCCAACTTAGTAAGTATTTGCCGATTTTTTTTTGTCGACAAGCATCGTTATTTTAAAATCTCGATTTAAAAATATGTGGAACTCCAAAATATCGCCGGTCATTTACTAGTATTATTATGTCGAAGTATTGAAAGTCGAGATTGTAATAGTAACAGATTAGGTAACATTGTTTTTTTGCTTGACTAAGCTCGTCGGACGGAGTTATAGATAGTGTAACTGATTCCTTTATTGAGACAATGCATTTTAACCATTAATTCGCAATCTCTTTTATCAGTCCCAATTTTGTAATAAAGCTTCTCGCAACTCGTCACTAAAATAATTACCAAAGTGAGTGGTTTGAGTGGCGTCGTTGTGAACATCCTTTACCGACGAGTTAAGATAAAACGACCTCTCATTGTAAAACCATTTCTTTTTTCTTCGAAAAAGCCCATGAAAGAATTGAAAACGATCCTGTATGTTTTGTAAATTGATTATTAATATGCGCTAGATGGTCGATAGCTTCTTATTTGCAACCCAATCTCTATCAATCAAATTAAATATTACCATCCTTTAAAAAAGGACTTTACCAAATCTATCAGCCTATCTATTTGCACATTCCTTGATTCGTTTTGTTGGCGTATGGCGTAGATTCGCAAATTCCTGCTAAAATAACACATAAATCATTTGAAATCAGTAACCGCACTTCTCCTGAGCCTTTGACGTTCTGTGCGCGATTCCCCTCCAGCGCATTAGCTTCCTTTGGCAATATCCTCTATTAGCAATCGAATGTCAAAGAACCAAAACAGTTGGGGAATGGCGTCATCTATTAAAGAAAAAAATAGAAGAAAATTGTAAATATAAATTTATTTCCTAAGCGTTGTTGTTACCAAAACTACTTATACACCAAAACCAACCCATCATTAACTTGGATATCTGTTTCTTATTAGCTGAGATTAATCTTTATCCCATAATCAATTATTGCTTTCACTTCAATGAGTTGAAAAATTGGGAATAGCGAGAGGCCATGGCATCCGCCTCCTACCCACAACGTCTCGCGCTTTTTTTCACCATCATCCCTTCCCTTCGTTTTGGTTTTTGGTTGCATTAATCCTAGGCGTCGGCAACAGCGACGTGGTGGCAAGGTGGTTTGCGGTCCTTGGGGGAGAATGGGACATTGGAAACAGAAAATTTCCATAAGAGCACGATTACCCTTGTGATTTTTGCGAAGAATTTTAATAAGCCATCACACCATTGGGTAGTGGTATACAACTCTGACTCCAAGTGCGGAACCCTGCTGTGGGATGTTGTACAATGTGTATGTACTACAATGGGGTGTTTGTTTGTTCCAACTCTGGTCTTTGGAAATATGTTGCGATTTTTTTTTTTAACTCTCGTTTTTGGGAGGAGGGTGGTCTTTTTATATTGGGTGCATAATTCGCACGTCATTGTATTTCAATTTATTATAGAAAGTGAAATATGGATTACATTGTGGCAATATGAAATTTTTAATAAATTTTGGGCAGATTTTATATTTGAATGTATTTTGTCCAAGTTGTTATTTTCAGCAAGAAGGCTTCGTTGGAACTTCTTGTTTATAATTTGATGAAATATTGCCAATATCATACGAAGCATATTGCTCTAACTTGACCTTTACCTTTTGTTAAAAAAAAACTTCGGTCTGCAGCAGAAAAAGGCGAATGGTGAGGAAGAAATTGGTTCCCAACTCAATGAGCTGGACAAGAATGTGTTTGTCGAAACGTCGACTACCGTCTAAACTAACGTTCCATCCAAGACACATATCGCATCAAAGGCCCTACCAGGTAAATGGCCATGTGGGAGATAGAGTTGTCGAAAGTCCAGCTGGCAGATAAAATGGACTTTATAATTTTTAAATATCTTGAAAACTTGTAGTCCTTCGTTTCTTCATAAAATCCATCTTTCAAAGAACCAATGTTAAATTCAATTAAATTCCTTGTTTGATCCTTAGCCAATAATTTATTATAATTCTTCTATACATAAATTCTTCTGTATTTTTATTTCTTAAACCCTTTTTTTATATATAATTAAAAAACTAAAAGTCTAAAACTAAACACAAAAACTATACGATCGCTACAATAATGAAAGTATCTAGAAATACTAATCTGGTCAGTTGATTCTCGCTTTCCTTTTCTATTCGCTCAGCTTTAATTATATCTATGATGGTATCGCACATGTTACTGCATGTATCATCCATCACCTTGGTTTGATATCATAGTTTATGTTACCGTTACGGCACACAAGTAAAGTTACAAAAATATTCTCACCGACAGCTCCGAAGAACCACCGTCTAGTGACTAACACTCTCAACCAATCCTTTTGTGTGCATTGTTTAATCTACATGATTGGAGAGAATCTACAATTTTTCGTCGCATCCGACCGACAAAAGTGAGATGCATTTTTCATGACAATGATACTCTTGAAGGATTCGTCACTTCCTCCAAAGTGGCAGTGACCCTGAAAAAAACATAAGCTGTACTCTGGGTTCGATATCAGACCTCTGGCACACATTAACCAACACGCCACGGGGCACTACGATTCACGTCCGGTATAAAATATGATGCAAAGATGAAATCATCGACATGGTATTTCATGCCAGACAAAGGACAAAATCAAAGGGTAACATGATCAAGCTGTTTATTTTTTGCCTCAAGAGGCAAAAGTTTCGCAAAAGTAGATGTTTGATTTTCCAAATATTCGATGAAAGTCGAACGTTCGATTCGCTATACATAATGGGGGCCTAAGTCACTTTTCTTTTCTTTTCGGATATCTCATTATTTTGATTCCTAATAAAATTAAAAACCATTCAACACTTGTGTTCAATGGTAGTGTCCCCTATAATTATATAACAGAAATTGAATACAAACAGGATCCTTATGGCAATATCAATTATTCCAATATCAATTAATTAAAAAAACTCCCCCCAATTTAAAGCATCTAAAGCCATTTAATTCAAAATCCATTCAATAACTTTTAAACATCCAACAACTAAAACTATTTACATAACTCCAACAGGGAAAGCATTAATAAACAATACCAATAACAATAATGACCAAAAAACGAGCCCAAAAATATACCATTCACACACGCAAGTGCCCATCGTTTCACTTAAAATGTCGGCATTTCCATTCAAGTGAAAACATTCAAAATTTAAATTATTAATAAATTATCAAAGTACAATTAATTTTACACATAAAAACTGAATTAATAAAAATGTACAATAACTTTTGCTGCCGTATATGCAATATCGAATGTAACGTAACCATACAACCGTCCTCTCGGTCCTCCACATTATTTGGTCCGTATCGACTTTACGCATCCAAAAATGGCCAAACGTGTGCCAGAGCAGTTAATTTAATCCGATGAGGTCATCCATTTTATTATTACGTGTTTAATATTGCAGCTTATATTAATGGTCCAATGTTCAATTCACGACCATCATCAGAATTCCAGAATGTTATTATTCCACCGAAACCATCATCAGGATCCAAAATACTATATAGACAGAAATACAGAACAACAACGGGAACAACCAACCAAGCCAACCAAACCATACCAAACCAACTGACCAAACCAGTCCGACAATAGTATTAAAGCCAAATAATATTCATTTTAAAATAAAGGCAGGTAATAAATGTGCAAATTAAATTAACACGGTGAAATGAAAATGAAAAAAAGTTCAGGACCTATCAGGAAGGTTGGGATGGTAGGCCACATTATACATATAATGTAATGGAGTTATTTTTGCCTCAAAGTGGATTTTGAGTCAACCAAGCTTTTGAAGTGTCAAACGCAGTTGTAAAGAGTGTCCTTGTTGCTTTGGTGGATTGTTGTCTGTGGTCCTTCATTATCATTATTAGTTCATAAAAATTTTGATTTTAAGCGATATCGCATTTTTTAGTACATTTCCGATTATGATTTTTCTTAAACGACACAAGGATGTCACAACAATATGTCTATCCACTAGGTAACTATAAAGGCTAATCACATGCAGTTTTACATGGCAAGTATTAAAATATCTTGCAGCAACTTAGGTATAACCTCATTCTCATGCAAGCTCCCACTATAGTTGCTTCGAAGACCCAACGACTTGAAGTATTGTTGTTCATGCGCTCTACATAACCCGAACATCTAAGTCGTTTAATAAGTATCCTTCCGGGTAGATCTATGTCACCGTACAATTCGTTAAGCTTGTCGGTAAACAACATAATCAATGGAAGGACTTTTTTACAAAGAGATCTGCTATGTTATGTTCTGAATTCAAACAGCCGAGTGCAGCCGAAGGATTTATGGGAAATCTGAATTGACTAAATGCCAACGATACAGCTATCTAGGTAGAGCGATGGGATGGAGAGGCCATTCGATTTTTGTAATCCTAAAATAAATAAATATAAATACATTTAAAGGCAACGATAGTTCCAAAAAACCACGGCCTAGTGACTTGTACTTTCAACCAATCCTTTTGTGTGGGTTGTTCTACAAGACTGGAGGTGACCTACAATTTTTCGTCAAATCCTGACGATTATGATGAGATGCACTTTTAATGTTGACTAGTTGTCTTCTTGCTTCATTGCTCGTTCTACATGTTGCGTATTTAGCAGCTATTAAATATTGCTACTTCAATTTACTACTATTTGTGTTTCGGTGACTAGATTTCATTCGCTATTTCGAAGAGTCTTAGTTCCAACCTTAGAGCCAACAACTAGTTGTTGTCAATTTTGTTAAACTCCTTTTTCGTACGCTTCTTTCTTCGCAAAATCTTCTTTTCGCTGTTTCCTACAACAATACTCTTTTATTACGCTGTAGCATAGTTGCATGTGCTTATTTTATTTCCCTTTGGATCATCCGCATTCATCATCAAAGCAGGTTCTTTCTCTAGAATAGGTGGTAGCTCACAATAGGTTTTGGCTATTTCTTGGGTGATATCGTGATACTTAGACCTCTGGTTTGCGTCTGTATTAAAAAGATTCTCAGCGTAAAGCTTCAGATGCTTGAACATCGGCATTAATGCTACTCGCAGAATTCTTACTCTCAAATGGAATTTAAAAGTTTATTTGTCTCCTCCCTTTCCACTTTTGTCCATGTTGATTTTCCGACAGCTACTAGCAAATTACGAAATGTGTTGGAGTTTTGAGTGTCCACTTGCGAGTAACTCCCGAAAATTTCCAATATCGAGATATTCAAGAGATATTCTCGGGACTGTTTGCACTTGTGTGTTTCAACTCGAAATCTTGCAGAGCTCCTACTCTCAAGTTGGCACCCAACTTGAAAGTGGGTGTCCATTTGAGATTAAGAGAACTGCGAGCAGGTCTTGACAGCAAACTCGCAACAGGAGATAGTCCCGAGAGTACCTCGCGGAGTCGACTTTTTACTCTCGATATTCGAAATTTTTTAGATTATCTTGCAAGTGGACACAGGTATCGGATCACTATCGGAGACTAATTCTAACACGTTTCGTATTTTCAGCGTATCTGTCCGAGAGTTAACATGGAAAATAATGGAAATCGCGGAGGCAAATCAATTTATAAGTCCGTGTCTATTTGAGAGTAAGAATGCTGCGAGAGTTGAAAATGCTGTAGTACCAATATTCAAGTAGCTCCAATTTCTCTGGCAAACATATCTCTCAGTACTGCCAACTAATAACTAGCAGAAGAAATTTAATATCAAGTGGATACGGTTATGAAAGTAATTTCAGAAAATAAAATCGGAATTCTACCAGAGAACTCGCGATATTAAAATCTCGAAAATATTACTCAAATGGACAGCTCCCGAGATTTACTCTCGAGAGCTTACTAGCAAAAGTACTATGAACAGGCACCTTAATATTCGGAATTGAACCAGAAGTTTCTTGAAGGAAGTTGATAGGGGATTAAAGTTTGAATTTAAAGCTACCAAAATGAAGTGATGCCGAGCGATGAAATGCTGAATGAAGCAATTTTAGGAAATAATGTATTCGTTAATGACTTAAGAAGCATCATAGTTTAACCTACACCTGACGTTTAAACATTTCAGAGACCCCATCGACCTTAAAATAAAGAATGAGTAGGAAGTACTACTTTAAATCTGATTCAGACATTTATTTAAATGAATCTGATGTTCGTAAATATGGCATGAGTAAAGTGAAGGAAAACCCTTTGGTATTAGAAACAATTGTAGGCAGTTTTCAATCACTTGATTAAACTATACCTATTAAGATCAACTGCAATCTCCCAAAAACAAAACTCCCCTTACCTACGGCCTCGTTCAAATATGTAGGAGAATGCTTCTTTGCACCTGAAACAGAGCACCATCATTCTGATCTAACTCTAAAACAAATAAACTTTTATCTTAAAAAATATTTGATTTTTGACATATGAAGATTTTGTTTGACATTCGCTTGATAATAATGGATACCCAAAATAATTTTGAAATATTGAAGATAAAATTATAAATCTTTTTCCTTCATCTTTTTCTTCGTGTTGTCTAGAATTTGTTTTCTTTCGAATCGAAAACAATTGAGGCTTTGTTATTAGGTTTAAGATTAAGGTCTTTATTTAGGTTTTAGTTGTACGTATACTATTAACAGAGCGAGAGGGAGGAAAGCTTTTCAGTTATGTGGTGTGTCATATTTTTAAATAAGCGTTCGGCCATAATGAATAATGTTGTTTTATATTTTATGAAATAAAGGCAATTTGATGTGCTGCGAACTGCAATGGACGTTCTTTTTCGTTATCAGAAGATGGGGGATAAAAACAACGCGTGTGAGATAAGTTGTTTCATAGACACAAATGCCTACAGGTGAACGAAAATAAACTATGCCTCATTTTTACTTCGTTATACTCCTTATTTGGATAAATTCTTATTATTTGAATTAATCTTTTTATACGAGATTTTGTGTTACTTGACTAAAAAAATTTAATCACATAAATTGCTGTGTCTCATGTTTTTATACATGGTAAGCAAAAATGAAGATAAGAATAATATTTTATCTTGGTATTGAAATAAATATTAAGCAGGAGGTTGAAAATCTGTAGCTTACATCTTATCAAGTCATCAAATCAAGCAGTCTAAAATACTAACAAATAGCCACTTCTGTTTTTTGAAAATGCAAAAGCTTAGGTATATGAATGGTTGAGCAAAATGAATAATATCGGAACCGTGTGGCCCTATTAATTTCCTGACAACTTAAATGAACGCGAGGTTAAGCTGGAGCTTTAAATAAGTTCAAAAATTTGCCAGAAAATAGATAAAACATTTGAGCGATTATAGTTTTTTTCGTTACAGTTTAAAGAGGTTTTGTTCGATATCGTAAAGTGTGGACTTATGTTTTTTGCAGGCAAAAAATTTCTAAGCCGAGAAGAAAGTGGAATACTCTGGACAAAAATGGCTTTTTTCGTTGCAGAAATCATAACTTTTCAACGGATAGGTACTGCATACATTTTCTGATAAAAGGAAATTTTCAAAACTTTAAAAATGATGGATTTGTGTAACACAGCTTATCAGAATGATCTTTGAAGGTTCAATTAAAAAAAAAAATTTAACAGAGTTGCTAAAAAAAAACTTACAGTATCGCGGCTCTTGTAATCCAAAGAGTTCTCGATTGTTTAATGTGGTTTTTCATTGGTCGCAAAAAGTGATTTCTTATTGATCTAGACATTTTTTTTTTATCTTTTTTAGATTCTGCATTTCATTGGTCAAAAAATCAAATCTAGACTACGTCTAGATCAAAACCACGAAATATTTTTTTACTTTTTCATCTACTTTAACATAAACGACAGTCAACAATGTGTGAGACTGTCAACTTGTCAAATTATTGCTGGCTCAGTTTGTCTCCCTCTCGCCAATTTAAAAAAGAACAAACACAAAATGAAACACACAGCTACAAAACAAAAAAAATCTTTGCGTTTTATTCGGCAACAAAAATATGAAATCTCAGAGATACATCTTAAGTTCTAATGAAAAAGACGAGTGTTGACAAAGTGTTCGAATGGTGCAGGGAAATAACTTCACTGGCAATCAACTTCACATTGGAAATAACTTCAGTTTTTTTATGTCAAGTTACTTCCCACTTTGAGTGGAAAATAACTTAACTTTTTGGTGGGAAATTATTTCACTCTTTTGCTTGAAATAACGCTTTTCATACAAAAGGCACACAATATTGCATACCCAAACTCGCACCCAATTAAACCCTTAACCTATAGTGGGTCAGGTCGGGTGGTTGCAGGGGGGCAGCATGCCCCTTAACAATCACAACCTGTTGGGGACACTGGAAACTAAAGTCGCCCCCTATTTTCAACTGGTTTACTGTTTTTATCATAAATTACTTAGGTGAGAAATATCTTCACCAAATTGAAGTTTATTTTATTTCTCACTAAAAGTGGGAAAAAACTTCACCTCATGAAGTTATTTCCCACTAATGGTTAAGTTACTTCCCATGTGAAGTTTTTTCCCTGTACCGTTCGAATAGAAAATTAGTTATAACGGTGGACACACAAAGTTTAGGAACCATTTTTCAATATCTTTTTAGCAACGCTTTGTTAAAAGTTTTGTCTGGCCAGTGTATCTTTAAGTTCTGTAGAATAAGATCAAGATCCGCTGCAACAATATTCGTGGTTATTCTTCATCAGAGTATTTAAAAGAATTTTTAAGTTTAGTTTTAAAAATAATCGAGCTGTATATATATGATGAATTCATTAAAATATGAATTGTATCGTCTTCCTCTAAATCTTAATATTCCTCTTCGAAAAATACAATGGGCCATATTCATAGATGTTTGACAAGTTGTTATTAAGTTGTTTTTAAGCTATACTCGAGTTTTTGCTAGGCACAGAACATTTAAACCCAAGTCGAGTCTAACTTTAAACTCGACCAAACTCATGTTTTAGTTGTGTTTAACTCTGATAAACGTCAGAAATGGGTACACAAATGGAATAATTTGATAAGGGTTGCGAGTGATTTTCTTCTTTACAAATAAAATGTTGGTAATTATGTACCACTTTACCAACGAAAAAAAAAACAAATACATAAATATATAGTTATATTTCTACATATCTACCTATACCTACAATACAAATTGTGCAATAATCGAGATCTAGAAACTAAATGCTGTGGCATTTTATCAGACATTTTTTTCATTTGCATTTAAAATTTGCATCGCGGATTGTGTTTATTTTAAATTTTATAATTTTCTGTTCCTAGACAAAAATTATCAATGAAAAATATCATAAACATCTGGCATGTATTATTTTCAACCTCTCATGCATTGTTTTTAACCTTTCTTTTTCTTACTTAATAAAAAATCAATCTATCCCAGTCACTCCATATGTGGAACCGAAATTTGGGACACGTTCCACACGTGTTTTACTAAACAGAGCTGAAAAATCATCTATGCATAGCAACTGTGTCTAACCTTAGTGTTAACGTTAGACTCCAGTTCAGAAGAATTCGAGTTTACAAAATGTATATGAATATGGACCAATGTCTTTAAATGGGAAGAAACTGGTTTAAAGAATTTAGGCTTTGATGTTCGTACTTCCCGAGAAACGAAACGGCCATTAAATTGAAATTCCCGAGTTGTCGCGGAAAAACATAGCACGATAGATATTTTTCTCAGTTATTGCATGAGTGTCACTAATCAACTAATTAAATTATGGCAAGTTAGTTATTTTGGGACAGAAAAAATTCCCTCAAAAGTATAGTTTGAAATTATAATGTATAACTGTAATAAAATTATCAAGCCGGAAAAGAGTTCCCATAGCAACTCAAAAAATTCAATAAATTAATTTTTCCTCGCTGCTTTTACCTCTTATTGTAGCATATCAATTATTTTGACTGCCAGCTGCAAGCAATTTTACCTTCCACGGATCTAGCTCAAATAAGCTGAATTAAAAAATTGAAAAGCTCATGATATTAGCTCAATACGCCATTCTTAAGTTATTTGGAAAAACACGTTTTTCAATATTACGGCTAATGCGGACCGAAAATTATTTGGATCCTCCAGAAAGACTTAAGTTCAGCAGAAACTCGGGGGGTTAAAAACTTAAACCACGATTGTAGAAATGGATGGGTATTCTGCTGCTAGAAAAAAGTCTCTGTCGACTCCAAGTGGCTTAGAATGTAACTGAATGTATTTTGAAAAAAGTTGTGTTGCCTCCTATACCCAATTTATTAATTATCTTTTCAAACGAATATCGTTGACATCATGGAAAATTTTTCTTTATTCCAGTAATAGTTATTTTTTTGTTTCTGTCTAAATTTTACAAATAGAACAAACAGTTTAGGAATCAAATGAACTGTAAATAGCAACCCTTATTAAAAATCATAGTAAACAATGATAATTTTTTCCATTATCTTTGAATCTTCAATCAAAGGTTCTGCAAAAATAACAACCAACACCATTGTGGAGTTAGGAGTAACCTTTCTCTTGACAATAAAAGTAAAATAAAAAAAAAAAAAAAAAAAACAAACACCGGGCGGTGGTGGTTAAAAAATATTATTCTTTGTTTGACCAAAAGAAGCAGTCGAATACCGAAATGCAAAAGCCAAAACATAGAAGAATAAATGCAAATTAAATGGATTTTATTAAAATTCGATGGTCTCGTTTTTATGATCTTGCGGTTTAAGTTTTTATCGCACTTCCTGAGAAGGCTTGTGCCCTGTGCCGTGGATAAATAACAACCCTTTTGGGGTTTAAAACAAACAAACATTCACAAAGTTTACATTTTTCTCTTCACCCCCGATATCAGCTATTTTTGTATATCGACGGGGACGACACCCCTGAGCTACTTGTGGATACATGTGTTGCTGTTAGAAGTATGCAACATTTTCTGATTAAAAATAAAATTCTTCATAACCAAGTATTTTTTGTCCTTAATTTTTGTTCAACTCTATATCCTCGGAAAAACTTCATACCAAGTGATTTTATCTTAATGGACGACGCAATGTTAAATGCAAAAAAAAAAAAAAATTTCCAGAAAAATGCTAATTTACTGACGACGACACATTCAGTGGCACTTTGTGATTACATTGCCACTGCATCCGGCAAGGGCGCAACGGCGCGGTTGCGAGCATTGAGAAAGGAAAGAAATGATTGGTGAAAAAAAAAAACTGAAAACTTTCCACCGCATTATCGCCCACGGCTAGCTGGCGAACGCGGCGCTCTCTATCAAATATTTAAACTTGTTTGAAGGATTCTAAAAATTTCTAGAATTCTTTTTTTTTCGGTAATTTGAAGAAAAAATTAATTAAAAATAAAAAATAGCGTTCTCAACCATCCCGAGGTATATAAATGGCCATCGGAACTCATACACTCCATCTTCTTAACTTGAAATGGTTTTTCTTCCCTAAACTGAACATTTATATGGCGCGAAGAAGAACTATAGGGAAAGTTTTGTCCAGCGCACTATTGAATCTGGATAAATAAATGCATATAGCTAAGTTAAGGGAATGGCACGCCTTCCGGTAGGTGGCAGTCTTCATTTTTTTTTGTATAAGTAAACCAACAAGAATGAAGTTCGATACTGTTGAGCGTGAGTCGTGGTCATGGTATGGATATCCTTTTTTTTATAAAGAAGAAGTAGCAGACAAAATTTTTTATCGTTTCTCTTGTACAAGGAAAAATTCAAAATGTCCGTCGAAGTAGAAGACGCTTGGCGGAAGTGGTAAATATAGAAAATTGCATGCATTTTCACCCTCTTTCTCAGTCCAGTTGAGTTTGGGCAAAGCGATAAATTAATGTTATCGCTCCGGGCTATAAATCTGCATGAATTAAGAAGAAGATTCTCTTCGGATCCTTATTTCCTTTTAGATATTCCATCTTGGCCTTCATTATATCGCAATTTCTTTTTTGTTTTGCGTTTTTTCGCTGTTTTTTTTTTTTTTGTTTTTTGTTGGGCAGTTTTTTTTTCGTGTTTTTGTGATTTTTCGTTTGAAGTTTTTTTTTCTTTCTGTAACTGCTGCTACTGCCCATTCAAAAGCTTGTGAAGAAGGTTGATAAAAGTATAGGTATAGAAAATGCGCAACCACGCAACAGCGTATTACAGACTTTGTCTTGGGGTGTTAGTTTCAAACGGCACTTAAGGACGAAAAGATATCACTCCGCAAGTGAAGGTGCAAGATGAAATGAATTGTATGTGTATGTTTTCTTTCAGGTTATTTTTAATTCGTTTTGAATGTTTTCTTGCAATTACAAACCTTTGATTCGAAGACGCTATTCCTAAATCACATGCATTACTGTTTTTTTTTCTGAGAAGCACAAAAGTACTTTCTTATTATTCTTTAAGTACATATACAGAATGGGCCCATTGGGCTATGCAAGATTTTTTCAGCTTTGCTGAAATAAACCTACGCACTTAATTTTCCATGATCATTTTGTGTCTCTAAATGTGGCTGATTTTTATTGATGCATATAGCTCTATCGACCCCATTTCTTTTCAAAGATCATGATATACTTCAAGTGCTCGTTGCAAGGATGTAGGATCTTCACTTACCATGACGCACAAGTAGTGATTGAACGAAAAGTAAAAGTGAAAAAGCATGCAATTGAAAATTCTTCGGTAGCGGTTCTAAGCCTTTGCCGAAAATCTACTAAATTGGCAAACATTGTCGAGGCCAAGCATTTTGTTGTAGAGTTTCCATGTTTATGATACCTTATCAAAGCTTTGAATAAATATTTTACTGTTGCCAACAATGGAAGAGGCAAAATAAGCCTATCGTTGGAAAAAAAAATACAATCAAGGCAAAACTCCTGTACATGTTTACTCAGTCCGTTTCTAATCGTTGTCGCTGAGTGCTACTTCTTTAATTGTTTTTCTTTACTTTACCCTCTCGATGGACGATTCTTGACTTCAAATGGTTACTGAAAATGCAATAAGAGCGGTTAATATGATTCAACAAGGAAAAGGCCATTAAGGTACCCTCGTGAGCATTCAGATGTGCTTCATACAACTGGAGGTCTTTTGTCTTTACAGACAAATTCAAGATCAAGTTTTCTAGTGATGCCAAACAAGTACGCGTCTGAAGAGAACAGGTTGAACGTTTTACCGACCCTTGCATTCACGGAAGTGGCCGTTTTTGGGGCCCAAGTTTTGTTGTATAGGCTGAAATAAGTTTTCTGGGAAAAACGGAACTGATAGTTATGTATAAGGGTACCATTACCTCCGCGTTAAAAGCTTTTTGGAAGCCATGTCCAGCCAAAATTTTACTCACCTCTGATATATAACGTACCAGAGGGCCTACTCTGTATTTTTCCGAAAGTGAAATCGTGCGGAAACCAAAAATATACTTTGTTTTGTTTTTGTAATATAAAAACAAAAAACACACAAATTATACGTTTTCGAAAATTTCAACTTTCGGAACGAAACATAGAGTAGGTCCCCAGGCTTAAGACAGTACATACGGAGCAGAAGAGGGCCCATTCGCTAATAAGCGAGTGCGCCCTTCAGTTGATTGTGGTCCTATTTTTATTAAATCTTGGCTTGTTTAATCAACATGAAAAATTATAGCGTTCGACGAGATGTGCAACTGATAAAGTTAATTTATGAAAGTGGGTCTTCTGGTCGAAGATGTTAAGCTAATTTTAATTTACAGACATGCAAAATTTTCACGAGATCCACGAAATTGCAATGCATCCACAGATTGTCAATCTGTAGTGTAGCCGTCGCCGAGTCGCACAGCCTATCCCACAATGGACATTTTGCAAGAGATCTCAGCACATGGTTATCTAACGCCATGTCATGAACTACTTGATTTAGCAAAAAATGTGTCATCGTTAAATTCATTTGGCTTTTGAAAACAAATTAAATGAGTTCAAAAATTAAAATCAAATAGCTCAGTACGGAAATATTTTTTTACGAAAAATTAATCAATTTGGTTGCCATTTCTAAAAATGGCGGCCATGGTTTGGACCCATTTTTTAATAACCGTATGGGTCCCATGACAAAACTGAGAACACTATAGCGGCACACGTGACATGGGCTACCGCCCTCAATATCTTCTTGACACTTTAAAAAATATTTTTGTTTTTGCAAAGTTTTTTCGCTTGCTGGGACCATATAAAAGGAGCATAAGAACTAGCATTATACAATGAATAGTCAATACCCTTTCAGGCACCTCCAGTTTCAATGACTTTAAACGGTCACTAGAATTTGAAAAGGCACTAGACCTTATCAAGTAACTCTTCCGGAAGCATGTACTTGCACTCGTTCATACTTCAAACTTTCTATCCTAAAGTTGACCAAACACGATGGAGCCATTTCGATCAAGGCCAAACGTCTCCTATTCAAAATAAGTCGCCACACATGACCGATCCGAATCCTTGTCTAGCCAATGCAATTGAACAACAAAAATTGTGTATACATATTTTGGACTCGGTCCATTTGAATGGCCACACACGATCCAGCCATCAAGCCAATAGATTTTGACATATTTATCAAATTTTAAATTGCTTATAAAGGGTTATCCAATAAGATTTGTTATTTTGAATAGCCCGCTATATCGGTAGCTGTCACTTTTGAAGCTGTCATTTTTTGACATTTGACAAGTAGAAACTACGCCATTAATAAAATTGGTAAACGTGCCACACAAGCAATGAAACCATCGATCTTTTACGCGAAAAGTTTCCGGACCGTGTTATCTCTCGAAGAGGTGATCACAATTGGCCACCGAAATCTTGTGATTTAACATATTGCGACTTCTTCCTTTGGGGCCACGTGAAAGATAAGGTCTACGCCAACAGCCCAGCGTCGATTCAAGACCTCAAAGATGGAATTCGTGAGGCTATCGAGGACATAGGGCAGCCACTTTGCGATTTGGTTATGGAAAATTTCATGAAAAGGATATGGTCCTGTAAGCGTGGTCGTGGTGGCCATTTGACTGATGTTGTGTTCCATTATTAACGGCATTCCTTCCTCTTTATAATGAAATAAACATCCGATCATTTATCGCAAAAAATTCCATTTTTCTTTGAATATCAAAATAACACCTCTTATTGGAATATCAAAATAACACCTCTTATTGAAAAACCCTTTATGTGTCGAAACTTCGAAATTTTATTTCATTTTTGGCCCGGTCTTGATGAATTTTGGACTTGCCCGAAATCCAACATCCAATCCTGCCGAGTCACTTATTGAAGCCATATACACAGAATGGATTTTGGCTCGGCTCGAAGCCTTTGGCTCAATGGCTCCATATTGTATTGCCAGCTTAATATTCCAACCATTCTTACGCTGTACCTTTTTAGCCCTCGGAATAGACATAGTTCTGGCCACATCATTTCTGCTCGGTACAGTACCTTGTACAGCTGTGGTATAAAAAGTATCTTTTGTACTTCGACACTCTTCGATTTTGTTCCTTCATTCTTCGTCTCGAAAATCGCTACTGTGGCTTAACTGTCGCAGATATGACAACCAGACGAACGGGAGACTGACGGTGTTTGTTTATTACAAGTTCGTCTTTGCAGCTCATTTTCATACTCTTTAGAACCTCGAAACTTCTTAAAGTGGGTGCTTTGCAAGTCAGGGATCTAAAAAAAACAAGCCTCGAAATATGAAGGTCTCAAAGAGGATATCCAGCAAGAGTAGCAGAACTTACATATTTCCCCAAGTACTTGTAAAACAAAACGATAGAATATAAGAGAGTCCAAGTGCTTTTGAACAATGGCAGCGCCTGTTTAACCGACATCATCTTTTTAATTGAATAAAAATGTCATCGGATGAGTGTTTTTAACCATCCTGTATCATCGGAGAAAAATATTCCATTTAAAGTTCGTATAAATCATTTAACAGCTTACGAATCATTCGCTCAAAGATTGCCTCGTCAATCCCTTATCCTGCATCCGTTCGTTCAACAATTAAGTTCATTCAACCAAATTATAACAAAGAAACAATAAGAAAAAAACCTTTAAACCAAAAAATCCACCTTCAATTTAATTGAAATGAACTTAATTAACGTTACTTTGATTTTTGTAAAATAAAAAAAATAAATCCAAATGAACAACTCTTGCTGTGGCCACCAGGTTGACTCTCGATCTGTTTCTGCAATTAAAATTATAAGCAAAAATCAAACGAACGACTGTTTGCAGTAAAAAACACTCGACATTTCAATTCCTCGCGCATTGCACACAATGATGATGATGTGACGTGACGGACGGAAAAAAGTTCAAAGCATCTTTCAGAAAGAATGTCCTTTTTTTGTTGTTTATATATATATAAAAGATTATTTTAAGAGTCTCAGCAAAGTGCAGACGGTGTACGCATCACCGATTGTAAATAGATTTTCTGGAAATAATTATTTTTTTCTGCCAAATAAAAAGCAACTCTTGAGCAAAATAAAAAGGCAAACGGAATCAAAACCACATGCAAATTTAATAGCAAACACCCCTCTTTGCTGGTAAACTTTAATTCAAGCTCCATTTGCTTTAATGCAAAACTGGTGCGAGGACAAAATTGTCGATAGCAATCATCGATGGCTGCAGGCAGACAAACACAGACTTTGACAGCAGCAGGAACGACATCCTGCTGATGGCAGCGATAAATGTGACTTCCTTTTTCATCGAGCACAGAGTGATGTGATGTGTTGGCTGGAAAAACACAAATCCATTGGAAAAGTCTCTCGTTTTCCTAGAATATAATCTGAAATCGGTAATCTATGAAACATTGAATCCTGCCATTTAACAGACTTTCTATACCGCACTCTTCCAGCATCACCAGATCCGTATATCGACACATATCGTATCGCATGTGTTTGGTTTAGTTCAGTTTATACGAGAAGCAATTGAACTTGTGATGTCCTGACGTTGCCGTATGCTGTTCTCGTGATGATGATGATGATGGTGTCAAGACAGAATGTGAATGTTTGCGCCAGGAGTTCTGGCATTGGGAAAACATCGGTTAACCTTAAATTGATGCTTTAGTTTGCATAGAGCATAGAACAACATTAACAACTCTTCGCACTCACCCACAATGACACAGTCCACATTGATCGGAAGCTTCTGCATATGTATATCTATCTACAAACATTGACGTGATGTAGTGCTCTTTAGGGTTTCGGGAAGGTGTTTGGCTTTTGATGCTTCAAAAGTTTGTGCAGAGATTAACATTTGCGGTGTTGAATTGAATATTGAATGGCAAAGGTCGAGTGTATAGGTGCGGGTACATTTGTAGAGCAGTGCGTCGCTGCTGCAAAATCAACACAAGGCCCCATTTTGAACGAGCATCCTTCCCGGCCTGGTCTAAATACACTATATATACACATCGTTAATACCTCCTCTTCTAGAACGAGCGTACGGATTTTGCAATAAGCTACACAGGAACAGAGGTGCGTGTGAATGATTCAATATTCATGGAGCCTTGAGAGTGACGAAAGGTGAATCAGAACATTTTAGAAATAAATTGGTTGACCTTCGAACTGTACATGCAATTTACCCACACCTGTGGCTTGGCTTAGCTCCAGAAAAACATTGTTTCTCCATATGTTTGCACATTAATTAATTTCACCCGAGGAATTTTTTATATACAAAATTGCGACTGTAGAAGGATGGAATGAGCAACCCTGCGGGTTGGTATAAGATCATCCCCCAATCACGCCGATTAATAACAAAAAAATTAAATAAAAAATATCCGCGAAGTAGGTTATTGAAAATGGAATTATGTCTGCAAGGAAAAGTTCAATGGGAGGGTATTTTTTTTATCATCCCCTGATGTCACGTGAATTCTTGAGAATTCAATTGGCATTACAGCTATAAACAATAAAAGTGAAAAAGGATATGACACGTGGTATTGTTTGTCTGATTTGCTTTGTCCTTCTCTTTTTTTTTTTCAAACTCATCTTTGTATCTTTGTAACCCTGGAGTACTTGAGATTTTTTTGCTTCCCAAATATGCCTCCAGCAATGACAGAAATGAATCCACAATTCACAAGTTCAGTTTTTAATTATAGTAAAAAGGAAATCGACTCACGCACAAAACAAAAAATTAAAGTATTTTTGTCATGTGTAACTACAGTCTAAGTCCTTAAATGGTAGTTACGCAGCAAAATGATTAAGTGGAATTTGACTGTGTTCATTATTTCGATATTTCATAGAGAAGTTATAAGATTCACAAAATATTGTAATCTAAGAATGCTTATAGGCTAAATCGGTTGAGCCACAATTCTTATAGACTTTTTCGTGGCTAAAGGTATCAAACGAAATCATATAAGTGTTGTAGGCAGTTAGGACTTATCGTCAGATCATACTCCAGCTATCTTATCACTGAGTGAAGCTGAAATAAGAGACAAAAGTTGTCCTAAGCTCGTGCATAAAAGCACAAATTGGGAGAAATTCATAGTTAAACTGAAAAGTTTAATTAACCTAGTTTAATTAACCTAAGGTCCCCAATGGAAACTTGTGAACAAATTGATCCTGAAGTTGAGCAATTTATTGCTGATGTGCAACAGGCTGCAGAAGAAATAACTCCAACTATATCAAACAAAAGAGAAATAAAATGTCCTGTAGAAATAACAGAATTGATTTTGGAAAAAAGAAGGGCTCGCAGAAAATGGAAAACTACGAGATTCCCGGGCGATAAGACAGTAGTTAATCGAGTTAATAATGAATAAAAAAAAAAAGTGATTCTCTTAGTAGATTTCTTGCAAGTTTGACGACGGATTCTTCTACATATTACTCATTGTGGAAAGCAGCAAAACGTTTGAATAGACCGCAACAACAAAATCCGCCCATCAAAGCACAAGACCTAAAATGGATTGCAAGTCCGAAACAGTAAGTTGACCTCCTCGCAGATCATATCTCTCGAATGTCTTTAAGCCATTTCCAGAAAGTAAAGCGGGAAATAACTTCCAATTTATTGATAGAAATGATAACTAAAAAATTCCATTTGTCAGGCTCAAAGAAGTTAATAACATGTGCCAACACAAGTTATCAAACAAAAAATCACCCTCTAACTGCTCAGGTTTTAAAAGAAATGTCATTAATAGCCTTCACAAAACTCCAGTATATAATAAATGCATACCTTAAGCTCCGTTATGTTCCACATCATTGGGAAATTGCAGAAGTCATTGTTAAAAAATCTTACAGGCTAATATCGCTTATGGCAAAAGTTTTCGAAAAACTGCTCCTAAATAGGCTTAGCAAAATAATAGAAGAGCGAAGACTAATACCAAATCATCAGAAATAAACATTTCACCATGGACCGAGTAAACCGAATTACGGATGTTGTTGAAAAAGAACTTCAAAAAAAACTAGACCTATTTTGGCTTTAAGAGCTTCACTATTTGCTGCATGAAATTATCGGATTTCATCATCGAACTGGGAGTTCATTCTGAATTCCGAGATGAAATCAAGCATAAATAATGCGTTTCATTGATCCAGTATATGTCATCTGTCCTTTTGCGTATGGATATGTGATGTTCCTTCTCACTGCAAAGTCTGATATCATTGTTAAATGGCTACTTTTTTAACGAATAAGTCTGGCATTAATCATCTTGATGCGACAATGATAGCTTAGCGTGATGATTATGAATGTCTCCACCCCCTATGTGGCACCTGCCTTAAGTTCTAAAAGTTCATTTCCGTGCAAAGTACTAAGGTCATAAAAATCCAGAACTGCATTATGATCCCATTTCGATTGGTATTTATGTCATCAATAAAGGTATAGGTATCCATTTGCAGTCTTGTATGTGTCTTGATGCTTGCTTTACGTTAATCTATATTTACGACTATCAGACTTTATGACATAGCCCGACGGTGGCGTCACGGTAGTGCGTATCTGTATTACTCGCATCTCAATATCGTCGGTTTGGACATATTAGCACCGTCCGTCCATTGTCGTCGTCTTCAGTCGTCACATCAGACATGTCCAGTGTGAGCAATAAAAGTAAGTGAAGAAAGCCTGCAAGATGACGATTTTATAGTTTTAATGACATTTCATTTCAAGGGGTGTGTGCTGACTGACCTAGTACAGTGGATTGTTCCATTTGAAAACGAAAACCTAACAAATTGATTTCTTATTCCCTTCAGTCTGAATTCGGGACTAAATACCACCCTCAAAATATCAGGATTGATAGTTTAAGCAAAAACAACAAAAATAAATGAAACAAAAATTAAGGAAGTTTTTCATTTATGCTCAGAGAAATGGGATTAAATTCAAGATATTGTTATTCGAATCGAAGCCTGCCGCTCATATGTAAACTGTAGACGAGTGGTGATGAGGAATGACCGACACGTCACACATACGATTAGGTTCGATCCAAGAGTTATGATATGTCACATCTGACATTATGATGCAAAGGGGTTGCCTTGGTGGATGCTCTATGAAGCAAGCGGAAATAAATAGCGGCAGCAGCATCAGTATCACCAGGTATGAGTAATGGTTTTATCCTGACAGTCGTCGGCATTTCGATGATAGAATCCTCATGTCCTCCAAACGTAAATGTGCCTCGAAAATGTGACGTTATTAATTTTTATTATTTGCTTGCCTTTCTGGCGCTCGATAAGAGCTCTCTGTTCATTCGATGCCCAAAAATTGTATCATTTTAATATTAAATTTTTTTTTTTTTTGAGTTTGAAGTTGTATATCTTTGCAGAAAGAGAAATATTGTGCTATATGGTTGTACTGTCATTCGGGAAGTCATCATCGTCAACATTGGGTATGGATGTTTGATGGATTAGGATGATCTAAGGAAGTCGTGTTTGGAATATGAAATAATCATAAAAGTCTGGAATTGTATGAGATGGACTGTTAAGAAATAAGAGAGTTTTAAAGTTGAATTTATGAATGGTAATCAATAAATACAATTAAAGTATTTTAAACAAAATTTTAGTGTCTAGAAGTTTTCAGAATATTTTATAATTAAATAAATTGTTTTGCACAACAGATTTATTATGAGAGCCCTAAGGTCAAAAACTTCTCATAACAACCTGTTAACTTAACATTGCACTCAGTTGAAAGCTACAACGCAACGCTTGCAACGTGTTCTATGGGTTTTGCCCTTTAGTTACTTACGGATCTCACTCAATCCTGTGTGTTCGTTTCAAGTTCTACAGGACCTGAGGGGACTTTAAATTTACCGCCTAAGATGTGATGGATTTTTTCAAGAAAATTAATACCCTTGGATAATTTGTCACTACTTGACAAGAGGCAATGGCCCTAAAAAAAAATTAGATTTCAAAATAAATGTACCAGTGCTTTCGGGAGGACTGAAACAATATCGTTTTATTCTTCTTTGTTTTCTAGTGTTTCTAGTCAAAACAGAAAAATGAGTTACTATTATGTCTTCTTGAGGCTGTCAGAAAAAAAAGCCCTCTGAATTGAGGCCCCAGGAAAATAGGTCCTAGAACCCAAAATTAAATAAGCCCCCAAAAGTGGGGTGTTTTTTTGTAACGAAATAAAGGCCAATTTTCGTTTGTGAAATTACGCCCCAAGAGATGAAAAGAGACCCCAATATCGAAATGAAATAAGCTTCTAAATTAAATTTTTGGAAATAAGACCCCAAAGACTAAATGAATTAGAGCCCCAAAAGTATGGCCTGGGGCATAATGTCACTTTCAAACGCAATTTCTTTTTCGACAGAAGAACCTGGAAAATAAAAAAAATTTCAAATACAATGGCAATCGAAATAGCGCTCATCAAAAAATAAGTTAATATCTATATCTTCAAGGGGAAAGTGGTGGCTTATGTAGTTATGGCAACCATGAGAAATAAAAAGCGTAGTTGAAAAAAATCCTCATGAAAAAAGATCCTTCCTCCATTCGTCAAATTCAGCTACGCTAAGGTATAGATTTGTTCTAGGTGCAAGGCTTTTTACGAATGAAGAGAGGATCAATTTGGGGTGTGAAAATTAAAAGCGACATTTTTAAATATCGGGGTAATCTACATAATGAAATAACCGCAATACCATAAATTAAATTAGACCCCAAAATGTGAAATAACGCTCAAAATATTATTTTGTTGTTTTACTGCAAGCTTAATTTTGGGAACTTATTTCATTTTTGTTTTGGGGCCTAATTTTGCAGCGCCTGAAAAAAACAGGGACAACATAAGCAAGTATTTTAAAAGAAGAATATTTCTTGCTGATAATCGATGTTTATGTAAGTAAAGAAAATATTATTGATGAATCAAGCTTTATCGAGAACAGCCAAGGTGACGCTGATAAAAAAACAAATAAACCATTTCGCATTCAGTTGGCTTGGCCATGTAGAATTTGTAGCAAGAAAAATCAAGAATGTCTTCATATGTACTTGTGTGATGGAGGTCAAGTTAACTGGGAGACTACCATCAACCCCAGAGAATGCAGATGCAAGGAGATAAAAAAACTTGCATTCGTAGCAACACCCGGAAGTTTTATACGAAAGACCGGAACGATGGCTTACGAAGCCGAATGTCCGATTCAATCTGGTAGAACGTTAGCACGCTTGTGCATCGTTAGCACTAAAAAGAATTGGTTGAGAGTGTAAGTCACTAGACCGCGTTTCTTCGGAACTGTCGGTGCCACAAAATTTATTTATTATATATTCCAGAACCAGAAAAACGAAAATGGGAAAATTGTAATTCAAGGGAGACAAATACTTAAACATTCTTTCGTTCGGTGCAATAGCCGGTCGCTGCGCTCAAGTGTATAATATTTCTTATTTAAACCTTAAGCCTCCCCACAGGAACCGCGAGTTTTCGGGCACAAAACACCCTTCTTATTAATTAAGTACCTCGTGCATCTATGTATAAAATACTATTAAAACTTGTTAAGTGGTTGAGGCGTAATTGCGTAACAAACAAATCTGCAAACATTAAACACGAAGAGACCTATAGAAGTGAAGTTGGAAACGTTTCTTGGATTGAGTAAATGAATGTATTCAGTATTGATACTGATTGATTCACATCTTTTTCGCAAACTATCTTGAAAAATTGTATTGATAAAAAAGTAAAAATGTGTAAAAAGAAAGACATTTGCGTTTCCACATATGATTTTTGGTTTTAGGGGCAATATGTCTTAAGACAAATAAGAGGGACAGTCCCTCCAAAAGGGGGACTAATGGTAACGCTTGGAATAGTAGAAAGCAGCATTTTCATGAGCAGCACCTAGTATTATAGTAAATAAAAGGCTTTTTTATTAAAAAATCTTAAGAACAATGAAGCTGCAGGATCTGATGGCATATCAACAAAACTCGTTAAATACGGATGTAATATTTTGGTATTGCGCATGCATCGACTCTTCAAACAAAATATGTCCTAGGACTGGACCATCAGCTCCATAGCAAACATGTTTAAAAAAGGAGTTTATACATCTTGAAAGAATTTTCCAATCATATCCTTGCTTAAAGTCTGATATAATCCTATAGGTATCGGCAATCGGCACGGAATGCGCTATCATGCGATGTCTTCACTCTTGTTCTAGAGCAGGTAGTCCTTAGGGCAAAGCGTCAACACGAAACGGAATCTATGTTTAACGAAACAGTCGAACTGCTACAATATGTGGACAATAATGATGTTATCGGTCGCTTTGAACATGTGTCCGTCCAGAGTCCTAAACGATGTCTATGGTTAAAGAACAGGGAAACTTTGTTGATCTTGGATTGGCGAAATGAATGGGTTCCATACTTCTCACGTATTAGATAACAAACTGCTAATCCTCTTTACGGCTTCAAGGGTTGGATAATAAGCAGAAAATGATAGCTGAGGATCTTTCAAAGGAAAAATTCTTGGATGGAAAGGAGAACGGGCAATTTTGCCTAGGAACCAATAACAATGTGTTATATATCAATGGAAAGGCTATTTTGTGTACATTAACTTTTGTTATGGCGAGAATTCCCAAATCGCTGTGTGAAAAAGGTATTGAATAATAATGGTAGGATTGATTCACAAAAAATTAGTCTTTATTTTTATGTTTATTCTCCATATTCAGATTTTTTATTAGTTAAATGATACAAAAAAAAGTTATTGCACTATAAAGCCAGGCAAGAACAAACTTTTTTTTCGCATTTTAACATTTTATGAAGTCTGTACCGACAAAAATATCAACCTAAGTTAAACGCTTCCGCATATAAAATGTATATTAAAATATCCGTAAGTTGGCAATACTCCTACTGTATTTTCTTGTTTACCTTATCGCGTTTTGAGAGCTGTTTGCTAGGAAGAGGAGGAGGGGCGAAAAAACAAAAATGATGCAATAAATAATTTATTTGTTGTTGTCTCTGCCACGATCAAACATAAAAAGGAAGAAAAAAGACAGCTTCCAACCACCAACAAAAATGAATACAGGGCGCCCAACTTGAAGTAACAAAAGTAATTACTTGCAACCTTTCTATAATCATTTGAATGGTTTTTTCGAGATGAAAATATATCGTGGCGCCACCTAATAGATAAACTGAGAAGTTTTTTTTTAGTAGGTTTGCATTGAGAAAGTTATACCTTTCTCTGCTTATCTGCCTAGATGACGCTAGTAAAATTTCCACTTCGATGCTACCTACCTTAGACCGGACTCAATTTCAAAACAGCGACTCTTGTTATGCATTGAATGGAAAGAGACCGCTACACCAGTTCAAAAATGAAAGAGTAAATTATGACTCAACCGAAAAACCGTTACAGCTTTATCATTCGACTACGATCGTTGGTTTTCTTTATTGAACTCGGTGATTTGCTATGCTACCATTGGCTTTATTTAAGGGACTCCAAACTAAGCTATTAAATACGGCGTACTAAGTCATGGATGAATACCATAATATTTGTGTTATGTGCCAGCGTGGGCTACATAACAGAAGGTATCAACGTCACATTTTATCGGAAAATATTCTACAAGATCGACCTGAGATTGCAAATTATTTACGGGAACATGCACAATTGGAGGTTTGTTTTTTTATTTATTTGTTACATTTTATAACAGGGTTATGAAAGAAAACTTCCTTTACACCATGAAAGGTTTTTTTCAACAATACGCGTTTCATGTGCCACCGGTGCTGGCAAAGGAAAGGACCCAAAATGCACTAAGACCTGTCCAGAATATCCACCCAAACCATAATAATGAAGCTTCAACCATTAATTCTGCCATTTACAGAAGAGCACCAAACACGAGTGCACACTGCATTTTTAATAATTGTCGTAACCAAGCAAACTCACTTATTCCACCAAGGATTAAGATATATTTATAATGTGAACATAATCTGTATGTACCTGGAAGTGCTCGTTCGTGTCGAGAACATCTCCTAGCCAATGTGTGGGATGAATTAGTGAACTTCTGCAATGTCACACAAAACTTTAGCAGCACTCAATTCGACGATATTTGCAATACATTAACCGAAGCTGTTCGGCATGGTAAACAATTAGACTTTGAAACTGTAGGTGCTATTGCTGATGGTGAGATGCATTTTTGGACCGGGTTAGTAAATAGGCAATTTGACATAATCTTACAAGAAACTCCATCGTTGCAAGAAAGTCATAAGAAACTGCGGTTGGCATTGGGTATTTACTTTCATAAACTTCGAACCGGAGAGTCAAACGACCGATTAGCCAGTCAATTCAATATGTCGAGAAGAAGCATACAAAGAATATTAGAGATAGTAAGAAATTGCTTACTAACAGAATTTGTGCCAAAGCACTTGGGTTTTGATCATATCTAAAGAAACGATGTTTTGGAACGTAACCTTATAATACATAAAGGAATATTCGGAAATGATGAAAACACCAAAGCAATTATCATTTGCGATGGCACTTACGCGTATATACAGAAAAGCTCGAATTTTCTTTTTCAGCGATTAACTTACAGTCTTCATAAGTTTCAAAACTTATTAAAACCATTTCTGATTGTTTGTGCAGACGGTTATATCCTGGACATCTTAGGACCATTTGCTGCCACGAAGTCCGATGCAGCCATCATGTCCGATTTCATCAATGATGAAAACAGTGTTTATCATTGGTTTTTTGAACCAAATGATGTTTTAATACTCGATAGAGGTTTTCGTGATTGTCTTCCGGCCTTGGAATCTTGCGGGTATGAAGCCCATTTGCCACCAACAAAGAACAGAAATGACACTCAACTATCAACAGAACAAGCCAACAAATCGAGGCTCGTTACTTTGTGTCGGTGGGTAGTTGAGGTCATTAATGGTCGTTTTAAACGCGACTTCAAGTTGTTGCGTCAAGATTACTTCAATACAACACTACGGAATCTGTTTCCCGATTTTAAAATCGCAGGTGCCCTTATCAACTCATTTCGTGAACCTGTGACTGATAATGTTGACGCGGAGATGATATTAGAATCAATCAACCAAAGGATCAATATTCCAAATTATTTATACAACTATGTAAATGACCAAAATCTCAATAGACAAAGAATCACGTTTGTAGCGATAGATGTAAACCATCAATTGGATTCCTTTCCCCGATTAACGGAAAGTGACCTAAAGCTTTTCACTCTTGGCTCATATCAGCTGAAACTAGCCAGATCATATTGTGCAGAACATTTAAACAGTGGCTTATATACAATCGAAGTGCAAAGAGATGAAATAATTGGGGATTTGCAACCTTACAATATGCCTCAAAATGTATGGCTATTCAGAGGCCGTATACAATCTCGTCATGTAAGGGCAAAAACATATCTATGTTACCTTTTGGTCATTAGGGACGCAATTGGTATTAGTGCGATAGCACAATATTATTGCACTTGTTTAACCGGGCGCCGGACAATAGGGAGTTGTGCCCATTTAACTTCTATTGTCTGGTACTTAGGTGTCGGCAGACATGAGCCATTTAATTCTCCAGCGGGCGATTTAATACATATTTTAATTGATGAAGATTGAAAAGAAGTTTTGTTTTATTTTATTTTGTTACATCTTTGTATCATATATCTAATAAAAAATATAAATATAAAAAATAAACATAAAAATAAAAACAATTTTTTTGTGAATCAATCCTACCATTATTGTTCAATAACTTTTTCCACACAGCGATTTGGGAATTCTCGCCATAACAAAAGTTGATGTACACAAAAAAACCTTTCCATTGATATATAACACGTTGTTTCCTAGGCATGCTCCCATACATTTTTGCCCGTTCTCCTTTGGTCTTGTGTGCGAAGCACGAATAAAGGACAAGTTACAATTGAACTTTATGAGCTGCAGTAAGGTGATAATGAAGTCCAGAAAGTTAAAACACGTCAACTCCTCTGTCTCAACTAAATCGAGTGAATGGACGATAAAATTAATGCTCCTTCGAATACCAGATTCCAGGTTCAAGGCAACAAACAAGACCAAACTTCAGGTTTGGACATCACGCCACTGCTGACGCCAGATCTGGATTACTTGCAGCAGGGTGTCCAAAATCAAGGAGGCCTGATAAGTAAAGAAATAAATTAAGACCTTGAAGGACTGTCAAGTTTGAGAGCGTTTCAAACCAATCTGGATTATGCTGCTGGAAAACCTTCAGAAGTTTTTTTTAAACATATCTTCCCAAAATAAAACATAATTCCCTTTTCAACTCATCGATATAATCTTATATGTCCCGGAAAAAATCTAAATCCAAACAAATAAAAGGGGAAACAAACCTCCGCAGTCTTGCCTAAGATGGTATCAATCTGTGCTTTTACAAGTCTCAAAAGTGCCTCTGGGTGTTGACCATCAGCTAGCAAAGCAATAAGTGTCATCTTCCGATTTCTTTACGACCATACATAATTGTCAACTCACATTGTGTTGGGGTGAGGTGAGATTATGTATCCTTCTTCCTGGTGTCTATATATGTATACCCACCATGTTGGTGTATTTAAACGACTCAAATGCTCGAATGCGGCAGCAGCTAAGAGCAAAGTTTGTTGGCCTTTTTTATGGTGGTAAATCTATAAAATTGGGTATTTATTGGTCCTTAAATGGTCCTTGTTAGTTTTGAAAGGCAAACCACCACACAGCATCACTATAAGGCACTTATACATTGTATTCCTTTAACATAATATCGTAAAGAGGAAACTGGGCGGCAATATAAAAATGCTTTCCTTATCCTTACGACATGTCACCCTGAGGACACATCGAGGTACAATATATTTTATATATATTTACCTACATTTTTGTATATCCCCTTTGAGAAAAAAAAGGAAAAACCTGCAATCGGTTCTTAGCAAGGACAAGTTTGGTATTTATATAGCGAATTCATAGTGTTGTTTTTATTTTATTTTTTTATTTTGTTTGTCTTCTTCGATTTAGTGTTTTATTATTTGGAAATAAAAATAAAAATGGATACATTAAGGTTGTGAATTTGTTCCCAAAGTGGTCGCACATTAGTGTGTAGTTAACTTAAACATTTAGGCGAAAGCAAAGAAAACGCCCCAAATTAATTTATTCTGTTGCGTTGGGGAGTTCGTCTGCACTATAAATCAATGGACGGCTCTTAGTTATATCGCGAAACAGTTATGTGCCAGAGTGGTGGTGGCCAGCCAAATAGTGTCTTCGGGCACAATCAAATTGAAAATCAACAATTGGTCGTGTGGCGGGTGGATGGTGAGACATGCGGCGAATTAACCATCTGTGATGCATTGGGAAATTGACTGCGATAGCTCATCAAAATATTGTATCCTTACCTATACTAGTCATAATATGACCATGATTGCCAATTCAGTTAATACGTAAAACAAAAATGACTCTTTAGAGGAGAAGAATCGAGCTCCTTACATGAGGAGCTCGAATGCTCGATTCTTCTCCTCTAAAGAGTAATTTTTGTTTACCAATATAGCTTCGGATTAAAAAGCGCGCCTTGAAGTGTTTATAAAGGCGAAGCGAGAAGTCAACTAAAAACAGACAGAACGGAAGCCATGTATCGGGAGTTGTAAGAAATATCCACACCGGCTGCTAATGCAAACCAGGCTGTTATTTCCAAAGTTGCAAATATCTTTAAAATTGCCTCACAAAGAAGAAAAAAAGACCGAATACGTCGTTGTAGCTTTGCAATGTGTTCTCTAAGTAGTTCGGCCTGACTCACATTTGGGCTCCACCATTCCCTATTTCTTAGGTGCTCATTAGATCCATCTAGCTATAATAATATTGGGCTATATATTAACCAGTGCGAGTAAGAGTGCAAGAAGGGGAATGAATGTGTCACAGAAAATTTTCCGAAAAAAGTGATCACCGAGGAAGCGTGTTAAGTAGTTTATTTCTTAATTTATTCCTTATTACATTCTAGATTATCTACTTAAAGCTATGGTGACAAACCCGAAAGTAAATCAGTTATTTTTGCCAACGATGAAGCCTTACAAAACGAGCACTTAATGTACGTTTCGGAGAGAAATCATAGTCGCCTGAGCGCCAAAAATACGGAGGCATAAGTTCCAAAAAAGGCAAAATACTTATGCTGCCCATTTTCTGATCCACTCAGGCGTATCCCGGACACAGTTTTGAAAGAAGCAGTACTGCCCAGGTATACGAAAAATTTAAGCATCTTAGATCTTGGATGGATAAAGTGGCGTAAGAACTCGATCATCATCTGTGAAAAAAAAACTCCTTAAAAACGCAATGAAACCAGCTGTAATAGGGAGGTGTGGAGAGCAGATCAATAAAAAAAATGAAAATTGAAACTACGAATGTCAATTGGTATCACAGGCTGGCATGCTCGTCGTTGCTCGGCCTTAGCTCGACGGAAATGGATGGGTTCTTGCCCATGATACGCAATTACTCCTATTAGCAAAACATTTATCATGCCAGAAAATTAAAAGAAATATTTAAACAAAATTAAGAATCGGACGGACATTACCACTAGAGGGCGCTGAGGTGTTATCAGCGATAGCCTAATCCCACCCTACCTTGGAAGTCAGCGGCTAAAAATTGACTTCCCCTTTACCTTCGGCTTACCTTTAGTCTCTGCTCAGCTCATCCGTCCATCACCGATTCTGTTACCATCAGCATCCCCTGAAAAAAAAGAATCTAGCAAGCCATCAAGCTATGCGCTTGAAAGAAAAACTGAATTTCACCCATATTGGCATAATTCACAAATTTTATTAAAAAAAAAGTACCATTCAAGCATTTACTACAAACTGAACAAAAAAATAAACAAAGATGTATTTAAAGAGTATTATTTAAATTTACAATAAAAAAATTTAAGAAAAGAAAGGGTCCATATAAACAAAATTTTAACAATAGATTTAATAATAATAACGTACAAAATATATCAATGTGTGACGGATTATGTATATAAAAAAAAACAAAGGAGCATATCTTGTATATATATATGTATAACACCGGGCACTGGATTTCACCCACAATATAATTTCTAATATATTAAAGGAAAATGAACCTCTCCTACCTAACCGAGCTCGTTTTGGGCAGACACAGGGAGTTTTCCTTGATGAACATCAAAAAAAAGGAAATGAATGATGTACACCACTTCAAATTGAAGAATAATGCAAAAAAAATAATTTCTATATATATGTATAAATACATATATAAAGGTATGTTCTCTTGTTTCTTACGAATTCACAATTCGTTAACATGAACATACAAAAAAATTTAATAAGTGAGTATACTCTTTATGAACAATGAACAACAAAAAAAAATAATTAGATTATGCCAATAAAAAAAAAGTATCTAAATCAGAGGGGTTCCCACGACGCCAAACTTCCAAGTTAGTATGTAGAGAAATGTATCCACTTCTGTACTAAGGGGCCGCTTAACTGCTTATAACTGCCTTGTTTATATATATATATATATATCGCGATTCATATATATATATATATGAGAGACATATGCAAAAACGGATTTGAATTGCCGTATACTTTCAAAAAAATTCTTTTTTTTTTTTAATTTTGATTAAGACTTATAGTTAATTATTTTATAAGCATCACAAATAAAACTAAAGCGACAAAAAAAAAATTTCAAGAATTCGAAAGACACTTAAGATGACGAACGGCTATGTTTTAAACAAATCCTATAGGTAGGTATGTGCATATATATATATATAATTATTGGCAACCAAGAAATAATCGGGCGATCCGGACTCCTCTTGGTACATCCGCGATCGCCAAACGTTGATCCTATTATTTATTAAAACAAAAAAAGGACTTTTCTTAACTTATTCAAAAAAAAATAAAAAAAAATATCACTCACCAATAAGCACTTATGCGAAAAGTTTAATGGGACGGTATGTACATATACCCAAAGTAAATTCACAAATACGTTGTACGACACGATGAAAAGAAAATTAATTTTTTTATTTTATAGCCACTATAAATGAAAATGAGTTTTAGGTATTTTGATACTTCGATAATTTTCAAACTTAGTTACCGCTTTATTATTGGTTGTCATTAAAATTTTAATTCAACATTAAGAAATTTAATTTGAGCACTTCTACACCTAATGGTAGTTCCACTAACTTTAATTCCCTGCATTTTTTTAAACCCTTGGATATACCCATCGTTCCAATTCTGCGAGCAGTTATCTCAGATCTTTCGATCGAAACGGCCAATCAAATTAAATTTTATTTATTGATTTTATCTTTTTTGTTGTACCACTGTGAATAGTGCGAATCGGGATTTAAATTTGACCGAAGCGGCATCTATCCACAATAGTACGTATCAATCAATTCGGCCATCATTGATTCGGAACAATGTTTCTCAATAACGACCAATCAAAAAAAACAAGTTACGTCGGCCATTATTAATTTCGGAACAGTGTCTGACAGGTCAAGTCAAACCTAATGTAAACAATTATTTTTTTTTTATCGAAATAATTGTATAAATATTTTTT
Source organism: Baccha elongata (assembly GCA_951217065.1). Taxonomy (NCBI): domain Eukaryota; kingdom Metazoa; phylum Arthropoda; class Insecta; order Diptera; family Syrphidae; genus Baccha; species Baccha elongata. The sequence continues at coordinate 14,900,736 of OX578274.1, read as the reverse complement.
TTGTATTTAAAAATTATTTTATTAACAATTTAAGCTGCCGACGACCCTTAAAATTGTTGCGCCGCGCGTAAATAAGTTTATTTTTCATCCCATGATGAAAATACAGTGTTTCTACACATTATACTATCATGTTTGGAAGGTATGTATATAAATCGTAAACACATTTCGCTCTGTGCAAATAAATCAAAGAAAATTAAACATCTATATTATGCTTATGTTTATTTTGTTTATTTTAGTATCGTAACAACACCGATTTATTTTCAATGAATAAATCCGCTTTTTGTGTTGGATAAAAAAAGAAGGCACCACATTCGAGTTCCACAACATATCGGCAAGTGACTTGCATGCATATACCTACATATACCAGGGTTAAGGTCAATGACCCTGTGGTATGTTGCAGGAAATGGAACGATCATCAATTTAAGACGGTAAGTACTTTTTATTGTTTTCTTTTTCTTTTATAAGATACATTGAGATACATAATAATTTTTATTATTTACAGGGTGTCCACAACAAAACACTGGACTTGTGAAGGAAAAGTTTTCCAACGACGCCGACGACAGGTACAGTGGAAAGACACCATATGAAATTTTTTTTTCAACCAACGTAAAGGCTGGTGAGTTCAATGACCTATGTTATTGTTTTATATATATAATAGTGTTTAAGGCTAATTGTTAATTAATTAAGTAACTAGTACAGTATAGATGCTTTTAAATAAAATATATTTTTACTAACGAATGAAGAAATGACTTATTTTTTTGTATGAATTGTAATTTTAATATGTAGGTATGTGGGTTAACGTGGTGAAGAACCCACACAACACAAGCCGGGCAATATGTATTCCCTTTTCTCTATGCCTGGATGTAGTGATGTACCTAAATAAAAATTTGTTTGTTTTTATTCATGAGTTTGGCAGTAGCCTTTTTCATTTCAATTTCAACAGCTGATACTTGCCGGGGTGAGAATTTGACCTTCACCGTAAGCAAGTTGTTACTTCTTGTTCTTATGCAATTTACAAGGTTAAAGTAAGTATCGTTAAAATTTATCATGCTTAAGACATTATGAATGAAAAAGTAGGCATATAATCATCATAACAGTGTGGTAAATAATCAAAGGATAAATTAATAATCATTAATAAAGTATATCTAATAAGCACATAGCTAATAAGCAAATAATAACAAAGATTATACATATAACATACATAAATAAGGTAACATAATTCAATAAATAAGAAAAATAAATAGATACATTAAAGAGGTAGGTAGGTATACATATAAGCTAACAATAAAATAAATACATACGCACGATTTTGAAACAAATTTAATAAATATATATTTAACTAAACAAAATAATTAACTACATAAACGGGTAAATTGATAAATTAATACTTTAACAAATAAATAATACTATATATAACGTATAATTTAATAAATAAACAAAAATCAATAAGTAGACTAACAAATAAATAAATTAATTGAACAAATAAGTTAAATGACAAAATAAATAATGAACTTTAAGTACATAAAAATTAAATAAATAAATAAATAAATAAATAAACTCTGCTATAATAAATAAACTATACTTAGACTAATATTGCACTTAAATAAACTAAACTACTACTAATACTAGTAATGCATACTTAATCTAAAATATATTAACATAAATATCACAGGGTCTGATGGACTTCACTGTTTTGATAAATAATCAATAAATTAACATAAAATAAACTAATATGGCAACAATTTAATAAACAACATAGAAATAAATGCAAAAACTACATAAAGACTAATGAGTATAATAACCTTACATAAACATATAATACTTAAGTACGTAGATAAGAAAAATAATTAAACTTTATAAACTTGAATTTAGTACATATAACAATAAATATAAATAAGTAAGAACAGAACATGCACAAAATCATGATACGTAATTGAGTTAAATACATAAATAACACTAAGTTGCCATAACAAAACATAAATGACTACATAAATACTAACTCATTTCATTGCTTAATGTCTTTAGCATGAAAAACACCAATAGGTTTGCCAGATAAATTTTCTAACTCGTAGAGATTTTTACCAACTGTTTTAACGATTCTACATTTAACAAATTTGGGACAAAGTTTTGCACTGAGGTATTTCGAACTGTCGCTAAGAACAAAATTCCTTCGGAATACCTCTTGGCCGGGTACAAATCGTATATTACGAACGCGAGTGTTATACTTTTGAGCACTTTTCTCTCCTGCTTTCGCTATGCTAGCTTTGATTTTATCTCGCATGCATTGGAGTCTAGCTTGACGTGAAAGGGTCATGAGCTCGCCATCCTCAACGGAATTTAATTTTTGTGCCAGCTCATAACAGCTACCGTGGGTCATCATATTGACGCCGAAAAGAGCAAAATATGGTGACACACCAGTTGAAGTGTGAACAGCACTTCTAAGGGCACATGCTATTTCACTCAAGTGCAAGTCCCAATCTCGCTGGTCATCTTTAAGATATGATCGGATGGCGGCAAGAAGAGTGCGATTCACTCGCTCCGAAGCATTCGATTGAGGTGAATAGCTAGCTGTTTTAAAATGTCTAATACCATAAGATTGCATGAAATTCTGAAAATCTTTTGACAGAAACTGTTTTCCATTGTCTGAGTGTATAATTTGAGGCACTCCAAACATATGAAAAACATTTTCTTGCAAAAATTTAATAATACTTGAAGAGTTAGCATTTCGTAAGGATTTCAAAAAGACAAACTTGGACATATGATCTAGGACGACAAAAATGAAACTATTACCAGACTTAGAACGCGGATACGGACCTAAAAAGTCAACATATAACTTTTGAAACGGACGATCAACGCTATACACGCTTGACATAGGAGGACGCAAAACTTGGTTTGTAGGCTTACACTGAATGCAAGTATCACATTTCGCTACATACTCTCGTATTTGGACTGTCATATTGGGCCAGTAAAAATATTCGCGAACTCTTAGCAATGTTTTTGCTACTCCGCCATGAGCAACTTGCGGAGGATTATGAGCACGAACAATAATTTCATTAGTCAGGCCTGACGGTACCCATAGTCGCCAATTGTGTTCAACGGTAGTAGAATCTATAGATGGAAAAGATCGTTTATACAAATAATTTTTATCTTCTACTCTTAAATCTGGTAGATAGTCTTGGTTTTCTTCTACCGTTTTTATCAATTCTAGGTATTCATCGGATTTGAATTCTTTTGACTGAAGGTCAATCAATGGTGCGATATTTTCAAGTTCGATACTCTCAACATCCATATAGACTCTAGACAGCGTATCAGGTACTGTATTTAAATTTCCTTTTCGATATTCGATATTAAAGGAGAAGGCTTGAAGTTGTAAACTCCAGCGTGCAAGTCTTCCACTCAAGTCTTTTAGATTCATAAGCCATTTAAGGCTTGAATGGTCAGTTATGACAGTGAATTGCATCCCTTCGACATAAGGCCTATATCTTTGAACAGCTAACACTGCTGCCAAACATTCTTTTTCAGTCACGCTATAGTTTTTTTGACATTTGTTTAGCTTTTGTGAAAAGAATGAAAGTGGGACTTCTTCCTCGGCATCGTTCTTCTGAAAAAGCACCGCCCCCACCCCTGTATCAGAAGCATCACATTGTATATAAAAACGCTTACTGAAGTCTGGGTGCGTTAAGGCCGGGGCTTCAGCTAAGGCCTTTTTAAGTTTTTCAAAAGCCTCTAGAGCTTCATCAGTCATTTTAAATTTAACATTACCTTTTTTCAGGGTGTCTGTGATTGGAGCAGTCAGTGTCGAAAATTCCCGTATAAACCTACGATACCACCCTGCTAGACCAAGCAGCCTGCGAACATGTTTTGCAGTTTTTGGTACCGGGAAATTTTCAATGGCTTCTACTTTGGCTGGATCGGTCTTGATAGTCCCACCACCAACGATGAAGCCTAAGTACTTCAATTCTTTAAAGCAGAATTTTGACTTCATCACGTTGATGGTGAGTCCAGCTTTATTAAGACAAGTTGCAACTTCGTCTAGCAGAGTGATATGTGTCTCGAAATCCGGGGCTATGACGAGCAGATCATCAAGATAAACAAAGACACGGTCCCTTAACCTTGAGGGAATGACCTTGTCCATCAACTGACATAACTTTTGGGCTGCGTTACACAAACCAAAAGGCATGACAGTAAAATGGTACAAGGGCCGTCCCGGTATTGTGAAAGCAGTTTTTTCTCTGCTCTGCTCCTCCAGTGGTATTTGCCAAAATGCGTCTTTGAGATCGATACTACTTATAAAAATAGTATCACGAAGACGACTGAAGATGCCTTCGAGATTAGGAAGGGGATATGCATTTTTTTTCGTGAGGGAGTTCAGCTTACGCGAATCCAGACACAGACGATTTTTGCCGGGTTTCTGTATCAGGACCACTGGCGAACTCCAAGGGCTTTCACTCTCTTCTATAACTCCAAGGCTCAACATTCGATCTATCTCGGCATACATCAGAACTTGTATCGCTGGCGAGACAGGATAGTGTCGCTGCTTCACAGGAGCCGCCTCTCCGGTCTCGATGACATGCTCGACAAGAGTCGTTTTTCCGAGACCGTATTTGGTATAACACCGGAATTTCCGTCTGACAGCATCCAATTTTGACTGTTGCTCTGGTGATAATGGGTGAGTATGTGTAACATCATTGGTTTCGTTTATTGAAATTTCGCTGATTATTCCAGGGGCGAGGTTAAATGCTCTCCAGAAGTCGATACCGAGGTATAATTCCTGATCCAAACTTGGAACAAGATAAAACGTAATAACATGTAACATATTTTTATACTTAACTTGTAAGTTAACTTTGCCTATAATGGATTGAGATTTTCCATCAGCTGTCTTAACATTGGATGAAAATGGAGCTATTTGAACGTTAAGTTCATTCACCAGATTTCTACAACCTTTGCCAAGTATGCTTACGCTTGCGCCGCTGTCTAGCAAACCTAATAGTTTTTTGTCAGCTATTGTTACTGAGGCATAAGGTCTAGGGTCTCCAGAAACATCAATTATAGTTGACAATAAGTTGCATTTTAATTGTTTTCTTAATTTATATCTTTTTCTAGCTTTAAGTATCTTATTGCTAACACTACTAACATTAAATATTCTATTTCTAGTATTATTGTAATCAATTATTCTTATATGTAATGGTTTTCTGTTACTAAATTTATTATTGTTATTTTTCTTGATTTCATTACTTTCTCTCTTTAAGATTGTAATTTTCTTTTCTTCACTTTCTTCACTAATTTGTTGATCTAAGCATTCGGTGACATTAATGGTTCGGGGATTTGCTTCGAACACGATTCCCCCGTTGGAATCGTGCTCTTCAATGCGTTTTTCGATTTGCATTTGGGACAATTTGCAACTATGAAGTTTTCTTCACCACATTTGAAGCAAAATATATTTTGTTTCGGAGATGGGCACTCCCAATATAAGTGTCCACCGTTCTTGCAATTCCAGCAAGTAAGCACTTTATTGGCTGGTCTTGGCCTATTATTATTTATATAATGCATAGCAGCTACATTTTCTTCATAATGATTATCTCCATAATGATTATGATCATCTTCAAAGTACTGCAGTTCATTATTTGTAAATTTTTGCATTGGTCTATGGAATCGATTTGGATTGTGAGGATTTATTGGAAATGCATTCTCTGCTTCCTTGCAAGCAAATCTAAATTGATCCATGGAAAAAATTGCCATTGGATATACCAGTTTACCAATCCTATCATTAAGGTTTCTTTTTAGCATTTTAACAAGTTCAAAATCAGGCATAGGAGTTTTAAGTTGCGATTTAATTTTGAAAATGGCTGAGAAATATGCATCGCAAGTCTCAGATGAGCCTTGTTTGCGATCCGAAAGTTCGCGCATTATCTCATAGTCCGATTTTGTATTTCGGAAGTGGAGCAATAATGCTTCACGCAACATTTGCCAATTTGGTCGGTAGTTGGATTTTTGAAAACTCCAATACCAATCTTGAGCATCTCCAGAAAGAGTAAGATGGAATTGTTTTAATATCTCTGCCCAAGGGCATTGATATTGACTCTGAAGGGTTTCTAGTCGAAATATGAAATCTTCAACTGTTAATATTTCAGGTCTTCCTTCAAATTTCAACCCCCATCGGTCAATTTTAATCTGATCATGATAACCCCTAACTGGATTTTGGTCAAATTCATTATATGGATTTGACGTAGGTGGTTGATATCCATTATGGTTATCTGTATAATGATTTTGAGAAAAATTCCCTGGTTGTCGTAATTCAGGGTTAGGTATGGGTCTGAAATTTGTTGGTTGTTGGGCAAAAGCAGAAAGATGATGGGTATCTAAAATTTGACTTAGTGATGGATCTAGCTTTTGTTGTTGCTGATATAAAATATTCTGCGAAAGTTGAAGTAGCTGTTGTTGTTGTTGTAAACTTTGCTGCGGGGTAAAGTTTTGGTTGTATAGCTGTTGTTGTTCCATGTTTTGGTTAGTTTTGCGTTGCTGCTGTTTTTGAACATTTATGTTTTGTAAAGATTGTTGTTGCTGGTGATTAGAATTTTGAATAGGTTGAAAACTGACAGGATTTTCTAAAGATTGTATTTGTTGTTGGTTACGTGAATTTGGTTGTGGCTGTGAATTTTGTTGGCGTTGTACTGAACGTCGTTGTTGCGAATGTTGTTGCTGCGGATATTGAGGTGCCGGTTTTCGAATAGCATTAGGAATAGCAGTTGACTTAGGATTGGGGTCTTCACGTCTCAACGGCTGAGTCGTGGAATTTAAATCGCCCAAGAAATCAATAAAATTATTTTTGATGGTATTCTTAATGCTTTCGGAAATATCCGATTTCATCGATTCCGTGTAGGACGAGAAAGCATTTTGAATCGCCAAATTCACATAATCTTTGAGGTCTGTCGGTATAGGGTTACTGTTAATAATTTTTTCTTGATTTATGTTTCTATCCATAATTTGTTCGTTTCGAACCGTTTGGATGCTACGGTCAAAATCGACAAAAGCTGCACCTAAATTACTTAGGCTGCTAAAAGACGGAGCTATAATTGACTCTGATCCAGATGACCTGTTAAGTGGACCCACACCTAAACCATTATCCGTATTATCAAACGTTTCTTGTTGCTGACCTTGATTTTGAATTTGACTTGAATTTGGATTCTGATTTATTGTTTGTATTTGGTTTTGATTATGTCATTATTTTCTACTATTGGTGTGCGTACTATTCGTGGACGAGATTGAAAGTTTGTCAAATTATTGTTAGGAGCATTAAGATCATTAATCTGAACTGATGCTGCTGCAGAATTGGAACGAGGTTGGTTGTTAACGTTTGATGTTGCATTAACTGGAACCAATGGACTTAAGCTATAAAGTAAACGTTCTTGCTCGCTAGGGTTTAACCTTGCAGAAGACCTTGAGCCTTTCTTTTTGTTAGTGCCAGTTTTAGAAGTTTGACTCATTTTGATTTATTTAAGCAAAATAACGAAAAACAGAAAACAGAAAAATATAACGTTTAAAAAGTTTAGAAAAATTTGTACAAATGTAAATGGATTTATTTGAAAAAAAAAAGGAATAATATTGGAGCATATGAAATGTTTTTATTTTTTTGGTTTATAGTGTATTTTGTTTTATTTAAGAAAAAATAATAAAAAAAATTTTTCAAAAGTTGTAAACTCTGAAAATATTTTTCTTTAAACTATAGGTAGTTTTAAGAAGAACAAAAAAAAAGATATTTTTCAAAATTGTAAATCCTGAAAAATATTTTAAATAATATAAAGGTTTATAATTTTTTGTATATTTCTATCAATAAATTTCAAACAAAAAAAAATTTTTTTTTTTCAAAATTAAAGTTTGTTTTATTTTTTGGTTTTGTTCATGTATCATTGCGGGGATGCTTCAGGTAACTTCTTCGGTAATGGTATTGTTGGCGAAGTATGAACTGAGCTGAAAAAGGTAAGCGACAAAAATTGATTCTGAAAGACAGTCGGACGGACTAATTCGGAAAATATTCCCTCTGAGTGGTAAGTTGATAGACACAAATTTGGACGTAGGACAAAACTCGTTGCTATCTTTTTGCTTCCGCAATTTTAGAAAAGTCTGAGACCTCATCTAAAAGACATGAAGCTGTTAGAAAAGCAACACAAAAAAAAATTGAAAAAGGAAAAGAAAATTGTGCAACTGTATGACACTTCGTCATCTAACAGGTCACAATTTCTTTGAAGTAAAAACAAGACAGTGGAATGAAAATTGAAAAATGAGAAAGATAGAAAAGTAAAATTATAACATCTATGGAAAAGGTAAGACGAGAAATAACACGGTTGAATTGTTGTCGTCATCACCATCTTGTTATCTCGTCGCAAATGAAAAGGTATGCTAAATAACTTTCCTTATTCATGACTTACGAGTTGCTGATGGTGATGACAAGAACAGTTCGGGAATTATAAAGTTTGGAAAAAGGAATAAACAGAAACGAAGCCCCACGTTGGGCGCCATTTGTAATAGGGAGGTGTGGAGAGCAGATCAATAAAAAAAATGAAAATTGAAACTACGAATGTCAATTGGTATCACAGGCTGGCATGCTCGTCGTTGCTCGGCCTTAGCTCGACGGAAATGGATGGGTTCTTGCCCATGATACGCAATTACTCCTATTAGCAAAACATTTATCATGCCAGAAAATTAAAAGAAATATTTAAACAAAATTAAGAATCGGACGGACATTACCACTAGAGGGCGCTGAGGTGTTATCAGCGATAGCCTAATCCCACCCTACCTTGGAAGTCAGCGGCTAAAAATTGACTTCCCCTTTACCTTCGGCTTACCTTTAGTCTCTGCTCAGCTCATCCGTCCATCACCGATTCTGTTACCATCAGCATCCCCTGAAAAAAAAGAATCTAGCAAGCCATCAAGCTATGCGCTTGAAAGAAAAACTGAATTTCACCCATATTGGCATAATTCACAAATTTTATTAAAAAAAAAGTACCATTCAAGCATTTACTACAAACTGAACAAAAAAATAAACAAAGATGTATTTAAAGAGTATTATTTAAATTTACAATAAAAAAATTTAAGAAAAGAAAGGGTCCATATAAACAAAATTTTAACAATAGATTTAATAATAATAACGTACAAAATATATCAATGTGTGACGGATTATGTATATAAAAAAAAACAAAGGAGCATATCTTGTATATATATATGTATAACACTGGGCACTGGATTTCACCCACAATATAATTTCTAATATATTAATGGAAAATGAACCTCTCCTACCTAACCGAGCTCGTTTTGGGCAGACACAGGGAGTTTTCCTTGATGAACATCAAAAAAAAGGAAATGAATGATGTACACCACTTCAAATTGAAGAATAATGCAAAAAAAATAATTTCTATATATATGTATAAATACATATATAAAGGTATGTTCTCTTGTTTCTTACGAATTCACAATTCGTTAACATGAACATACAAAAAAATTTAATAAGTGAGTATACTCTTTATGAACAATGAACAACAAAAAAAAATAATTAGATTATGCCAATAAAAAAAAAGTATCTAAATCAGAGGGGTTCCCACGACGCCAAACTTCCAAGTTAGTATGTAGAGAAATGTATCCACTTCTGTACTAAGGGGCCGCTTAACTGCTTATAACTGCCTTGTTTATATATATATATATATATCGCGATTCATATATATATATATATGAGAGACATATGCAAAAACGGATTTGAATTGCCGTATACTTTCAAAAAAATTCTTTTTTTTTTTTAATTTTGATTAAGACTTATAGTTAATTATTTTATAAGCATCACAAATAAAACTAAAGCGACAAAAAAAAAATTTCAAGAATTCGAAAGACACTTAAGATGACGAACGGCTATGTTTTAAACAAATCCTATAGGTAGGTATGTGCATATATATATATATAATTATTGGCAACCAAGAAATAATCGGGCGATCCGGACTCCTCTTGGTACATCCGCGATCGCCAAACGTTGATCCTATTATTTATTAAAACAAAAAAAGGACTTTTCTTAACTTATTCAAAAAAAAAATAAAAAAAATATCACTCACCAATAAGCACTTATGCGAAAAGTTTAATGGGACGGTATGTACATATACCCAAAGTAAATTCACAAATACGTTGTACGACACGATGAAAAGAAAATTAATTTTTTTATTTTATAGCCACTATAAATGAAAATGAGTTTTAGGTATTTTGATACTTCGATAATTTTCAAACTTAGTTACCGCTTTATTATTGGTTGTCATTAAAATTTTAATTCAACATTAAGAAATTTAATTTGAGCACTTCTACACCTAATGGTAGTTCCACTAACTTTAATTCCCTGCATTTTTTTAAACCCTTGGATATACCCATCGTTCCAATTCTGCGAGCAGTTATCTCAGATCTTTCGATCGAAACGGCCAATCAAATTAAATTTTATTTATTGATTTTATCTTTTTTGTTGTACCACTGTGAATAGTGCGAATCGGGATTTAAATTTGACCGAAGCGGCATCTATCCACAATAGTACGTATCAATCAATTCGGCCATCATTGATTCGGAACAATGTTTCTCAATAACGACCAATCAAAAAAAACAAGTTACGTCGGCCATTATTAATTTCGGAACAGTGTCTGACAGGTCAAGTCAAACCTAATGTAAACAATTATTTTTTTTTTATCGAAATAATTGTATAAATATTTTTTTTGTATTTAAAAATTATTTTATTAACAATTTAAGCTGCCGACGACCCTTAAAATTGTTGCGCCGCGCGTAAATAAGTTTATTTTTCATCCCATGATGAAAATACAGTGTTTCTACACATTATACTATCATGTTTGGAAGGTATGTATATAAATCGTAAACACATTTCGCTCTGTGCAAATAAATCAAAGAAAATTAAACATCTATATTATGCTTATGTTTATTTTGTTTATTTTAGTATCGTAACAACACCGATTTATTTTCAATGAATAAATCCGCTTTTTGTGTTGGATAAAAAAAGAAGGCACCACATTCGAGTTCCACAACATATCGGCAAGTGACTTGCATGCATATACCTACATATACCAGGGTTAAGGTCAATGACCCTGTGGTATGTTGCAGGAAATGGAACGATCATCAATTTAAGACGGTAAGTACTTTTTATTGTTTTCTTTTTCTTTTATAAGATACATTGAGATACATAATAATTTTTATTATTTACAGGGTGTCCACAACACAGCATTCAGTTGGTTTCAGTCATGGAACAACCCAAAACCGGAAGACTTGCCCACGTTTTCTTAGATCAACCGGGCAAACACCACTGGCAGATCTTTCGGTGAAGCGTTGAAGTGATAAAGTTCTGGTCTCAATCAAAATAAAAAAACAAAAATTTAAAAAAAAAAACAACAACTGCGTTTTAATTTTCTATCAAAAAACTCACATGATGGAGATTTTACTTAAACAATTTTTCTGATTTAGCTGTTGATTGAAATACGTTCTACCGATTTTACTAAAAATTTTAAATTGCGTTTGAATTAAGCATTGTAACTATATTAAAATGTTCCAATCTCATTATTTTATACAAGAATAAAATCGTGTGATCTAGCTGAACTAGCTTTCCAGTGATTTATTAAATTTGACACCTACCGATCACCGAAATCTTTCTTTGAACAAAGGTTCACATTCCCTTATCGTATCCGATGCTGTAACAAAGAATTTCGACACGATTTTTTTTTAGTGACGGACCAAAGTTGGAGTGTTGTGTTGGAGTAGGAGGTTTTCCTCAAAAACTACCGGCTACTACATCCTCTAATCTCATTCTATAATGTCAAAACGAGTTCACTTAGCTCTACGTTAACTTAAATGTTACTTCACTCTTGGTCCCAGTGCATTCAGCGAATTGGACGGACTGAAAAACTTGCGAGGGAAGGATTGGCACTTAACTGCTCATTTGTCCAAGGAGTTAGTTAGTATTCCGCTGAGAGCTGTAAAAGGCATTATTTTGTCATATTACCCATTGAAATCTAGTCGCAGATGGAAGAGTTTCACTAGTTTCACATCATGAAAGATGATGCTCATTTATGACAGATCTCAAATAAGTGAACTTTTAAGTAGAACTAGGCCAGACGGCAGTATCGTTGCAGTTAGCAGCGGCCACTGGAGAATATGAGAACATGTTGCAAGAATGGATATTTTACACAACACTAACTGTTGCAGATGTGGTAGTGAGAGGGAGCGGGAAAGAAGGTCCCATTGCTTGTGTCACGCAGACTTGTTATGTCAAATTGGCAACCACATTTTTCTTTCAAATTGAACAATTTCATGGGCAGACCGCTTACCATCTTCGTATCCAAAAGAAACATCCAACAATGTCCCTTTTAGATATGATGACTTGAAAGGGAAACAGAGGGCTACTTTTATGTGATGTTATCCAAGATTTTTTGTGAAAGATTGTTAACAAGCGGACCAACTGTTGAAGGAATGCGCGAGAAAATCTTAAACGTGGTATTAGCGGACATAGATCTTTTGACCCATCATCCAAACCGTGCAGGAAAACTGTTCTTCTCGGTGGATCTGCTCCCAACTATGCCTCTGGATTTTCGTCCGTCCATCATAGTGGTGACACTTATTACAGATTGATCAATAGATACTGGATAGTCTAGATGTACTTCCAATTTATAGGTCTGTGATTGTGGTTGGTGAAACTCCACATAAAACATCTTGCCATCTAGACATGTAGGGCGACAGCAAAAAGGGCGGCGATCGAATTGAGAGTGAAACCTAAATTTAGAGCAGCTTTGGGGTAATCTCAAAAGCGAACAGTACTTCCAGAAGTTTACAATAGAATTTCAAACATTCAAATCAGTCCATATAGCGTCTAAGCATGCTTTCTGTTGTTGTTTTGTTGAGGTAAACTTGATCGGTTTAACTTCTTTTCTACCTATATACACACAAAAAATGCGCAATTCTAGATCAACATGAAACAATTTTGATTTTATCAAAAATGTAACTATTTCATCACTATTTGTTGCTGTTATTGGTTTGTCTTCGTTATAACTCGCCCGACGTACTGTCCGTTCTTGGAAATAACACATGTAAATATTCTTCGTCGCATATTTAAAAGTCCTAGAAAAATATGTTGACAAATAATGAAATGACGGGTGTCAAGTATCAACCCTTGGAAAAACTCTTCGTAAAAGTTATTTGGCAATGCAATTTTATACTTGAAATGCAAAATTTTATGGAAGTTTTTTCCTACCTTCAAAGAGAAGAAGTAAAATAAGGTGACAATTACTCAGTAATAAAATGAGTACCACACCATACAGATAGTGTAAAACTGGTCTCATCAATTTATTCTTATTAGCTTCAACTCTTCCCTTTATTCTTATTAAAATATCAATCTCCAATTCGAATTGATTAATTTTACAAATTAAAACCGTTATTCAAACCCAATAAGACAATTTCATTCTCTCACCAATTTGATTCACTCTGACTGACTTACATGCAATCAATTATCTTAGATTAAATGTAACTTGCACACGTCAGTTGTATTTATTATATTTTTTTTTCTTTCTATCCATCAAACATTTATAAATAAAAAAAAACAAGAAATAAGAATTCTAATAATCCTCGATAAAATAATTGATGGTCAATATTAGTCCAAGAGTCTATATAATGTAGCTTCCATAAGTCAATCATATAACAAACACCAGTTGGTCAATCCGACCATTATCACTACCGGCATCTTCTCAGCATCATCATATTCATCATATATAAAACGCAGGCAATCAATCAATTAGAAATTCGGTTTATTAAATTCGCCCGATTACTTCGGACAACAGAAAGAGAATTTTTGCTTCTTGGCCATGTTCCAATTAATTTTAGAAAACGATCAATCATTCAACGAGGAAGAAGGAGTGTTAATGTGTAGCCCTGCAGTCCAGTATCCAATTCTTTCATTTTCTTAGTTTCATAGATACATTATCTTGGTAATCAAGAAAAAATCCACTCAAAAAGTTGATGTATCTACGGAGAGTGATATACTGGTTTTCATCAGCAGTCTAATAGTTTTTTGGGAAGTTTTAAACCCCCTTTTTAAAAAAAACTAGGACACATTCAAATGAATAGTTAACAAGAGTTTTGCATTAAATTATATTAAAAAAAACCTGGAACATTGTCGACCAACAAATTAGACTGTCAATAGTCATCTCTAGGGTGTGATTTTAATTTCATACTCAAACGAATTTCTCTGCAATATTTCTCACGAAGATAAAGAACCAAACAGATAGATCTAGAGACTTTTTAACTGTGCAAAAGAAGGAGATATACAACGAGCAAAACTCCATGAATCATGACGACCGCGAAAAAAAAGATGCCGCATCTTAGATACATTTTCATTATATGCAAAAGAGCAAATTCATAAACGAGTATGGGAAAAGAGTGGGGGAGTTGTGTTTGTCTGTACTTGTTTTCAGTTAGGAAGATATCACGCAGTACTTAGGTTGCACAGCTTTGCGACCCCTTGAAAATTCTCTCCACACAGGTACATACGCTACAGTAGGGGTGGCGTCTATATCTATATGCCTTTGCGCAGTCAATATAAAAACGAATAAGGTCACAATTCATCTTTTTCTACTTCGTTTACGTATTAAAATACCAAACAAAGAAAAATTACCAAAAATCGAGAAATTTCCACCCGAAATCGAGGGTTGGGGAACAATTTTGTTGGATTTAATAAAGCACATTCGAGATTTTTATTCCAGGGGTTGTCTTTCCTTCTTTACAGATCACAGTCTTCTGCTCTCATGATGGAAGTATTGATACATTTTAAGATGAATTTTTCGCTGTCTGATACTTTGACAGGCTTACGGGGCTGGGGAGGATTTAACATAAAGGTAAATGTGAAAGTTTTTAGTGCAAGTGGAAAACAAGATTAATTTTTCCTTACAGAATTTTCTTTGAGGGTGTATATCGGGTACATCATGCTCTGTGACTTTAAGGGTTGATTAAGACATAACGCTCGAATACGTTTAGGTCGTTGCGTTGTTATCACGCATGCATGCATGTCATGTTCCATATCCACTTAAACGGTTTGATGGATATGAAAAGATGTTATACGGAAGCCCCCTAGAGACAATTTTTTTTTTTATTAAAATTAACAATTCAAAATTATAAAGAGTATAAATGTTTTTATGACATATAAGACAGAAAATGTTAATGAAACAAGATCGCTTCATCTTTTTTAAAAAAATAGGCATTGTAATATTTTAAACATTTAAAATGCATTCAGCTCTAGTGCATATCTTAAGGAATTGATTCGCAAGCTGATTTTAAGTTAAATTTCATCGCGCCTTCTATACATAGATACGTATCTTCTGTTGGTATTCTTTTAATAAGATTGTTTTGGTTTTTTTGTGAAACAGAACTCTGACCTCGCGCTTAGACATCGGCGTTCATGTGGGTGCTTTGGATGTTTTGTTGAGAGAACGGGTCTGATTTGCATACAATCGCACCATTAACTAGATGAATCACTTTCGGATACAAATTGTGTTCGAGTTAACGATCTTAAGAAAGTGTGAAAGGCTCAATACGAAGTTAAGCATTTGCATTTGTTTTGGATGCCTACCGAAGAATTAGGCGAGTATGATGGGTACAATATATCTTGTTTTGTTTTCCCTTTTATCACCTGCAAGGCATGAATGGAATTAAAATGATGGTTGTTATCGAAATATACACACATATATATAAGAAACTTGTGATGTGTTTCAACCTTTCATCTTCAAGTGGATAGTGAATTTCTTCTTTATTTTTAAAAGAGGTATTGCCAAGCGAAATTTATTCATCAAAGATGCAGTTGTAGCAAATTTTCGCGCGCCCGAGCAGGAAGTTAAAATCAGAGTCGTCATTACAATGGGCAACATTAGTATAGCAGCAGGAGCTAAATTGAAATGCATACAATATACATATACATTCAGATGCACCACTCATAGACATCCAGTTGACACTTAAGGCAAAAGGTGTTGTGGGTCTTACCTTTCATTAATTTTACTCTACTTAGCGATGCTTTGGAGTGAAGATATTACCTAACCATCAGAAGTTCCCTAGGTGTTGCTGTAACAATGCATTTTTTTTATATTTGTATGCCACAATTACCTTTCTATAATGTAGTTAAAGTATGCATATAAACACGTAGAGAACGACAATAAGATGAAGCGGTGAAGCTTGTGTGCTGATGGAGTTGAAATGGCTTGAGGCCTAAAGCTGGAACGATTCATTATAACTGCTGTCGACGACGTAGACGTTTGTTCTTCTCAGAATATGTAAGATTTACAAAAAAAAAAAAAAATAAACACAAAATGTAACTGCACGTTGGCGCACGTTCACGAAATTTGTATTTGTCGAATGCAAAGAGATAGTAAATCCTTAAAAATTGAGCTGTTTTTGAATGAATATAAAACTCGATTTTAAATAACAAAAATAAAATAATAATTAATAGTCGATGTAAATACAATTTTACTAACTTTTTTTGTATTAATTTATCGATCAGGGAATACTAAATAAATTCAATACGAAATTATTGAAATTAAATTCACCTCTAGATTAAGGCTGCTCCCTAACTTGTCGGTTAGGTATCGTTTTTGATCGGTCCACAGTTGATTTCGAAGCGACACTCCTAATATACTCGATATGAACGGTATCATAACAGTAACAGATCGCATTGCACTGGGCATTGGGCAATAAAAGTCCGCCACTGATCAGAAGCTTAAGATCTGTATCCACCACCTTTTAATTGATTGCATAGAACAGCATCTGTAGAGGCTAAATCTATAGAGAAAAGTTGAGTTTTGACATATCTTCTATTCGTGCAAAAAGACGAACGATAACGCACATTGGTTCATCAAGTTTGGCACCGAACAGTAAGTGTTGCGAGATATGTTCCACAGAGCCTTTTCTGGAATAGTAGAAGCGGTGGATGTAAGCTTGTCGTTGCTATGTTCTGCTCCATTAACAAAATGGAACTTTTTACTAGTGTACGAAAGGAGTTCCCTGTAAAACCCATCTCGCGAAAATGGCGCCAAACGTGGGGCCTGGTAGTTGCAGAGCCTATGCCATGATAGCTGTGTAACGATAATCGTTTCGCCACCGATAATCCCCCAATCCAAAATAATCCTCCAATTCAACCAAAGGACGCACACCTCGACTGAGGTGATGCACGAAATAAAAAGGAGAACTCAACCAAATTGACGGTGAAACTTGAGTCAGCTTGCTAGGAACCGAGCTGACTACCGGTTACTGTAGCGTCACCTTCAGAAACGCTATATATTACAGATATCGACAGATATCGACATCAGGCGTTAAATATGAGATCGTGTTAATAGTCGCTGCTGCTTCTCTGGGTGGTTTGAATCCCATTTCTTGTGACTCGCGAATTTATGAGGCTAATCTTGAACGATGATAATGGTCTGCTAAAATATTGGATGGCTTCCAAACGCCATGTTCGTGTCACACAGGTGATTCCAAACTACAAACAGTATTCAGGAATGAAACTCAGATTAAAAAACATTTGCTAAGCATTTTTATGAAACCGCATGTGAAAAATTGCACACTGATGGAAAGCAATCGGAAGCAGCAGCGTTTCTTTGTGGCAGGAAATTGAAACAACGAAGAGTAGCTAAACCAAACAAACATATACAAATCAATTGCTACAATCTGGACAAAAGAAGGATCGAAGTAATTCTAAGAAAAAGATAGTGGCATGATGGCAAACCACTAACAAACTTGAAAATGAAGATTGTGAATTACAAAGTGTGTAAAATTTTCTGAAAAAGTTTGCCTAGACAAAGCGAAAGCATTGCTTGAAGAAAAAGGAGACTAGGACTACCAATGGGACAAATAAACTTGTAGTGGAGTGATGAAGTCCAAGCAAAAAACTGTTTTCAAAGCTAGCTAAATGTGCCTCTTATATCTTTTACTTCATCTGATTCAACTTTCCCACTTCACCCACGTATCTACTTATTGAGTTCGACGTGTTGACCTCAGCAAACAAACCTCGGCAAGCTTTCAAGTCATTGATTGTTCCATGTCTGAGGCCAATTGAATGCTCTTGTCGTTGCATTTGTTTTTTTCCGCGAGATTCAAGGCCTCCTTTGTATGATAATGGCTTTTCGCCGGGGTTCTCATGTACAGAGTCCAACATAGTCGACCGTATGAAATGCTGGACAAACCATTTAAGATTGCCAAAGGCTCATCATGACGTTCTTCAACGAGCCATTTGAGTTTCTACACATCCATTGAGTCTTTTGTAGGCGAGAAACCATTTGGCTCGATGCTGAAATTTTTCAGATCCTTCACTCAGGCTTATTCCACACACTTATTTAATTGAAAAAGCTTAATATGTTTATAATAAATGTTTATAAGAAACAACTTGAAATGACGCCTTTAACCGATATGTAGGCTCTTAAAAAAATATGATTAGAAATCGACGGCAGGTTTATTCAAAATCCATCGCATGATACCAAAAGAGAACATTCTGGACTGAATTAAAAGAAAGAATATTTGAGGAAAGCTTATGTAAAGAACACCACCTTAAACAAAACAGCACGGCCGCGCCACGGTATATGTAATGTATAAAGCTGTGATCCTATCAGATTTGATGAAACAATTCAAAAGCGGGGAGCTTGCTAATAATTTCTGTGGCCAATCAGGCAGATCCTTTCTAAATTATCATGCAGATGCATCAATTTCACAGCTTTAGTTATCACAAGTCAAAATAAACCAATCTAAATCAATAACTATCTATAAGAATTGGAAGTCTTAGAACATATGTTTCCGAACTTCACCAAACAAGTCGATCTGATTTGTATCGAATTAGATCGTCGCAAACCTGTGTACCGATATAATATCAAAATCATATTTGTTAAGAAGATCCATTTACAGCTTTTTTGCAATAACATTATTAGAAGCTTGAAAAACCATCGAACCATTGAAAATTCTGGAAACTACTTCAGAAACAGCCAGAACTTTGTGAAAAATCATAGAAGACTTATTGAAGGAGGTCAATCACAGCAAAGAAATAAAATCATTGATTCCTTTCATAACCACTACTCAAATGTGGGATTCCTTCGAAACTGATGAAGCATCAAACGTCTGTACAGCACGCACTTTTTTAACGTATTCTACGAACTCGAAGTAAATTAGTAAAGTAAGCTAAATCTCACAGGGAGGTAAATGTTAATAAAAATAAAAAAAGGAATGTTTAATTTGCATTCACATTGGACTTAACAACCGGTTTCGAGCAGCTTCCATTTGGCTGCTATATTTGAAGATAATTCCCACCTGACGATGACGAAGAAGACTACAGTAAAGATGAATATTCCGCGTGCGCCGAACCGATACATTCCCTCCAAATGGAAGCCAATAATCAAATGCCAGCCTGTCTGTTTCTTCATTCGTATATGCCATTCACGAATAAGTCCAACCTCCGTCCGTGTGTCCATCTATCCATCCACAGTTCCAGATCCATTCAGCACAACGAGTCAGCAGCGGGAAGGAGCAGCAGTTTTTTAATCACAGCGTGTTCATTTCAATGGCACCTTGACGGATCGATCGTCTTCGGGCGGCGATTTGACCCAACATGTGTTGTTGTTTTTGTTTTTGTTTTTGTTATTGCTGCCAGTTGTGATGTTGGGCCAGCTCAATGCTGCTGCTATTTCTGTTGCAATTAACTGCTTATATGCATGGTGGATTGAATCGAAATTGGTATTGCATATGCCATTTCGTGTACCTATCAGGAAAAAGAGGTACGATACCAACCGGTCGCTAAGTCCACTGACTGACTTCCTCCACTTTCTGTATAATGTGACCAATGAAGCACATCAATGTGATAATAAGATCTTCCCTAGATATTCTCAGATTTTGATGATACTTTGATGGGGGGCTTGATGGGGGATGCTGCTGTCTTTCCAAATTTTTTCTCTCTTATTATGATTGACATCCTCTGATTATACAAATTATAGTTGCCATTGTATAGAATTGTATAGAATGGTTATATATGGAAAGGCTGGCCGCTGCGTTACATAAATGGGATTTTGTCGAAGAGATCGCGTCCTGATTTCCAAATTAAAAGGAATGTTAAATGGTGGGAGGGTGGTATCGGAGTAGAATCTTCTTCCCAACAAACAAAAAACCAAACCAGACTCCATCCAGACTGTACCTTATGCGTTGTCGGCACTCAACATCGATTGATATTTAGCAATATTCGGCTATGCTAGATTCGGTATGGTACGGCCTTTGCCTGTCAAACTCGGTGACAGGTGGAAAATATTTAATTTCTGTCTTCACGCGTGATCGCATTTAAATCCAATTCCGATCGCGAAACATTAAAAATGTGGTGCAAGCTGCCGATGTGTTTAATTTTTGCATTCTTTTGGTCTTCTCTGTGATCGTTTGTGGAACGACGAGCAAGCGATGTCTCATTATAAAGTGGCAATAAATCAAATCGTTGTTCTGTCCGTTGTCCTCGTTCGCTTGGAGTAGATGTCGCGCCACATTATCTGTCCATTGACATTCATCCAACGTGCGCCTTCGGATAGACATCACACACAGGGATATTGATTTCTATACCTCACCCCAAAAAAGTTATAAAAACGAACACAAGAGCAACGTCGAATGCAAATTCCCTCAACTTCTTTGCAGGATATAAACATACGCTATTTATTGGTCTGATTGGAATTAATGTGTAGTTCCTTAGTACAAAAGCAGAGTGACTCAGCAAGATCACCTTGTGGGTAATCGCACCGCAATTAATACAGCGAAAGTGCTGTAAATTGTTGTCGCAACAACATGTTGCTCATACTCATTTATTATGGATTCCAATACGCAATTTGCAGTACATGCCAATCAGAAACCAATAAGTGTTCCTCACAGAGATGCGGGGATATCCCGCAATAGGTTCGCTAAATGCTCCCCAGCAATTTGCCTGGTGAATACTAAGCACGGTGGTGGCGAGTCGGTAGTCTTTGATTTCTACACTCAGCCCAATAAATAAAATTTTGAATAACGATCAACTATCGTTATTGTCTGATTTTGATTATCGATTGCACACCAGCAGCATACCAATTCAATCATATAATCCATTTGTGGTGTTCAAGAACATGACATTTGCATGCCACTTGAATTTGTTTCGTTGAAGATTGTGATGTTTTTACCTCCGATTTGTGTTTCGTTTAACTTATCGATTGAAGTGGTTGTATTCTCAACACTTAAGCTACCGATTTTCCAACAAACATAGTGCTTGTCAAAAGAAAATCAAAAACAAATTCAAGTCATCGAATGTGAGCTGCTGATGCACTTCATAGATTGAATCATCGTGCTTCTTCGTTCGTGCCCGATGCCCATCATGTGAAAGATTGAAGATATGAAAAGTGCTTCTTTGTTCATTGATCAATTATTGTAGTCGTCTTTTTTTACGCACTTCGAAATATGTATGTTTGATTTGCGATTTTTATCATCGACAATTTTCAGAAGAACCTTTCGTGAAGATCGCAACTTTAATGAGAATTCCGAGGATCATCAACCAAAGAAGGAGACTCGAATCGATTGCGTTGACAGGTTATAAGATTTTTTCGAGTAGACAGCATCATTTATCCTGTTTTGCTTTAAGATGAGGGAACGCGTTTGATAGGTCGAAAAATCATATTGACTACGAGACGAATTACTATCGTCATTATAATGTGCATAAATTGCGGAAATAGAATATGAGCTTAGAAGAGTTTTCGAGATTTCGATGCGATGCTTAATGATTTTTGAAAAGGCTCATACAAAGAAAAATTGGTTAAGTAGGTTAGTGGTCTTGCGGTTGATTTTTTATCTGCCACACTTAGATCAATGGAGATCCATTGTGATTCATGGAGGTCAATTTTGTATGGAGCTTGTTTTTAACCAGATTAAACAGATTCCACCTTTTTTTTGCAAAAGTGCTTTTAGTATTTTCTTAATTTCTCAAAAACTAACATACATTTTGGCATCCGGTTTTCTGTTTTTGACTAAAAATTAATAAGAGCATTGAATTTTGAAAATAAACATAATAGTTAAGTACATAAAATTTTGAAAAAAATTAGTTTAAATTTTTTTTTTATTTTTTTCAAAATTTTGAGTTTGAAAATTAATTTTTTTTTAAACTGTTGACTTAAAGAACTTAATTTAAAAACAACGTAAATAAAAGAGTTGTTTTCTGGCTTTCCAAAAAGATATAACAGAGCTTTGTATCATTCACCGTTGTTTTTAAATAATTTTTTTTCTGATTTAAGTCAATTTTTCAGAAAATTGCCCCTCTCGCCTTAACGGGGGGAAATAGACACCCCCTCCCACACGATTTTTTTCTTGTCTTAACCCCACCTACACGCTCAAGCTTTTTGGTGCACCTTAAACCAATCACCCCGTATAACGAAATACAGTGCCCTCTATCCGCTTTCATATGACATAAGATTCATTACTGTTGAGCAATGTTGAAAATGGGGCGAAAATGCCCATGGTTCCTTGGCCATTGACACTTTCACAATGCGTTTGTCGCTTTGCCAGAGTGTCATGTAGCCATATATCATTTTGGCTATATTGACCATTTTGGACTTTTTGCCTTTGACCGCTTTAAAAAACTGTCATAAAACATTATATGGCTAAATGGCGCAAAAAGGTATTGCCATATGACACTTTGGCAGTGCGACAAATTGTCATAAGTACAAATATGACCATATGACGCATTGTGAAAGCGTCAAATTGCCAAATTTGTAAATATGACCATATGACGTTTGGCCAAATGTCATGGCACCCTTTGCACCTACTCCTAATAAGAGGCACTACTAAGAATCCATAAAACGACCTGGTGCCTCCAAACGGTCGAACCAGAAACCAAATTGACCACATGCTAAGTGAAACACAGCACAAACCCAACATCTTAGACGTGCATACTATTCAAAAAGTAAACAATGACTGACCGTTTCCTTATAGCTGCTTAACTTGAAGATCGTTTGTCTAATTAAAATAAATTGAGCTATCCGCAAGAAAAAATTGACTTTGAACGCATTGTAGTACTTGAATTGGCTAGAGCTAACTAAGTGTAAAGTCCTCCCTGAGCCTCTATCTAACACTGACGCCAATAACCAGCAACCAAAAAGGAGCAACTGACTACTAGACCGGAACGAAGGATCTTCCAAACCTTTGTCACCTCAACCAAGAAAATTTAAGATGCATTTGAGCAGCATTTTCTACAGCTGATTAATGGTCTACATGACATATAGAATGATTCATAGAGCTATGCTATAGAAAAGCGAAGATATGTGTTCAATAAAAACAAGATCGTATGATCTGAAGATTTTCAATCAAGTATGAGTGAAAGTGATTAGACCTGAAGCTTTTTTTTTACCCCACCTTCCTAAATGTTTCTGTGTCATTTTGTTTTAATTTTGACTTTATATGTTTTCATTTTGTGCATGTGTTTTTTTTTTGTTGCATTGTGCTTACTAACAACTAACACCTGCACTAAGTGATGAGCCAGTACACATTATATGTGTTGGCAAATCTTCTTTCATATGCTGATGCTTGCTTTAAGCTCCATTTGAATAAGATCTGATAGTGTAAAACAAAAAAAAAAAAAAAAAGGTCCGGCAAGAATAGAGGAATATTCCTGCTAAGTATTCCATTTATGATCTTATGCAACCTACTTGGTGAGTCCTTACAGCCGCTCAAAGTAATGCAACTTTATTCAGAAAGTAACAGAGTGGCTGACAGGCTGATCCTAGACCATCGACGAAATCTTTAGACTAAAGCAAATACTGGTAGTTAGTTTACGCAAATCTTGGGAGTGTAGGAATAACCAATGGAAATGGTATTTTTTACGATTTTGATGTGACTATTACCACTTGAATACATATAGAAATAATAGATGATTGCGCACTGATATGTATGGCAAGAAGATGCGCCATCATTTAAAAATGACGTCGACTTCATCAGTAACACCCAACATAGCCGTCGTAGAATCTTTCACGCTAATTGAAGAACAGGTGAAACTTGTTTGCCTGAAAGCTTAAAGTAAGTGACGACAAGAGGAAGTAATTGCTATTGACAAACAATCAGCCATCTGGACACTGCCGTAAGCAAATCTACCTCATCTACGTTAGTTGACATCCGACAAACAATTACTTTAACAAACTGTTGCTACTGCGGTTTGACAAAATAAATGGGCAGAAGAAAAAACAGATGCTCTGCATAACCGTTATACTTTTTTCTTGCTAGTCCACTATTGCCCAAAACGAGAAGCTTATACTAAGCTCTTGAAAAGGAAATATCTTCTTCGTATTTGTGCTGATGTAAGAAAGAAATGCAACTAGAAAAGAATGTACAACCGCTAACCTTTTAAGTTGTACCAAAATGAGGATATAGTTTAGAAAATCAAAATGCGTTGCCAATATAAGCGCTGCAACATCGAGTGATTGGACGAAAATACTCCAGCCAAGAGAGCTTTCGAATCCAACCCAGATAGGTGAGAAGCGCAAACAAACAAAATCCTTGGTTGGAAGACCAATCTATTGCAGATGCCAGACCGCTTGATCTAGATAACTGGCAAAATAGGGTGTCCGGGTTCGACGATGGAAAGCTGCCGTGTCTTACGCAGAGATCGTACGTAGATTGGAAACCGGATTAGAAGTAGCAGTATTTCTATTTGATTTTGCAGAAAGTACTACATTAACTCCAAGATTGGAAGCTTATATATACCCCATGGCCAGAATCTCTTTTATATCAATCAATTTTTTCATCCATTTCACTTGTCATGCGCATTATTTAACCATTTATTTAAAATATCAATTATATAATATTTACAATGTTACTTAAAGGAACCATATAAACTGTTTCCATTTTTCAATTTTAGGCGTATCTAAACAATAGCATAATTATTGTCGTTGCGATGTCAACAAATTAAATTTTAATTCAATTTCTTATCCCTCATTTCTCCTTGGTTCTTTATTTTACGGTTCTAAGTTTATAGTCGGTTTATCCCATGGCTCGTGTGTATGTAAACAGGTACAACATCAGATCAGCTCTTGGCAAACATTCAATTATTTCGCCGGGAATACTATCGTTGTCGTTGGTGACTGACGGTAAACCTCGAAGATCCTAGTTGGTATTACGCTGTTGTATCACTTATGTTCATAGTTTTCTAAGGTAAACCAATAAAATAAAAAAATGCGTTTAATCAAAGTCTGGCATTGTTTGCGTTGCGGTTTAATACAATTTCAAGGGATAAAGGTGCTGCACTTTGGAGAGAAGGTACCAATTCTTGAAGAATTTGAATGGTGTATTTTGCGGAAGGATCTGCCTGCTGGAGGTACTAAAAAGGTACCGCATCTCTCAACAGTGATATTCATTCAACAGAAACATTTGGGAGCGGCAAACTTCTTTGAAAATCTCGTACCAATTTTTCATTGCTGAAGTTTATACACTGATGGATTTTTAATTAGATGGCCAGACATCCAACAAAAATGTTAAATAATATCAAAACGAAAAAAAAACATTTTGAAGAAACCTGAAGCCAAAATATGGATAAGCTTCGATCTAGATTGATGAGCTTGGGTCATTCGCATATATATACATGAATGTTTAAAGGAGTGAGGCTATAAGTCGAACGAAACAAAGAACCAAAAATATTTGATGCCCGAATGTAAAATTTATGGTTGATGAGGTTTCGAAAAGGATTGCGTGTGCAACAGTCAGTTTGTTGATTCCATCAGTCCCAAAAATTAAGGGAGATGTTTGACTTAATAAATTGATTCTCATCTATTTGGTTTATTGTTTCGTGAATAAGACAGCGGATTAAAACTAAATTCATTGTTTTATTGTAACTTTTTTAAAATTCTGACAGAAATGCAAACGAACAAAGGTGTAATGCAATTGGCGTGTTAAATTTTCAATAGCATAATCTAAATTAAAAGTTAAGGATATTCAGGATTCTCTTTCTGTTTTGTCTTTCACATAAAAATTGAAGTATTCGATTTTAGGCAACTCTGGTAATATAATTTGAAGAAAAATGAATATTGTAAAAGGAAATGACTCGAAGAAAATTTTTATTCCACCAATTAGGCATGGTAGCAACTTTTTGTTAGATATTTGCTCGTATTAGGGCTTCATTCGTTCGGAGATATCCAATTTTCGTTATTTTTAACTAGCTGCGATAGAATAGACCTATCTTGTTGTTGTTAATAGTTTATCATTCGATATGAACGTCAGAAATTATTGTTTCTTTGCTGGTCTCAAAAATATAGGCTGAAAATTCCTTAGGCAGAATTCGCACACAGCACGAAAACTTTCATTTGGTGAAAACATAAAGAGTTTTCAGATCCTTATACCCTTAAAACATTGCATGTTGCATTAGTTCGTTCTGTGCTTGAATATTGCTCGGTTGTCTGGTGTCCATACTATAACTAACAAATTTGAACTTCGTAAACTTTATCCTTATCCAAACATGTAGTCTTGTGAATTAAGATGCAAACTTATTGATTTAAAACCTCTTGAAAGACGGTCATAATATTTTGTTATGAATAAATAAACAAGTAGCTAGGAGGTATAAGTCTTAAATAAAACTAATTGTTGTTGTGTCTGAGCACTCAGTTTTGTATTACGACTCTTTTCTTGGCTTTTATACTAATGATTTTCTAAGTGAAGCTTCTAATCCTGGAATCCATCAAATTGTTTTGCTGGTGCTATTCACTGAGTTCCAATTGGAGCCTTGGTGCACAAAGTCTATTAACACCTCAAAATTTAAGCTGGTAATGGTGACGTCATCGGTGTTTGGTGTTTTTTCTGGTTGAAAGCATAGATTTCGTCAAGTTTCGATTAAATTTTAAACCAATTTTCTAAGCTTCCTTCTCAATATACTCACAATATACTCGCATCACTGACATCATTATGTCAATGTCGTAGGCGTACGCCAGTTATTGAACGGACTTTTGAAAGATTTGTGTCTCTTGTGTTGACGTGGGAATTTTGTCTTATTTTTTCAAGAACTATGATTAAGAAGTCGGATTTCAGTGATTCGCTTTGTCTAAAACCTTTTTGACATCAAAGGTATAGCTGATGGCTTTGCCGATTTTAATGCAGCAACGTTTATCCTACATTGTCATCTTGCCTAAAGTGGACATTGATTTATAAAGCTCGTCTCTATAAATAGAACAGACCAAGCATTGAAATCAATGAAAAGATGATGAGTTTTTCCAAAGATCTGCCGTTTGTGTGTATATTTGGTCGATGGTGGACTTTCCTGACCTAAAGCCGAACTTATATCAGATCAGATTGTTGACGTTCACTTAGTACTAAAGACATGGTCTTGCATGTTATGTTATGTTAAGAATAAGATTGATCCAACTGTCAAAAGATCACTTTTCTTGAGGATCGCGCAAACAAAGTTGAGTTTCTATTTGTCGAACATGCTTTGATCCTGTTTTTCAGATAAGCAATAAGATGATGCATATTACTAACCAATTTATCGCCAGCTGTATCGAACTGCATCAGTTCCAGCATCCTTTGATATTAGATTTAAGTGTAGTTATAGATATTTCCATATTATATTGAATGGAAAGCAGTATTTCCGTTTTCGCTCTTTTGAACATACTAACGTAACCAAGTAATGGACAAGTTATTATTTGTTTTAACTCGTTTATAATCCCATTTTATTCAATTGCCCTTCGATCATCACACAACGACACTTCATTACGGTTTGTTTTTCGAAACGACTTAGAAATCCAACACCTTACGCCCAAAAGAATGTCACTTCAAAAATCATACTGACAAAAAAAATTATACAAGACGTTGACAAAATAATCCTCCATAGCGAACAAAATAATAAAACCCATCAAATAGCTCAGCCTTTTTTTCTTTTTTATTCATTCAATAGAATCATTCAGATTGCAACATTAATGGCAAATCCTTTTTTTTGCACAACACATGACAAAAGATTGAAAAGAAATCCTTTTATACAAAAGGATATAAATCTTGCTGGATTATTACAAACGATTACGCCATAAAAATCATTCCAATACCAGTAATCCACCCCTTCTTTTTAAATACAAAAAAAGTGAAAGATACACTCTTTATCCGGATTTTCGCTACAGAGACTTAAAGATGTCAACAACCGATCAATTTTATCGACAATTATAGTGACAGTAGACCGAAGCGATGGAGTGACAAATACTGCACTTACCTGGTGTGCAACTTAAATTGCGGCAAAATTTAACACAATTGATCTGCGGTTTCTTGCCCCTCTCTCTCTCTCTCTCTCTTCCTTTCAGTCAGGTTTTAATACACTTTTTGTGTCGTGCAATGAATTCCTTCATGCTTGATGGCGCATCTATTTACAGCAACAAAAAATAAATAAATCCAAGAGGAGCTTATTGAATTGAATACATCATTCGATAAAAGAGAGATGAAACTCAATAGAAAGCTACCAGAAATAGCAATTGCTGTATTATGGCGAAGCGATATGAACCGAAGATTAAGCCACCAAAGTCTAAAGGCTTAGCAGCCGTAAGGTACTAGGGTGTACACTTACCTTAACGCATCGACAATTATCCGAATTGATGAGTACCTCCTCGTACATGCTATATAAGGAATAGAAAATAATTGCTAGGCAATGTATAGTTATGGTGGCATTAACAAAGCTCGCCTCCATTTCGTTTGTGACAAATTATTATTGTTCACACTGCGTTCGACAAAAACAAGAAATTTCAATTCAAAATATCAAAAAAAGAAAAATACAATTTCAAATTGACTTTGGAACACAAAAAAAAGGTGAATCAGTGTGCGTCCCGTGGGAAAAAAATGCATCGCTACTAATTTTGGTAATCACTGCCACTTCAGATGCGGCAGCAATGTCCGATGCCACTCAACGCAAAATATAATCAATCGTGTTTGCATTGCGTCCTGTTACCGGAGGAGTCTTCTTCATCGCCGATAGCACCGTGGTGCACCGCCCTTCTCATACTGCCAGCGCCAATAAGGGTGACAAACAGTGCCGATTTATTTGATTTTTGCCGACAATAATTTGGATCACATTGGTGCGAATAATTGATTTTTTCAACGATGTCGAATTCTCGATGCGATGGGCTCTCACTATACTCCTGGCTCTCCTGACCAAGAGTATCTAGATACAATTATTTTGCCAATGTAGCTATTTGAAAAATGTTCCTGTGCTCTGATATTGAAAGATTCTATAGCCCTGCGTTTTCTTGGAAGCGATAGTGAAAGGGGCTTTTATTTGTTCTTGCGTGCATTTTTAGTGTCAGGTATTTTTTTTTTGTTCATCTGATGACCATCTTGACTTGCAGCTCTGGCCAAAGGCGATTGGTTCTCACGAGTTACGCTTGCGCGTCTTATCAATTATGACAAATCTTTCTGAGTGGTTAACTTTTTGTTCTGGTGATGGTTGTATTACCAATGGTTCTGTCGTATCTTTTGCCCATCATCATCATCACTCATTCATTCTGTCACTTGATTCATAAAGAGGATGTCGATGTATGCATGTAAGTTTATACCCATCTCTTGGATACATAATTTTTTCTGGTTAACTTCACCTAGTGTGTGCAACCACCCAAAGACATAGGTGTTGTTTTACATGATAACAAGAATACAAATTTTGAGGGTTAGGTCCCTACACTGGTTTTATCCCCTCCTTGAAGATCTGAGCTTTAAATATGGCGATGTAGCATTGCAAAATGTTGACATATTAACTTCACCTGACTGGAGATGCTGGGAAAACGGATGCTGGAAAATAGGAAACCTGTTACTGAATTTACACCTGTTACTGAACTGAAGCAAATGAAAACTTAGTTCTGTGGAAAATTTAGAAAGACCACCAGAAACGCGAGATTGAAGACACAGAAAAACTGTAGAGCAGTAATGAAATACATGAGTTTTAAGAAATATTATAAAATATATTTTAAAAATAAAAATCATACCGGTGCGGTGTTCGGTGGCAAGGATAAATACGATTTCTGCACTGTTTTGCAGTAAACAACTTAATAACAATAGATTTCCTGGATCTTAGTGGTCTCTAATCGAGTTACTTTTAACCGCCGTTCCGCCGGAGTTAATTTGGTAGGGGGCATGCATCAACTCATCAAAATAGGTTGGGAGTTTAGAATGTCCAATGAATTGACTTTTGCATCCAACAATTATAAAGTTAATAGTTTCTTAAATATCGCAATTTTTATGGTGCAGAGACGTACCCATTTACAAGATCGGATAAAGAATTACTTGGTCGCTTTGAGCCAAAAATCTTTTGATCTACCTTCGGTCTAGTAAGTGTGGGTAGTATCCCATGCTAAGGGATCTTTGAAGCCACACATGTGGAAGTTTGCCGGAGAGGAAAGCCATACCAAAAGTGGCAGAAAAAATATCTAAAAAAAATGGGTGTACGTTCTGTTCTCTCAAGTTACGACTGGTTGGATAGACATGCTGATGGTTGAGGTACTGTTATACCGAAGCAAACTATAGATCAAAAGAAAACAAGAAGAAAATGTTGACAAGTTGATCAGAAACTATTGAGTAAGAATAATAACGTCATGGGTTTCAAATAATTTGTCTCAAATTAAAGCAAAAAACGCCCTTTTTTTGATATTGGTACTAAGATATGAATGCTGCTGGCATTACGTTCACAACCGCCGCGCGCCGTTTCGTGTAGATGTGCGTTTTAGCATAACATTACAAATTCTAATAATTGTGATCGTTTTCGCCACCGCATTTAAATTATTTTAAAAAATAAGTATAATTGTTTCAGTTCTCTGTTTAATAATGGGACGAGAATTGTTCATGGCACGATACCTCTGTGACAAAAGTCTTAATCATTATTTTTCTCCGGTGCGGTGCATCATTTTTTTTTTTAATTCATTTTTTATTTTTCATTTTCTTATATCTATCTTAATGCTAGACAAAAAATCTTAAACAACTAGCTTACATATTAACTTAACTAACTTACTGGCCCCATGCGGGCGCTCTAAATTAAACTGTGACTATACTTAAACCATGCCTTTCGACGTAAAATAACTTATATTTAAAATTCATGATAACTTAAAACACATCCGGTGCGGTGCATAGCGGTGCATGGTGGCACATCGATAATAACAAAAAGATCAGTTAAATAACAAGAATTTTCTATACACAAACATGAAGTGGCTAAAAGTGTATCTATGTGTCTACGAATACCCGCCTGTCCGCATCTCTTCTTTTGAGAAAAAAAATAATATTATTATTTTTGTTCGTGCATCTACTGCCAGTGAGCTTGATAATTGTCGACAATAATCGCGCGAAAATATGTAGTTGTAATTGAACTATGGCAGACGCGTCTCGCGTTCATTGGCGTTTGATTTGTTTCTGATCAAATCACGTTCACACAATGACTCGATGCACTTTCAGAGCAGAGAAAAATAAATCAATGATTTGTGAATATTGAAGTTGTTATTGGCGTTCTTATTATAAGTCTTGATAAGCCTCTGTTTTAATTTAATAAAAATTATTAATATAAAGATGGCTTTTATAACTTCCGAAGCATTCAATTAACCATGAACACGAAGATAAGGACTTTTTTTATGGAGATTATTAAATTATTATGTTTGACTTGCGGAAATAAAGCACGGGGCTTGTAATTTCCGCTTTTTACAGCAGTTATGTAGAATTGAAGAACAAAAATTACTAATTATACGTTGATACTTTATGATTGACATCATAACTTCCAAGTTACATCATTTCTCATTTCGTCAGAATAATAAGGTAACATAGTCAAATGGTATCTAATTTTAACCATTTAATTTTAAATGGGAAACATTAATTTATTTGTTACAAAGAAAACAGTGGCGTTACATACCTCTTAGCGACTTTGTATCCGCTTTTTGCTAAAAATTTTAATAAATTCTGTATAAACAGTGAACAAAATTAATGCAGTGTTAGCAGTTTGGGTGTATCTACTATTGTATGTTTATCTACTATTTAGGCAACAGAATACCCATCCAATTGCATGATAGAATACGGTTCTCTAGTCCTTCTGGAGTATCCTCCAGTATGTTGAAGGGTTTCCGCTAGTCTCCATTTTGAAAAAAAACTGGTTTTCTTAAGTAAATTAAAGAATGTATAAACGGAAAAAAATTATTGCAAAAAATTTTATTAAAAAAATTTAGTATTCTTTTTTTATTGCTTAAAACTTATTTTTGTAAGTATAACACTTTAGTTTTTTAGTAATTTCAGTCAGTATTTTTTGAAAATTTTAAAACTTACAAAAGTGTGCGACAAAGCAACTAAATCGACTTTTTTTAAAGTTAGTTAGTAGGGAACAGTCCTTTTCATTGAATCTATTATCAACAGAAGTATATCGTGAAGACGACATCAAACATCGTGTTGTAGTGCTTAGCTTGGGGAAGCCTTTATAATATCCCACTCAGACTATAGGCGAGGCAGGACATTACAGTGTAAGCATTGGGTGAAACATGTGTGAACTAAAAATGTTGCCTAAGGTCAAAAGAAA
The DNA here is from genome assembly GCA_951217065.1 of Baccha elongata. NCBI lineage: Eukaryota > Metazoa > Arthropoda > Insecta > Diptera > Syrphidae > Baccha > Baccha elongata. The sequence goes on along the minus strand of OX578274.1, from coordinate 14,868,167 downwards.
GCTGTGTTGTTCGTCCCACGTGGAAAATTTTGATCAAAGTTGAAGCCAGCACCAGAAAAATACTATCACAGCTGGATTGACTCAGCTGATACTATCAAACATACTGAAGGGCCCATCGAAAAAACATTGTCCTGCTACAATCGCGAATAATGAAAGGCAGACCTAACAATTCATGGAAAAAGCAAATGTAACGGCACCAACATTTAGTTGGCCGCAAATTTGAAACAATCTAAAATAAAGGGATTGACAACATTTTCCGAGGTGAACTCGGCAAACCTTAAACTAGATAATTAGATGCTCTGTCGGGAAAAGAATAAGCATAAGAAGAATAGTCGTAGATTAACATACTGTTGTAATTGTCCAACGAGTGCCTTGTTATAAACTTTCTGTTTGATCTGATGAAAGGTTGACAAATTAAACAAAATATTGCATAATGAAAATAACTAACCAACTTTATTAAATTTTTACTAGCAATAATACATATAAATATAATAGGTTTAAAGTATTTTATGGGTAGGTACTTATTTAGTTAGAAATGTCGTTTATTCCAAGCCCCAATAACGCAATTATCGACTTTTAGCGGTTGTGATTGCGAATTTAAATTGTTTGTGTGGATTACCTTGTGTATTACGATCCTTAAAACTCTACAAACGGACTGCCATTAAGATCATTCAGCTTAGGGAAGGATGTGGTTTCCATGGGAAGCTTTAATGAATAATGCGTCTGCACGGCTATGGTTGCAATGAAGGATCACAAAGTTCCTTCGATCTATTTTGTTAACCTGGGAGGATGTGAGCCAATGTTTAAATTGATTCTAAGGTTACAGCTTATTGTTTTGAAGTTTTTTGTCGTGTCTTTTAGGGACTGCAATCCTTGTAGTCCGGGAGGTGACCGCAGGTTTACCTATCTCATCGCGTCTTTTGAAAAACTTAACACTAACCCAATAGTTTTAGTCTTAAATTTGCAAAAATGATAGTCGGACAAGGTACATTTTTTGCATTTTAATTCAATTTTTATTTTCAATTTATCTTATAACTACTTAAATGCTAGACAAAAACCTTAAAAACTAGCTTACAGAATAACTTAACTAACTTACTGGCCCCATACGGGCACTCTAAATTATACTATAACTATATATTAAAAATGCCTTTGGGCGTAAAAACTAACTTAAATTAAAATTCAAAATTACTTAAAACTAAACGAGAAAATTTTTAAAAACTCGTTTTTCAAGACTTTATTTCGGACAAGGTACGTTTGGTCGAAAATGGCCATTTCCGGTGTTTTTTGTTGCCGCGATTTTTCGAGTTTCTTTTTTTTAAAGCCATAGGAAAGACGCGTTACCATTTTTATTATTAAAAAACAATCTTTAAATAAAATTTACTTATTAAAAAGATAAGTTAAACTCCACAAAAAAGTTAAACTATTCTTCAACTTGTGTGGGAAATGACTTCAACTTAAAAAAATGTGAATCTATTTCTCACATCAGGGTACATTATTTCGCGTAAAGTTATCTTCCTGCACCTATGAGATGAAATTCTTGGTAAAAAAATATCCATACGATTTTTGTCGGATTTTTGGTATAGGATGGTATTTTATTGAACTTTTAATATTGTATCAAAAATATAGCATACTTTTAGGAGTTTATTAAATGAAAATAATCAATTTGTGTTGGGACTCAAAAACTTTAAATGCTCATAACTTTTACATATACATTCTAGCAGCAAATAAGTGGTATATTGGTGCAGTGCGATGCCATTCTAAAATATATTTTTCCATATTTTTTTCGAGCTGATGTAGTGTAGAGAACAGCTTCAAAAGAGACCGGAAGTGGCAATTTTCTAACTAAACGTAACTTTTTCGACCATCAGTTTTGCGTATCGAAACCTATCGCTTGCCCTGCTATTGGGTATAGTCATCATCTTAAAGAAGATAAAAGATTTCTGGGAACCTCACAAAAAAATGACCCCCATCAGTCCTTCTGCCCAACTGTAAGGCAGGTTCATGGCTTCATGGCTAAGGGTAGGCCGATCTGCCCATGAGATCGTCTAACATGAGAGAAAGATAAGATTTTCGTAGTTGCCATAGTCTACTTGCACGGTTGTGGATATGATTCTGATGGAAATTCACAATGTTCCTCTAATGCATTTTGTCAGCTTGAGCAGGGTGTGAAATAACATAATTTTGAAGTTTTTTTTTTTTTTTTGTGAGTTAGTTTCTTTGTTCCCGCATCTTACATAAGAAAACAAGAGATTCTCGGATAACACCAGATTATGGATTCTTGAATATCAAGTTCTATTTAATGTTTCGCCAAATATTATTTTTTCTTTACTGATGAAACCTGGATGTGGATGGAACTTTACCATGGCTACAGTATCGTCGTCATGTGAATCATTTTTAAGTTTTGAATTATCGAATTCGCTCAGTTAACTCAAAATTAACTTGGGATTTCAAACGGACTGAAAAATATGTTTCTGTTACAGTTAACTCAATGTTGACCTTATCCTGGGCTTTTCTTTAAGTGGGCCTCAGAAATTAAATAATATGTGTTTCGTGTCCTTTAAAATATGAAATTTTAAACTATTACTATTTTTGTATTTCTGTATTTTTATTAAATTTTATATTAGCACTTATAGTAAAAATTTAAATGATTTTTTTCCAATTTCTGGTTTAAATATTAATCTTGTTTAAATTAAATAAATTTTATATTAAGCCTTCAAACAACTTGTGCAAGTTTGTCCGACCCAATCGTGATCTTTATGTTACGACCTTGGCTAAAAACAAAAACTTGACAATATTAAGAAATATTTTTTACGAAAAAGTTTTATAATAACACTGCGTACGTACGTATGAATGCCACCAACGTTGAGGATTAAATGAAAATTCCTCACCCAAACGACACCATAATAACCGACAACAGTGTGTTATGAATGGTTTATTAATAACGTTAAGGTTCTTATATTTAATAATGTATTATGGCTGTAAAGACCCAAACTTAAAACCACAAAGCCAAATCAAGACCGCCACCAAAACACTAAAAAATGGATGAATTACCAAATTAATGGATAGCATAAATCACACTATCGCTTCTTCTAGAGGCGAAAAAAGAGCGTTTTTTTGAATCGCGCCGCGCGCCGCGCCCCACCGTGCGTCGAGTGTATGGGGATGGTGGACAAAAATCAGAATATCTGAGATTTTTTCGTTTAAGCATAAAACGGGCTTGGGAAACAGAAATCAGCATTCGTTAATAATAATAATAATAATTTGGAAGTAATAAATACTTAAGAAAAACATTAAATTCAGACAAATCAAAAAAAAAATGTTAGAACTTTAACAAAGTACATCAGTTTTACTTTTTTTATTTTAATATTTAACTAAGGGCTTTGCTTCACAATCTTTGAGTAAGTTTCAATAAAGCTATTCAGGACTTTTTTTTTGACAGAAAACAACATAACAATCATTGAATTTAACTGTTTACCCCTCAGTTTCACAGTGGTCGTTTAACCTTAAAATGTAGTTCAGTGCCTGTTAATTCTGTATTCTGTACTTTAAACCAAATTTGTGGTATAAACTCTGACTGTGAAACTATGGGCGTAAGTAGCTTAACTAAAACATATTCAGATATTGTGAAACAAGCAATAAGAATGTTTTTGTTTGATATTCTTCCCTTGTTACAAAATAAAATATTAATAAATAAAATTTAAAACAAAAATATTTTTAAAAAAAGAAAGAGCAATTGGTACCTACATAATTCTTTATTATTCTTATCTTCGTTTTCTTCACTTACCTGTGTTTGAAAATCGAATTCTAAATTTTCAGATTCCAAAATATAATATTTGAGGTCTTCATCGTTTTCTGTTGCTAAACTGTGAATGGAATGTAAAAATTCTTGAGAATCGTCTTAATTCATATTTTTCTTAGTTTGGGTATTCAAAACGATTTCGTTGTAGTTTACTAATACCAACTCTAGTATAAATTCAGAAAAAATTTTAATAAATCGAAGACAAAGTCAATTTATTCCTCAATCTTGGGACCTTTTCGAGTTTAAGCCTATTTTTCAAAAACTTCTTTGTTTTTTTATGTAGGACTTTGTTAAAAAAAAGTCAAATATTTAAAAGGTTAGCAAGTATTAGCAAAAAACTGAATACTTTTGTAAAGAAGAAAAATGAGGAAATTCAATGATATACACAATTTTGATACAGCTTGCTACAGTCTAATTAAAATAATACCAAAATTTATTTTTCACGTCTCGAAATGGCATCCATTTAAATTTGAGGGGAGATTACGATAACTTTGGCGCCAAGAATTGATAACGGTTTTTTGTAGAACAGTTCAATACAAGCATTTTTTACTATGGGTGGGGGGTATCTATCTCCCTCCGTTTGGGCGGGAGGGGCAATTTTATAAAAACAGTGCTAAAAATTTAAAACAAATATTAAAAAATAACGGTAATACTTACAACTAAGTTTTGTATCTGTTTTTAAAGCCAATACTATTTTCTATTAGATTTTTCTTAAATCAAGTGAAACCTATGCATAGTCTTTGAAAAAACGGACTTTAAACTTAAAAATTGCGAAAAAAAAGTAAAAAAAAACTTTGAAGTGTGATATTTCAAAACTGTAAAATAAAATACTACTTTTTTTATAAAATTCGTTGCTCACATTAATTTTAAATCATAAACTGAAAACAAAATGAATTTATGAATGTGTTTGAACAACAACAACAACTTAAAGGCGCTACCACCAATTTTTAAACGAATTTTATTTACTCGTTTTACGAATATTATTATTCGTTTCTTTATATCTTTGGCTGGAGATATAGCTATTTCAAGGATTGCCAATTCCTTTCATCGGTCTCCTTTTAGTGGTATTGAGCTTTAATCCAATTTTATTATGAAAAACTTTTTTCACATGCACACCGTGAGATTCGAACCCACGCCTTCAGATTTACTCAGTCTTCGAAGTTGTATGCACTACGCATTCCACCGCTTATGACCACTGACGACACAGGTCGAGATGTTATGTTTGTTTGTTTTTTCAAACGCATTTGGAGCTTCAACATTTTTCTAAGCGCCTCTAAGTATGTTGTTTTGTTCCGCCTCCATTTTCTCCTAACCTTAAGTTGATAGAAAAATGTTGAAGCTCCAAATGCGTTTGAAAAAATAAACAAACATAACGCTTTAGTAATTTTCCATTTTCTCAAAAACCAGAAAACATAAAAGCATTTTGTTTTCAGTTTATGATTTAAAATTAATATGAGCAACGAATTTTATAAAAAAAGTAGTATTTTATTTAACAGTTTTGAAAAATCACACTTCAAAGTTTTTTTTACCTTTTTTTTCGCAATTTTTAAGTTTAAAGTCCGTTTTTTCAAAGACTGCATAGGTTTCACTTGATTTAAAAAAAATCTAATAGAAAAAAGTATTGGCTTTAAAAAAAGATATAAAACTTAGTTGTAAGTATTACCGTTATTTTTTAATATTTGTTTTAAATTTTTAGCACTGTTTTTATAAAATTGCCCCTCCCGCCCAAACGGAGGGAGATAGATACCCCCCACCCATAGTAAAAAATGCTTGTATTGATCTGATCTACAAAAAACAGTTATCAATTCTTGGCGCCTAAGTTATCGTACTCGTGCCAAATTTGATTTTTTGCACACTTTTTTCACTGATAAATAAAAAAAAAACATACGTCCCAGATCTAGATGTATCCATTTTTATAAATCATAAAATTTTGTGCAGCAACTGAAAGTTGCAACAATTTAATCTGATTAGAACGAAAACTAAATCTTAAATGACATTGACATCTAAAAAAAAACTGCTAATCCGTTACAAACTTGAATGTAAACAATGAAAAAACATGAAATTACATTTGTCTACTATAAGCCCTTTAAGATAAGATCAATTTTTTCTTTATATAACAGACTTGATTTTTTGTTTTTGTCCACTGGTCAACGCACTGTGCGCCCGCCGAATCCCATTCGAGAATAAATAAATTAATGATATTTTGCTGGAGTCGTCGGCGTCCATGTAAATCGAATCCATGTTCCGTTTCGTTTCGTGAATATAGGTGCACAAATACATACTGTCCCCCGCTATATCACTCCACTTCAGACCGATCAGCCAACCAGCGAACATGAAGACAAATTGTATACCTTCTGGTATTGTGAACAATATAAATCTCATAATAAGTTACAATAAGACGATTTCGACAGAAATACAAATTACCTGCAATTGATCTTGAAAAGGCAGTGCAACACGGAGACACAGTATCGACAATGCCAACAGCTCGCAGAGCTCCAGAAAGATTTACTAAAGGCAACCATGTCCCGTGTCGCTTTGGTCTTCTTCCAGTGATCATCCTTAGCCACCTCGCGTTGCTTTTATCCTTCGATCATCGATCAAAGCTTGTGTGCTTGGGTATATACTTCAGGAACCGATCCTGGATCACGTGGGTCGCACATGAGTAATTTCTTGATCTCATTTGGACACTTAACACAATGTCTACAGTAAAACTGATCATTTTCCATTAATTAGGAATTATGCACGGATTAGCGCGATCAGTAGTCCTGCTACATATTATTTCGTCTAAGTGGCAAGGTTCAAAGTCATCGTTGAACAAATTTTTGCACCCACAGGCGTGTCAATAGTCTCTTGTGTTCTGGTCAAAGCAACGGCAAAGACACTGTCATGATCATTATCGATCTTTTGACTCGAACTCTCGCTCCAGCTGTGTTGGTCAGGTTGTAAATAAGGGAACCACTGCGGTTGGTCCCCGTTCGACGCGACTTTGTTCAAAAGCCTGAATTATTACACACCTCTAGAGACCCAGCTGAGTCGCAAGCGTTCTGCATTCACACGCACACCCCGCAGTTCGATCGTTCTAATTTCCAGTCTTGCTGATGCTACGGATGCTTTTTGTTGGAGCAACACGACGGACACCCGATTTGTGGGGATGGTCATGAGGAGTAATTAATTCAGCGCATTCATTATTCATTGATGCGGCGCGCTGCTGATGCTTACATTGTACACCGTATACAGGGCCTGGTGATCAATCGGAGGCGATTTTCATGCTCAAGTGTTCATTAGGACGACCAAAGTGATCAATTTATAATGAATTATTTTCGATCGGGAATTATGATGATGCTGATAAATTGAGACGACACTGGCTGGCAGTAAACCATTGTAGTGTTAAGTATAATTCCCGCACTTTTGGTATTTCAGCCAAGTGAAATAATTGATTACTTCTTTCTGTTAATTGGTAAGGAGTGGCATTTCAAGAAGCCCCAAAGCACAAAAAGACAATTATTTAAGAAGCGCCATAACAGATCATCTAAATGCTACCGTTTTGGTCGGAGAAGATGTGCGGATGTGGAAAAGATTAACTATATATTTGTCCATTCGGCATGAAAAGCACAAATCGTGTTCCAATTATTCGCATAAAACAATTTTGAAAAAAAAGGTGAAACTTCAATGGATGAAATTACATTTCTGTCTTGTATTAGTTGTAATTCCACCTGCGATGCAATTTAAAAATATTCAGGCTTTTGCAACAACAGACGGTCATTTATGGTATTTGTGTTTATTGTGTATAATATATGAAAGATACTTTTGAGCACACCAACGTTGATTGCTTTATCCGTGCAGCATCATTCAGCTCAATATCATAATTTAACATAATTTAATAGTTTATTTGCAAATAAAGATTTGATTACCTTCTCTGACAGGCTCCGACTGCGCAAACCCCACGAAGATAATCGATCACGTTTCGATATTTTGTGATTTGCATCTTGAGTCTTTTCATGATATTATCGATATTTGATTCGATGCTAATTTCATAATCTTCTTCTTTATTACTGATAAATATAGATACCGCAAGACCACCAAAGTTGGTTAAAGTTAAATCAAACATGAGAATAGGTTATTTGAAATTCTTAAATCCATATGAGTGCGTCTCTTCATAAATGACAACTTTAAAAGTTGTTGGTCAAAAATGTTAAAAATTAAAATAAGTTGTACAACTCAAGAACTATTTGTCTCAAAATCGTTTTAATACAAAAGTTGGTTTTAAAACTTGTATCTTTTGAGCTGAACCCGGTTTAAAAATGTTCAGGGTGGTTTAGAAATTAAATGAAAAAAAAAAACATTCCATTATCATTCATCTATCTCGGCTATTCTAGATATGAAATATGAATTTTAGAAAAAAGTTACATGGCATGTACCGATTTAAACAATTTTCTCAGAAATTCGGTAACAAAAATTTAAGAGTCTTTTGATGCATTTTCACTTCATAAAAAACCGTTAACACCGAATCTTCGTTATATGCATTTTTGGCCAGAAATCTGAAATACAGTTCTTTAACAGAACTGCAAATATAACGTAAACAAAGTTAGAAAAAACAAAGTTGGAAAATCTAAAACCATTATAATATGGGGGTGTTACAGCCGGACTACGCACGAAGTTTGGATTTTGTTTGTATTTATCTTTTAGGGAAATCATACAGAAGATCAGTAGACAGGCGCAGGCACATAACTCCTACAAAAGTCCAAAATTCTTTTCGCAGTTAGGCCCTAGCGTAAAGAGATGAGTAGAGTATTCCTGGCAATGTGAGTTTTACAGTCTAATTGTTTGATGGTACTATATACTTACAATTTAATTTTTTTTGGTACTTGCTTGCTGTGGAAAACAAGTAACCAATAATTGACATTAGCATGGCAATGTCTAGTTACGTTACGTTGGACTACACACTAATTGTGATTATTTTATTTCTAAGTGGTAGTCACCGATTACAGAGTAAGCCAACCTCTTTGAGGAACATACTAGAAGGATGGTTTATAGCGGAAGAATTGAACTGCTTGAATCAATGGGATTGCCATCGGTTTTAAAGCAGAGACCTGCTTACGCGAGCTACTCTAAAATATCTAGGTCTGAGGTCTGTAAGCATTTGGGTTTTGAATCGAGATTTTGGTGATTTTACCTTTTAAATGGGTGATTCCCTGACTGAAATCCCCATTAAAGATGCTGTTCTGAATATAAGCTTAATATCTGCACTGCACACTTTCAAAGAAAACTCAATTAAGTAAAAATTGTATGGACTCCTGGACAACGCAATGCCAATAGAGTTTTTTCGGAGTATGATCACAAAATCAGCTTTAACGCTAAAGTCGGAAGTAAGATATATTTGGTGAATTTGTCTGTAAGCACAATATCCACAGTCATCCGACAACGGAATTCACTTAACAGACGTATTCGCAGCTCATAATAAATAAATAAATAGCACCAGTGGCAGATGGTTGGTCGAAAAAACCTTCAAATCTACCAAATATTAACGGATGCACCGTACGTATATAACAGCTAATACGTACATCTCTGACCATTCACTTGATCGACTTTGAACAATTAAGCATACTTGGAGTTGCAGCAGGCTCTTCGAAACAGCTTAGGTAAGCTAGAAACTAAACTGCAGGGAAGCATTTACTATTCCCTAATGGTCTAATCCTATGCAAGCAGCGTGGCATAAAAAACAGTTCCACCATCCAGTGTAAAAAAGGTAGCCTTAGCTATAAAAAAAAACTTAAGAATAATAAGGCCGAGAGATTTGATGAATTACCAGCAGAGCACTTCAAATACAAAAGTGATGTGTAGGTAGAGTATGCATCAAACACTCAACCGCGTTCAGAAAAAAAGTATGCCTGATAAAGGACTACATATAATTTCCCATCGAACGTACTGTGCAAAATCTGAATTGGAACACTGGAGGAACTCCTGGAAAAGTCCAACAAGTCGAGACCCACCAATGTCGCGTGGTATTGGAAAATACCCGATGCAGTATACTGTACGATAAAGTTTCTCTGATCTTTTCCTAACATATACAGGGTTTTGGCAAGGGGCTTTTATGTATTTTCATAGATTTCTTTCCAGAGCAGATAGTATGTGAAGAAGGCTTTTAAAACTTGATATTCAATAGTTCGGTCCAAGTGCTAGGGTATTCGACCGATATCTACCTCATATACCGCTTCGAACTTACCATACCAACTTACCAACTTCAGGAACGACACCTTAGGGCAATTCTACAAGTGTTTTTCTAGCGAATTATTTAAGTCGAAGTGGATGCACTACAAAACATTTCTTCTGCCAGTTCTGCTTTATGCTGCCGAGATGTGTACGATAGGCAAAAAGGGGAGCTAATACAGGACTCTTTCGACAAAAAAAAAAACAATTTTCTAGTACCAAGTTGTAGAAACACATTGTACAGAAAGACTTACTTCACTGTCTCAACAACATCGATAAATGGACAATAATGATCAATCCCAGAGTCTATGAATCAAATCCCCAGGCTGATGGAAAGTAAGGAGGATAAATGGCCAACGTGTCTCAAGAAGAGATCTTACTTGAATCGGGAGCAAGATAAATATGTAAGTTATTTCAATCCTGGGATTAACTGGTTACGATCATATGGTACGTTTTTGAAATTAAATAAACCAGAATCAATTGATTTGAAAATTAACGATTTCATCTGGACTGCTGATAGAATTATTCGACTTAAATTAATAACCATTGACTTGACTTAAAATTAAAATTTCGAACACTTTGGTGATTTGTTCTTCTTTCGGCGTTGTTTTGAATTAACAACAATAAAGTGAAGGCAAAATAAAAATTTTATGTTAACATTTGAGTAGGTAAATTGCCAATAAAAAAAAGTCAGACAGAAATCAGCGTTTTAACTCAAACATATGAAAACCACCATAAGCTTATGTGGATTTATGACTGCTCCACCCCATTGAACATCAATCACAAAGTCTTGTCATCAGATTAGTGCTCGATGCGGTTTAATCGAATCACGTTTTATGTTCGATATACAGGGCGGTCTCCATCATAGATATAAAGATGATAACGTCTTGTAAAATGTCTAATTTTCCCTAAAATCGAGAGCATTCGCGTCGTGGTCAAGTTTCATTCCAAGAACGGATTTAGCTGGACACCATCAATCCGCAATTGCAGATATCAGAAAATGATAATCACTATGATCAAAACATCACCATGGTCCAGCAGGACAGAATTTCCGCCCGCCGCACATAATATTGGTGCATCACGTCCAGATCAAAGAGATCACCACTACAACGAGCACTGGAATTCAAACTAAAATGATCGGTCGTCAGCATCAAACTCACCTTGTGTCGCGTCTTCCCATCTTCCAACATTCATCGTTGCGACGTGCGTTTCACAAATTGCGAATCAAATTATTTTGTGACAAATCAATTCTTTTCGCCTATAGCCACAAAAGGCCATCCAACCACAGCATAATAAAGTATACAATATACAGGTGACTGCACCAATGAGCGTTTCGTTTCGCTTGGCAAATATTTGCATAGCCTCTATCGTAAATCGTACGCGATCATTCGGCTCTTTGGTTTTTCATTCGCTTATCTGTCTGACTGATGGCATTCGAAATGGGCAATCAAAGTTCCAACCAAAGACAGAACAACAAAGCCTGAAGATCACCAGGCTTTTGGACTTTTCCAATAAAAAAACAACCACCAACTTTGTTGTTTTGTTTTTACTTTTATAGTTGCTAAATTACGAGTTTTCTCACATCACATTCACATCATCGGGTCACATCAATAAAAAAAAGGAGAAAAAAAGTATTCAAAGCCTCATGAAATGCTCTGTGTTCGATATCTTTGGCGAAAAGTACACGGTTCCCACAGGCCAGCTTTAAATAGGATTGATGGGTTGGGTATTTTCGGGTATTTGGTGCAAATATGTGTGGAATTCCCGTCTCTGTGTGTAGTGTGACCAGATGCGAGTTTTTCTTTGATTGAGATAAATTTTTCAAAGTTTGGAAATTCTTCAGAAGCTTCTGGTGTTTGTCAGGGATCAATGGTCGATGAACTTTAAATTGTGTGTATGAAGGAAAATATGTGCACTTGACTTTTATTGTTTTGTATTTCATTTATTTTAAAGGTTGTGGTTTGAATGTAATTATGTACATTGGTTATGTGAGATCGTCCTTCGTCCTTCAAGAGTGTAAGTTTTATAAACAAAAATCAGACATTATGTAAATCAGTTGCGATTTTGCCAGCCAGGGGCTCAACTATGTTATTCGATTCTACAATCAAAATATGCAAATTTTGTATTGCAATTCCATTTACAGCGTATTTTTCTCGTTCTCAATAACAACGATATTCACAATTAGTAATTAATATTTTTATTCAAAAACTTGCTTCAATTTAAAATGTTCAACAAAATTTTTTGGGACTTATTTTGTTCGATTCTCATTTCATACATAGTGCCAGTTGAAAGTAGAATTGGAAATGATTTGCGAATAGAATCAAAAGTAGAATCGAATTACATAGTTGGGCCCCAGTTAAATTCGACCAACCGAGACACTTAGACCGAGGGTATTTGGTAACACATCCTCGCTGTAACGCTGTGTGCCGTTCTACTCAAAGAACATGTTCCGTAGTATTCATCAGGTCTTACATCGATAGATGTGGATTCACACATATCAAAACTGAGACAGTCTCAGTTTCAAGGGTTGTAGCATATTCCGAGTTTCACATTATGGGTCACTCTGTGCACATTGTAACGGTAATATATGATTTGATAAATTGTATATGTATGTAAGTGTAAATTTCACATTAGTAAAATTACGGTGTTAAAAAAATTCCATCGAACAGCCCCACGTTTTTTTAACGGTGATTTGTAATAAGATGGATGTTTTGTAAAAGTATTCACAATAATACTCTTTCACTTTTCAGAATATTACAATACAAAGTTTGTAATGATTAGAACAACATATAAAATGCTCAACTAAGTCGCACAAATTTGTTTTTTTTTTGCATTTAGTAAATCAGCTCTTAACCCGTGGTTTTACCGAAAATGAAAAAGCCTACGCAAAAATATACCTAGTTTACTTTTATCTATCCAAAAAGGGGCTTTCGCGCTCAATCTGTTTTAAAGAACAAACATTAAAAGCGTTCAGAAAAAGTGAACATTTGCTTATCTTATTTGAAAAGTTTGTCTTCGTTGGAACTTGGCATCCACTTTCATATCGTTTTATTGATTGAAAACCATATTGGGTAAACCTAGAGCTGTTTTTCTGGCTGTTTTTTTAGTCTAGGAAGATAGGAAAGGAACCAAAATTCAAACAAAAGCCTCAGCACAGCTATACTATAGTTAACTACATCCTCTTATCTTAATCAACAAAGTCTGACCGAGCTCTCGAGTCTTAACGTTATCCTAAATGTTACTTTGCTCTAGGTCCCAGGGATTCAGGGATAATTTTAGGCATTCAGGTAAATTGACGGGCAAGATTTCAACTATTCTGTATCAAAATGTTTGTTTAACTATGACGAATTTTTATAAAGTTAAATATAACGACTCGTAGGCGCTACGAACAGCTGCTCTAATTTGGAGTATTCAAATATCTCGCAAAGTGACGAGCTACCAAAGAGAAAATCTATGTGTAAATCTAGATCTATGGATACCTGAGTTTTAAGCAGCCGTTTATATTCTCATTCCCCCATCAGACGTCATACCCAACTAAGAAGATTTCTGGATGGTAAGAGCATGTCAGACAGCGGTCAGACAGGGGTACTACCAGTTAACTTTGCCATCTTAATGGCTCAAGTTGTAAACAATTCACAGTTATACTTACGTTCTCGATTATTTATCCGGGGAAACTGCTTTGACGGAAAGAGGACGAGACTTCAGATTTCTTTGTATATTACTTATTGCTCTCTCACATGGACGAATACTCCATCTGAACGTTTCCTTTTTTTAAGCTCTCTTATAATTAGATATCAAGTTTCTTTTAAGCTTCATAAGTATTTCAAAATTCTTTGACGACTAGAAAGCGATGACTTTGATTTGAAACCAGGTATCATAATATACGTATAAGTATTAATCTAAATGTGTCCTAATATGACAAACAGCCACTTCAACCTTACCTAAATATAGGTGCGAGAATCTTATTTAACTGTATTTGATTTAGCGATCAAGTTCACACTAAATTCGATTTAAGTCTAACTCTACAAAAAACTGTCAAAAAAAAGAGGCTGGTATATTAGGTTCTTCCGTCGAAAAGAACACTTTATTCTTAGCAACGGCCTTTTTCTTCAAATGGTAAAAATGCTTCAATATCGTATTATCACAGCCTTAAAGATCTGGAATCTGAAAAATGTCTATGGGTTCAAGCATTCAGCTTTTCAATGTTAATTTTTTGAAGGGAATCCGGAATTATTTTAAAAATTTACTTACAGGAGTCTAATTTGAATGTTTTGTCTTGTTTGAACCTCCATCATTCAAAATATGTGTATAACTAAAAAGTATGCACGCCCTAAGACACATTTGACTAAAACGTGCAGCAAGCCTCCAACATCAATAATTTTACCAGCGACTCTTCAGTAGTGTCACTTTAGATTCTTATATAGATAGTAGGAAACTTAACATACGAACCTTTTTTATTATCTTTTTTTATCAATAAAAACTCCAACTCTAATATCCTGATTTTGAATCTGACGTTGCATTGGAAATTCGAAAAAAAAACCACGCCTTATCTCCGCTGATACGATCTTCAATGCAAGCGATTTCTCCCGGCACATCAGTGCTCCATCGTGATGCATGTCAATATGCCCAAGAAGCAGCATCAGCTACACGTTCCAAAGAACCTATATATACCTTCCTGCAAGCCACTTGTCTCCGTACGTATTCGTTTAAACAATTATTGCATTTCGGTGTTTTAGCGTTGGTTTAATACTACCTACGTCCTGCTGCAGTTTAACTTGGATGATGACTACGACGAGATGCTATGAAGCCTTTCAATGTTTAAATACAAAGAAAAGCACATTATTTATTATTACTTGGCAACGAATTTGTTCCTTAACTAGAGAGATAAATTGTTTGGAGCAAAAAAACAAAACTCCTATGTTCCTATATTGAAAGCTGCTAGAAGAAAAAGAAGAAGAACCTCTACGTCCAAAATTGCAAACCGAAGGGACTCTCGCACAATTAATTAAGTTTCTTTTGTGAATGGACACTTGAATTAATAGAAAAGAGATGTGCAGATTCTGTAATTTGTGTGCATGCGTAAGTGTGTATGGATGCTAGGCAAAAAATGCTATGTATTCCCAAATCGTCGATCAAAGAACAACAATCATCAAAACCAGATACATAGATACAAACCAAGTCGCACATCTATCATTCCTCGATCTCACCTTGAACTCTGTAGCCATGTTATAGAAGACGCCGTAAGATGCTGGTTAAATGGTAAGTGTGATGATGACCCATTAATAAATCAATGTTGATGTATTATCGACCATCTTTAAGGCCACATTCCGACAGGTGGTGGTAAAAGTGATCTCGTCTTTTATTATTTTTTGTTTCCAAATAACAACACAACCAAAAATACAATACATGATCAAGAATAAGCATCCTAGTGAAAGTGAAAGAAGATAAGCCTCTCCAATTGTTATCTATGCAGGTAAAATTACGGTTCCTTGACCGCTTGACGTCTTCGATGTAAAATTTTGAGTTAATGCTGCTTATTTGTCACATCGGACATGGTTACAGGAAGATCATAACAAAACACACACACAAAGTAGTCTCTATTTCACAGTTACCCTGTGCGTTGTGTTGGTTTGATCGGCTGGTCAGTGATGCCACTTGTTTAAATTTTTGTTACTCTGATGAAAACAATTGAACTAAAAGTCCAAATATATGCGGAAACTTTGAATGGTTTGAGTGATACCTTGGAGTTATGAACCTCCGTTTTTAAAGGACTTATAGAAACCCTAGGGATACACAAGGAATAGTTTTGGAATTGTATACTTCATTAAACTTTGTGACATATGTTGCAAAGTAACGTTGCACTGAAACGGAACAAAATGGAAACGTAATTGACATGTGATGTGTGTTTAATACACACGATATAAGTATATTTGACAACATCGTCCTTTTCTGTTAGTCTTTTGAGTTCCCATTCATTAATTTTGGTTTTTAAATACTGTTCAGTTCAAATAAATATTTTGCCATTTTTTATGTAATGTGGTCACCATGTAATTTTTCCTTACTTCAAATGTTTATTGCAAGGATACGAATTTATCACCTAAGATGGATCCTTTGCAAACAATACCTATACTGAATTAGCCTTAATAGATTTGTGTAGAATGTTTAAGGATGACCGATCGAGTAGTATGATTCTAAAAACGTCAAACGATCGTCACGAAGTTGTAAGGAACTATGTTAGCGATTTTGACGCTGCGTGCATTTATTGCCCTTTTCTTCAGAAATTTCGCTGCTGAAATTGAAGAGTCAGAAGTTATTTACGATCAAAAACCATGAGCTTATGGACTTTTAAGAAAAAACCTTCGATTCCGCCAACATTAATAACTAATTGTTGTCCAAAAACATCTTGGAGACAGGTTCTTCTGACTCTTTTGCTACTTTAAATAGTGATAATTTAAGCTGTCTTCATTCTAAGCCGGTGGTTCCGGTGCCAGCGAATTTCACTCGCGCGAACTTAGCGCATTTAAGCCATTAAAATAACAAACATTTTACTCCCTAAAAGTCGATAAGTTGGCGCAAGTAAATTTTGTTCACTGGAACCACAATATAGGAAATGCGTACTTTTGAGTGAAATTCGCTTACATTTTCTGGCACCGGAACCGCAGCCTAATGTATTATAAACCTTTGACAAATTAAAACCTAATTCCTATTTAATTTTGAAAGTAATTTTTTTTAATTCATAATCATTTTTGTTTATATGGTTAAATTAAATTAAATATATTATTTTAGATCAAAGGCAAAGTAAAAGGCAAAGGTCCCGCCTCTAATCATGGCATAAGAGAAAAGACCGTATGACAGAATAGTGACTCCATCATCACATCAGCGCGATACAATGTAAAATCAGCTATTCCTAATATTTATTAATGAGGTGAGTGCCTTTTTGGTTTTATTTTATTTTTAACTATATTTTGATATTAAATAAAAGGCAGCGAACCGACAAAAAACAGGGTAAAAGTTCTTGATGTCAATCCATTCACAATTTGCAACTATAAGCAATGCGATTTTTTTTAATCTTAATATCATAAAATAGTAAACAGAGTGTATGTTTAAAAATCGTAAACCCTTTCAAAACTTCCAGAAAATTAATTGAGGAGTCTTCAATTATAAATAATTGGCTTTATCCTTAGGTCTATATAAAAATCAAACCATGTCGAACTGTTTAGTTATTGAGAAAATGAAAATAAAATACGGTGGTCATTCTCTGTAGTTCGACAAAATACTATGTCGATTTCAATCCCACCCACGTGGCCCATATCCCATATCATACTTTCTTCCCAAGAACCTTAAAAGGTCTGGATTCCAGTTCTTGTTCTTGGTCTAAGCTTTCAATAAAGTTGAAAAAACAGACCAATTTGACTAGATTTGCTCTATCACTTTCAAACTTGATCCATACCGTGTTTCAAAATAAAATGAATAACTCTGAAATTGATGATAACAACTTAAGGGTTAGAAACTGGTTTTGTTTATAAAAAGCAAAAAAGCATAGTCCCCCCAACAATCAATGAAATACATTACCATTGCTTACAATTCATATATTAAGAAAAACGAAAACTACGACCATTCAGCACTTCTAGTAGAGCGTTTGGTAAATATCCTTACTCGAATCTCTTAATTTGTTTAAAAAAAATATTAATGTCGTTATTGAAAACTAGAGGGCAATCATCAAATTGCATAAAATTCAAATATGAAACAATGTCGCAATGAACTGAGGGAAACTAGAACAATCACTATTCGATAATGCACCATGGTATAATTGGCCAGATTTTGGTCATCAACTCGTACTCCTCCGTCTCCTCCCGTAGAAAAAAAAAACAAATTTCTCTGCGCTTTCCTATACGTGAATACGTCTTAACAGCCAAATACAAAATTGGAGGAATGTATTGATTAGCCATATTTGACAGTCTTATTTGACATGCACGGGCACGCATACAGAGTTAAAACTTTGCAGGTTTGAAAGTTTGTAGGCAAAAATGGGTGGAGCCTCCTGAGATGATGTTCTATTTATTTATTATTCTACGCCCAGGACCCATATCTAGAACTCAATGACTTACCTCATTTTTATGTAAGCTGGCATTCTTGGACGACATACTAGACGATGCAACAGAAAGCCACATAACGACATCCTAATGTTTTCTCGGAACTCAAGATATTTCAAGGATGTGCCATTTTACCCAAAATAATACTTATACATATTGTATGTCCAATTATATAACACCTCTTCCCATTCTAACTCTTTCTTTATTTCTTTTATATTTTTCTATCGGGGAGCGCATCAGATCCACAAGATCCGAGTGAGAAGATGCGGTTCAGCGTATCAAGAACCTTTCGAGTGGTGATGGTGATATATATCTACGCTTTAGTGAGATTCTCATATTTGCAGATGATATGAAAATTTTTAAAACAATCAAATCTCCTAATGACCACAATCTTCTGCAGGCTGATGTCAATAGTTTCAGTGAATGGTGTTATAAAAACGGGTTAACTCTTAACCCTAAAAAATGCCAAACAATGACCTTCTCAAAGAAAAGATCTTCAAGTTTCTTTGAATATTGTATATCTCAAAATAAAATCTGTCGCGTGGTTAGTTTCAAAGACTTAGGTGTACATTTTAGTGCTAATCTAGAATTTTCTGAACATATTAATTTTATTGTAAATAAAGCGAATGCTTGGATTCATAAAACGGTGGGCAAAAGAATTTAACGATCCGTAAGTCACTCTCTCATTGTACAACTGCTACGTAAGGCCTCATCTTGAATATGCCTCACAAGTATGGACTCCTTTTTATGAAATCCATAAGAACCGTATTGAATCAGTGCAGCATAAGTTTATTCGCTTTGCTCTTAAAGGCCTTCCTTGGGCCGATCCTTATAATCTGCCACCTTATGAACATCGGATACAGCTTTTGCAGATTCAATCTTTACACCAACGAAGGGTAAATAATGATTTAATTTTTCTTCATCAACTTATCAGCGGACAAATTGATGCTTCGGACCTGTTAGCTTCTATTGGCTTAAACTACCGCGGAGGGTCTTACCACCTACGAAGATCTGAACTTTTGCATATTGAACTCCACAGAACTAATTATGGCATGCATGAGCCTCTCACACGGATGAGTAAGTTTTATAAATTGAATGAGAGCCTTAAAGACTTTAATTTAAATAAAAATATTTTAAAAACTCTCTTTAGAACCAGTGCTCCACGATCATAATTGTTTCTGTGTTGTATTGTAATAATGTATTTATGTTGTATTTATGTGCATGTGTTTTTGTTTTTGTACCATTGTGATTACTAACAACTAACACCTGCACTAAGTGTTGAGCCAGTGGGACACATTATATGTGTTGGCAAATCTTTCTTTCATATGTTGATGCTTGCTTTAAGCTCCATTTGAAAATAGATCTGATAGTGTAAAAAAAAAAAAAAAAAATAACAATCTATAAATAGTTTAAATATCGTAACAACAATATTTTATCCTGCCCTTTTCTATCAGGTGGTTATCATTGATTATTTAGACAAACGACTCTAAAATCTATTTCATTGGTATTCGTATGTTTGCCTTCTGCAACTTTACACAGAATTTTTCTTAAAAACACTCAAGAAAAGATTATTGCATTCTCATTTACAGTAAAATGGTTAGCTAAAAGCCAACGTTTTAATTTGTTTCAACTATTTACATTGAATACCAACACAATCTAAAACATTGAAGTGGGAACACTTTTCAAAAATCATATAAGTTTATAGTCATTCCCTCTTCAGGTCGTCGATATTATGCTCAGGTATAAGCCGCCACCAAATATTTCGTTCATCGTCGGGGTGATTTAAGAATGTTGTCCGTATTCAAAACCAGATTAATCGATTGTCATTCCTAATAAGATTTAAGAGGGCATAACGAGTGTTGTGTCGATTTTTCAAAGATTGTTGTTTGGATGTTCTGTGTGTGTGATGTTCTTTATCTGTTCGATGTTACAAATTTGCTGTCACGATTTATTTTATATAAGGCATTTCCTTTTTTTTTATTATTGAAACCTAAAATTGAAATAAAACAAGATTCAAATGCTGTTAGTTTGTTAATAGGATGGTGAAGAAGAATCTTCTTTTGCAAACATGAGGTCAATTTACAAAGTTAATTTCATGGTAATCTGGACAAATTGCATTGTATAGAGGATGTGACATCAAGCACTCATGAAACAGTGTCAATGCATTCGTCATCCTCGTCAAACCATCGCATCCTCGCGTACATTCGCAGCTCACGTCAAGATCAATACAAAAACACTTTCCAACTTACCTTCAATGGTAGGACAGACAAAGCAATAGTCACATAGTTTCTTAATGATCGTTTAACCAGGAAAAAAAGTGTACACACAGGTACGCACACCTTCCAGAGAAAACAAGAAGAAAGAAACACTGGACAAATCACCGAACACAACATACACAAATAATCCATCACCTGTCGACACCTGTCATTCATTTCGGTACATCACACATCACATCAAATCCCGGGTATCCCTTAAGTAAGACGTTGCATTGCGTGGAGCTGACGCACGATACGTTGTATCGGGACACCGCTCGTAGGCCCAATGTGGTTGCTTTATACACTCAGTTACAAAAAAAGTGGCGCAGTCATACTTTTTGATGTGTTGTTATCATTTTGACAACCTTATCCAAGGTATGCCCAGGCGAATTAAAGCTTTATTAGATGTTCGTGGAGGCAATACCCACTATTGAAGAAACAAGGACTAGTTTAAAAAAAAAAAAAAAAGTAAAATTTCAAGTTTTGAAGTTTATGCCCATTTTCCTTAATTTATGGTTTATTTCTAAGTTCTTCCTATTTTTTCGTTTTTTATTACATGAATGACTTACTTTTATGTTAAAAAACAAAACTGTACCAGAAAAACGTTTATTTGTTTAAGTTACTTCAAAATGTTGCAAAATTTCAAGGTGCGCCACTTTTTTTGTAACTCAGTGTAGTTTGTCTGTACAGTAAAGCTGTCTGCCATGCCGCCTCGGGTGACAGACGAATCATTAATCATGTGATTAGTTTGGAGCAGAGATTTTTGCTACTTCCAGAGCTCGGTGAAGCATTGCTTCATAGCCGTTTTCATCCTCCTCATGTTGTTTTTGAAAGAAATTTTTCCATATCGACAGGATTAACGTGTAGCACGCTCAATTACTCTTGTCTACAAATAAGTTCTATTCATTTTGGATGTTTCAATTTGGTGGCCCCTCCTTGATGAGAAGGGACACCATTAGTTTGTAATTGGAGAAAAAAGTTTGAAATTCTTTTTGGAGGAATATTAATGTTACTGATGAATGAGACAACTTAACTGAGATTGTTATATTGTAAAGGTAGGTTGAGGAAATATTATTAATTTTAATAATTAAGGAAAAGGTTTTGGTGAGACTGAAATGAATTACTCATAGAAGGTTTCTCCGATAACTGTTGCAATTCGGTGAGATTGTTTGAAATATGGAAGAAACCAAAAGTTCTCAGACAGTGTAGGTCAAGGTATGGTATGAATGGATATGGTACGATTCAGACTCCATGTCTACGAATGACTTATTGCAAAGCTTTAAGCAATTGGTGTTGTTATTCTTTTGTGTTCCAAACAAATGCAAACGACTGGCAAAGACAAACAAATGCCCGATGCATATGTACCGTTTTGCCAACTAGGGTATAAGGTGGTCCACATATAAAAAAAAAAAACAAACTGAAAAAAAACTGTTATATTTTTTATAAATATTTTAATACTTCGAGAAACTGAATAATGCAAACTTATAAACAGCCGAATGATGATTTATACCTAATGTCAAAAACTTCGCGTGTATTATTACAGCGATGAAGCATAAAACAAGTAAACAAATCATTTAAGGCATTAAGGCAAAGACACTAACAAACAAAAGCAATACATAAAATAAAGTATTGAATTAAACTTAATTGTAGAATTTCGGTCGTATCAAAAATTCAGAACAAATTTTTGAATATTATATATTTTTTTAATTGATTTGTATTAAAAATATCCAAATTGGTCCGTAGAATCATCTGCAATATTAGAATTTATGTTTCGTTCAATAGTTTTATAGAAAGGTGCAATAATGATATATATGTAAAACAGGTAATATTTTTATATTTATTTCAAATAGATTTTATGCGTAAATAACACACCTAGGTCGAAGACTAAGAGAAAAATGCAGCTGTACATTTTCTTAGAAGGTTTACTGTACCTTACAAAGAAGCATACAACTCAAAACCCAGCAGAACATTTAATTATTTTTTATTGGCGTTTCTTATGAAAAGTTTTTAATTACTATGGATATAAAAATAAGCATGAGTTATGTATCTAAATCTTCTTAATAAAAAAAAGTATAACTGTAGTGTTAATTTTTACCATGATTGTGTTAGTTGTTAATAGTCGATACCCGTTTTTGTAAATGTACTGTTGAAGAAACTTGCCATATTGAATTTGATAAGTTTCAGCTGTTTCTTTGTGGATAATAGAATGTCTATTTAAACTAAGCTTTACGACTTTTGGTCCCAAAGGAATTCTTTGATACTGTGTAGCGGCGAGAGCTACTCCCATTTTTAGTCGGACAGAGTCGCGCAACGATGATGGCGCCGGCGTCGATTTTACTTAAATAAAGAAATCCCTTGGAAAGTAAGCTCGTAAAAATTGCGTTCCACGTTGGGCGCCATTTTTTGAGCTTAGTTATGAGGAATCTTTCACTTTTTTAAAGTATTGTTTAAACTAAATTATTGAAATCTAAATAATAACTTAAAAAATGTTAATTTAAGTCCTGTTAGGTATAGATTACTTGATTTCACAGAAAAAATTTATTCTATTCTTAAATAAGCGAATTTGGTGTTAGGTTTTGTATAATAATGATCCAAAGAACTTCAAGATTCTATTACAATCTATAGTTCGACTGCATAGCGGGTTCATTCTATTATATTTCTGAGTCAATGAAAGATATAATATCATATTAATCCTCTCTTATTCACACTCTATCAATTCTCTTTTATTCACACTCCTTACGCATGATTATTTATTTGATTTATATGCCACTTGCCGAACTCTCGAAAGAAAAAATAATTTTAAAGTAAGATACATTTTGTTTTCAAATTCTACGTTCCAGATGCATCTTCATCCGTTCAAAATATATCTTTTGCTTACTCGAACCCTATGTTCCCGGCATTCGATTTTGTTTATACTCATTTATGTGATGTTCAATTCTTATTTATCCACATTTGTTTCGACATATAAAACTTTGATGAACTGGCTAAAATATAATTTATATAATTCATTACGAAAATATTTCGTATTTCGTGGTAAGTTAGTCAAACCAATCTTAAAGAAAACTTGAAACAATAAGATCAACTGGAAGTCTTTTTTACATCCTGATGCATAAAAACAAAATCATATCTAGATTCGAAATCTACTTACTCAGTTACAGAGATACTTTTCTTTTTTAATCACACATCTAAGAGAAATATCATTGAATCTTCGTTTCGCTTCTGATTTTAACGAGTTTCCTCTGCCTTCTGTTTTTATCAAAGTCTACAAGACCGCTTCGAAAGATTTCTTGTTTTTTTTTTTATTATTATTATTATTCCCTTGAAGGACCCTTAAATTGACACAGAGGCGGTGCACATATGCACACAAGATGGGGGATATGATAAACAGAAGTGAAGATAATGACATCGGTTGTGTTCTTGTGGACAGTGAGCATGTTTGCAATTTTATTTGCATCTCAAATAATAATATCCTATCGAGCACATATAAAGCCTCCGCATCCGCCTTCGCCTTTCTCATGGATTCTTCTTGATCGTCATCAATGTTCCGATACGATAATTTTCCATAATTTCAAACCATTGCCGAGGAGTTTTTACGGGCACACCATTCGGGGCTTATATGGTGGTCGCATCACAGCAGCAAAAGCAACAGTAGCGTCATTTCATAACATCTTCAACAACAGCAGCGCCAGATCGTCATTGAAATTGTGGCGCGCATTACTGATGCGGAACTAATGAAATGTTGTCATTAAACACATGTGGTGGTGGTGAATGTGAGTACAAGAATAAATAGTTTCTCAATCAAGCAAACCAATTCTATGAACAAGTGCTCAGATCATACTGGGGTTCATTTCCAAGGGTGTAAGAGGTTTCAGGAATGCATATACTAAAACAAAAGGACTACTTGTATCTTTTTCTCGCAAAAGGCTTTTCAAGTATCTCATACTCGGTTATAGATAAACATACAGCGATGGAAATTTGCATATTATTTCGCTGAAATCTTGCTCTTGGTACTTTCGATGTAGTTCTTCCTGGGGTGTTGTTTTTTATCCACGACATTCCTTCATTGTATCGATGTTCTTGCGCACTTGCCAGCTAAGGTAGTTTATTTAGTTGCAGTTCAATGTGAGAGGTTCCCTGGGGGAGTATAAAACACTTGAGTTCTTTTCAAGATTTAGGTACCTTCGAGATTCGTTTGTCATCCGATGTTCGGTTGACATCGGAAACAAATTTTACTTTGACATATCTCCACCATGCAACGGAGGCGACGCGACGAGATGCACCATCAGCTTGCCTTATATGAGCATGGAAGTTAAATTTCTTATTTGTTTTTGTCTTTGTGTTAAATTTCAATTCAAAGGTTGTTGCATCATGCAACACGGGGACTGCATGCAGTGGTCGTGTAATTTGTGGTCGTGTTTAACAGATAACAACGCCACAAGGTGCGAGAAGCTCCATTATTTTAACGATTTCCTCGCGAGAATGTTTTCAATCTCCCCGCTCTGCTGACGTCACTTTCCCGTCATAGCCTAGAATTCGAAAAGTAATCATTTATTTGGTAAATCAATCTTCCAAACAAACAAAATCCACATGTGCGCAACCTTTACAGTTTTTTTCTTCTCAGCTTTTAGCTTTGCCGATGCGTCCAATATTTTTTTGGCTACCGTAATCGAAAGAGAAAACAATAAAAACGCAAAAGATGAAAGACTGCAGGTTGTTGGTTTACGATGTCATTAAACTAAAGTTAAATGCACAGCGAAAGTGTTTTGCTTATTAAAATGTTTAATGGGTTGTGAAAATCAAAAGAAAAAAGACCGAAAACACTGCAGCGCCAGGCCAGCCAGTACTTCGGTGTTGAAGGGACCACCCTAGAGCAAGATATACAGAAAACAAGGTAGTATATTGCGCATGTCGTTATCCTATCTCCCTCTTTTGTGTGACGTCACTCGAATTCTATTTCTTGAAGTGAGAGTAGACGCATGCGTTATCCTATCTCCCTCTTTTGTGTGACGACAATAATTCAGATGACGTACATGCGCAGAACGTACACAAAACAATGTGCGGGAATATATTACCTTTCTATTCTGTATATCTTGCCCTAGAGTACCATATTTATGTGATGCACATCACCTAATCTAGATTTGTTTATTGTAAATACCTAGATTCGATGCGGCTGTCCCGTTAGGAGATCATTGAAAGCGGCTGGAATTTTATTGCATTCGGTAGCTCTTTTTCGCTGTTGTGGTTGAGCGATGTTTAATTTTTTTTTGTTCTTTTTCGAAATAAGAAGTGCGCACCAAATAGTTCCGCCATTGAAGCTGCTGTTTACGGTAGACATCAATGAAAAAAACCGATTTATAATGGTTGACAGTGGAAAATTCTGGTGCAAGTTTTTTTTCTTTTTTTTTTTCAAAACTCTTGGAAAGTCAATTATTCTCAGATGAGAGTTACCTTTGAGCGTTATCTAGCGAAAGTATTACTCTCAAATGGACAGGCTCATTTGGAATTCTGCGAGGTAATATCTGATAGTGATCTCAACCTATGTCTACTTGCAAGCGACTCGGAAAGACTGCAGAGAATTAAAAATCAACTCACCGCGAGGTACTCTCAGGACTGTTTCCAATTTTAAATTTGTATTGTTTTCTGTCACAGAACTTTTTTGTTTCCTTCTCTATCATCGCAGTTTAGTTATTTCTTATCAAAAATTTATTCTAACCAATGCATAACTTACCTTGCACCTGTGAAGTAATAAAAAAAACTCAAAATTCTTAGTTTGCTAATTTTGCATTTTTTACTTATTTTCTTCTTTATAACTTTGGGTGGCTTTGAAGTCATTTCATCTCATTCCACTAAATTCTACTCGATTATAAATTAATTTTAATATTCAATCCTTCACACAAAATAAAATGAACAGTATCATCAACCTTTTCGCTGGTTTGTGCATGCAGACGTCGACCCAGCCGCTATCGGGACTTTGAACGGATGTTGGTGGCGTCCGATGTTATTTTGTCATTTTTTTCTTACTGTTTATTTGAAGAAAATACAAAAATCACCCCCACCACATAAGAACGATGGTTGAATTCTCTCGCTAACTAACCCCCGGGTGAGGATGGATTGGTGTTTGACGTTTTCCAATCCGCGTTCCAAAAAAAAAAATAAAGGATAACACTTCCTGGTTGGACTTATTTTCCATCGAATGGAACATGGTTACAGTATATTTTTTTTTCGATAAACTGGGTAATGGGTATCCATTCATTCATGCCAACCCAACAAGACTTCAATATGGCGTTGTTTTTTCTCCTGTGCACACTCCTTTCGTTTTGTAATTCTTAAATATTTAAAGTAAGTCGCAGTAGCTGGACGAAAGAAAAACTGTTACCCGCCAAAAGAAAATTATCATATTTCGATGGTGGAGAATTGGGGGAAAAAATCCTTTATTTCTTTATTGTTTGCTTTTTTCTCTCAGTTTTGTTGGTTGTTATTACAAAGGCACCTCTTTTTTTACATTTATTGTATTCGCAAATAACTCGGTCATTAATATTGACCGATTTTTTGTGACTACTGATAAATAACCTGGGGAGGGATCGGCTTAGGTGATTTGTGATAAGTGACAATCAAAATCTACACTTCCTGTCTGCCTGCGTAAGGTTATCGTCACAGTGATAGCTAAAAGCCAATCACAAAAATATTGTGATAGTCACCTTCTCATGAAATCGTCGTTTCATTTTTATTTTTGTGGCAATGTGACTAGAGAGTTACCACACGCATATAAAACATTATAAAATTTTCAACTTTTTTTCAATTTTAGTCACCAAATCAACAATAACAATATTTCTTTTACCATATACAACAATTGAAAATAAATGGTTAAATTTAGAACTATAACATTTATTCACTAAAAAAATTACGGTTTCAATGAATTTTCTTGAAAATATGACTACGGCAACAATGTTTTTCACAAAAATGTCACCGACAAATTGAACAAAGTTGAATTGATTTGAATTGGTGGATGTGATCACCTTACACAGAAGGAAAAATAAATTTGATCACAAGGTGGTGATCCAAATGTGACAGTCAACTATCATCTTACGCAATTCCACCCCTGGTTAAAAAAACGCAAGAAAGTGAACGAAAAAAAAAATATCAAACAGGATTCGATACTGCTTTTTTTTTTTTTTTTTGTGTTTGTATTGTTGTTTTGCGTGTTGTAGAAGTCAACGGTTCGGGCTTCGTTCGACC
This sequence comes from Baccha elongata, assembly GCA_951217065.1. Classification (NCBI taxonomy): domain Eukaryota; kingdom Metazoa; phylum Arthropoda; class Insecta; order Diptera; family Syrphidae; genus Baccha; species Baccha elongata. Next base: position 14,840,577 of record OX578274.1, on the reverse strand, counting down.
AGCCAGTGAGAGTCCTTAGGGAGAGACCGTTATATAACGCGAATACTTTTTTAAACAAAATATAATTTAGCAGCGCGGCTAATAAAATAAAACCGTAGAAAACTGGAAAACATAATAAAGAAGGCGACTTAGAAGCGGGACGAGTACGAGATGACAAGACGACTTATTGGCAGGATAGACTCCATTTTACAGTTGGATGAATTGATTGAAATGTGATTAATTATTAATGAAATGCAAAGGACTTTCAGTTTAATGTTCTTCTGCGTTTTTTGTTTCTTTTCTCTTGTGATGTCTTTTTTTTTTTTTTTGCTTTTGAAATGAAACGACTGGGGGATGGATCATTATTGAATTATTTTTGTTCAATGGCTTTTTTTCAAGACTTAAAATTGCATATTAATTATTAATCATTGTTGATGTGACTTGAATTGACGATGGGAGTGCTAGTTGTTGTTAAGATATAATTTGTTTGTTAGAAATGCTCGGAATGACATCATATGAGCAAATAGAAGAACAAATTACACAAGCATTAGCAGATAGTATAGATTTGGGCGGTTTTTTTTTTTTATATAAATACACTTGTAACTTTTGATGTTGTGAAAAGAAAACAATGCATAGGTACCTTTAATTTTCATTTTAATCCAATGAAATTATTTAGTTAACTTGTTTATTTACAAAAAATATTTTTTTGATAAAAGTTAGGTCTGAAGTTAGGTTCAAGGATGATTTGATGAGCGTTCATAGTTGAGCTAGTATTGCGGCCGAATACTTTAGGGGAGGAATGCTACCGGCTACTTCAATTAAGCATTGTTTATAAACAGAAGAAACGATTAATTCGGTGGTATATTAGGATCTGGGGTATACAAAATTCAGTAATGTATTGGTTCCCTGTCAGTTTTATGGTTTTTTGTTATGTATTCTATCAAATGAGCTATAGGAGATGAGCCATGAGATATGTATAATCAAATTGCTTTGATTTTTAAAAGAAACCTAATCATTTATCTCATCTCTTATTAAAAACTGAGAAGTCTTTGAGAAAAATATGGAGTTAGATACTAAACGGAGACTTGGGTACACCATAGCATATATATTTTGTAGATCAGATTTTTATTTTAAAACAATTGTACTGGACGGTCTGAAGAATGATTTCTAACCCATAAGAAAAGGGAGCACCATGCCTAACTCTACCAAATGCTTTTGAATTATCAAGTGCAACAATCTTCGTTTGACCAAACTGATGAAAGGATTGGTTCCACTTTAAATTAAAATTAAATCATCTGTGGATTTGTTGCTACAAGTGGATCCGAGTTATAAAGAAACTCTTGTTCTCTTAGATATTTCTTTAGCTTTTTATTTATAGAATTTTCATAACCTAGGAAAGAAGAGACATAAATGCAAAAGGCTGTTCTTTTTCTCGGACTGGCTAGACAAATTCTGTTTCACATTCTCTCGGAAAGTATCTAGAAGAATGGAAAATATATAGAAAATCTTACGCAGTGTTTTTGTCAACAAAGAAGAACACCTTCTCAGAATAATAGGAGAAAACGGATTACTATCTGGACCATCGGATATTTGAATTTCAGAATCTTTTAGGACTCTTGCGAAAAAATATGTGTCTAAAAAAAACTTTTAACGCTCTCAAGTACAGGAGGACCACTCTGTTGCAGCGTGCAGCAAACTGAGCTATATACAAATGAGCTTTTACCTGTGAACTTACCACAGAAGTATTTTTATAAATGAGCATTGAAAAAGTTTACTATCCTGGGGACACTAGTATTTTTTTCCGTAAATACTGTTCATGTAAAAATATGGAGCTTTCTTGTATCGGATTTATAGCATCGGAAGTTTGACTTTCTAAAACTGATTAACTCCTTAGTAGTGTAAATTATTTACAACGATGATCATACAAGGAATTCATTTTGTTTTTTTTTTATTTTAAGTTATGTAAGATATGCCCCTTATAAAATCAATAGTAGAATCTACGTCACTATCAAGGAATTAGAATGATCAGTTAAAGTTTCGAAAGAAGTTATTGTTTCAAACAGTTGCCCTTGAATTTTTTATTAGGATCAGTGAAATGGAATCAGAGAAGCTCCTAAGAAAAAGACAGCGATGGTGTACATCTGCAGTTAGGTGGAATTACTAAGTGAACACCATGCAAAGCTACTTATTCGAAATTATCTTGCAGCCTTAGCAGACCCCGGCCCGCAGGGCTTAAATATGGATTGCTCCTCCAAGTTTGACATAGAAAATCAAAATTAAGTCAGCAATAACCAATTGCCACGGATATGGTCCGAATTAACGTTGATGACGTAACTAGCTTCAAATCTGCTCGTGAAATGCTTGTACTTTTAATAGACTGTCCTTACTCGAGCACTTTACAACATCTTTGATAACGGAGAAGAGTTTGGACTTTGAGTTAAGTAGTAGTACCAAGCACTTGATTTTTCCATTCCAGTCTATTGAGTGTCATGTCATTGTGCTGACCAATCAACTACCAACCAGAACACTGCGATCGATTGGAGTCTTTTCCGAAAAGCAGACTCTTACTCCGATCGCTATCTTCTTGTAGCCTAGAATGCATAAACAAGGACATTTCACATTCTCGCAGGTGGAATTGGTAGGCACCAATTGCACCTAGACTTAAAAAATCTATGGACAGCATTTCAAAAGCTTAAAACCAATGAGCTGCAGAAGTTAATTGCTTACTAGCCAAGCTATTTAAAGCCGCCGAAGACGATGTGGTGCTTGCCAGAATGCAGAATTTCGATTGAATGGAACCTCAGCACTTTGCGACAGAATCTCAAGGAGTGAAGCTATCGCAGACAAAATTGCATCTGTCGTTTTATTTGAGCATCTCTAACCATTTTTGACGAACTTGATCGGTCAGTGTGGTTTCAGACCATGAAAAGTCTACCATCGACAAAATATCCGCATAACGATCAACAATGTAAACTGTTGTTCAAAAACATTCAATGAAAAATTGACGGAATAAAGAATGGTCAAGTAATAAAACTGACATTCTAGTACGAATAGTACAATATAACAACAATAATAACTTAAATAGTCTGGTATATTACCAATCTTCCAACCTCTCCCCCTTTGATAAATGCTACGACTTGTAGTCAATCAAATTTAGGTTAGGAGAAAATGGAGGCGGAACAAAACAGCATACTTAGAGGCGCTTAGAAAAAGGTTGAAGCTCCAAATGCTTTTGAAAAAACAAACAAACATAACATCTTGACCTGTGTCGTCAGTGGTCATAAGCGGTGGAATGCGTAGCGCATACGACTTCGAAGACTGAACAAATTTTTCATAATAAAATTGGATTAAAGCTCGGCACCATTAATAAGGAGACTGATGATAGTAATTGGCTTACTTGAAATAGCTATATCACCAGCCAAAAATGGAAAAACGAATAATAAAAATTCGTTTAAAAATTTGTGGTAGCACCTTTAAGTTGTTGTTGTTGTTGTTGTCTTTCAAAAACATTTAATGACAAACTATTTATATTCATAATATATGACATTTCTTCTTTAGATGAACTCTGCAAAACCATGTCTTACATTGACATTCTCATCAAACTCGTTCAGATCTTTTAATTTCTTAAAAATTTAAGGTTTTGCGGGAAAGAAGGTACTGGTAGTTTGTCTAGATATTCTTCTGTCTATGGTACGATCTATGACTAATTTCAATTTGAAATTGCTTCGCGAAATGTGCCAACATCTAAATATACTGGTAGAGCGTCTCTCTTTCTTAAGTGTGCTTTCCATGTAGCCTGGATATTGACAACATAATTGCTTCAACTTAATCACCACTGGAAATTGTCTATTTATTGAGTTTAGATAACGTACTATTTTAAAAAATCGAAACTCTTTCAATAAATATCCACTCAGCTTGTCAAAACACAAATGCAATCCTCGTTTGTATCGAAGGCGCCAAAGTAATAATAAAACATAAGATTCGACTCGTTAAAAGTCCATTTCGATGAATCGACATAAAAATTGATTCCACAGGCTGATAAAATCTTTTCCATCATCAATACACTCTGTGCCATCAAACTAAACCACAATTTTCATTATTGATCGTAAATATATTTAGTGCGAAGTGTTGCAAGTCTCGGCGGAACTAGTGTATTCCAGATTGTCACTGAAGACTGGCCTGCCGACGACTTTAACCACATCCATATCATTCTAGAAATGGGCTCATAAAAAAACCTCATAGTGATGCTGGATTCAATAAATCAAAAGGCACAACACCAAAGTAACTCTATAGAAAACAATCTATTTGAAATTTTATTTTTACTCACCTATTAAAGGACGCGCCGCTATAGTGGGACTGAGAGCATTTAAATAGCTGATAGAAATAAATTGTGAATAGAGTGCAGTACCCTGCTGTATCCGTATGTCCTTATCACCTGTGATACATTCCGAGAACTTTCACAGAGGCGAACTCGGGCAAATACTGTAATAGATAGGTTCTTTGATCATTCCATACGGTCGCATCAGAGTCGGCCGGTAGGCAAACATATAATTTCCACGAAACTAGAAGCAAATCAAAACAGACAAAAAAATCGCAATACATTTGCTAAGGGGTTTTTATAAAAAAAATAATCTATTTGACGAAAGAATATATTTTCACAAGAAAACTGTTAGAAACAGAGCGGTCGGTAAATTGATGTTTGCTGAAAAACAAAAAACAAAACTATTCACTCACAAAACATCTTCCACTTTCTTGCAACATACGCGCGAGACTTGGCTCATTATTCACTTTTTTGAGTTTTACTCCTACGCCGAAGAGTGTCGCTTGTGCTGCATATACAGCATTACCCGGCCCGTGCCATAAAGTGAAAATCTATGTTCGGCGTTCTCTTCCAATTAACAATCCGCCCACAATAGGTAATGGCAGATTTTTTTCTGCAATCTAAGACTGTTTCGAGTCTTTTAAAAAGATTACCACCTAGAGAATTGTAGATGAGTGAATAAGTGCTAAATTTAGATGCACGCCGAGTATTAATTATGACAATTTCGCCTTCGTCTGCTCCGCCTTCTGGTATTACTGTATTTGACGTCTTGTCATCTCTGCAACCGCCACTCTACCCGACCATTTTTGTTTTAATCTAAAAACGAAGGAATATTTCTTGAAATGATATTCGCACACTACTTAAGCCTGGGGGGCAGTGGTTGACGACCGTTCCTCTTCATTGATACATTTTTAGAGGGGCAGAGTCATGGTGTGAAATAATTTAGAGTTTTATTTCGTATTTGAAATGTCAGAGTATTGTCAAGTATAGTAAATCACGCACTTGCTTAGTGGCAGTGTCGCACATAATCCGAGTTTGATTTATGGAAATTCTTTCAACATTCGGAAAGGATTTACTTTTTTTGTTTTTATCGGTTGAGGTACATCGGAAGAAGGTAGTGGAGGTTAATTAGTTTGTTTACATCTTTCGACTCATCAAATTATCTATTTGTGTTTATGATGTTGAATTGATTCCGAATTGAAGGCAATGGCATTCTTTTAAGGTGCAATAAATTAATATAAACAAGTTTTAGTTTAAAATATTACAAAAAGTTTTAAGGCTGTAATTAAAATTGGGAATGATGAATATTCAAAATAATTTGGAAATCCGTTCTTGAGCTGTGAAGTTGCTGTAAAAATTTACGGATTTCTCTAAACATCTGTAAATGATCTTAAGGACGGCTGTATATATATAAAAAAAAGCATCAGATCGATTACCCGCCACCTTTTATCGATTTCAAGGCCGCATATAACATTTTTCGTAACGAACTATTAAATGTGTTGGAATTCTTATCAAAAATGTCATTTTATTCAAGATGGAGAACGCACGCTGCTCTATCAAGGTCGTAAATAAATCAACGATACTTTCCCTGTCAAATAAGTTTAAAGACAAAGTGACGTTACACTCTGTACATTGTAGGAAAGTCATCTCTCCAGCAAGTAAAGTGTGCCTTAATTAGACATTTATCATCCGAACCTTATGTTGAAGTTGATCTTTAATAAACTTGAGTTTGAAATTCGCTTTTTTGCTGGCTGGTGAAAATTCGTTGGTTGAGGTCTAGTACAGACTGTAGCCAAAACTTGAGTATTCGTTAACGATTTTAAAGAAGAAATCGGATAGAAGATTATCTCCTTGCCTGCCTTTATTTGCAATGTTGGTCATAATGGAAGACCTTCCTGGTCTAAAACGACACTGATAAATATCGATCGGGTTGTGCATAAATGGTCAAAGACGCTCACTAAATATCGCAAACAAACAAACTTATCTTTGGCGGATTCTATCAGCTCGGCTGGCAAGTTATTAGTTCAAGCTGTCGTATTGTTTTTGATCCTTTTGATTCCTGTTCAACTTTGATTCCTCTTCAACTCAAATAAAGCATTCCCATTCTTGATCTAACCCGATCGTAGGATCGTTGCCTTAAGAGTCTGGATGTTGTTTTTTTTTATGTTACCGCGTTTCTGGTGAAATTTCTTCTTCTTTCTGAGAACACAGTTCTTCTCTTTTCTTCACTGTAGTGGTCCGCTAAGCACCATCTCCCTCTTTTGAATTTTGGAACGCAAGCATCTTGTGATGTAACTTACCCTATATTTTCATAATAAGGGGGTTTTCGTGAAACCTATGCTTTCCATACAAAATTTGGCGTTGAAGCCTCATAAAATGACTTTTACTTACTGATAAATACTCTTGTGGTGTCTTTTTTCGAGAAACTCGTAGAAGCTACCCTGCTCTTCCGATCTATGAGAGTCTGTGCGCCAATTACTCTGATGGTAACGTCATAATGCGTTCGCTTACATGATCGAAGATTAAAACGTCGATCCATATTCTTCGGTGATGAAATAACCCCGGATCAGTCGCTGACTTTGCTCTTTAACAATCACTATAATATACATATATAGCAACTTCTCCTCTATTCATCCCATCGCACTTCCTGGATGTCAGTTTGTCTGTTTTATAGCAATTTAAGACCTCTGATATTTGCTTTTTGATTATTTAATGACCATAATTAATTTGTTGATTTGTAAATAAAAGAATTGAATAAAAAACAAAAAGCTGAATTTAGAGCCAGAATTTCGAAAAGCAGAATTGTAAAAACTGAATTTTGAAAAGCAGAAATTTAAAAAAAGCAGAATTTTGAAACCAGAATTTCGACCCGCTCCCAAATTTATATGGTCAATTTAAGTGTACGGACTAAGAGTCTGTTGATTTGAAACCGTTAAAAACGGTGTAAGTTTTGAAATGATTTGGCAATTTTGCTAAACGGCTTCTTTAGTAATACGAGCCATGAATTTGCGGCTAACGAACACCTTCTGGTTCTGCACCTTCAACAAAGAGATCGAGTTCAAGGATAACTGAATGATTTTTATTGAACTAAACATATCCATCACATTGTAGTGCTTTGCTGGTCTTAACCAAGTGTTGTCCAGTTAAGAGTTCCCTGATTAGTCACGAAGCAGGCTCGCGAACGTTCCCTTTCATAATTATTATAGCCAGTAGCATACCCTGTGGTTTTTGCAGTTAAACAATGATGTATCAGTTAATATTTATACGCAGCATCAAAAATCATATTTTCTCCGTTCAACTCATAGCATGTGCGTAATCAACGCAACGTATTATTATTTAATTGAAGAAGCTCGCTCTACAACACAATCCATGCGGGTTTTTGGAATTTTTTTAAAGACGCAAGAGTGACAGTAAAAAAAAATATGACATTAAAAAAAAAAAAATAATTGCAACAAACATTCAGAGATCATGCCGAGGGATTGATGGGGGCGTCAATTGATTGGATATGATTGCCAGTTTAAGATAATTGAAGACACTAAAACCATATTCATCCGCTCACAAAAAACATCATAACTGGAGGGTAATCATTTAATAATGCCTATGGAATGCCTCTGGTTCATCGTCACCATGTCTTCATTTAGATCAGAGCACATAAAAAAATAAATACATTTAGTGGCACTGACAGCTCCGGAGGACCACGGCCTAGTGACTTACAATACACCACTCAACCAATCCTTTTGTGTGGATTGGAGGGGACCTACAGTTTTACGTCGAATCCGAACGACTAAGGTGAGATGTACTTTTCATGACAATCATACTCTTTGAGGATGTGTCACTTCCTCGCAAGAGGCAGTGCCCCTGAAAAAAAACAGGGTGTTCTCGAAGCTGGAATCGAATCCAGACCTCCGGCGTGACAGTTCGACACAATAACCACTACGCCACGGGGCACTAGAGTTGCACATAGTTTCAATAACAATAATCGAAGACTATAGGAAGATTCCATTGCGCGAGTGATTTCATTTGATATCTACATGCTATTTAAATATTTGCTATATTTGCCTGTTGTTTGTGTCAATTTGTTGTTGTTATTGCTATACAGCCCGCGACATCTTGTACTAATAATCGTAGGTAGATTATGATTTATTAAGTTGCATCCCGTTTGCAAAGCGCAGTGTGATAATCAAAAAACATGCTATTTAAATATTTGCTATATTTGCCTGTTGTTTGTGTCAATTTGTTGTTGTTATTGCTATACAGCCCGCGACATCTTATACTAATAATCGTAGGTAGATTATGATTTATTAAGTTGCATCCCGTTTGCAAAGCGCAGTGTGATAATCAAAAAACGTGGTGTGTTTCTTTCGATAGCTATGATTAATAGTTAAAACAATATTCTCAAAGTTTTATAATTTAAGTGTATTTATTTCTTGACGTATGAAAGTACAATAATTCTCAGGCTTCCTTAAATCAAAAACTCAATTTACCCCGGAAAGGGATATAAAGCAAAATGGAGGCAGACATATTCAACGTTCGTCAAGTGAATGCGTTCATCCACACTTGACAAGGAAACTCTTTCTTAATAATTATGAAAGCATTCAGCATATCGTTTAAACATGGTGCTCTCATCAAAACCTATTAAGATGTACTCGGATTCCGTTCAATATTTTATGGAATGTGAGTTTGGGGGTTGCGTATTGCCACTTGCTGCCATTGCTGTCACCCACCCCCATATTGTTTTTTATCAAATTTGTTTCTTCACATACACATTCTGTTCCGAATGAAAATGCCACTGCCAAAAAACGATCAAACAGCAATTTTAAGTTCTTTACTTTGCACTAAATCACCCCCGATAACAACCCTTTGTAGCAGCGGCACTAGCAGCGGTACAATAGGGTTAGGGGAGCAGAATTTTTTTTTTCGTGCATGCCTCCGCAAACACTCAAGAAGAGAGTCTATTTGATTTTCAATAACTTTTCCTCTGTTGACGTTGTGTGAAAATCGTCTTAAATTATGAGGGTACAGGAATGTTTTCGAAGTTCAAGTCAACTTTTAAAGTCGCTTTTAAAAGACAATTTATATTCGCATATATTTTCCCGATGGGAGTAATTCCAAATGGCAGTTATGAAAGACAATTGATTTTTTTTTTGCTTCTTTCGAAGTAAATTTAAAAGCAATTTTGTATGCTTTTTCGTTATTGTTTGTGCCAAACTAAAGAAACATATGTTTTTAAAAAACGATTTTAAATGCGTGCTATATAGGCAATTGTTTTAATGCTGGCATTTGTATTGGATTGTGTGTGTGACAAGTTTTACATATATTAGGGAAAATGTGATTCGATATTTGTATTTACTGGCATTTATTTGAGACATAAATCAAGTATGTAAATTGCATTATGATTAAATGGTGAAATGCCGAAATGAGCCATTGAAACAACATCCTTTAGATGACATGTTTCTTTTAAAACGGTACATAGGATCTCGTCCAAACCTTTTTTCATGTTCAGAATGTTTTTAAATAGAAGAAAACATTGAACATTTGTTGTAAATTAAATTTAATGAACTGTAACTGCGGGTATGTACGTATTTTCCAAAAAAAAAAAACGATATTTTGGGTTAGACTCACATTTTTAGATAAGGAATTGTCAAAAAAGGGGATGAAAAGTTCACTTGATTGTCACTTGATTGAGGCCTTTGCGAAAAATGCATTAGTTTTATTCATGATTTTTTTTTATGCAACAGCGACATATTTCTTTCTAATTTTGAAAACAAATGGGGTCTGGAAAGAGTTGAGTCGAAAAATGTGAAAGTTTTCTCAAGTGGCCTCAAATAAGTGACCCAACTTTTTATACCCTTTTTCTACAGATCTTTAACTGAAATTATAAAATTTCGATGGATTTTCCGAGTCACGTCTAAAATTTTTAGGTTTTGTTTTTGAAAAATATGTACGTACCCACAGGTAATAAATATTTCCGCTTCAAACATTTGCAACAGATAAAAATCGCAAAAAAACGTTGCAAAAAAAGAGGCCTCAATCAAGTGACCGGCAGTGTACTTGGACATAACTGAACTATACCCATAATATATTATTATATAAACATACAAAAAAAAAATTAATATTTTTTTCTGATTTTATCAGTTCTCCTAATTTTAAATGGATTTTTCGTTATAAATATAATATAGTCAGTATTACAAACAAGTTCCGAACAGCTTAATTGAAACTTATTCAGGAATTGTTAAACAAGCACCAAGTCGGATAAACGTTTTATTAAATTTTATTTTGTGTGTATGAAACAAATTGGAAAACGCTTATCTTTATTTTTTTTTGCAGGTCATAACCGAAGTGGTTTTAAAATTTGGCTAGCTTCGAAACACAAGTAATTGCAATCAATGCTGATCAAAAAACTCTGGATATACAGAGGGCAAGTAAAAGATCTAGAAAATAAGAACTTACAGCTTATATATAACACACGAGGCAAGACTACCCCAGATCATACATGAAATTTAGAAAAAAAGTTAATGTTATATTTCTTTCAGAATTTGTGATGCGGGCCTAATACAAAATTGAGGGCAGCAGTAAGTGACGTCAACACTAAAAGCCTGCAAACAACTGCAATAGAAGAAAGTAACCAATAAAGATTTGATTCGTCTCGAACGCCCACCATATAACTTGGGGTAGTATCAATAACAAGTAGGCTTTTAGACTTAAGATATGTAGAATACAGATAGATGTTTATTACGTGTTAAGATTCAAAAGAGTTTTGTTGCTGCTCTTTTTATATTTAAGATATACTAAACTTTCAATTTGAAACAATTTTTTATTAGGAATCTAAGGAAACAAATTAAATTGAACATTTTATTCGGAGGAAATCTCATTTAGAAAACAAAATATGTAAAATGTATTTTAGATAGGCTATCATAGTTAAGCTGCAACTAATGGCTATAATAAAATATACAAAAATATATAAGTTTAAAAAACGTTTAAGAAATATGTAATACGAAACAAATTATAATACAAATTAGATATGAGTGAAAAGATACAAAAAAAAAACATTTATGGATAAACAAATATCTGTAAACAAATTAAATATATTAAACAACAACAGGCATGTGTTTACTACATACAACTAGGTTTACATAAATATTAATGTACCATACAACAAATGCATAAATTAATAGTTATGTAAGTAATATATAAAATAAATAAACGTAGATAAATATATAAACAAATACAAACATAAATATACAAATACATAAACAAATAAATATCTTTGTAAACACATTAGTAATTTATTAATAAAAATTAAGGTATATTAAATAAGAATAATCAACTTATGAGTAAAATTTTAAAATTTGTATAAGTTTGAAGTTCATATGCTAGTTACAAATTGTTAAATTTATTTATGTTATATTTTGTATTATATTTTAGCCGTTTAAATTTGTTTGTTGATTTACAACTAGGATTACATAAATATTAATGTACCATAAATCAAATGCATAAATTAATAGTTATGTAAGTAATATATAAAATAAATAAATAGATAAATATACAAATACATAAACAAATAAATATCTTTGTAAACATATTAGTAATTTATTAATACAAATTAAGGTATATTAAATAAGAATAATTAACTTATGAGTAAAATTTTAAAATGTGTATAAGTTTTAAGTTCATATACTAGTTACAAATTGTTAAATTTATTTATGTTATATTTTGTATTATATTTTAGTCGTTTAAATTTGTTTGTTGATTTACAACTAGGTTTACATAAATACTAATGTACCATAAATCAAATGCATAAATTAATAGTTATGTAAGTAATATATAAAATAAATAAATAGATAAATATACAAATACATAAACAAATAAATATCTTTGTAAACATATTAGTAATTTAGTAATACAAATTAAGGTATATTAAATAAGAATAATTAACTTATGAGTAAAATTTTAAAATGTGTATAAGTTTTAAGTTCATATACTAGTTACAAATTGTTAAATTTATTTATGTTATATTTTGTATTATATTTTAGCCGTTTAAATTTGTTTGTTGATTTACAACTAGGATTACATAAATATTAATGTACCATAAATCAAATGCATAAATTAATAGTTATGTAAGTAATATATAAAATAAATAAATAGATAAATATACAAATACATAAACAAATAAATATCTTTGTAAACATATTAGTAATTTATTAATACAAATTAAGGTATATTAAATAAGAATAATTAACTTATGAGTAAAATTTTAAAATGTGTATAAGTTTTAAGTTCATATACTAGTTACAAATTGTTAAATTTATTTATGTTATATTTTGTATTATATTTTAGTCGTTTAAATTTGTTTGTTGATTTACAACTAGGTTTACATAAATACTAATGTACCATAAATCAAATGCATAAATTAATAGTTATGTAAGTAATATATAAAATAAATAGATAGATAAATATACAAATACATAAACAAATAAATATCTTTGTAAACAAATTAGTAATTTATTTATACAAATTAAGTTATATTTAATAAGAATAATTAACTTATGAGTAAAATTTTAAAATTTGTATAAGTTTTAAGTTCATATTATACTAGTTACAAATTGTTAAATTTATTTATGTTATATTTTGTATTATATTTTAGCCGTTTAAATTTGTTTGTGGATTTACAATTAGGTTTACATAAATATTAATGTACCATAAATCAAATGCATAAATTAATAGTTATGTAAGTAATATATTAAATAAATAAACAGATAGATAAATATATAAACAAATACAAACATAAATTACAAATACATAAACAAATAAATATATTTGTAAACATATTAGTAATTTATTAATACTAATTAAGGTATATTAATTAAGAATAATCAACTTATGAGTAAAATTTTAAAATTTGTATAAGTTTTAAGTTCATATACTAGTTACGAATTGTTAAATTTATTTATGTTATATTTTGTATTATATTTTAGCCGTTTAAATTTGTTTGTTGATTTACAACTAGGTTTACATAGATGTTAATGTACCATAAATCAAATGCATAAATTAATAGTTATGTAAGTAATATATTAAATAAATAAACAGATATATAAATATATAAACAAATACAAACATAAATTACAAATACATAAACAAATAAATATCTTTGTAAACATATTAGTAATTTATTAATACAAATTAAGGTATATTAAATAAGAATAATCAACTTATGAGTAAAATTTTAAAATATGTATAAGTTTTAAGTTCATATACTAGTTACAAATTGTTAAATTTATTTATGTTATATTTTGTATTATATTTTAGTCGTTTAAATTTGTTTGTTGATTTACAACTAGGTTAACATAAATATTGATGTACCATAAATCAAATGCATAAATTAATAGTTATGTAAGTAATATATAAAATAAATAAATAGATAGATAAATATACAAATACATAAACAAATAAATATCTTTGTAAACAAATTAGTAATTTATTTATACAAATTAAGTTATATTTAATAAGAATAATTAACTTATGAGTAAAATTTTAAAATTTGTATAAGTTTTAAGTTCATATACTAGTTACAAATTGTTAAATTTATTTATGTTATATTTTGTATTATATTTTAGCCGTTTAAATTTGTTTGTGGATTTACAATTAGGTTTACATAAATATTAATGTACCATAAATCAAATGCATAAATTAATAGTTATGTAAGTAATATATTAAATAAATAAACAGATAGATAAATATATAAACAAATACAAACATAAATTACAAATACATAAACAAATAAATATATTTGTAAACATATTAGTAATTTATTAATACTAATTAAGGTATATTAATTAAGAATAATCAACTTATGAGTAAAATTTTAAAATTTGTATAAGTTTTAAGTTCATATACTAGTTACGAATTGTTAAATTTATTTATGTTATATTTTGTATTATATTTTAGCCGTTTAAATTTGTTTGTTGATTTACAACTAGGTTTACATAGATATTAATGTACCATAAATCAAATGCATAAATTAATAGTTATGTAAGTAATATATTAAATAAATAAACAGATAGATAAATATATAAACAAATACAAATATAAATTACAAATACATAAACAAATAAATATATTTGTAAACATATTAGTAATTTATTAATACTAATTAAGGTATATTAATTAAGAATAATCAACTTATGAGTAAAATTTTAAAATTTGTATAAGTTTTAAGTTCATATACTAGTTACGAATTGTTAAATTTATTTATGTTATATTTTGTATTATATTTTAGCCGTTTAAATTTGTTTGTTGATTTACAACTAGGTTTACATAGATGTTAATGTACCATAAATCAAATGCATAAATTAATAGTTATGTAAGTAATATATTAAATAAATAAACAGATAGATAAATATATAAACAAATACAAATATAAATTACAAATACATAAACAAATAAATATATTTGTAAACATATTAGTAATTTATTAATACTAATTAAGGTATATTAATTAAGAATAATCAACTTATGAGTAAAATTTTAAAATTTGTATAAGTTTTAAGTTCATATACTAGTTACGAATTGTTAAATTTATTTATGTTATATTTTGTATTATATTTTAGCCGTTTAAATTTGTTTGTTGATTTACAACTAGGTTTACATAGATGTTAATGTACCATAAATCAAATGCATAAATTAATAGTTATGTAAGTAATATATTAAATAAATAAACAGATATATAAATATATAAACAAATACAAACATAAATTACAAATACATAAACAAATAAATATCTTTGTAAACATATTAGTAATTTATTAATACAAATTAAGGTATATTAAATAAGAATAATCAACTTATGAGTAAAATTTTAAAATATGTATAAGTTTTAAGTTCATATACTAGTTACAAATTGTTAAATTTATTTATGTTATATTTTGTATTATATTTTAGCCGTTTAAATTTGTTTGTTGATTTACAACTAGGTTTACATAGATGTTAATGTACCATAAATCAAATGCATAAATTAATAGTTATGTAAGTAATATATTAAATAAATAAACAGATAGATAAATATATAAACAAATACAAACATAAATTACAAATACATAAACAAATAAATATATTTGTAAACATATTAGTAATTTATTAATACTAATTAAGGTATATTAATTAAGAATAATCAACTTATGAGTAAAATTTTAAAATTTGTATAAGTTTTAAGTTCATATACTAGTTACGAATTGTTAAATTTATTTATGTTATATTTTGTATTATATTTTAGCCGTTTAAATTTGTTTGTTGATTTACAACTAGGTTTACATAGATATTAATGTACCATAAATCAAATGCATAAATTAATAGTTATGTAAGTAATATATTAAATAAATAAACAGATAGATAAATATATAAACAAATACAAATATAAATTACAAATACATAAACAAATAAATATATTTGTAAACATATTAGTAATTTATTAATACTAATTAAGGTATATTAATTAAGAATAATCAACTTATGAGTAAAATTTTAAAATTTGTATAAGTTTTAAGTTCATATACTAGTTACGAATTGTTAAATTTATTTATGTTATATTTTGTATTATATTTTAGCCGTTTAAATTTGTTTGTTGATTTACAACTAGGTTTACATAGATGTTAATGTACCATAAATCAAATGCATAAATTAATAGTTATGTAAGTAATATATTAAATAAATAAACAGATAGATAAATATATAAACAAATACAAATATAAATTACAAATACATAAACAAATAAATATATTTGTAAACATATTAGTAATTTATTAATACTAATTAAGGTATATTAATTAAGAATAATCAACTTATGAGTAAAATTTTAAAATTTGTATAAGTTTTAAGTTCATATACTAGTTACGAATTGTTAAATTTATTTATGTTATATTTTGTATTATATTTTAGCCGTTTAAATTTGTTTGTTGATTTACAACTAGGTTTACATAGATGTTAATGTACCATAAATCAAATGCATAAATTAATAGTTATGTAAGTAATATATTAAATAAATAAACAGATAGATAAATATATAAACAAATACAAATATAAATTACAAATACATAAACAAATAAATATATTTGTAAACATATTAGTAATTTATTAATACTAATTAAGGTATATTAATTAAGAATAATCAACTTATGAGTAAAATTTTAAAATTTGTATAAGTTTTAAGTTCATATACTAGTTACAGATTGTTAAATTTATTTATGTTTTATTTTGTATTATATATTAGCCGTTTAAATTTATTTGTTGATTTACAACTAGGTTTACGTAAATATTAATGTACCATACAACAAATGCATAAATTAATAGTTATGTAAGTAATATATAAAATAAATAAACAGATAGATAAATATATAAACAAATACAATCAAATAAATATCTTTGTAAACATATTAGTAATTTATTAATACAAATTAAGGTATATTACATAAGAATAATTAACTTATGAGTAAAATTTTAAAATTTGTAAGTTTTAAGTTCGTATACTAGTTCAAATTGTTAAATTTATTTATGTTATATTTTGTATTATATTTTAGCCATTTAAAATTGTTTGTTGATTTGGGTTTAATATTCTCTCCACTGCCAATTCAACATTACCTTTTTTATGAAGATCGGAAACGAAAGGGATCGGAGTCATGTCATGAATGGTAAGCTTTCATTTTTGTAAGTTGCTTTTGATACATTTTTAGTTTTTGTATTTTACACATATAAGCTATATTTTGTCATAACTCATAAAAGACAACCATCGAATTGCCTTAAGAAATCTATAAATTATTTAATTTTTCCATTTGAGACATTTTTGATCAAGGAGAATGAATTTTAGTGTGTGTCTTAATTTTCCCTATATTCTGGGATAACATACTAGCATTTAATTTTATCAGCATTTAATTTACTTTTCCTTTGGTTGTTATATTGGTCCAATTTTAACACCGCATTATTTAATTTATTCTCAATCTTAAGATTATGTTAGGATGTTTTGTTAGGATGTCGACTTTTTGAGACTATGCTGTTGGTAAAAATCATGAGCGCAAACGATTACAACGGGACAAGACATCTCACAGTCGAAATGAAAGTGGAAGCCAAAGTCGAAGTCTAAGCTTCGATTTCCTCTTCGGTTTTATTATTCCTTTTGGTATTTACTGTGGCTATATAACCAAACTCTGTTTTACTGTTTCCTTTTCTCCGTGTTTTTGTCTCTGTCCTTTCTATCTGCCTATCTAAATTTGTCAGTGGTTAGTTTATTTTGTGTTAAAACTGCATGCATGCCAGTTTTGTTGCTGCTGCTTCTGCTGTTGTTGGCAGTTCGATTGCCCCTACTGCTTGGTCTGGTGCGAGTAGTGTACGCCTGGCATTGTTTATGGCCAACACAAGATTAAGAAACGGAAAGGGAAACAAGTCAATGTTTGAGATTTTATCAGTAAAAGGTCCAACAAACAAAACCAAAAACAAAACGACAAATACAAGAATGACGACGACGATGACTATATAGACGGATACGGATGTGGTGAACGGAAGCAAAAGCGACGCGATGCAGAACAACAACCGAACAGCGAACAATTTGCACAGCAGTTGTTTCGTTTTGTCTCTGTGAGGATCTGTAGCAGGGCTTGGGTGAGAAAATCAATGTCCCACGTGCGGCAGGAGGTGCAGCAGATACATCCAGCTCACAAGGCTAGGCTCTGGCCTCGATTCGTGCGCGACAACCTGTGGCGGGTGGAAAACATTTCAAACTAATTGAAACATTATCTACGAATGATATACGGAGTGCAATCCTAGTTTTCCTCGATTTGGTAGCTTCTGCTTCCATTTGTTGCTACTTCTATGTTCTCTCCCAACCAGCTCTGATGAATATCGGAACCCTATGGCAAGTCGCGCTCCCATCGAGCCTTTATTCTAATCACTTAATAACACACATTAATATTATCAGAGTTTATATAAAGAAAAGTCCTAAAATAATGTTCGAAATTCATAATCATCATCGGGTGATCAGCAGGTCGTAAAAACTGTTTTACGCTCAATGTGTCGTCGTGTCGCTTGTACAGCAGTCAAGCGACACCGGTCATAATCATCATCATCATAACGCTGAGAAGCATAAGCAAGAGCCAAGTGCTTCACTCCCTTATAATATTCAATAAGATACATTCATCGTTTCTTTTTTTACATTGAGAACGTTATCAATAAAACATCTTGTTCAAGGAATCAAATAAACATTTCAGTCCGTCCAACTTCGACCAATAACTTTACCACAACGAATTAATAATTCCACCGTACGCTTTAACCGCTGCCCCTTTCCTCGGTCCCATTTTGCTGATAGGTCATCCGATGGAGGCAAGAACTTTTTGTGCATTTCTGTTGGGTTTCTTAATCTTCGATCTGTATTTTGTATCTGAGTGCGTTTATGCGGCTCTTAGCACGCGCATGGTTATTATTTTGAATTATCGGCGCTGGCATACTTGCACGCCTCGGTCACATCGATGGGGAATAATGTAGATGCATCGATGTGGCACGGATCAAATAGGTACATATTGATTCCGGGAAGAAAATTTCCAACTGGGTCTAAATGGAGAATACATGGCATGTGTGAAGAATGTACAACCGAATTTGAAATCTCCTTTGGATAACAATGAGGCATTTAGGCGCTTGTCCCATGGTGACGTACAACTCTTGACTCCCACAATATTCAGACCGTCTATCGATGTGTAGCTTTTTCACATAAATCTCTTAATAATGACACGAAATCAAATTAGAAATGTTCTCTCGTATCAAAGTGCTGCTGCTGCTTTTGCTGCACCACCCAACATCGACTCCCATACTGACACCCACAACGACAAATACAAGAATGACGACGAAGATGACTATATACACGGACATACAAGCAAAAGCGACCCGATGCAGAACAACAACCGATCAGCGAACAATTTGCACAGCAGTTGTTTCGTTTTGCCTCTGTGAGGATCTGTAGCAGGGCTTGGGTGAGAAAATCAATGTCCCACGTGTGGCAGGAGGTACAGCAGATACATCCAGCTCACAAGACTAGGCTCTGGCCCTGGTTGCATGTAAAAATCCAAAAAACTGAAAACTAACTGCCCAATCGCAATATTAGAATATGACTGAATATTCTGCGAACTATAACAACAACAACGGTGCGCGGAGTCCGAATCGTGCGCGACATCCTGTGGCGGGTGGAAAACATTTCAAACTAATTGGAACATTATCTACGAATGATATATGAGGTGCCATCGCAGTTTTCCTCGATTTAGTAGCTTCTGCTGCCAGTTGTTGCTACTTCTATGGTCTTTCCCAATCACCTCAGATGAATATCGGAACCCTATGGCACGTCGCGCTCCCATCAAGTCTTTATTCTAATCACTTAATAACACACATGAATATTCTCTGAGTTTATACAAAGAAAAGCCCTAAAATAATTTTCGAAATCCATAATCATCATCAGGTGATCAGCAGGTCATAGAAACTGTTTTACGCTCAATGTGTCGTCGTTTCGCTTGTAGCTTGTACAGCAGTCAAGCGACACTGGTCATAATCATCATCATCATAACAATGAGAAGCAACGGCAGAAGCCTAAGCAAGATCCAAGTGCTTCACTCCCTTATAATATTCAATAAGATGCCTTCATAGTTTTTTTTATTTTGAGAACGTTATCAATAAAACATCTTGTTCAAGGAATCAAATCAACATTTCAGTCCGTCCAACTTCGACCAATAACTTTACCACAACGAATTAATAATTTCACAGTACGCTCCAACCGCTGCCCCTTTCCTTGGGCCCATTTTGCTGATAGGTCATCCGATGGAGGCAACAACTTTTTGTGCATTTCTGTTGGGTTTCTTAATCTTCGATCTGTATTTTGTATCTGAGTGCGTTTATGCGGCTCTTAGCACGCGCATGGTTATTATTTTGAATTATCGGCGCTGGCATACTTGCACGCCTCGGTCACATCGATGGGGAATAATGTAGTTGCATCGATGTGTCACGGATCAAATAGGTACATATTGATTCCGGGAAGACAATTTCCAACTTGGTCTAAATAGAGAATACATGGCATGTGTGAAGAATGTACAATCGAATTTGAAATCTCCTTTGGATAACAAAGAGGCAATTAGGAGCTTGCCCCATGGTGACGTACAACTCTTGACTCCCACAACATTCAGAGCGTCTATCGTTGTGTAGCGTTGTCACATAAATCTCTTAATAATGACACGAAATCAAATTAGAAATGTTCACCCCCGTATCAAAGTGCTGCTGCTGCTCTGCTGCACCACCCAACATCGACTCCCATTCTCACACCCACGACTGACAAATAATACGCTTCTGAATTTTCCGACGAAAGTGCCACTCTTAAACCCCCAGACACTGTTGTCTTTAAATAAAATAAAGTAATTAGCCAAATCTCGAGCGACCCAAGTAAAATGAAGTGTTAAGTATATGTAATCTTATTTCTATATACCAAAAATAATATTACTTTTGCATAGCGAATCGGATTTTTCTGCAGTGCGATGTAATGTGCCGTTTTGTGTATTTTTACACTATCAAGTCATAATACTAACACGGCAATTTATTGGTCCATAACATTTGGACTGCCTGGATATAATTCAATGTTTAAAAATATGATGGGTAACTGAAAAATATTAAAATAATTTTTTTTCTGTGAAGTGTGCAGACATCGGAATGGCAAACTATGTTTGCTGATCATTCGACATATGAATATGGATCAGTTATTTGTGTACTATGTAAAGATCGATATACTGGGGCAAGATCGTTAGATATTATCAGTTCAGTTCGACAGGAATTCCATATGTATTTGGCAAAGTGTGAACATTTGGCTGGCTAGAAAATTTTAAGTGATGTAAAATCTTAGCAGTTAGATTTGAGTGTTTATTGGTATTTCAAATTTTCATTTGAAAATATTAGTTTTTATCTGTCATACAGAACTGGCCCTTAAGCGACCCTTACACGGTCAGTCAGAGGACGTCTGCAATCTACACATATAATCAGTCATCAGGCAAAATCTTGATTTTTCGTCAAACAAATGCACGCATACAGACTTATTTTTACAAACAGACATGACATAATTTATTTCGAGATTTCGGTATGTTTGTGGGGAATCGAACATAAAACAAAATCACACTTTGAAGGCCAGGACTACTTTACGAACATACCCCAATCGAGATACATCACATTGTCATTCGTACCAACAAATAACAATAACTAACATTTCTATCGATATTCGAATGAAAGTCGAGATTCTATCGGCAGTGATCCACAGTTAGATTTTTTTATGGAAAACCTTACTTCACTACGGATAGCTTTTTAAAAAAAACACCTTCAACGAACTGATATTAGTGAGGAAGAAAGCAAGAAGAACGACTTTGAAAATCAAATCCGAATCCGCCGAAAAAGCGTAATGAATGCGTGTAAATGGTTAGATGAGCTCTTCTCCTACTTCATATATGGAAAAATATATGATTATGACAATAAAATTTATGATGATGGCTGAGTGGATTGGTTCGTTGGTTTGGCAATAAAATCTATAGCAGCCGCCGTGTTCTCCTCCATGCCGGAGGTATCCGTGTGACAATGCAAAGGTTTCAACAGGTTCTGCGGTGGCGAAGGCAGAGGATTCTACCGCGCACTCTTCGAATACCTAACTTACCTTTACTGCTTGCTTTCATAAAGAGTGGTCAAAGTGTTGCGGGCTGACTGACTGCTTGATGGTTGCGTGTGAGACAGGTGATATCGGTGGTGGTGTTTTTACCAATTTTTTTTTTTTTTATTTTTTCGTTGTATTTGTTGATTTTTCTTGGGCGCAGGGAAAATTCAATTCATTAATATTTATAAGTTAATATAATAGTTATAATACCAATCATAATGATCATAAAAAAGTACTTATTCTATAGAACTGTTGTTGGGCTGGTATAGTGGGGGAGTTTCGGTTCTGCGCCTATGTCTGGTTGATGGAAGGTTATGCGGGAATAGAGGCGTTGATGTTCAATTGGAATTATTTGATGCGTGGAATTAATGGAAGCATTTTTCGAAATATATGAAGGACCAAAGCTATAATTCCTTTGTTATTGGTTAGGGCACACGCTATATACGTTAAAAGGAATTCAGATACTACACTTCTTATATCCGTATGTAGGTTATTTCATGAAGATATTTATATATTTATTACTTCGCATTGAATTTTTAAGTTTAGTTGGAATTCCATATTAATTCCAAATACATATACAGGGTGATTGGTTTAAGGTGCACCAAAAAGCTTGAGTGTGTAGGTTAGGTTAAGACATTAAAAAAATCGTATTGGGTCTATTTCCCCCCGTTTAGGCGGAAGGGGTAATTTTTAAAAAAATTACTTAAATCAGAAAAAAATTATTTAAAAACAACGGTAAAACATACAAACCCATGTTATACTTTTTGGGAAAGCCGGAAAACTGTTCTTTTATTTTCTTTTTAAAAAAAGTAGTTTCAGTAAATAAATTTTGAAAAATTTATTTTCAAACTCGAAATTTGAAAAAAAATGTTTTTTTTTTAAATTTTATTTAATTAACTATTATTTTGTTTCCAAAATTCAATGCTGCTATTAATTTTCATAATAGACATCGTACATAATTTAAGTTACATATATGCGTACACACCATTCGGTACATATATTAATGTAGATTACACGATGTGGGCGATTCTCATATGTTGATATTCGCCATGTTTTATGTAGGTTAAAAATAACCGCCATGTTGTATGTAAATTTTCTTGAGGAAATTCTTGATTTGAAGAATTATTGAATTGAGAACAGACAGTTCAGAAATAGATGCATCCATATAATTAAAAAAACAATAAAAACAACAGTCATGCACATACCAACTAAATTAAAACACTATGGAACAAGAAAAAAACACTTCGTTTTGTCTTCACTGATCCCTGATGTCAATACCATCTTTATTAAGTTGGTCCATTTACTTCAGGGAAGCTATCCAGTTTTGAGACTGTATTCAAGAGATGCAGCGTTTATTTCCTTTTTTTTTTACAAAAAAACAAATCACAAAAAAGACAGTCAACTTTTTGACACTGCACCAGCACAGCAAAAAAAATTATTGATATTGTACTTTTTTTTAACGTTTGTCTAGCAATTAAAAATGTTGATTTACATTATTTCAGATTTCAGTGATCTACATAATTTTTTTTGCGTCATATTTGTGTATCAGAACAATTTTATGTAAAATCTTATATGTAGCGTGCTATTGCACTATATGTTGAAATGCACATATATTTATGAAACATGGGCTCTACATATTGCTGACATAATAATTGTAATATGCGGAAGTTACATAGTTCTATTAGACAATATGTAAACACTGAATGAAGTGTTTGACGTCAAATTGACGTCAGAGGTAGGTACCTATGTACGTTTTACACGTCGTCTTATACAAGCTTTAGTAACATAACAGCATTATGTTACTATCTATTGGTGTTGAATGCAACATGAAAATTCAAGCGGAATCGATTGCTGAAGGCCAGAACGAGTGTACATGCTGTAGACAAATTGTACAATATACAATGCAATTATTTGTATGAAATTTTGGGATATTATTTCTATTTTGTTAATAAACCGTATTAGAACAAAAACAAATTGGAGTATTATTTAATTTTGGAGAAAATCCACATAATAGACAAAACAAATTGGGTTATAATTTCATTTATATCTGGGGTGTTTTTTTTTTAATTTCGTTGAGGCCTTATTGCATGGGACAAAATATAATTTTTTTGTTGCCTTATTTAATTTGCGAAATTAGGCCCCAGGAAATTAGGCCCCAAAAAATAAAAAAAAAAACCAAAACTATGCTTGCAGTACAACAACAAAATAAAATTGCATATTTTGGGGTGTAATTTCTCATTTTGGGGTGTCCTTTCATTTCTGGTATTGCAGTATTATTTCATTGCGTAATTAGCCCCCAATATTTAAAAATGAAAGAAGACCCCAAATACTTTAATTTTTCGATATTTTGGCGTTATTTGGGGTGTTACCCCAAAAAATATTTGTGGGGTGTTTTTTTCTTTCCTCAAAATGTAAGAAGACGTCGGTAAAGCAACGTTTATCAAAGCTTTAATCATCTATGCAGTCATCATTTGTATTAATTTGCTTGTAACTACGGTGACGTGATATAGCGCCAAACTTTTCCTTTTCAGGAGGATTTTTTTTCACGGTTGCCATAACTA
This sequence comes from Baccha elongata, assembly GCA_951217065.1. Classification (NCBI taxonomy): domain Eukaryota; kingdom Metazoa; phylum Arthropoda; class Insecta; order Diptera; family Syrphidae; genus Baccha; species Baccha elongata. The sequence goes on along the minus strand of OX578274.1, from coordinate 14,816,015 downwards.
CATCAGCACCACTTTCGCCTGATTAAGAAATTAACTTATTTTCCGATGAGCGCTATTTCGATTGCCAATGTATTTAAAAAGTTTTATATTTCCCAGGTTATTATGGCGAAAAACAAATTATGTTTGAAAGTGACATTAAACCCCAATGGCCATATGACATTTTCGTAAAGCGACAAATGGCCATATGGTCTCACTTTTCTTAAATAATTTCGACTTTGGGGTCTTATTTCGTAGGGCACTGTTTCCTAAATCCAAAAATTAAATTTTCGGCCATACTTCATTTCGATTTTGCTCTCTTTTTATTTTTTGGGGCGGAATTTAACAAACGAAAATTGGCCTTTATTTCGTTGCGAAAAAACACCTTAATTTTGAGGGGTAATTTTATTTTTGGTTTTGGGGCCTAATTTTAGAGCGCTAATATCGTTTACAAAATATAAATAATTCTATCCCAATTCCAAAACGTTTCGGATTTTAAACAATATAAAAAGCTAAATTACAAAACAAATCATCAACATCGGAGCTGTTCTAGAGGACACAGAAAAAAGCTGCGTTGACTCAAATAAATATTCTGAAAATTTTAGAAACTAAATGAAACTGCACAGATTTTTCGGGGGTATACTAGAAATACCTCTTAAGTTTTTGACCTGGAGGACCCTAAGCTAACTTGGAGATTGTGAAAAACCACAATTTTGTATCACTTTTTTGTTTGTTTTTCGCTTATATATCTTAACCTAAACGCTTTGGGTCATATTCAGAGTTATTTTTAAACTCGAGTTTTTCTTAGACTGTAAAGTAAATTAAATAGAATACACGCGAGTTTGAATATGATCGTCTGTGAATATGCCCCATTATTTGTACAATATTGCATAACAAAGTTAAAGACCATCAAATATCCTAAAAATTATTTAGTGAACCAGATCTATAGGCGACCCAATACTCAGCCGATTTATTTAGGTTAGGCCAAGATAAGAAAAAAATGGACGGGGGGGGGCGTATAACATGAATAAAAAATTGACGCTGAGTGATAAGATATTTAAATCCAGGTATTATTAGAGCGAAAGACCTTGTTGAATGAGGGAAATTCAGCCTACTGTATAAATAATCCGGTTGCTTGGTTTGAATGATTAGATGCAGGTAACTAAGTGAACGAAACTTCAATAAACTATCCAGGCTACAACCGCAAATTTGTTTAGAAAAGGAAGAAACATGGTCATATCGTCGAAGATTATAAACATAGCGGGCAATATTGTTATAAACAACATTAAGTTTGCTGCTGGTCGCGTAGTCCAAGTCACAGAAAATTTCACATCCATACAGTAAAACAGGAAGTAAAAGAGTTTTTGCTAGTAGGAGTTTGGTTTTTTTTGGGAATGAAGCTTTGAGTGACGAGAACACGGAGGCTTCCATAAACCTTTCCTATTGCACTATTTAGATGGTTATTCCATGTTAGGGTACGATTGAAAACCATTCCCAGATTTCTGGCGGTGCTGACATAATCAATGGTTTTATCCTCTAGTTTCAATGGGCTTAAAGTTGACACATCAAACGTTTTACGATAGATGGGTAAGGCTTTCGACTTGGCGGGATTTAAGCATAGGTAATTTTTCTTGGACCATCGTGAGATGAGTAGTAAATCCTCGTTCATTAAAGCAACTGCTTCATTTTTCGCTGGTAGAGGTCGATTTATCAAAAGTTGCACATCGTCAGCATATAGATGAATTTGGCAGTTCTTTATAATAAGTGGAAGTTCATTTATATATAGCGAAAAAAGGATTGGTCCAAGTATGGACCCTTGTGGCACACCGGTCAGAACATTCATCAAGCTGGATGCGTGACCATTTGCTATAACACATTGTTGTCTCCCACTAAGATACGAAAGGATCAAGTTACTTGACTCTATAGTAAATCCATAGAAATTTTGCAACTTTTTGCATAAAATAGAATGGTTGACAGTGTCGAAAGCCTTTGTAAAATCTAGGAGGGTTAAAAGTGATATGTGATCCTTATCCATTGCAGTTCTTATTTCATCGGTTACTAGAAGTAAGGCGGACTTGCAGCTCCGTTGCGGCCGAAAACCGGACTGGCAGGTACTTAACAAATTGTTGGATGACAGATAATTTTGTATTTGTTTAAAGATGGCTTTTTCAAAAACCTTTGAAAGGAACGGTAGAATGGCTATTGGGCTTGTGTTTTACAAGTCTGTTGTGGACATCTGCAAAATAAAATTAATTTTTATCAACTAAACAACAACTTAGTTGTACAAATGAGGTTACCTACATCAATCCCGATAATCTTCTTATAGTCCATCCGACTTGCATCGGAGAAGGTATTATCATAATATCAAGGAAATGAAATGTGAAATAAACTTAAAAAAATCATTTAATATTTATAATAAAAGATTCGAAAAGTTACCCTTGTTGTTGTTCATCGGATTGTTGTTGGTTGTAGGCGGCTTGTACTTGGCTATGTGGTATACATATAATCTTAATAAAAAAAATATAGATTAAGAGATCGAAATGTATAATTTAATATATCTTATCTTTTTGTGCTTACCTGTTCCTAATTGATTATTTTTATTGGGTTTTCCATCAATAATGCGTCAAGGATAAACAAAATAAATTTGTTTTCTCGAGCATTAATGTAATTGACATCTTCGTTGTTCATGTTTTTTTTTTTATAATTGTTTCTCATGTGTCTAATATGTTGGTCTCTTTTTCACACGAGAATTAAATAAAGATGGACGGCATTTTTTTTAGGTATATTGTTAAAGCTATTCTATGATAGGGGTCACTTATAACAATTAAAGGACACAAATATTAAAAAAAAAGGTTTTCTGAATCCATATGTTTAAAGATAATTTCATGCAAATGTTGACCGCGGCTGCGTCTCAGGTAGCCCATCCGCTGAGTCCAATTTTGGCATACTCACACATATCGGCCGGTATCTCACGAATGAATGCATGGATGTTGGCTTCCAGTGCGTCAATCGAAGCGGGCTTGTTCCTATAGACATTAGCCTTGACATACCCCCACAAAAAATAGTCTAATGGCGTCAAATCGCACGATCTAGGCGGCCAATTGACCGGCCCGAAACGTGAAATTAACTGTTCACCAAACTCGCCTCGCAATTGCGCCATTGTTTCGCGTGCTGTGTGGCATGTGGCACCGTCTTGTTGAAACCACATATCATGCAAGTCAAGAACTTCCATTTCGGGCAAAAAAAAGTTTGTTATCATCGCTCGGTAGCGTTCACCATTGACAGTAACGCTGCGATTCGCATCATCTTTGAAGAAATATGGCCCAAAAAAGCCGCCGGCCCATAAACCGCACCAAACAGTGGCTTTTTCGGGATGCATTGGTAGCTGTTGCAATGCTTCTGGCTGATCTTCACTCCAAATGCGGCAATTTTGCTTATTTACGTACCCATTCAACCAAAAATGAGCCTCATCGCTGAACACAATTTTTCGATAAAAAAGCATTTCGAACATTTCGAACCGAGCACGAATTTTGATAGTAAAATTCAATAATTTGCAAGCGTTGTTCATTTGTGAGACGATCCATGGTTAAATTGCAAACCAAACTGAAGCTGTTTGACAGTGACACAAGGTACCAAACACACGTCAGCTGCCAAAACCAGTGTTGCCAAAACCAAACCAGCTAAAAAATCACCCGTTATATAACATTTTTATTTGTATATTTATATATCAACGAAACATTTATAATTTCGAGTATAAATTATTTTGGTTTATAATTTTTCCTTGTAATTTACTAGTCCCTGGTGCTATAGCTATATTATATAAATTTTTTTCTTGTATCGTTTAATTTTCTTTTCCTATTTAAGTATTTTTTTTATGAGTGTAAAGGTAATTAGGAATTTTGTAAGCCACTTTTTTTTTGTATTCAGCGGATTAATTTAGTTTCCTGCTTAGGTTTAAAGCTTATTAATAAACATTTTTTTTGTTGTGTGTCAGTTTCTCTATTCTTTGAGCTCTAGGTAGATAGGGCAAACTGATAGGTTGAATTGAAGCGTCTTCTAGTATTTTTTTATTGTTTTCTGAAATTTTGTCCAGAATATAGTGTGAGGGAAACTGAGTAAATACCGCTAGTAATTTACTATCTAAATTCCTAGATACCTCTTTAAATTTTTATCAGAATAGTTAGTTTGTCACTTAGGTATATGCTTATTTGTAGGGTTGCCACCCCAATTCAATTTGTTAACATTAAGAAAAATTACAATTAGAATATATTAAAATGATAAGAGTTGCCAACTAGTTTTATTACCACGATTGCACAAAAAAAAAAATGAATAAATAAGAGAGAATTTTATAACTTTCTCCACAATGGCAAAAATTATGTCATTTTGTTTTCGTCAAGCACGTGACTTGATGGGTTACTAAACTTTATTTTATAGGGGATGCTGATGGTAACTGGACGAGAGATGGTACCGTGATCTGAGGTGAGTTGATAGGTAATTTAAAGGTTAAGAGGGAAAATATCAACCAGCCGCTAATTCCCTTGGCAGGGTGGGTTAGGCTAACGCTGAGATCATCAGAGCGCCCTCTAATGGTAATGTCTGTCCGCTTCAGTTAAATATTTTATATATATATAGGCATGATAAATTTTTTTGTGACAGGTGGTAGTTGTGTTTCGGGACAAAGATCCCATCCGATTCCGTCGAGCTAGTACGAGCACCGACAAACATGCCAGTTCTAGAAACACGACACAAAGCGTTCTTCTTGGAACTTACCGTTCTCGCTTCAAAAACTAACCTATAACAAGTCATTAAATAGTGTTTAAAAGTTTTTCTTTGGCAATTATATATCAATTGTACGTAAATAACAAATTTTATATAAACGAGTTCTAAATTGAAAAAATAACAAAAATGTGTGTTAAAGTCAATTCCAACTGTGCATTAGGAAAGCCATCACCGCGCACCAACGAGTAAATAATTACGAACCCAACGACCTACATAATATGCTTGGCCTTAATTTGAAACTTTTTATTTTCGTTGACGATATTTTTTATTTTTTCTTGGATGATTGTCTCCGAAATTATAAAAAAAGAGACACAAAGAAAAAGAGCTTTTCTTTTATACTTATAGCTATTTAGACATAACCAATATTATTTTTGTCATTAAATTCAAATTGTTTGTAATGATCATGACGACGATAAGACCCCACCCGAGCATCATTTACTTGTATCAGCAATCCATCCCAGCGTGGATTAACGAATTATTTTTGATGAAAAAATGTGTTATCAAGCTTGTCGCGTGATTAAGAATTTGAATTGTAATTTCATTTACTGTTACTATTGCAACACAATTTTTGTTTTGGAAATTAAACAAAAAAAAACAACCATATGAAAAGATACAACTTTAGGTACTTAACAAATTCACACTTAAATCTCTTGGATACCTAATTAAATACGATTGTTTTATGACCTCTTCCGGTCGTCTTTTTATTGGCTGTAAAAGAAATTGTACCAACATGTATCCGTGTATCTATATCTTCATATTGTATTACGCGGTGGATTTAATTGCTTTGTGATTTTCACTGTTCTCATGCTAAACTTTCGTGTGGGAACTTTATTCGATTCGATTTTGTGTGTTGTCGTGTGGTAGTGTTTTCATGCGCCTATAGCTGCGGTATGCACCACAGCACATGCATGACTTCTCTAATAATCAATGCATCAATCAATCACAGTCATTTGTTCACTCCTATTGCCTATTGCGCTGTTGTGTAGTTTTCCTGTTGCCATTTTAGGAGGATAAAAAAATATTGCATTTTGTACGAATTTTTATTGAAATTCAATATTAGCACCCTCTTTGAGTGTATTGTCTTAAGTTATAATGTGCTGAATAAAAGTTTGTGTAGTCACCTTTAGATAGGATCTGATGACTCAATTGTTTTTTTTTTGTTATTGGGTTGTATGTTTTAATACCTACAGAGACTAACTTAGAGAAGACTTCTTACAAATATTTAAAAAGAAAACTCGATACCGGAGGAAGTTCGCCTACGCAATCGCGTGGCCCTTAACCTTTTATTTACACTATTACAACATAGCATTTGGGAAATTAAACTTTAATATGAAGTGTTTACGCAGCGAACAATAAAACGGCTATGTTCACTTTTAACTCATTTTTAATTTTGAAGATGATGTACAGATGGCGTTTCTAATGGTTAAAAATAAATATGCTTGTCAGAGACAAGCACCAAAGTAAAATTCAATTTACCAGAAATTCGAACCGGAAAGTTAAACTTTTAAATAAAATAATTCACCGGAAATTCAGTCTTTTAAAGAAGCAATCTTAAACTAGGTCGTCAGCACTGTAATTCTGGGCAGATGTCAATGGTTTTGCTTAAAAACGACACCAAAGTTGGTCTCCCACAACTCGAAAAAGTACTGCATAAAAGTATTATTTTAAATACAGACACACTGCAAAGAACTTGAATTCATCTGCGAACACTGCCTATAACAGTGCGACCAATTATCAAGAGACGCTTGCAGTGCCATCTACACTTCAACAGTTAAACCATTCATATCCACTTTATGTTCACTTCTGATTGCTGACTTATTTTTACACATTTTTGGTTTTGTTGGGATTAACATGTAAAATTTTACTGCGCTGGCTAATCACTTGGAGCCGAAACATGGCTTGTATTAGAAAAACTATTCGATATTTTGTTTCAAAAAAATGGTCACTCCATTCACAACAAAGGGAAAAAATCTACTTTGTCACGATGTTTCTTCAAGGATCAAATATATTAAAAACAGGAACTCTGGGCAGTAAAAAGTACTAACGTAATAATGTGTCGATTGTTCAAAATGTCGATTTATATCGGCTTTTTCGGAAGTTAAGGCTTTTATTCCGGTTTCCGAGTAGAACGATTGCCTCAAGGCGAATAGCTTGGCACTTTACTTTGATCTTAGGCGAAGGAATTCGTTTCATTCGCGAACCTTTATTTCTTTGGCTTACTTTTGCAACTATAATGACGCTACGGGTGAAGAACTTTTCGAATTTTCGCGATTTTTCAATACCAAGTTAAAGCATTTTCCAACTTTCTTGATTGCTTCGCAATGTCGACTTCGAATCTGGTTTTAAAAAATGCCGAACTTCTAAGCAAAATATTGAGAAAAACGTCGAGAAGTCCATTTTCATCCCTAAAAAATATTATATTGGTCTCTGTTTTGGCTCAGCAATAATTTATTAGATATCATATCTTACTTTGTATAAGCTTTAAATGAATTCAATAAAATCTAAAATTAACTTATACCCAAATTTGCACCCAGTCCAAATCCTTTAGAGAGGATAATTATTGAATTGTAAGGGGAAGCAGGCTCGTGCATTCTGAACTTCTTTGGGACTTAAAAGGTGGCACTGAAATATACGAAAATCGTAAGACTGGAATGGAATGTCTGGCACTGAAACTGCAACGGTGGTGAGCAGTCATTTACCGAAGTACACACATTAAGCTATAAGCAATGGTTTAATGGCTCATATTATTATAAACGGTCTAGTATAAGTATTGATCATATATTGGTTGCAAGCGTGCTTGTAAACACCATTTCTTAAATCATTATAAATATGTGTCGATTACTGACGCTTAAAATATCGACTGTCTAAACATCGATTACAGTCGACATTTTGAAATTCGAGTTTTTAGATAGTTGGCCTATTGACCAATTGACTTTTTTCGTTTTTATATTTTGGAAATAGATTTTTTGAAATCGACTATTATAAACTCGACTTTTCGTACACAATCCGTAACAACACAAAATTTGTTTCTTATAAGATGATTATAGGCAATGCTAAGTTGTTTATTTATACCTAACAGGTGCTCGTGCTTTGCTACGACAGAGCAAACATTGAAGTACAATATATGTAATTTTGCACACTTAAACCACGATTACATTCATCACATGGATATGAACCATGCTTTGGTTCATTGTGATCATCGAAACGTTTTTGATTCACAAATTGTGCGGTAGAAATACGGCAATGTCCAAGAATTGAAGGCCCCTATTACGGTTGTCAAATATCAAAACGATAATTGATGTTATTCAACAAAATTGATCCATCGGTATTATCGTTGTCAATTATCAAAATTTTTGATAAACTGTGAGTGCCACTCAGATTTCAGATCTATTGTGAATAGTTTTATTGACTAACTTGGTATTATCGTTGTCAAAAATATTGGTGTTTATCAAATTTTCAGTCAAACGCAAATTCGCTGTTGATAATTTTGATAGAACTAATTCGTTTTATTTTTTGTAAGAAAACGCAGTGTATTGTTCACTTTTAATTTATACAATATACAATAATTAATACTGTTTGGTTAACTTATTTTTATTAAAATTCACTTGCACAGACTTTTTCTTTTTGTTGTTTGGTGTCCAAATAGGAGGTACATGTATGTACGTACATTGTACCTACATAAGGCACATTCCTTTGCCTGTTCCATCATTTCCACAAAATGTTTTATCACTTTTTTATTTCACTTTTTTAAAACACAAATACCTATAATAATAAAAAAAAAGACCAACGATATTTACTTCATTTACTCGAAAATAAATTAAAACAATAAAAAAACGCAATACAATCGCAAATGAAAAGAATAGAAAACTGAAACGTCAAACAAAATGCCCGTTCACAAGAGAATTTTGTTAATCATTCACAATAGATCAAAAATTTATCAAACGACAATCATAATACCGAAATTTTGTTTGATTGATAAATGTTATCGTCTATCAAACAAATGATCTTTGACAACCGTAATAAGGGTGGAAATTTGGTCTTTTTTCGTTTGGCGTTATTTCACGTCACCGGGATTGACAGTATTTCTGCTAATCAACCGAATTCATTCAGCGACTTGTAATGACAAATGATCGATGCTTCACTTTGATAGTGAAGCATCGATCATTTGTCCATAATAACTTTCAACAGGTATATCATCATCAAGGTTCAACCCAAAAGCATTATACATGATTGTGTATATTAGATAACTATTTATATTTATACAGGGTGAGTCATGAGCAATGCGACAAAATGCTAGGGCGTGTAGGTTGCGTTGAGACAAGAAAAAAATCGTATGGGAGGGGGGGGTCTATTCCCCTCCGTTTAGCAGGGAGGGGCAATTTTCGAAAAAACTGACTTAAAATGGGAAAAAAATTATTTAAAATCAACGGCTTCATTCACAATGCTGTGCGATACGTTTTTGAAAATCCAATAACTTTTTCTTTCATTCTGTGTTTAAATAAATCTATTCTAAGAAATAGTTTTTGAAATATTAATTTTCAAAGTCAAAATTTTGAAAAAAAAAAATTGAAAAAAAAATTTCAAATTAATTTTTTTCAAAATTTTACGTATTTAAGTGCTAATTTTAATTTCAAAATTCAATTCTGTTATTAATTTTAAGTCTAAATAAGAAAACCGGATGCAAAAATTTTATGTCAAGAAATTAAAAAAAAACCAAAACCACCTTTTTCTAAGAAAAACATTTATTTTTATTGTAACGAAGCAATTTATTTATTTATTTAGCATTAATCTTAGTTTTTTTACTTTTTTTTTAATTGGAGTTTTATGAGAACGTAATAAAATTAAATAGTATTGGAATAACCCTGGATTAATATTATTTTCATTGATAACTTCTGAAAACTGACCTGTCAATATTTTTGCCTTGGCCTGCCCGCAGCCCATGGGTTCTACCTGTTATGGGGACAATTCCTACGAGACCTTTTACCCGATTTATTAGACAGCGTTCCATTGGTTATAGCAGATACTTTAATCTACCAACAAGATGGTGCTCCAGCACACTACAGCTTACAGGTGAGAAACTGGCTGGATGATCATTTTAGTGACCGTTGGATCGGAAGAAGGGGCCCCACGGAATGGCCGCCTATGTCACCAGATTTAACTCCCCTAGATTTCTATGCATGGGGATTTATGAAGAATTATGTTTACGAAGTGGAAATAGTATCATTGGAACAACTGAAGGAACGAATTGAAGTCGCTGGAGTCAAATTGCAGGAAAATTTGTCAAGCATAAACTTATGTGAAGCCATTACAAGGAGATATAATCTATGCCTTCTAAACAATGGAGATCATATCGAGAATTTTTTATAAGTACTTCCAATAAAAAACATAGTAAAAATAAAAGGAATAAAAAAAACTAAAAAAACTAAGATTAATGCTTCTTAAATTGGTTCGTTACAATAAAAATAAATGTTTTTCTTAGAAAAAGGTGGTTTTGTTTTTTTTTTAATTTCTTGAGAACGACATAAAATTTTTGCATCCGGTTTTCTTATTTAGACTTAAAATTAATAACAGCATTGAATTTTGAAATTAAAATTAGCACTTAATTACGTAAAATTTTGAAAAAAATGAATTTGAAATTTTTTTTTCAATTTTTTTTTTTCAAAATTTTGACTGAAAATTAATATTTCAAAAACTATTTCCTAGAATAGATTTATTTAAACACAGAATGAAAGAAAAAGTTATTGGCTTTTCAAAAACGTATCGCACAGCATTGTGAATGAAGCCGTTGATTTTAAATAATTTGTTTCCCATTTTAAGTCAGTTTTTTCGAAAATTGCCCCTCCCTGCTAAACGGAGGGGAATAGACCCCCCCCTCCCATACGATTTTTTTCTTGTCTCAACGCAACCTACACGCCCTAGCATTTTGTCGCATTGCTCATGACTCACCCTGTATATTAGAACGAGATTTTTGATAGCAGAAGGTTCTTATCAAAAAAAAAACATTAGAAACCTCTTATTCAATATAAGTTTCTTCATGGTTTAGCATTCAAAACAAATCATGCGAATGAACATTAAACATTGATTTAGATTTACATAAAGATTAACGGGATTAATGCCATATTCGGTTGTTCTTCCGAAAGCGTCCGGAAGCATCAAGAAGGCCATTTGTTTAGCACTCAGAATGACATTTTTTCTCCTAAAAAAATAGGCAAAAACAAAAATAAACATATATTTTTGTTTTTAAAATTCCAATTCGGGAATTTAAATCATTTCTTTTTATATTTTTGAAGACAAGGCAATTTTCTTTTGTTTTGTGTCATCCATTCCCACCCACTGAATTCGTTAAAAGTTGTCAACACAACGAGCTCAGTTTGTATTACCGATTTGTTTTCTATTCACATGTGCCGATAGCGCAGATTTGTTTAACGAACTTTATTTTATTTAATGAGATCCAGTTACTTCAAGTTTTATTTTCAATTTGTAATTAGTACAAAAAATATTCATCTCGTGCGGGATATGAAATAGTGACAAATTGGCGCCCAACGTGGGGCTAATTCTTCAAAAATGTCTTCATGTATTTTTATTCCAAACTAAGTTTGACAACTCTATGTTTTTAGGCTTAAGGTCTGAGATTTTAATTGTAAACAAATTAAAATCTCATAATGATCAGTTTTTACACGAACCCATAAATTACTTTCTATCTTAAGTCGCAAGTTAAGAAATACTGCAATGTGTTTGTGCAGTTGTATCTTTAAGAAAAAGTAATTAATATTTTTTAGTTTTTCTAAACTTTTACTATCTGTTGATCAAAAACTATCATTATCTTGTTTCTAGTTAACCAAACAAGAAAAAACACGATTCAATTGGGGAAAATATATTTAAACCATGCCGCATAATATCTATCTATGATTTAATTTCAAGTTTTACTTTAAGAACCCTTTGTTCATTTTGCTGCCGCATTTTTAAATTATCTGCACTAATAATTCTCATCCAAAAATCCCATCAAATCGTTACTTCCATCTGAAAAAGAACATTGAAACTTTTCTACCGTACTACCGCATAACTAATAAATTCCATCGGCATGAATGTATGATCTTCAAGTAATAAATCGACAAACACATACTTTTCCTATTCCTCTGCAGAAAATTCCATAAGAAAAGCCATTTCCTTTAAAGACTTTACTTTATACATAGATAGAAAGTTACAGATACTTTGAAAGTAAGTTTATTAAGTTTAAATTGTCTTATCACGCGAGTCTGCGACAGATTCTTCGATTCCCTTCGTTTCTTGCTAGTTTTCAATTTTCAGGTATTTATCAGGAAAAGCCAGAACTAAGTTTTTCTTCTGTTTTTTCTAGATTTTCTCACAAACTAAGTCAGCAATCCGCCAGTCATTATCTTGTAGTAATAATATTGTAAAGGGTCTGTGTTGTCCTATAAATTCTATAGATGTTGTAATATCATAGTGAATACCTGTTTTGGTTGGAGCAACCAGCAGCAGTTCAGTTTGCTAGCTCTTTTTACCTCGCAATTATCGTTTTATTATTAATTATTGTGGACTTTTTGTGAATTTTTAATGAAATACTCGTAGTGAATCTTTGTTGCACGTGTATATATGTTTTTGGTATAGGAAAACTAAAGGCCAGATAATTATAACAAACGACCGAGCTGAGCCGCTCAACCGTGCAGACAAATGGAATATATGCTAAGAGGACTCTCTTTGAGGGGACATAATATGCATTTCGTTATGTTTACTTTATTGTTGAATTTTGTTTATTATTTTTTTAAGCAAAAAAAAAAAAACAACAACAAAGTTTTGAAATTGTTGAGACACCTATGTACAGGGTGTCTCAAAATGCACGCAAGATTCAACTTGGTATTAAGTGTTGCCACCAGAAAAAAATTGCAGAATGTGTTGACAGTTTGGCGGTACTTAAAATGGAAAGTGAATTACACTCCCAACCAAATCTTTTGTGTGAGTTGCTAGTTCTAAAGAACTGGAAAAGTCTTATATTTTACCCGCCTAGAGTTTGACAGTGATGCCAAAACTTGATGTGATTACGGGCAAACTTGGAAGGTTAGCCTTGAGATCGATGGGAAGGTGGGAATCGATTTAAAATGTTTTAGATTTTTCCAATATCTGTCGTCGTAGTAGGAATATTTACAAATAGTTAATGGAACTGCTGTTCTTCCCAGGGTATGTTCAGATTGCTCTGATCTATTTATTTAACCCAGATGAACACTTCATACATGAGCTGGACGCGATCAGCTTCGTACTCCATCTACTCAATCATATTCCGAGCTCACAAAACGCGCTGACAGAATAATATCCGATCGAAATAAAGAACGAATTGAGTGCTTTTCAATGTCGGACACAAAAATAAAACACAGATTGATTTTTGATGCCCTACAAAGCTTAAAGAGTTTTAAAAGAAAAATTACTATAATTGTGAGCCTGCTAAACACTTCTTAACGAATCAAGCCGAACATTATAATGTATGTGAACTGTGAACTGTCTTAGATCACTTAACCATTTAGGTGTGAAATTTCACACCGAACTCAATTCCATACAATAAAACAGAATCAAACGAAAATATCAATATTGCAGTTGTGCGGGATGCTTTGTTGTGTGTTCCCTCTTGTTAATGGTGTCACCGAGCATACATTTCCACACATGCTCTGGAATATCAATAGCCAACGATCGTTCGACCGAAGTTAAGTCCGAATTCAATTGAAGATCAGAAAAAAAAGAAGCAAAAAGGGGTAAGTGGACCCCATTTCGGAACTGACTCAGAACTGACCACCAATATCACCAAATGGAAATAAAAAATCGATGGGCGACTGAGCACCTGCGTGCGCCGCTTCACTACTCAATGGATCACTGTCCACAACAACCTAAGGATTCCTCTAGACTCGATTCAAATAAAAAAATATATTTATAAGTGAAACGTGTTTTATTTCAATTAGACTCGACCCCATAAATGTCGAACGATGACTCTGTTTGGTGTTCCTTTAATTTATGCCAATTAAATTACTGGCTCTAACGAATCATCATACACACATACCATTGTCCATCAGCTTATAGTCCGTTACAAAAATTTTATTTTTGGCTTTGGAATCCTTCGATCAGTTTGGTTAGTATATGCAAGCGTTATCAGTGCATGCAATCAGATTCGTGCTGCAACGAAGCATAACGCTTGCGTCAGTTACCCCTATTTGAATTGCTGCGTTGGAATTCTTATTAACCAAAGGAGAGATGGGAAAACTCCAATTAACTCAGAAAATGACTTGTCCTCCGATTGCTGCTGGTTTGCTTTGGTGATAACTAATGTATGGTGGTTGGCGGCAGAGGCAAATGAAGCGTGGCAATTAGTAATACACATAAACAACGAAGTTTGGCCGCCACATCAAGTCGAGCCGCAGGTTCAACAGGTGAGACTTTATCTTCTTAATTACATGACAGCGACAATGCAACCCACGAACCACGGTGATGACTTTCAATTGTTCAAGTTTAGGGAGAGATTTTTTATATATTTCTCTTGGCCACAAAATAGGGATTTCCCTCTGTTATTTACTCGAGTGTGCAGGCATTCCACCTGTTTGAACATTTGGTTCTTCTTACTCCTTCCATACACATTAAATGCGGTTTTAGATTTTTTTTTATTTCATGAATTTTGTATATAAAAACATATACAATAACAACAAAAACGCAATAAAATTAAATTTAAAAGGATCAAAAATGTCACCGAAAGTTTTTCCTCATTTCGCCCCAATCTGACAGTCGCAACACTGTGCTAATGTAGGTTCTATACAGCTGAGGAGTTATTTGATAAAATATATATTATTTTTAAAGCTTTTTTCTCGTTTTGGGTTGTTTTCCTTAACTTGACTTGACATTGTTATTGGTCTCTCAATCTGAACTCGAAATCTCTTATTGGAGATATTTTAATGGAAATTTTTCTGGGTTTTACGTGAGAGCTCGGTGGCGATGTCAAGTTTTGCATTTCGAATTATTGTCGCGTCACTGTAGTTGTTTTTGATGTTATATATATTTTTTTCTGAATAACTTAGTCACATGCTTGTCGGTGTGTTAATATGCAGAATCATCGTGATGTGTTCATATTAAATTTAAAGGAAAAATTACTTTATGGTGTATTAAACTTTTTAAAAGATAATTAAAAATGTTTGTCTTAACTTGTAAATGTTATTTTTATTCGAACGTCTTGGAATATGAACTTTGATATTGGCAAGTTTCGGTCTTTATTTAATCACCTTTATAATACTTGAACATCACACTAGAATCTTGTATCAATTGTTTTGTCTTGAGCGTTGGTCCTTGAATCCAAACCATTTGGAACAGCGCAGTATAGAAGGTAGCGCATGCAAGTAAAAAAGTATCTCAACCAACTTGGCGTGCGAATCCGAGCCGACTCGACTGGAAGAAACTTCTTGGTTGAGGTCCTAGTTTACCCCGGACCGTAACGCCAACTCAAGTAAGAAAGTCTTGGCCGTTGATAATATGAATAAAGTTCCTGTTCTTCTAATTTTCGAAGCTAATGAACTTGATTATAAGCATAGTTCTCCTACTTTACCGTTTCTCCTATGAATTCGGTTGTGAGTTTGCCGAATAGATCTCAGAAATCGTCAACAAGCCTCACGGTTTTGGATTGTTCTATTTCTGAAGACAAATCAATGTTGGAGTCAGTGCATTTGATTTTCCCAAGAGTTTTTAGGCTTGCTGCTTCTTTTTAGCGATTGTAATGCTTGTTGGATTGGTTTCATAGCGTCTCTTCTTTGAACATGAAAAAATCAGCTGTGTTATGGTGTGGTGTTTTTCGTTCACGACGGTATTTTTTGACGTGAGGGCTTCCTCCTTTTTACTTCTAATTCAATAAAATTGTTTCACTCTTTATATCCTGTCTATAAGCAAGTTGGCAAAACTGAGAGTTTTTTAAGTTTTTCACAGCTGTTCATCGCCGTTTTCATCAACTGTGAACTGTGAGTCGATGAAATAAAGTGCGGTTATTTGAATGCTAAGCCCGTGAAACTGGTTGAAAGTTCTTCACAATGCTGTCTCCAACTTGAAGTTATAAAATTTGGCCTTGAGTATAGTTTATGAGCTTCCATCGCCTCAATTTTGAAAATGGTAGTGTTCCTTTGTAGTTCCTAGCAGTGAATTGTTTCTGAACTGCAAGTTCCTAGCATCGAATTCCACATATTTTGTTCCGGTACTCTTCATTTTTAAGTGAGTTGAAATTTTTCCATGTAACACAAATAAATGCTTCGCCCTTTGCTTTGTCAAAGAGGTCCTCAAGAGGTCTCTGTTTGTTTGCTTATCTTCCTCATTTCCATAAAACATTCTATCAAAAATGACGATATTGCTGTGCGATCGTTTCTCCTAACATCACCATGTGATCAGTTATCGGCTGAGTTTGATTAAAACGATAAAACAATATGCCTTGGTCATGATAAGGTTGTCTTCACAAGGAACATTTGTAATGCCGTGGAATAAAGAAATCTAGCCAAAAACGTATACTTTTCCACTCGCTCACCCGAATTCCAGGAGCATTACTCTAACAATATCACTAACAATAATCCACCACCTTTTCTTGCTTCACCAGGTACTCGACTTTAAAATAGCCAATATGCCACCAACTAACTTTTCCCCAAGGATGATACCGATTCTGTTTTAACCTTG
This sequence comes from Baccha elongata, assembly GCA_951217065.1. Classification (NCBI taxonomy): domain Eukaryota; kingdom Metazoa; phylum Arthropoda; class Insecta; order Diptera; family Syrphidae; genus Baccha; species Baccha elongata. Next base: position 14,799,563 of record OX578274.1, on the reverse strand, counting down.
TTCTACTCCGCAATATCAGCTGTAGGCTTTCGATTTCACATTCGGCAATGTTTTTTAAAGTGCTTTGCCATTTCTGACGCAAAATCTGTCCAGTCGCTTTTGTTATCCTCTCTTTAAGTTATTAGCATCTTTCGTTCATTCTTCTGTTGATCCAGCTAGACACTCTCTTACTTTGCGAGCCTATAGAATCCGTATAGCACCGCTCGGTTCGGGGACTGGTGAGATTACGTCTTTTGTATTTGCAAATACATAATCCCAAACCAATCGAATTTTTTTAAATTTCGGGAGGTGTTTTCCCAAGTTTTCGACACTGGTGTGCTCTTGATCTTAATATAAAAACATTCTTCAATTCGACTTTTTTCAGCCTTTAAATTTTACTTTTCAATTAAGACAAACTTGATCATTTCTCTTTAAAAAACAAATTATATGCTTCAAGTTGCATCCTTGTGATTTATTATACAACTGTAGGTAATGGAACAGTTCCACTGTCGGAACACCCAGCATAAACCAAGGTTCAATTAAAAATCGTTTGCATTAATCGAATGAATTCTCCACAATGTATGTGATAACTAATTCTCTGGAATCCAAAAACCTTAAAAGTGTATGTATATATGTTCCTATAGAAACTCACGGATATAGCCATAAAATTAATAAGGTAAAACAAAACAGACAGATTGTAAATTTTATGTGAATTCTGCGTACGTGATCACCCATTTTGGTGTAATATTTAACATCGAGTCGAGATCAAAAGATGCTGATCGGTTGAACATGAAACACAAATAACACTGCCACAGCAGCACTTTGAGGTAAACGAATAAGGCCGACATAACTTTTCTTGTCATATTTTTATTATTATTTTTTCTTTATTTTCACTGACATTAAGATCTACACTATCAAGATACAAAGATAAAAGAGCGATAATAGACCAAAGATTTGTGTGATTGTATAATGTTATTTGAGGACAGAGCATATACAGTCTGCGCATATTAAAAGCCGCCCATATGAAAAGCAAAGAAATAATTTGTTGAAAAGATTTTTGAACTTCATGTAAATTGTTAAAACAATGCACAATTATCAGCATATTTTTAATTTTAAATATAGATTTCAAATTAATGATTTTCTGATTAAAAAAAGAAAATGCTTTCAATATAAAAGATTGTAATCAAATTTAGACAAAATGTTTATTTTTGTTGTTGTTGTTATTATCTTACTTTTTGTTTAATATGTCATAGTTTGTTTTCTTCTGTTCTTTGAACCTTCTTCAAAAAACAATTGAAGGGGTCTGATACAGTATATATAGGTACAGTAATGTTTTGGTTCTTCTGATACTTGCCTTTATTACTCAAATGCCTTCTTAGCCTTCCAAAGAGATAACTTCTATCCATCTTTCAAGCTGCAGGATTACTTGATCCGGCTCCCGATCTACATTTATAGAATCGCCACCGAAGAAACAGTATGCGGTCTTCTATTTTTCTCGATTCTGGGCAGACTGCTTACAATTATACCGAACAAGCACTCTGTGATCAGTGAGGAAAAAGATTCAAAGACTTTTGTCTGGAGCATTATTCTCCATTAGCTCGATGTGGCTGTACCAATGAATTCGACATGTTTTGGTTTTCGGACTGCATCCACATACAGCTCATTGTGTTAGGTGTTCTACCTTCAAGAGCCCTAACATCTGTCAAGTTTTTCTTTTACCTCGATTAAGTTCATAACTACATCAACGTGCTATCAATATTGACGTTTTTTTCTCTTACCTCGATTAAGTCCATAACTACATCGAAGCTGTTGCTATCATTATTGACGTTTTGTCCGAGATGATAGATAGAGGACAGATGATGGACTCTTCGAACTGGACCGTTTTGACTAGGTTAATTTTGCTGTACACCCCGTAGAGCTCGTCGTTGAATCCTCTTCTCCACACAGATCCAAAAAATCACTCAAAGAATCTTTCTCTTAAATCACCCAAGTTACAGCTGATCTTTTACTCGAAGCTTATTGATTTTTCTACATTGGTCGGATGAGAATGGAACACCTTTATAGTATTAATGAACTTAGGACTTCTATTCCCATGAAATCAGTATCAGGTGAACATGATTGGTAGACCACATTGGTTCTTCGAAAATCTGCAGAAATCCGACGATTGTAGTGTACTTGAAAAGGACTATTAATTTTCCACTAAACAACTTTATCTAGTGATTTACCTAGGTGTTGACACAGTTGGACTCAGAAATCATCGGCAAGTCTGTGGGTTTTAGAATGTTCTATATCTGCAACCAACTGAATTTTATTGTTGTTGCATTTGTTTTTTCCACGTATTTCGTCTTTCGATTTCTTAAATGTCGCGGTTCTGGTAACCATCCTTTCGTAAGATATCTTCCCTTCTACTTAATCAATTATCATATATAAATCAATCCTACTCTCTTTAACGGCTGCAGCAATTCTAACATATTGCGAAATATGGATAGTCAATTGGATCTACACGTGAGATGTTCTTACCTATGTATAGTTGTTTTGGGATAGAATCCTTATGAAAAAGTGAAGACTTGGGCTGCTACCCTACCAGGGAAAACGCAAGTGTCACCCAGCAATGACTGGAAGACATGGACCTGAGACTAGAAAAAAGGTTTTTACTGCACCCGATATTTTTACTACGGTGATTGAGATTATCGGACTTCCCCCTTTAGTCTCAGTCCCGTCAATGACAATGATTGCAGTGATAACAGCATAGCACATTCTTCACATCCCATCACACAGAACCAAAAAACGCAAATTTTTTTAAGTTTCTACAATGTTATCGATAAATGCTGACCTGATGTTTGAAGCACACATTAGAATAGTTTACATTTACAATGATAGATACTTTTTCATCATGTTGAGTTGGAATCAATGGCATCATGGCAAATCGGCCAAAACACAAAAATGTAGCTCCGCTCAAATTATTTGGCAATATCAAATCTGAATTTGTTTGCATCAGAAGACTTTTTCCTGCTCTATGAAGCCGACGATTTTTACGCTCACCTTAGCTAGCTTAGCTGGAGAAGTATCATGGTTTAAACCTTTCTACGCCTACGAAACACGACTTTCAGCGAAAAAGACTTCAAATACTTAGAAATATTGCTCAAGGAGATGCTCTGGTTAAACCCTTAACCCAGCTGTGGTACTCAAATACAAATATCAACTAATGCGAAAAAAGAATGAACTTATCAAGCTCATAACATCGGTTTTGACATACTGCGTCCCCTCTGGGTAACGATGAAATTTTTCACGAAAGTACTGAAAGATCTGTTATAGGAATATAAAGTAACCGCGTTCTAAGTTTCCTTCAAATTTATACAATCATGTGACGAACACGTATCAATCAAATATCTATATGGACAGAAATATCATCACGAGTTCCAGCTTGGTTTCTGGATCACTGACTTAACCAACAACTTAGACAGTTTAAAAGTTTTGATTTTCTTGCGGTGTAAGATAACGGTGTTCGCCTACCGAGACCCCTATCAGTGTGGTTTTAATCCAGAAGAGTCTTCGACTAAATATCCTCTTGACGTCGATATTATTGGAAGAACAACTTTTTCATGTTAGGCAATAACCAATAAGTAAAGGCCATTTTAAAGTATGACATAAGTAAATGCTTATGTCAACCTTCTTGTTTCCCCACCGGAATTGAATAATAAAATAGTATCAGAATTAGATCACCTGATTAAATAAAATATAAAGTAAAAATTCGTCACGTAAGTATCAATTTCACCAAAACTCCAATTGATTTTTATTAGTTCACTTTTCAAAGTTTTTTCAAGTCAAGCGATATTATACACAAATTCAACCCATCAAATTTAAACATCCACATATGGATACAATAATAAAAATAAAGACTTGGTATCTGTCAAGCATAAAAAATTAGTATACAAATCGATAAGAGTTAATGCACCTACAAACACCCAAATGACCGCAAAATAAAATATTCAATTAACATATATGTTAGGTGGAAAAATAAACAAACGTCGTATATAAGCTAAGTGGGTTACCTAAAATGAGAACAACAAAACATTAAAGAGTCACGTCAAAGCCATTTAATTTGGACTTTTCGTTATTCATCGACAGGATAATTTTTGACGAACCAACGACGAAAGATATAATATCTGCATCTATACATATAATTTTATAAGGGTGGTGTAGTTGGTGTCGTATCCTTGCTCCGAGTGAAACAACGTGAAACCATTATAACTGCGTTGTGTTTAATCTGTTAACAAAGTAATTAACATTTTGTGGAGCTACATGCGGTGGCCGATGTTTATTTCTTACTTTTTTGGAAAATGTTTCAAAATGCTTAATCATTTCGCACTTGAAAACTCTTTCCATCCAATTATTCCGGCGGATTCGGTGGTGCCTCTTGGTTTCCGTTTTTCTTTTCCTTTTTTAAATTCAGCGTTTGAGTGGTTGTATACATAGGAATTTGTCTGGCTAGAAAAGGGTACATGAACTGAAATGATAATTTCTTTGTTAATCGTTTGGTTCTTCTCTTTTTTTTCTTTTGACTTGACTGATGAAGTCATTCTACAATATTTTCTCCTTAACCGATGATCTTAATGATATCGAGTGAGATCACAATTTTCCAACCCTACCTTGAGGAATTATCTGTTCGGAAACAGGTCTTCAGAAAAAATCGACACTTCCGTTCTTTGACTGTTTCTTAGCGGATGCCTCCCGTAGTTTTTCGTTCTAAGAGTATTTAGTCTTGCTTATCTTTTCGCGATTGGAACGTTTTATGGCATTGCCTTTTAAACGGGGTTCTTAGGGTATATTTGTTGTACATGAAAGGACGAGTTGAGTTGCCATTGTATTTTTCCAAGATAGTATTTTTCAAATTACGCGCTTCCTTAGGGCTTCTTACATCCGTATATCCAAATAATACTCACCGGCACGGAAACTTTTGCAAGCTGTTATTTTCCGCTTGAGTTTTTATACAACGTGTTACTATGAAGTTTGTCCAGGAAAGTGTTTTTCCCAATTTCATGGACATTGTTGTTGTGATTAGATTTCATCATCATCATCACTAAGTCTTATGTATTCACCACGAATCCACTAATGCAAACATGATTTCTAATTCCTAATCAGTTGATGACGATCAGTTGGTGACAATCAGTAGGTGACGATCAAATTTGACCATGACTTTCCTACGGGTACCCAAGGTTCGGCCATTGCTCGTAAGAGAGTAAGGTGCTTGTAAAAACTATTCTTTCCAAAAATAAGAACCTTATTGTTTCTACTTCCAAGGCATAAAAAAGCAGTTTGATTCGATGGGTTACCTCCAAAGTTCCTGAAAACTCGACACAGCAGCCGGTACATCGTTTCCACGTATGCAAACTGCTTGGGGGAACGAATCATTACCAAGAGAAAAAAAAAGAACGGATCAAATTAGAAACTCCGACTTGAGAACTTAAATGAAGAATTACCGTAGGTCTCATAGGATAATTAAGTAATAAGGCTAGCTCTTCCAGAACCAAGAACAAGAACTTAATCATCCCAGTCTTGCTGTATGACAATGGCGCAGAAGCATGAGCGTTAAAAAATTCGGATGTAAAGTTATTTAGGCGTTTTGAGAGAGATTCTTCGAATGATTTCTGGTCTTTTGTATATCGAAGAAGTATGGAGAAGAAACGACGAGCTCTACGGGCTATACGGCGATATAAACTTGGTTAAAAATACAGCGGCTGAGATGGTTACGACACTTATGGACACCAACGCACAAGTTCGACAAGTTTTGGAGTCCAATCCTGGTGCTGATCGCAGCATAGGCATGAACCCCCAACAAGTGAAACACACAAGTTGAGAATTTTCTTAGCAAACTTGCGGTGCGTAATTAAAGGCGTCTGGCTAAGAACAAAGCTGGCTGGAGAGACATGTTTCAACTAATTAGCCCCGAGAACTGCAGTGACTGATGCAATATCACGTTTTGTATTTCCAGAAATTATTGTAACTATCGTTCTCGAGATGGCGAAGTCGGGGATCTAACCTATGCTAAGAAGGAATCAAGTGGAATTGCGAAATGATAGATTGATTAAATTAAAACCATGTATATCACCTTTGAACAATCAACGAGATCTCACAAGGAGACGTTTTGTCATCAATTTTATTCATACTTGGCAATGATACGCCTTGGTACCAACTCTAGTCAAACCATACTTCAGTGAGACTAAATTAATGATATCTTTTATCAAGGAAATAAATTAATGCCCTTAGCCACATGTCTCATTCGCTAAGACTTAAGGCCGAAACTAGCATTGTATTATGAAACATCAGCTTACATTAAATACGCGCAATTAGTCCGTCACCTTTCCTATGTTTCATCAGGAGTTATTGTGTTGTCAACAGCAGCTATTAGAGCTCAAGAAGAAGAAAGGTCTTTATATTTAAAACTATTTATCCTACACCTCCACGCTTATTGGTTCTTGTGCCTAATGTAGAAAGGCATGCTACGAACACTAACTTCCAAAGTAAATTCAACAAGTAACCCAGCCTTTTAATACAATATAAATTTTTGGTTGTCGAGTCAACATTTCCAATAACAATACTTTGGCAAATTTACATAATGATTACTCGAAACATATAAGAGCTAATAACAACCTATAACCACTATTTTGGTTATCGCTGACCACGCCGCACCATATCGTCCACTGACCGACACTTGACTTGCATGTAACCTAAGTGAAAATCGAAACTTTTTACAAACCCAGCCTCTAACGCAGACCATTGAAAAGTCATGGCCCAATGCTGCCACTCCGCCCAATCCATTAAGGATCTCTCTAACAATATATTCAACTACATGCACACGGAAAACACCGCAGTGCCATGTATACTATCCCGTCGGTTATAATTTCCAGCCTTTTTATTACGATATCGACTTATAATCAGTCTTCAGGTGTTCAACGGATATAACTTTAATGTTACATTGGACAGAGGATAGAAAGTGCTGGTGTCACAAGGTGCGCACAATGTTTGTGAAATTAATTTGAATATTATTTCACAAAAACGAAAAAACACTCTTCGACAGCCTGCAACTACATATGCTTTGCGTTAAGCTATCATTTCAGGATTTTTTTATCGATGACTAAGATCTCTCTTTCGTAAAGGTAAAGCAAAAACTACGCAGGATAAAAGAACACCAACAACTTGACATATGTCCAAGTGTCCCAATGGCTTAACTTTAATATACACGAATTCAAATGAAAAGCGGTTAACCAGAGCTCGCTGGTCAAACAACCAAACCAACCAACCAACCTCCTGATTGACCTCCATTTGTATCCACCCTGGGGATGATTGTTTTGCGGCCATGTAAACGAGTCAATGAAAGAAAAAAAAAGGAATATAAACGGCAAGTAAGTAGTAAAAAAAAGAACTTAAGGGATCGTTTTTACTGTACTCGTACCTACCTATACTCAGCTCTCTACTGGACAGTGACGATGAATGGACTTTAGGTTCCAAGGGTTAACATTGAACAACGACTATGGCTTTAGTATTACAATAGGTGAGGGGTTGTTATTTAAAGAACATTTATCAATGCCTCCCTATAGGTTAACAGCGGTTATATAAAAAAAAGCTCAGTTTAACCTTTTGCCACCTCTACCTCGAAATCTCACCCTCTCAATTCTTGCTAAGCATGTGTGGAGCGAAAAAACCTGAGAAGGAGTCATCAGGTTCAAACCAGAAAAGAAACAATAGTCAGCATATTTATTTTTTTGTATATCCTTGAACCAACCTTTATCCATGATGTTATATATATGCGAAATGTGAACTAGGATTTCTATTGCATGTGTGTGTTATCGATGATTATTGCGACTGACCTCCTTTTAATTGCTTCATTTACTTTCGCCCGCCCGAGGAAAATTGTTGTTGATGTACCTTTTTTTTTTGCCTGATGAGGGATCTGTAAGGATATAATTTATATTAAAATGTTGGTTTTGTCAATGAAAACAAGTTCATTATAAAAGTAAAGATTAACGGTGTACAAACTCAACTTAAGGATGCTGAAAAAGGTTTACAGAATCGGCAAATACAGTATGGTATCCTATGCCATATCAATATTATTTTAGTCCTTCGCCAGGGTTCTTATACGGGTTAGTTAATCGAATTCATGAATTTGGTCCTTCGAGCCGAATTATATTTTTTCTAAAACAGGAATACTAGATGTTAGGAAAACTGAGCGTAAACATTGAATAATTATAAACAAGCTTCAAGATGATAATGCTTTATAGAAACATTCGTTCAAGTTCTCAATTTCTAAAGCAGTAGTGCTGGCAGCAGGAAATGCTATTTTCTAACTATGATTAATGCATTTAATAATTCAGCTGTAACTAATATGCTTAAGCAATCCATGACTTTTCTAAATTCATTTTACCATTAAGAAGCCTTACCAATCTAAAAATCCGACAGTATCGCTAAGCACCATACTTTCCAAAAGCCGCTTCAAACTGAGAAAAAAGTGGAAAACTCCAAAAAAGAGAAGCGATTTGACTAGAAGAGAAACCCTTTTAGATCTAAAAGATATGGGATACATCATGCTTAGATATCTTATGGCTCTTATCTCCAAACTTATAAGCGGTGGCCAAATGCCTGGTCAGTAAAGGGAAATATACCATCCTTCAATTTACAAGTGAAACGGTGGTACCGGATACGAAATACACCGCGGTAGTTAACGTTCAATCATGTGGATGTCACGCACTATTAAGATAATTGAGCGGATATTGAATCATCTTTGGCGAAATATAATACAGCTATCGGATGATCAATATGGGCTTATTTCGAGTAAATCAACAACAACGCAATTCAAAGTGTATGAATCAGAATAGAGAAACATCGTGGTTGTTGATTTTAGAAATGCATTCAAAAATTAAAGCAATCAACGAAAATTTTTCTATAAAATTCCTTTGTTTTTAATAACAGTTCTTGACTATATCTGTCCTAGGTGATTTTAACCTACCAAATCTGATTTGGACACGGAACGAAGATAATAATAGCTATATCCCAAAAACCGCCTCAAATATAAACGAATATTCTCTAATAGATGGAATGTTTTCATTAGGAATGACTCAATTTAATTGTATAACAAATTCCTCAGGTAAAACATTGGATCTCCGAAAATATTAATTCTGGTGATGCTGTTTTGGCCAATGCTGCTGAATTAACTAAAAAAGATCGTCACCATCCAGCATTAGATATATCATTAAACCTAAACATGATTTCTTTTTTCACAAATTAAGTAACAAACTCGAATTTAACTTTAAAAAATTTAATTTTGTCAAACTCTGCAACCTTATCTACTACAAAATATTAATCAATTGTTTTCTAACTGTGATATTAATGTTATGTGTAACGTTTTTTATCGTAAATTATTTGATGTATTCTATTAAACTATTCCAATGAAATCATCTTATAAAGAATCTATCGATCCACCATATTTTGATCGTCAACTTAAAAACTTAAAAAATGGAAGAAACAAAGCTTGGTTAAAGTTTAATAACTACAGGGCTGAGGAAGATTATAATACTTTCCTAAATTTGAAAGATCTTTTTGCGGAATATCACGAACTGCTATATAAAAACTATATTACAAAACAGAAATGGAATTAAAAACCAATCCTAATTTATTTTGGCAACTTGTTCATGTAAAAAGGAAAAACGGTGGCTATCCAAGCTGTATGACATACTTAAACTTTGCAGGTCAAACTTCAGAAGAAATTGCAAATAGGTTTTAAAAATGCGTTCGCAGATACAAGTGACCTTAACACTGATTTCAATATCTCTTCCTCCGCACCATTTACTCATCTTAGCTCCATTAATTTCCACATTACCGAAGATTAAATCACTCAAGACATTTTTAATCTAGATGATAACAACAGTCCGGGCCCTGATGGTGTTCCAGCTTCTATTTTGAAGAAGTATGTCTCATTTGTGTTATCCTCTATTTATGCTTTTTAATGAATCATTAAGTAGCTTTACTTTTCCCAATCTTTCGAAAAGTGCCTATATAACCCTTATACATAAAAAGGGGTTTGTTTAGATGCTTTTGAAGACCGTGTTCAAGTTGACTGTATCTTTACAAATTTTAGTAAAGCATTTGACAAGTTGTGTCACAATACCCTTCTTCATAAATTAAATAACTTAGGATTTAACAATAACTTTCTTAAATGGATTTCATCGTACTTACTTTACAGACATTATAGTGTAGTTTTTCATTTTTTCGCAATGTATATTCTAATCAATTTATTGTCAATGCAGCCATCTAGGGCCTATTTTGTTAATACTTTTTTATAAATGATATCGTCTCAATAGTCCAAAACTTTTGTGTTCTTATTTATGCTGATGACATTTACAGAAGAATAAAATCTGTAACTGACTGTATACTTTTACAAGACGATCTATTTAGATTCAGGGAATGGTGCAGTAATAACAGACTTTTACTGAATGTTGACAAGTGTAAGGTTATGAGCTTTACACGCAAAAAAAGTCCCATAACATACATTTACTCATTCGATTCGAACCCTTTGGTTAAAGTTTCCGTGTTCTCAGATCTAGAAATTATTTTAGACTCAAAGTTGACCTTTATCGATCACCTAGATCACATTATTAAAAGAGCCAATAAAACATTAGCATATAAGGATCCCTATGTTCTCAAGCTTCTGTTAATTTCTTTTGTGAGACCCTTTCTTGAATATGGCTGTGTAGTCTGGGCACCTCACTACTCTATTCACACATCGCGGCTTGAAGCAGTTCAACGTAGGTTCTTGCGATTTTGTTTCCGCTTCCTTCCTTATGAATTACCACTTCCTCTGTATTCGCATAGAAAATATATCCAATTTTGTTTCATTACCGGTATAATAAATGGAAATATTTTATCTTCGTCAGTCTTTTGTAGGCTGAATTTTAACTTTAGCCAAACAAGCATAAGATTACAGCAGCCTTTTTGCCTAGTTTGTGTCAGCAGATCTAACTATGGTGCAAATAGTCCTTTGAACCAATTAATTGCAATATACAATAAATTTTACTTTCTCTTATGTTCAGTAAATGACAATTTGAAAAATGTAACATTCAAGAATATGTTTTTTAGAGCAATAAATAATTAGATATAATTAGTTTTAAGAAGGATTGTAACGTTAGTATTTAACCATTTCCAATAAATAAGAAAAATTAAAATTTGACAAATAACTGTTTGTAAAAATAGATACGTCTTAATTTTTTTCTTTATACCATTTTTAACGAAGCAACATCGATTCCACGATTAAAAATTACATCAAATAAATTTTTTATCCAAAGTTATTTCTATTCAACAACGTTTTTGTTTCGAAAAAAACAAAAGATGCTGATTCTTGCATTCTATTTTCTATACAAGATTTGCTCAGTCAATATACATATCTAAGTTTTCGTTTTGTTTTTAATCTAAACCTATTAAATTGTTCAATCTTCCACCAACATACCAACCTCAACCTCATCTCATAAACAAAACAACGCTCTGAAAAAAAAACAACCGTCTCAAATTTTCAGAACTCTTATAACCTGACCCACTGACAAGTGCTTCCTAATGTATCTCTAATCTAATTTGTCAACTCAACTAATATCGATTCTATTGAAATAAAAATATTCAATGAACAGCATCTCAAATTCTCAGAACTCGAACTCTAAAGTCGTTGTCAATATACTCATGTCTCCAGATACGATGTGCAGTGCATCGGTTGCATTGGCAATACGCAATATAATATCCAAAAAAAATAATGATTATTAAAAAACGACATTGCACACTGAAAACAAAATATACAATGTAAATTTAATACCGTAACTCATAGATCTCATTTCGAGAACGTCCCTCTTTTTTAGCCATGCGAATAAAAAAAAAATTGTCCACAGATATGTAGATTATAGCGAGTATCAATTGCAATTAAAAAAAGTATTTTTTTGTTTGGCAATAGCATTATACTTATACAAACCAAAGAAACGTTTTTCCTTGTTTGCATTTATAGAATTGTAATAATAATAATCATAAATGCTTTAGATAGATTTTGTTTCATAGTTGCATTGCTATATAAGCATCCGATACTATTCGAAGCGAGGTCGCTTCGATTTCTTGGATTCGGGAAGGCGATGAAACAGGGGGTGTTGTCTTGGCCCAAGGAGCGACTGCATGGTCTGACCGGGATTAGTTTACACCTCGAAAAATAAAGCTAACATACCAAGCCAGCCATTCAAAAGAGAGTCGAAGTTCTTGGAAGCTAGATTGTTAGTCTGTTTGTTCCCTTCGTTCTTCCTTATTATTAAATTCTGATGAATGCATACAAAAGACTTACAAAAGTATCTACATCAATATTTGTCTGGTTTAAATCAGTCAGAGGAGCCGAAGAAGGGCGCAGAAGAAGGTGGTGCATCACCGTGTCTTGTACATTGCTTCGTTTCAAAGTCGGATATGTTACCATTTAGAAGGTATAAAATGTGGATGCTCCAATGCTGCTGAAGTTTTGACTAGAATAACCCAGCAGCTTAATTTCATTCGAATTTCTTTTTCTCCATTATTATATTATTGTTGTGTTCACTATTTGTGCATCACTGGGACGACTTAACGTTTTATTTATATTGTATCTGAAACACTGCGTATAGTACTATAATGTATCTATACAACAACAAGAGAACAAACAAATTGAAAGAAAAGTCTATTTAAAACGGCAAATACGACAAATAAATAACAGGAAATGGGCGCCCAGTGACCAGTGGTGTGCCCACGGCCCACCACAACAATACCAAGCTCTTCAGTTTGCCCCATGCAATCGTATACGTATTCGTATCTATAGATCAGTATCAGATTCAGATTCTTATCATCAGATAGTAAGTTGGTAACGAGTTGTTGCGGGTTGCAATTTGTTGAATTAAAATCGTTAGGTATCTATGGCGGATGATGATTCGTGGGTCGAACGAAAGTATCTTTTAAAGTATTTTTCTATTTCGAGGCGCCATAAGTTTCGTATCTATGAGATGCAACAAAATTTAAATAAAAAACACATTTAAATTTAAACAGTCTGAAAGATTTTATGTGATTTATTGGCACTACATCTGATCACAAACAACATGTACAGCAATTGCTAGTTTATGATTTAACTGCATATTGATATCAATTAACGGGGCTTTGTTGTTGCATGAAGGGGTTGATCAACACAATCGCCTTAACAGATAAAAAAAATTGCATATGTAGCTAAATATCTCGATGCTAGAATAATTCGACAAATGAAAATTACTGCAGGGATTGTTTGAACTTTTTATTTGCGATATAAAAGGTACAATATGGCAAGTTATGGATTATTCTGAAAAAAATGTAGGTAACATTTTTACGATGATAGAAAAAACGTCAAAAAATGGGTTTTAGTCTGTCTGTCAATCTGTTCATAACGACACGTATATACAGCCTTAAAGATAGGGGCGATTTTTTTTAAACTTGGTACAAACTATTTTTAGAGAAATATCCCCGGATGCCATTTTTAATTTTGACCTTTGTAGTGATGTTACCTACCTTATTAGCGTTACCAATAATTCCATTTTTCTTAAAAAAATACGATCAATTTCGATAAAAAAATTCTAAAAGTGATGTTTTTGCCAGTATGCTTCATTTCTTTCATGTAATTTTGTTTAGAATCAGCTTATTAACGTTCCCTGTTTGTACCGACTATCTTTTGAACCACTGCTTCGATTTTGAAGAAATTTAGTAAACTTTTTTTTAACTAATTAATACAAATTTCGCTCTAAAAACAATTTTGAAGTTAATTATTTCTTAAACATTTGTATGCATATTCAACGAAATTTTCTGTATGCTTTCATTTTGTCTTGAATCTTTATAAAAAAAGTCTTTATAAAAAGAAGTCTTAGTCTTAGTTAATTTGATATAATTCTGTATGTATTTCTCTCATATATTTTCTTTGAATTAGGTACCTCTACCTTTTTATTATTTTTTTTGTGTTAAACCAGCAAGAAACCTGCCACAAGAACAGGTTTGCGTGACCTATTCGTGCCCTTTATGTTTATAATCTTTGGCAACACGAGAAAATTTCAATAAATGCGAATAAGTGAAATCCCTTATAAAATTATGAATTTTGAAAATAAAAATAATAGTTATTTACATAAAATTTTGAAAAAAAATAGCTTAAAAATTTTTTTGTCAAAATTTTGAGTTTGAAAATTTATTTTTTTTTAAAACTGTTTACTCAAAGAACTTAATTTAAAAATAAAATAAAAGAGTAGTTTTCTGGCTTTTCAAGAAGATCAAAAAGAACAAGTCTTTGTGTCATTCACCGTTGTTTTTAAATAATTTCTTTTCTGATTTAAGTCAATTTTTTAGAAAACTGCCCCTCCCGCCTAAACGGGGCTAAATAGACCCCCCTCCCATACGATTTTTTTCTTGTCTTAACCCCACCTACACGCTCAAGCTTTTTGGTGCATCTTATACCAATCACCCTGTCAAATGAGAATGATGGGTTCAGTGTATATTGCTCATTAATAAACTGACAAAGTATTTTTATGAATGCGGGGTTCGCGACCCCTTTTACTAGAAATTGGTCGCGTACTCGAAAAGTTTGAAAAACACTGGGTTACATTATAGCGGATTGAAATAGCTGACACTCAATGTGAATTTTTTGGGAAACAATGTATGTGTGAATGCATCATCTACCATGCTTTAGGTAGGTAATAGGATATTTCTTGATATGCAAATTTTATAAAAACTACCACTCATCTATCGAATTTATAATATTTTGAAAGTTAAAAATCTTTTTTAGTGTTTGATGCATATATACAATTCGAATGTAAGGGAGGAATAAGGAACCACCAGCTCTGTTTTTTTTTTTTGATTATATTTTCTCTTATTATTATTTTTACAGGATTCTGGATTTTATGTGCACATGTTTTATAAGACATCACGCACCTTTGGCTTGAAGAATTGATCCTTTTTAAGAATTATTTTCATTTATTCATCTTGAAGGATTGCCCCAGATTCGGTAGGTATAGAGAGAAAGAATATTTTAATCAGCATTGCGATTGTTTTGTTTTCATATGCAAATCAATTACTTAAGCGATTGAATGAGAGGCCTAAATACCTGATTTGCAATTTTATACCACCGGCCTTTTTTACAAACATTCAAATATTATAAAGGAGTGTGTTCTGTGAAATAAGAAATAAGAAATTACTCGGGAGAGAGAATGACATCTTAAAAGAAATAAGGATACGTATAAGTGAATGATCAATGATTTATTGGTATGGGAAAAAGCTTGTTACATTATTTGTATTTAATGTGTAAACACTGTGAGAAGCAATTCTCATGGTTTAAAAAAAATAATAATACTAATGTAGCTTTTTCCTGCAACTTTTCGAGCGGTTTAGTGCATTTTACCGTGAACCAAAAATTTGATTGCTTCTGAATACATAATTATAATGTGTTGTATAGTATCTTGAGACGTATTAATTTGCACTGTGCGCGGCGCGAGGAATTAAGGCTATAAGGAAGGAGTGAAAGTACCTGAATTCGGTTGGTGGTGTTGTTTGGAAGTACAGCATCGAGGATTGTTGGAGAAATTATACTTTTTAAGGTAGTAATATTGTTTTTTTTATAATTTTACTTCGCTGAAAATTGAAAACTTTTTGCCGAGGACAGTAAATAGAAACCGTATTATTGAGAAAATATATATTTAAGAGAAAATAAATTTTGATAAATCAAAACAAAACAGATCAGCACGACAACTGTCAAATATGACAAGAAGTATATCCTGTCAACGACAAATCTCTCCTGTTATACTAACGCCACCTTCTGGTAGATAGGGTTTCCAAGTAACTAACATACTGAAGTGAAAACGCACGGGTGATACAAATAAAATCTGATCTAGCAAAAATTACATCACAGTTTAGTTGATCGTTTATATTTCCTAGGAAAATTAAAGGAAAATAGTCAGCGCAGACTCGAATCAAATCTCAGAACAAGAGTGCTGCCAGATCGACTTTTCTTGGAAAACGTAAAAATGAGTCTAGAGGAAATTTTAAGGGAAATTAAAAATACCAAACAAGAATTAAAAAATGATATTGAAGTCTCAAAAAATAGTATGGAAACAAAAATAGATCAAATATCAAGAGGAATTGCAGCAATAAATCAAAAACAAGAAGAACAAGACAGAAAAATCACACGAATAGATAGAATGTTGAGAAGGAAAAATATAATCTTCTCGAACATAGATGAAGTAGAAGATAATATGGATGAGCTCGAAAGGTTTATTATCGAACTAGTCACTAATGACTTGGGAGTGGATTTAGATACACGAGACATTGATTTTATCTACAGACTTGGTAAGAAAGGGAACAAAAGCAGACCTATAATGGTAGGCTTACTAACGCTTAAGAAAAAAGATGAAATTATAAAAAATAAAATAAAACTTCGTCAAAAAAGTGGAAATCCAATTTACTTAAGGGATGATTTGTCCAAGGAAGATGCAGAAATGAAAAAAGAAGAACGCGTTTCAAGAGGACAAAAGGAAAAGGCAAAAACCCATGGATCTGGATCTGAAAAACTTAAAAGAAACAGATCTGATGATGAACCTGAGACAAGTTCTAATAGAAACAGGAAATCACCTAACAGGTCAAAAACAGCAAAAGGACCTATCTCGCCTCATGGAAAGAAGAGCAAAACAAAAGACACCACAACAACTGGAAAACCAAAGACTTTAGATAAGTTTTTTAAAATTAGAAGTTCGGCATCAGAATCTTCTGTATACGAAACTGATCGTGAAGATCAAACACAATGAAGTGCAAAGCACGGGCAAAAGAATCTGGAATCGAAACGGAATTTAAAGCAACGTATAACAACGAATACAAAACTAAAACGATTTAAAAACAAAGAAAAAGGAAAAACTCATCCAATCCGGTTGGCCACCGTGGATGATAACGGCCAAAACCCTCCATTAAATAAATTAAATAATGAACCAAATCTTACAAAACCTCCGGCACACACATCACCAACAACCGATCATACTTCACCATCACCATCAGCTTAATAAAAATATCGAAAAGATACTGGAAAAAAATCCCAACCAAATTCAAATTGTGAACTACAACAAAGAGTTAAAACTACGTCATGATATTCTAAAGGAAAAAAGGGTAAATAGAACATTACAAGAAAAATACGACCAGTTCGAAAAAACTTTTAAAGCTATATCACTTAAGCATATCTTTAAAACTCAGGAAAGCAAGAAAGAACATAAAATATCAGTCATCACACAAGATATGATAAAAAGAAGAGAAGTCTTAAGAAAAATTGGAAACATTTCACAAAATGAAAAGATGGAGCTGAGAACCCTAAGAAAAGAGATAAGAAAAAGAAGCAAACAAGAAATAAGAGAATACAATGAAAAAAATATTAAAAATATTTTGGAAAGTACTAAATCGATTAAAAAAGTTAAACAATCAATGAAATTAGATAAAGAGTGGGTTTTAGGTGTAACAAAAAACAACAAAAAGATTCGCAACAGAAAGAAAATAAACGAACTTGCAACTGAATTCTACAAGGACTTATACTCCAACGTTCTTCAAAGTACAAACTTCTTAGACAAAAGAAATCTAGAGCAGAGGTTGAGTGAAGAATTTGAAGAAATTTTACCATTCCTAAAAGAAGAATTAAAAAGTACTATAATAGAACTTGGGAACGAAAAGAGCAAAGGTAGTGATGGGATCGAAGCCGAAATACTGAAATTTGGAATTGAAACATCTTCAGAATGGTTAAAAGAGATTTTCAACGAAATAGTAGATACAGGAGAAATTCCAATTCAGTGGACAAAGTCATACATCACGCTGATGCATAAAAATGGTAAAAAAGATGACATCAACAACTATCGACCAATAAGTATAATATCAAATATTTACAAAATCTTTGCAAAGTGCATCTTTAGAAGGCTGGAAGTAGACCTAAACCAACATCAACCTGTAGAGCAAGCAGGTTTTAGGTCAGGTTTCTCAACTATGGACCACCTTCAAGCAGTTAACCAAATCATTGAGAAAAGTAAAGAGTACCGATTACCTGTTTATTTTGTTTTATTGATTTCAAAAGGGCCTTTGATACAATCAATCAAAACTTTATGTGGAATGCACTTCTCAACCAAGGTGTGAATGGTCGCTGGGTGAAAATTCTCAAAAACATTTATGACTTCTACTGCGCAAATAAAAACTGAATTCTTTGGAGAGCCATTTAAACTGCAAAGTGGAACAAAACAAGGAGATCCAATCTCACCACCTTTTTTCGCAGCTACTCTAGAAGAATGCTTTCGAAAATTAGAACGGGAAAACATTGGAATAAAAATCAATGGAAAATATCTTTCAAATCTGAGGTTGGCTGATGATATCATTCTTATGAGTGATAACCCTGAAGATGTTCAGAAACTAGTTAATGAACTTTTGGCTGAATGTTACAACGCAGGTCTTCACGCTAACATTAACAAAACAAAAGTTATGACAAATGTGGTCAGAACACCTATATACCATAATAGAGAAACTTTGGAATACGTGGAGGACTTCATATACTTGGGACAAATAGTGTCATTCGAAAGAAGAGAAGAGAAGGAGATCTGTCAAAGAATAACGAACGGTTGGAGGCAATTCTGGGACATTAAACCTATGCTGGACTCAAATATCTCAAAGGCTACAAAAAAGTATACCTTCGATTCAACAGTATTACCAGTGCTTACTTATGGGTCTCAAACATGGAGTAACAACGAGGCGTTGAAAAAAAAGCTGGCAACGACTCAGAGATCGATGGAAAGAGCCACCCTAAGTATCAGAAGATCTCAGCGGATAAGAAACGTTAACATACGAAGATGGACAGGGTTTGAAGATGTAGGTAAGAAGACAAAGAAACTAAAATGGGATTGGGCAGGACATGTCATGAGAAAACTGGATGGGAGATGGTCAAAAGAATGCACTGAGTGGACACCTTTATATGCTACCCGACTAGTCGGTCGCCAACCAAAAAGATGGAGAGACGAACTAGTTGTTTTCGACAGACTATGGTTCCGGAAAACACACGACAGAAACGATTAGAGAATAATGGGGGAGGCTTTTGCCTGTGCATAAATGTATTTATATTATTTAAAACAATTTTTACTTAAAATTTGAAAAAAAAAACAAGAATTGTATCTAAATATTTAATACATAATGAAAAACCAAATTGAAATGTAATTAGTATTAAGGCAGTATAGCTAATAAATAAATAATAATAACATAATTTAAAGTCACGTTTTACTTAAATAATTTGAGTTTATCAACGCGACACTTCGTTATTTGAAATTTTAATTTACGGGACATAGTAATTCGTAACGCTCCGAGATACATTTTCGGAACCCCTTTTCCCTGCACGATCTAAAAGTCTTACCCCCTGTTTCACTGAAAATCATTGCCTACGAAAGTTTTTACATGGTTCATTAAATTCTGCAAAATATCCTTTTTTATGTATGTAGATATTCTTAATGTGTGTCACTTTTTCCGAATTAATGTAACTATACAAGATAAACACAATCTCCCATTGGGATAGAAAACCACATTCCCCGTTGTGGAGTTATGTGTTTCGATGACTTCATTAGGAACGCAAGCTCATTTGTTTTCATTTTCTTTAAAAAACTGAAAAATCATAGCTTGCTCTCTAAAGTTGGTGGTGCATCTAATTTAACGCTCAAAACATTTTCGATGCAATCGAACAAAATCTTGTTCTTGTTTTTTTTTGTAAGCGTCTACGGCACCATATGAATTGCAATACCATATTTTTAAAGTTAATTGTTTAATTTTTTCCTGTCTTGTGCACTTACTTTTACCGTACAAAGAACTAGTAGGTAAAAAGTTGTATTAAACAGAGTCAATACAACTAGTTACTAGATGAGTAAGATTCAATTCCTTGAAGGGTTATCAAAACATAACCATTACCATTTTGTGGTTCACTTCTTCTAAACGTTATTGTCAAGTAACAGGAATGAGGTCTTAAGTTTTGAATACACCTTCATAAGTAGAAGGGCAACTTTCCAGGTAAGATATAGTTTTATTCCTTTGAACAACTTCAAATTCTGGAAAATCTGAAATTCCTTACAACTAGACATATCAACAATCGACTGATCATTTAAAAAATAACTTAAAACAAATAATCTTGAGTAAAATAACGACCAACAACACTGGAGCATGGTAGAATGATGAAGGGCTGTGGGCCGCTACCTGCGAGCTAAGAAACAAGAACCGGCTTACAAACAAAAAATAAAACAATAAAAAATACCTAAACACCAGAAAACTCACACCATACTCAAATCAAAACGAACCACAGATGTATGTGTGTGTCAACAGCAATCAAAGGGGGCGTGGAATATACAAAATTGACAAACAACACACAATGGAGTTGGACCCAAATTGGGGAAATGAGAAATACACTTCAAATAAATCGAAAAAGAGAATTCGAAAAATAGGAAAAATATCATCTCGTTCGCGTATATAAGATCACGGATATATTCCAACACACAAATCCGCGCAATACAGTGATGGTTCGTTAACAGTTGTTTATTTCTTACAGTTATAAATGTACACAAATCTTTTTAACATCATGGAATTTTTTTTTCGAATATAGATAAAAAGTTATTATGATTTCTTTCTCTAAGTCTCTCTTTACGAATTCGAAATAAAAATATTTGTGATATATTCCGATTCCATTCAAAAACAGATAGATTTGTAGATTCCTCCACAAAAATTAAGAACTAAATAAAGCAACTGTTACTTATTCGACTTCGAAATTCCTGATGAAATTCAACTTGGTAAAGAAACCTAAACATTATGTAGAATTTTTGTACATGGCGAATAATATAAACAAGAAAAATAAAAATCGGAATTCAATGAAAAATTTCTTTTAAAAAAAGATTTAGAATCAGGCAATTAAATTTTTGTGCATATTGCTGATGAATCTCTTTGAATTACCGATGAACTTTGATGAGCCTGATGTTGATGGTGTCTCTGAGTATTTTTATGTTGAAATTCATGCAACTCTCTTCGGAAATTCGAATCCTCACTTTGGCGAACTCAGTACCTTAATCCATTTTCACCACAACTTTCTACCTTTGCCTGACAGTTGAATTCAAATTCGAAATTTATCTGAAATCCGATGAAATTTATGATGAATTTCTTTGAAAATCCGATGAACTTTCATGAACTTGATGGTGGTGACTAAAAACGAGAATCTCTGAGTATTTTTGTGCTGAAATTCGTTCGGCTCTCTTCGGAAATTGGAATTCAAATTCTAAATTTTTGTTTTTAAAATTTTGTGCATATTGCTGATGAATTTCTATGAAAATCTGATGAACTTTGATTAACATGATGGTGGTGAATTCAATATAAACAAGAATCTCTGAGTATTTTTATGCTGAAATTCATGCATCTCTTCGGAAAAATTGAATCCTTCATTTGGTGAACTCATTCATCCATTTTCACCTCAACTTTATACCTTTGCTTGAAATTTGAATTAAAATTCGAAATTCATCTGAAATCCGACGAAATTTATGATTGCTGAAATAGATTTCGAAAATTTTTGCTGGGTTTACTCTTTGGTTCTCATGAATTTTTGATGCAACTGCGAAAAGTAATTGCACCAATAGGCATATTTTTTTTTTAATTGGACTTCGACTCGGTTCAAAAACCATTTTTTCCACCATCTATTGTTCTATTGTCACAATTCCATTTCCTTTTTCTGATCCAGGAAAGGGCTGGCGAAGGCCCAAATGAGACGAAAAATATAACCAAGTCATGTCAACGAGAGAAATCCTACCAAACAACAAAATAACAAACAAATAGATGATGACAAATTATTGAAATTTACTGCAGATATTTTTTTCCCCACACAATTGAACTTGAATTATAATTTCTGAACAATTATCAATAGACAATGAAATTTTAATACACAAGCATCTGTCAGTATCTGTCAGTATTTAATATCCACCATTTAACATTCATAACCCACCATTGTGGATCAATTGACATTTCTACTCCTCGTCACCTCTTTTTCCATATCCATCACATCAAATGGGAGGGGCCGGCCGTCGGTAAAACACAACCAGTAACAGGAATAAAAAACCGATTAGTAACTATTCGATTGGAGCAATATCGATGTACTTTTTTTATTCTTGGAGGAGGCATTTTATTGAGTTCAAATGCACGTAATGTTGTAAGAAAAAAAGTCTCCTGGTTCTCAGCGCCGTCGTCGTCATTCGAATACGAAAATTCGATTACCTTGCCATTGCCAACACCTATGCACATGGTGTTTGTGACAACCAAAGTACAGCGATTGGACACACTATCGTTCACTCACATCCACCCACTTTTTTTCATATTTTTATCTCTACTGTGTATGGAAATGTAAAGAAAAATTGTTTATATTTTTTTTTATATTTCTTCGAATATTTGATTCTCTTTTTCTCTCCGTCTCCACTTGGTTTTGATTTGAATTTTTGTTTACTATTTTTTTCTTCATCTGCTTAAGATAATTTTTTCCCGTTCGGCAACTACCTTATCTATACTAGGAGATAACAGAGGAACCAAATCTCTTTCAACTTAATTCGTTCCAGTAAGAATATTTTCACCTTTTTATTCACCACACGACAAGTCAAATAAATATACCAACTACCAGCTACCAGCCATGTAATGTATTTCTGTATCCAACAAAAACACAACAAAATGCCAATGAACGTACAAAAGATACTCGGCAACAATGAACAAAAAAAAACAAGTTCTCAACTATCTTTCGTAGTTTTGTTATAAATACAGCGCAACAAGGAAGCGAATCATGCGAGTTGAATAAAAAAAAAACATTCGAATTCGAATCATACAAGGTGAATAAAAAAAAAACATTAAATCGAATCGAACATTCATCGAAATCATGAGAATGAATTCAACACAGATACGATCCTATGGTTTTTTTATTAATATTAAAATCGCATACAATCAACCAAAAGAGGTGGAGTATGAGGGAGGGATAGGCAGAGAAAGAGCATGAGAGAAGATACAAATGTATCTCGAATACGAACTATTCGAACTTGATTTTTCGAATCGAACGAGATACGTATTTTCGAATCCGAAATAACCAAGCTGGAGGGTTGTGTGTGTTTTGTATATGATTGAGTTTTTCAGTCATCAGCTGAATTCATGACAGGCAACATCTTATTAGATTAAAGTTGAGCTATTCGATAGTACAAAGTTCGAAAGTAAATTAGTTATTAATTTGTTACTTGTCAAAACAACAAAAAACGCTTTATTTTTTTGTTCGAATTTACTTACTTACCAACTTTTACTGTGAATCTTATTATAAAAAAAATTTATTGACTGTCAACACACATTATAGACGTTTAACTATACATATATACATACATATCTGCAAATATACACACACGTATATAATTTATCTGCTATTTGTTTTTCGATACCAAAACCTGTATATTAAATGTATGTAGATACAGTTTTTATATCATTATTTCCTCAATTGTAAACAACAACTTTACAAGTGAACAACCCGATACCGTGTCATATCAATCAAAAAACTATTCTCATTCGATTGTGAGAAAGGTCAGCGACAACCATTGTTTAATAAAATAAACAAAATATCATGTATGGAATCGAAACAAATCGGAACAAATCGTAATTACATAAATGTGTAATTAAATTCCAACTTAAGTGATAATTGTGATATTTTTCGTCAAAAATTACAATGAAATACGACGGCAATTAAAAAAAAATTAATTACAAAAAAATTGTGAAACAGAAATAATTAGAAAAATCCTTCCGAATTGCATACAAAAAGTAATTGGAAAAGCGGAACAAAAAGATATTATTTTGTAATTCAATTTTATTTTAATAAAGTGAATTTTACAACAACAACACAAAATAAAAACAAAAAATATTAAAGTGAAGTAAAACAATAAGTTAAGGAACACATACACCTCCTTTTGCGAGACCCAAAACTTATCAAATTAAAACAATTTACAAGTGCGGAGACAAAATTTTAACAATTTTATCCTATTTCTTTGAAAAAGAACAAAAATAAAAGGAAAAAACTAGAAACAAAAATCTAAACACATAGCAAAAGTGAAGCAGACGAGAATTGTTTTGCCTTCACTTTTTAAAAATTCACCCGAATGCAGCCAACATTGCCACAAACAGCCGGGACAGCCCATATGGATTTGACGGCTGTTCAAACAATGGATTGGTTATTTAAAAAGGAACAAATATATCTACTGGCACAATTTTGGCAACAGGTTAGTTTTAATAAATATATTCCTGAAAGTCAGTTAAGACTGTTGAAAGATACTTCGGTTTTGCCGTCGCTAAATCAAGAAAAAAAAAATGTTTACCAATTCTTGCTTCAGACTCATTTAAATTGAATTCCTGCAAATTAGCCTGGGCAGAGAGTAGTTTTAAAATCTTAAATGGCATTTAGTCTAAACTTCCATAAAGATAGATAGCATAAAAATACCACGTCTTAGAACAGTTACGGCGAAGTCAAAACAGGTTTGATTTTATAATTGACTGACGAAAACTTTTAGACTGATCAAATTGTATTGATAAAGTCATTTAGTTTTTTTGTTCTTAAAATACAAAAACAAATGTACTTATTTAAACACACCTGACTCAATTTTAATTAATCAGACAAATTATCTGTATTATTTTTTTTTCAACATGTTTTCTTTTTTTCTCAATTATTATTTTCCTATATTCTTATAAGATATTTTACAAAGAAACGAAATAGTGACCAGACCAACACGTAAATTGGATATCGTGTCATTTGTCCTCATCCAGGGTTTCCATTGGACAAAGGTACCTTGTTTTAGGATATTGTGAATGGGTGGTCATAATTCTCATCAATTGATTCGGATGACTGGCAATGTTTTCTTGTAACTTCTTATAGCGGCCTTAGAAATTGTGTAACAGACAGGAAAGCTATAGCTAATGACTGATCGAGCAGATGCTTATGCATAAGGATTTGCGTCTGTTGACTTAGTCCATTTCTTCTCTTCATTAGTGGGTGCAGTCGATGAAAGGTATTTTTGAGGATAGTCTGAGAATGTGGGTTGAACCTTAGAAGCTCGTTGAATTGAACTCCCTGGTACTTGACACTTCGTTTGGCTACTATTAATGTTCCATCTGGGACTCTTAAGACTAGGCTTCTGCATTTGTCAGCTGGTTTTTTGAAGGGAACCAGTTCCGATTTGGAGAAATTGATTTGGATGTCTTACTTCTGATAGAACGTACAGTTTGCGAATATGTGCTTCGACCTTCTGAAGAAGCGATATTCAGTGAATTCGTGGTGTCATCGTGAGTCATCGGCAAAAAGAAGGACCAACCCTCTTTATTCGGAACCCTTCTTAGAATGAAGTTAGATACTCCTTCTGTTCCGGCTGTTTTTTTTTGGCTCGGAGCTGCTGATTATTTCTGCAATTTCTCCTGGGGAACTAAGGTTAGAGCTCTGAGTTGGATCACAAGCAGAGTTGGTGTCGCTGAAGGTTTCAACGACTGTGCTAGGTAGACGAGTCTGTTGAATGGAAGCTTCAGCTTCATCTAAGAAAACTGGATCGGTAGATGGGTTGGGGTAGAGTTACTTTTAAAATGGTTAGCATGGTTAGCTGGTACTTGTCCTTTGACGTCTTGGGCTGCTTTGTCCTATTCAGGGAAATGGCGTCTTCCAGATAATTTATAGCTGAGTCAAATTCGCCGTCCGCAATTTCTCATCATGCGTCTAAGAGTGTATTAGTAATGATAGCACACGTATACGTTGGTTGTTTGCCAGTGGTTAAATAATACCTGACAGAAGATAATTCGCTGGCAATTTGAGTTGACAAGCCGAAACAACGACAACAACGAATATTTAATATACAAACGTTTGCAAAAGCTTGGAATAATTTTGGTATTTATTTGCAGTTCCTAATTTTGCATTAGTTTTATTTTTTTGTATAGCTTTGCACTTGGCCTAATTTAAGAGATTTTCAGATTTTGTTCGTGTCTGTTTAAATTTTATTAATTGACTAAAAAACTACTGAATTTTTGTATAATGGAACTATTTATCTATAATCCTCATATCTGGTAACCAACTATGTAAAAGTATAGATATAGGAAAAAAACGCAAGAAACACATAAAAAAAAACATTCGAACTGATGACTGTCAGTATAATTTGTGTGTGCTCAATATATCAGTCGATATCTTATGAGTTTAAGTTTTAGGTTCTCGACTTAAAGAAATGCACATCACGAGAAAATATCCCATCATTTGTAGTACACCTCTTTGCATCGCTCGACAAATAGGTATTTGTGTATCTGTACCTGGTGATCAGTGATCATGATCAATCTATATGAGATCTATAGTCCCGAAAACCAGTCATTTATATGGGTGGATATGTAAGTCGTAAATCCTTTGCCTCTTCCTCGCCGGTTATCAGTCAATCCGCAAGCAACAGATCACTCATTCGCTGGGCCACCACCCATTTTTTCTTTCAGAAATATTGTTTTTGTTATTACTACTGGTGGTCTCATCCGTCGATACATTAGTAACATCCAGCAGAAGCAGCAAAAAATTTGCAGCACTAGGATTCCGCCAGGAATAATGGGAGCTCTACATTAGGCCTTAAGGCATCTTAGACGCAGATATTCTTATAATGTGAGGAATATTAAAAAGGAATAATAATTACTAACTATATAAATTCGAGTTTTACTTTCAAGCGATATTCAAGTGCACTTTAGCAGTTGTAGATACATTTGTATGTATAGCAGATTCACAATTAAAAAAAATAAATTAAAAACCGGCAAAATGTGGTAAACAGTAGTGAAAACATTGCACTAAATATATATTTATATAAATCTACCGTTTTGAACCATCATCCATTATAGCTTAGAAAAATATTCAGGAATCTATATTCATCCATGGATAAGCGAATTAAATTTTTTTTTTATTCCGTTTCATTTCGATTTTTTCAAACACAAAATATGATAAGATTTCATTTCAATTTTATTTTTAATGCCTTGACAAGGGATAGTTAGATACAGGCAAAAATGATAATGAAATTTTTTTTTGTGGACAAACCGGTTTTATTTAAATTGATAAACACTACGCGAGGTACTAAACGGGGATTAGGTAAAAGGATCGTGTTTGTACAAAAAAAACACTTGTCCTTTAACTATTTATTATTCTCGGACTAACCACTAGGTTTCTTTTTATATTCAAGAAGAACATTTTTATTTTTTTCTATTTATTTATTTAAAAATTGTTCAAAACTTAGTTTTAATTTTCATTTTAATTAAGGTACTAGTACTGTTATCCATCGCTTTGCTGCCGCAGAAAAAAATAAATTGATTTCGTAAAAGTAACTATAGTCAAATTGGTCCAACATTTTGCCAAAAGCTTCTTAGCTCATATCATTGCATATAAATTTCTATAATATTTTCATGCTGAATAATCACCGTTCGTGCATTTACTAGTTGTCTATTCTGTAACTCTGACAACAGTCGTAAACATATATGAATTTTGTTTTGTTTACGATGTACTATAGAAATTTATATGCCATGCTCATATATAAGATTTTTCAAAAAAGCTACCCGAGCGCCATCTTTGTGAAAATTGACTTCATAAATTACTTCCTGCAACAATAGCAATTTGTTAATGAAAACCCCGCTAAAATAGGTCCAGTATCCGAAAAAAGCGACCAGAACGCCAACTAGGGAACCTCAGTGCCATCTAGAGGGTAATTCAAATAACCTTAGTCACTCCCTACAACATAAGCTATCTGTAAGTGGCAGGTCCCGTCAAAATCTGTCAAGCATAGTTTCTAACCGGCCATAAAAACGATTTTTCTAAAAAAAAAATGCCCTGAGTGCCATCTAGGGTGTAAATTAAATAGCCTTAGCTCCGCGCTACAGCGTTATCTATCTGCCAATGAAAGTCCAGCCAAAATCGGTCTATCCGTTCTCGGGATTAGCCAGGACAAACAGACAGACAGACAAAAAATTTAAAAATGTGTGTTTTGTTAAAAGGGTTGTGTATGCTTTCATATGCGTGTAGTAAAATACTGTTATTTCTTGTTCGGAGTCAATCCCACTTTTGAATTATTTTTAAACAAACATCCCAATAAATTTTTTTTTGAGCTTTTTATGCCTTGAAGAACTACTTAAGTACTCCTAGATTTAAAAATAAATATAAATATGCAATTGACTCCTGTTCCAATAAACATGTAATATTATGTTGATCTTTACTAAATTAATATTGAATCTTCATGTCAAATCTTTGGGGTTGTCAGAGATAATATTTCATCTTCCTTCAAAAATACTATATTCGCAACAAAATTGGTATATATATATGCGTTATATCTGACGTGGGTGTATATATACATATATATATAAATATATATACATTTAAATTCCAATTGAATTCAACCATTTATTGAAAAATAGAATCCAATCTATCGCCAGCAATTGAAAATTTGCTGTCCATGTCAAATGTATCTACACATTGTATCTAGATCTCATTACCATAAGATCATCTTTCCACCCACATTCATTGATCGCACTTGAAGACAAGTGGAATAAAAATACGTATTACAAAAATTGTTCATCTCCCATTGATCATTATTTGGGTGTATTTTATTCTTATGAGCCACTATAAAACACATGATGTACTAATAATGTGTCAAAAGATACAATATTATAGAAGTGTATTTTTATTACGTTTTATTCGTTCGATTTGTAAACATACGCTTGTCTAAAGTAGCTAAGACATCACAAACACGTATTTATTTATTTTTTTTAATAGGAATTTTGTTGTTTTTCCAATCGAAAAACACAAACGAATACTAAAACATTAATATTTACATATAAATAAAATATAACAATAAAAAAATAAGATGAAGAACACCATCGAACAAAAAAAAAATATAAAGAATCATTCAAAAACCGGAGCCGTTGCGTTCAATTTTTCGGTTTTTATGATCTGTCGTTTCGATTTATTTAGATATTTACTGCTTCTGGATTTTAATGATGTGAGGATCTACTTTGTGTGTCTTCGACAGATGTATATTTGATGACTGTCGTGGTTGTATATTTATATTTATTTTGGTTTGTATTGAAACTTTGATGTGAACTAGATTGTTTGAATTTTAAATTCCATTTTATAATCCATTGGAGAATTTACTGACAACAAAATCTGAGTGGGTGTGTATGGTTTCAATAAATCGATGAAAGACTGAATATTTGTAATTTTACTGCATTCAATTTATCATTTGAATTGAGATATTGTTTTGTGAAAGTGAAAAAAAAATTAACAATTATTTTGAACCTTTTAACTGTTTGATAAGTATTTAATTTTTTTCATGTTAATAGTATCTGGTTTTTTTTGATAATGGGTTTTCCTTTGATTTGCTTAAAATTATAAATTCTCACTCATGTCGTTCCAAACATACATAAAAACATAACCAATCTCATCCGAGTTTTTACTGCAAAATTGGTCAAAAGTGATTGACACGATTGGAAAAGATCAAATTGTTGTCTTTTATTGCGTGTGCTTTGCCCTTTAAGTTAATGTTTGTATTTTTTAAAAAATCTAAGCATTACTTATAAACCAAAACCCATCAATCGTCATAAACACACGCATTACAGTAACCGATCTTATCATCATCATCATCATCATCGGCTCGACAACCGGGGTCCGGTCCTGGCCTCCTTCAACAAGTCTCTCCACCTATCCCGGTCTCGAGCCGACGCCATCCAGTTGCGCACCCCAAGGCTCCGGGCGTCCTGGTCTACGCCGTCTCTCCAGCGCAAGCATGGTCTACCACGCTGTCGTCTGCCATAGAATGTACCACAAAGAACTTTCCGAGCAGGTTCCTCTTCGCTCATGCGAGCTAGGTGCCCTGCCCACCGAAGTCTACCGAGCCTAATTTTTGTCACTATATCTGCTTCAAGGTAGATTGCGTACAATTCATGATTGTACCGTCTCCGGAATCGTCCTTCCTCACATATGGGGCCAACAATTCTCCTTAAGACTTTTCTCTCGAACGCGGCTAAGAGGTCAGAGTGCCTTTTGCTAAGCACCCAAGTCTCGGATCCATATGTGAGTACTGGCAGGACCATGGTCCTGTACAGCAGTAGTTTTGAAGTTATGGTGAGATTTCTGGATTTGAAGAGCTTTGACAGACTGTAGTAGGCTCTGTTGGATTTGAGAAGCCGCCCGCGTATTTCTTCTTCTATATTGTTATCGGCTGCTACTATTGACCCAAGGTATTTAAAGGATTGCACCACTTCAAATTCGTGCTCCGCTACCTTGATTGTTTGACCAACTGTTCCTCTCGCATTCGACGCCACCATGTACTTTGTTTTACCTTCACTAATGTGCAGCCCCAGATTTTGTGCCGCCTGCTCGATCTGGATGAAGGAATCGTGTACAGCTTGCTCGGTTCTTCCGATGATGTCGATGTCGTCTGCGTAAGCCAGTATCTGGCTGGACCTGTTGACGATGGTCCCTCTTGTTGCCGTGCCAGAGTCACGGATTGCTTTCTCCAACGCCAGGTTGAAGAGGAGGCAGGCCAAACCATCCCCTTGTCGGAGTCCATTAAAGATGTTGATTGGTCTGGATAGCAATCCGGCTATTTTTACTTGGCTTGTTACGTTGGTCATGGTCAACCTACATAGTCGTGTCAATTTTTTTGGGATGCCGAATTCTCTCATGGCTTTGTAAAGTTCTACCCTGGCTATGCTATCATAGGCGGCCTTAAAGTCTATAAACAGGTGGTATGTTGGGATGTTAAATTCTAGACATTTTTCCATCGCCTGCCTAAGGGTAAAGATCTGATCAGTTGTTGATTTGCCTGGAATGAAACCACACTGATATTGTCCGATGATGGTTTTAGCGTATGGGGTTATCCGGTCTTGTAGGATAGAGGAGAGTATCTTATAGGCGGTACTCAACAACGTGATACCTCTATAGTTGCTGCACGTTGTGACATCTCCCTTCTTATGTATGGGGCATATTATACCTTTTCGCCAGTCTTCTGGCATTTCTTCACGCTCCCACACGTGCACTATAATATCATGAATTGCCTGACGTAGAGCTGGCCCACCGTGTTGAAATAATTCGGCTGGTATACCATCAGCTCCCGGGGCTTTGTTTTTCTTTAGCCGGTCTATAGCCTTCTCAACCTCTTCTATGCTTGGTGACGGCAACATAGGGTATTCGTCTTGAAGCAGTGGAGCCTCCACTTCTGCAGTGAGTTGACCATTTAGCAATTCATTAAAGTACACTTCCCATCGCTCCAGTATGCTTTGTGGATCGGTGATCAGATTTCCCTCTCCGTCCTTGCAGTATGTGCAGCGTGGTGTGTACTGCGTCATGTTTCGGATGGATTGGTAGAACTTCCGCGCCTGGTGCTGACCTCGCTCTCGGCTTTTTTCTATTTCACAGATTAAGTTCTTCTCCCAGGCTGATTTTTTCTGTCTGTGAAGCCGTTTTTCTATTCTTCTGAGCTCTTTATATTCTTCTTCGCGTGCCCGCGTTCTATGAGATTGCTGCATTGCTCGGTACGCAACATTCTTACGTTCAGTCGCTAGCTTGCATTCATCATCAAACCAGTCGTTCCGATTTCTACGACTGCTGCCTAAGATGGAGTTGGCAGTACTAATGACAGTATTCTTAAGGCGTGTCCACTTCTCATCTACGCCCAGCATACTGGCCCCAGGACTTACTCTCCCTAAATCAAGCGATTCTAGGGCGAGTCCTAACGCATTACCAAAGGTGTAACCGATCTTATCCCCTTTTTTAATTCAACATTGGTTCCGCGAGCCGGACAAAATACCAACACTGACTGACACGATTGATCTTAATAGTATTTGGATGGTTTGATAGTTTGTCCCAATCACACTCAATACCACAACCATTATCATCCTACATTTTACTATACAAAATTGGTCCCTTGAGCCGGACAAAATGCCAAAAATGATTGACACCATTGAAAAAGATCATCCTTACGTTTTTTTTTGTTCCCAGTTTGCACTTTTAGTCTTTATTCAGTGGATGAAAATGTATCTTCTACTGCTAGTTTTTTTGTTGCAATCTTTCTTTTCTTTCTGTTTTTGGTTTATTTTAATGAAAAGTTTTAATTTGAATCCCAGCCACACTCTATCACTGCCACTGCATGTTGCCTCCTGTGCCACCAGGTGCGCTCACCCCTTTTTGCCATTTGGCTTGAAAATCTACCGTGTGCCACAAAACACTCTCGCACTCTCCCTTCTTCTTTTATAGTTCTAAAAGTATCATTCATTGTCGAAAGAAAAACATATAGTCTATTGATGCCACGTGAAGCCCGTGCTGTGCGTTATATATTTTTTAAGGCGTCAAAGAAGTTTCTTAATATATGCGAAAACATAAATTCAAATCGAAATTTCCTATAATTCTTTTCGGTAGCTTGGTAATAGAATCAAATAAGTTTCCGTTGAGCTGCGATATATAAACATACAGCAATAACAACAACACACATCCAGACGCGACGGATAGAAAAATCAAAATTAGAAAATTGTGACAAAGATTAAATTTGATTTCTAAACCAAAAAATACATATGTATAAAACGAATGTAAAATTGTATAGGTTTTTTTCTGTTTTTTTCAAGAGAGGGGAGTCACATTTGTCACATTTTATATTTTTCTCATACGAAGCATTATTACAAAAATGAAAAACACTGATAACCAATGTCCCCAGCTATGAGCACGTTGGAAAATATAAGTGCGTGTGTGCACACAAGAAAGTCCTGATATGTCCTCCTCTTTAGAGTTAAGGTTTTGTGTTTATATTTACAAAGAGGTAATATAACTATTTAGTTGCAGGTCGCATAATCTTGCTGTTTAATAGAAATAAATTTAAATGTGAAAAGTCATTTCCCTGGATTTATCTTTCAAACAACAAAACGATGACGATGACAACAATGAAGGAGATTTCAAGTAGCTTTCTATACAATATTCACTAATTCACATCCACTTCATAGTTCTTTAAAAGGGTGAAGGGATGACATGTTTTTTCTAGATGTTAGATATAATTGTATCAAGCATCTTCTCCACCACAGATGATATGAGTAAAAAAAAATCCCAATAAATGGTAATAAACAGATCAGATGAAGAACAAAAAAAAAATCATTCTAACCATATTGTTTTTCGGTGGATCCCTTGATACACTGCCATTGTCACTACTTGAAGCAGACATAGAAACTCATTCAATGTCTTCATGTTCTTCTTAATTGATGTGATCACTTCAAAACATATTTATAAGAACAAAAAAAAAAGAAACAATAAAGGACTTCCTTTTGATGAGAGGATTTGATGAGAATTCGATTTCAGTATTTAACTACTTCGATGGAAAATAAAATCGGTTTTAAGGAACGCATCCGGCAGGCGAGTGTTTACTTTTGTTTAGATTAGTAATCAATTTGGGGATATGGATTTGTAAAAAAGTTCCGATCGAGTCATGATATTTTTGAATGAGAGCATCGTTTTCAGTCTTAACGGCACCAACCGCTCAAAAACTTGGAGTCTTCTCGATGTTTTATAAGATCAAATCTGCGAGTCCGAGATCTCAACTATGAAATATGAAGTGTAAAACTAGATCCCTCAGTTCTGAATGTAATCAACTTATTCACATAAATCTTAATGATTTATTGAGTTTCGCATGTGTGGCTGTGATATTAAATCTTATTTAAGTGGATAGTTTTTCCATTTCCTTTAACGCAATACTTAGGTATTTTGCTTCGAGGTCGTCTGTCAGTACATTGCGCTTCAATGTCGCACATTCCGAAAAATGAATAGTACAGCACAGTATTGTATCAACTTATTTCTGGATTAAATTCTTGTGATCATCTAGGTTCATTCAGAGGACAAAACAACAGAGCCACCCTTGAAATGAAATCTTTATAGACCAGGCCTTTAAAAATCCAGAAGAAAGGAAGGTGATCTTGACGGACTCCTGGCACTTGATTGATTAGTTTTTTCTATGTGATAATAATAATAATAATAATTTTTTAACTATGTGCCTGAAAGGCACATTGCCTTTTAAATACAACAGTTGTTGCACGATGTGATCGGATTATTGTTTGACCAGTAGATATAAGTCGGTCGGAGAATCTGCTCTGAAACCCACATTGTGCTCAAACCACTGATAAATAATTCTAGCGTTTGCGAATGGTATTTAAGTATTCCGCGATCTTAAAATTTTAAGTGCTCTATCACTGCTCGTCGTGTATTCTTCACCTATTCACTTTCTAAATATCATATCAACACTGACGGTTGCAGCCATTTGCAAAAGTTAAAGCAGCTTCTGATAGGGTATCCTTGCATAAACAAAGTTTTAACTTCTTTCTCTGCTGTTAAATTTTTATTTAAATTGCTCAAGTTGTCTTTCAATTTATCAGCAGACATCGATTTCTCAAAATTTTACGAACGCTATTCAGCACAAAATTGCAAATTTAGAATACTACAAACAACTTAAAAAAAATTAAAGCTAAGAACAGCGCGGAAAAAACTTGAAACAGCACGCCCAGAAAATGTCCAATCTAGCACAAAGATTTGAGAAGAAAAATATATAAACACCAAAATGTTCAGGATAGTGATCTGTGAAATAAAACTATTCAGTTTTTGCCATGTTCTTTTTGCGAATAAAACTTCTACTGCTTTATTAATAAAAAATTAACTGTTATTTTGAGTCCAACTTTCAAAAAAACTAATAAATGTATTACTAATGTTTTGAAACCAACTGGAAGAGTAAATAATTGCCTTTACGTTGGGTGTGAAATTGTTTTAATCCATGGATAAGTTAACTCGGATATAAGACTTAAAATTTCAGGTTATTTTTTATTAATAAGGCTGTTACAGTTCTAAATTTCATACTAAACTAGGAACCTATCAAATTTTCGAAAATATTAGTTTTTAAGGACCTCAACAGAAGTACCAACGTTCTAATTGTATTCACCTTATCTTACATGACGTCTTTAAATTTTAATCGTACTTGCAAACATAAGTAAGTAATACCACAACAAAACAATCTAAACTTTTGTTTAAATAAACAACAACAACAAAAAACAATACCATTGTCCTTGAAGGTTTTTGCAAATACCCTCAACAAAAGGATATTACCAAGCAGACAATCCCAAATGTTTATTTAAAGGCGTTAAAGAACATTTTAATACTATAAAACGTAATGTTTTCCCCCCATATATCTCTCTCCCCTGCCCCTCCTCGTCTTCCATAGACCGGACGCAACAAAAACCACCTTCAAATGAACCCTTCTTATATTTTGTCCGTTTTCCTCTTGGATATTTTGTTTCTATATCTTTTCAATCTAACTCCACCGTCATCGTCGTGGTAGTCGTCGTCGTATTTGTAGTCGACATACTATCTTCGTGCTATAGAGGTGCTGCTAGCTTGTAGTGGTAGTGGTTTAGTCGACTTTGGGAAAACTTAGTAAACTCCATACTTTTGGTGGTTACCGGGGGGCCTGGTATTAGAAAACATTGTATCTTAGTATTCTGTCTGGTTGTAGGTGTATATTAGAAAACCCTTTTCTAAGCCAACTTAAGCTTCTCTGTTACCGTCACCGTCGTCGCAGGTCCCTTTATATATTGCTGTTCGAACGACCCACGTTTTGTTTCTTGTGTCGTCCTTCGAGTTGAATATTACCACTGAATTATACCACTCGATAGAGGAAAAAATATATTTTTTTCTTGTTCTACGACTTTTGCTGCCTCTTATAAACTCTAGACGAAAATTCATTTTAAAGACTCAAAATTATATCAAATCGCTTTTCTGCAAAACTCTAGATTTTTAGATAAGCCACTTTGCTTGTGAGGGGACGAAATGTTGAACTCTCTCGCTCACTCTCCTTTAAAATATTTAATGTTTGTGTTTGTTAAGAAATTCATATGTTTTTATACTTAAAATTTCCTTAAATTAGAGTTGTACCTACCTACATACCTATTTATCTAAAGTCTGGCAGATATAACCTTACATAATATTTAACTGGCTCGTCGTCGGTCGTCCTTGAAAATTTTATACCGGATGTGATGTCATGGATTTTTAATTTCCTCTTCAATCTACTTCCTCGTTTTAACTGCCGATTCATCTTTACGTTTCTCGCCTTAAAGTTGTAGTAAAGTTAAAGAAAAAGGTATTCAACCCATTCCATACAGACTCCTTCTTAAAGAATACGCAAGCTATTTACAGTTCTGACTAACAAACAAGTGGGTTCACAAAATTGGGGTGAGAGCAGACGAGACAGCACTGACGATAAAGGGGACGACTATAAGAGAAGAAGAAAGGGTGTGCTCCGGCTCTTCTGGATGGAAAATCTAAATCACGAGACGACACAACGCACTTTCACTTAACAGCAGCATAATAGTATCCTGCAAATATACCATGTACAAACACTGTGTTTGTGTATTCTAAATCTATATATATATTTGCATTATCATTTGTCTGTTAGTTTGTGGCATAATTACGCACGTTGTGTGCAGAGTGAATGTCCTTGAAAGTTTTTGGCACAGTTTAATTCGTAGAGGTATAACAATGCATCGTACTATAGTATCTACAGGTTCCATATAGAATCTACCACCAGAGCCAGCAGTTTAGTTTACCTAAGCACATGACATTAGAGCATTAAACAAAGTTGAATGAAACTTTCTTATATCCGGATACATTTCCTGCTGAGTATGAGTTTTTTATTCTGGCGAGAATTCTACTTCAATTTTCAAAGGAAGTTTGTATATCTACACCCATTCAATGTTAGATTTTGCACCTTTTGATTACATTTTGTGCATTTAAAAATTTATTTATTTTGCGATCAACACTGCGGAAGTACAAATTGTATGATTATAATTAAATTATCGCCTGAACACTTGAGTGTATCGTCAAATTCATTCTCCATCATCAGCAGAACTCTCGACTCGGATACGCATATTTAATTAAATCAACTTCCTGTCAATTAAATGATCACCAATAATCAAATTCAATTTGAATTGAGTAGATACAACAATACAGATACTACTTGCTGGCGTATGATGTTGCTGGGCTGTGCGTGCGATGTGATAGCCAACGTCGCATTGAATCATTGAATCATCGCAATCGTCAACAGCTGCTAACTGGATTCACTGGTTATATGTTATATTTCTGTACCCATGTGTATATGGGTACTTGTGTGGGAGAGTATCTCAGCCGGGATCAACGGCAGTCGATGGAATAAGAAGATATTTTGTGATAAGCCCCGAAAACAAAACGGAAATACGAATTGGAAAAGAAAAAACGAATAGAATACGACTTCAAAATATGAGAGAATGTTTTAAGGGCATCTTTTTCATAAAAAAAAAAGATCCCTTCTCTGCCCCGCATGTTTTTGTCACCCATAAAGATCGGAGTATATTTTTTTTTTTTTTTTACAAACTCGGTCTTCTTATTTTTGTAATGTTCCCTTTCAAACTTAATGCGAACGCGTTCACAAATTTCATTCTTGATAATATTGAAAAATAAAAAAAAAAAAAATAATAATAATAATGATAATACAAAAAAGTGGGAGAGTTTTGTATCTCGTTCATAGAATGCACCCAACACCCTTTTTAATTTGTGATGATGATGATGATATGATGATGATGATGACGATGATGATGAGATGAAAGAATAAAATTAAAAGGTACTGTAATGCACAAAAGTAATAAAAAAAAAACTATGTAGCACTACAGCAGTATAAAGACGAGGGCGAGTACTCATAAATCAAAATTAAGGCGTATTAGCATGCGCGCTTCATTCTTGACACTGTGTGTTCATATTGTGATGTTTAAATGAAAGAAACCAGAGTTGCCGTTTAGAAATAATAATAATTATACATAGATATAGTTGTACATAGATATAGTTGTACTGAGCTTATGATAGACTTCGAGTGTTCCACATCCGATTAATAGTTTGTTGGAGTTCAATTTTTTTCGCAATATTTTGTCTTGAAAAATTAAATCAACTTCAGTAAAACAATCATATCTAAAAATGTTGACATTAAATACTTCTGACATATTTTTACTGTCCCAGATCCAGAAATCTTCTTATTGCTACGGCCTTTTGATTAAATTGTGGTATATTTACTACTGAAGTCTATTTTAATTGTTTGAATCCTATTTTGAGCCTTCTTATTGATTTAAGATATTTTACTACTTAAAGCGTTTTTACTTTTAAATGTTTTGTCAGCTGTTTCTTCGGACTCACAGTCGGAGTCGGAACAGTGTCTACACCAATATATTTCTCCAGCCGGTAAATACTTTACCTACTGTGGTAAGCCGGGACCATCCCCGTAAGCCAATTATTTTTCTTATGGTTCTCCCATTTGGTCATGCCACATATACTTCTTTCCTCTCTTCCGAAATACCACTTGGATGGCTTTAAAGACTCTGCAGATTGAAGCATTTTTGTCCAACCGCTCGTAATGAAGAAAATACGTAATTATCTAAAAAATAGCCTTATTAAAAATATTAGTTGTTTTTAATTGTTCAGATTTGTTTACTGAAACACTCCTCACAGATTTCTAGCGATAGAATCAAAATCAAGCACAGAAATTAAAACTAATAAATGTTTTTAGTACCGCATAAGAAACAGCCCTTAATTTTACAACGATTACGATAATAGTTCATTATTTAGAAGTATTAGCTGAAGATCTTGAACGTGAGTATTATTACGAAACAGGAGTCTCGTACTAATCCAAATTTGTCTAACAGAAGATTTCTCCATAGAGTTCTAACGAAAGAATCGATATTAGATCAAAATTAGGCATCGAAATTCTTATTTAATAAAGTTTTTCACTACTTACAATATATCATCTTATTTGAGAGTGAATTCGAGATCA
Organism: Baccha elongata; assembly: GCA_951217065.1. NCBI lineage: Eukaryota > Metazoa > Arthropoda > Insecta > Diptera > Syrphidae > Baccha > Baccha elongata. The sequence continues at coordinate 14,760,597 of OX578274.1, read as the reverse complement.
GTTTAGTAGATTCTTAATACTGGTTTTAGTCACTAAAACTGTCGCGCATTCCATTTGTTCGTAGTTATTGCAAAGTCGTCCAATTCAATGATTTCATTGTTTGAAATTGTTCAAACAACTTCTGCTAGACTTTGTTTACGTGATCTAAGTATATTATGAAACAGGAGTCTTGTACTTATTCCAATTCGTCTAACAAAAGATTTCTTATAGCGATGGAATCGTTGGTAAAGATCAAAATTAAGCACTGAGATTTTAATTTAATAGAGTTTTTCCATACCATACCAATGAAATGGCTCTAACTTAATATCGAGTACTAGTTAAGTGGGTTCTCATTTAGAGTATAAGTCAGGCGCATATCATTCCTTTTGTACTTTTTCAATGGATTTTTGTTTCTGAAAATTGCCAATAATTTGTACGAAAAAGAATAGTTTCAGCCAATTAAATCATAAGTAAACGGTGCTGTAATCCAGAAAACACGCAATCTACCAATGTTTTTAATAGAAACGATAAACTGATGAACTTAAAAATTGTTAAATGACCTTATTCCGAAGTAAGACTATTGATCATCGATTAGGGAAGCATTCTAATGTTATCATAAGTCTATAAATTGCATCTTTTTCAATACATGTATCTACCCATCTACTTAGATAATTTCATAACTTTACCAGGTCAACAAAGAAAAACTTTCCAAATTAAGTTTAAGAGATTAAAACTTTTCGTAATCTCATCAAGTTACTAATTGGTCACACTGATGCATGAGCCAAATATTGCAAGTTTTTCTTCCTTCATAATTGCAATTTCAAATTTAAAATTGATTACTTACCTAAACCCTCATCTATCTGTAAAAAAAAAGTGGAGTTCTTTTGATACATTTTATATACATTTTCCAGAACTAACACAGTTAAAGTAAGTTGGTATGTATGTAGAGTTTCATACATACCTATCTATAACTATATTTATCAATGGCAAAAAGAATAAATATCTGTTACCAAATGCAGCATTGATGGAAATGTAAGACATTTCCATCAATGCTGTATGCCGTCCGGCAGAGCACAGCTATCTCCTCTTTGGTAATTTTTTTTTTTTGCATTAAAACTTATACAGTTCAACACTTAATCAAAAATTTATGCAACGAACTTTTATATATAGGAAATAGTGCACTTATACTCACTCTATAGCTTCAGAAACACTTTCCCCGGGAGGGACGGGACGAGCAAGATGCATCATAATCGTATCGGGAGACCCTTTTACATTTTGTTATATGCAGTACCTATATTTCTCATCATGCACCATTTCCAACACCCTCTAGCCCCCCTTAAATGATCTCCCGCCCTTCTGAACAATCTTTCGGGTGCAACTATACTATACTTTCAATAATACATTTTCCGTTTTCTCTTTAATTTTCTTTTACTTTTCTCTTTCTGCATCTTTTATCCTTGCTGCTGCTGCTGCATTCTTTTGCTCCTCTATATTCTACTAGCTGCATAGTTTTGGAGCAAGTGAATCGAAATCGAAGAAGCGCGAACTTTCTATGTATCTATAGATACATTTATAGATATGTAGTGTATTGTAAGTGCTGCATTTCATAGAAAACGAGTTTAAAAAAAGAAATACACGAAGGAAATTGTCAAGGACCCACCCACTCAAATGTTATCGAATTCATGATTTTTCACTTTTTTTCTTATTACTTTCTTTGCTCTATCATCTTACATATGAGAATATGAAATGATGATGATATGGTTAGGTTATGTATTTCAAATAAAAAGAAAAGATGTATTTCTAGTTAGGTACAGTACATATAGAGGACCAAATTATAACGGGGCATGTGTATTGGATGGATTCGATGCTCCTGATAAGGGTAAATAAATGTAAATACCTTTATTTATATACCACTTCAATACGTAGATACATTGCGAATTCTTTTTTTATGTATTGGGGAATTTTTCTCAATCTATTTTTTGTTTGTTATTTTTTTCATGATTCCTTTATGGGTTTTTCGCACAAATAGAGAATTTTCTCTAGAGAGTCCCTTTTTTTATGGTTCGGTTCGGTTCTCTCTTCGTACAAATATCCAAGTATTTAGGTGCTAAAACCAACTTGATTGGATGCCATCAACATTTATTGTTTCTGGAAATCAATATTGTCAAGTAATATAAATATACAATTTCACACCTCCTTCGTTCGTTTCGTTTGGGGGATTTACACCTCTACTTAAAAGTATAGGTACATAGGGACGTTGACACTCTTTTATATGTTTATAGGATCCTTGCCTTTTCTCCATAAAATAAATAAACAAGTGCACATTAATTATATAAAACAGACAGTGTTGTGCTCCTGGAATCGGTATGTGCGCACTAACACATTATAAATATCTGCACACAGAACCTCGATAGATACCGAAATCATATAAACCAATTGGTGATATTGAGTGCACAGCATAGAGGAGCCCGAAAGCAGAACTCCCCAGTATAGTTCCTACCATTGCCACTATAGTCATCGTGTCTCACAGCACCAGCATCAGCGAGCACATACTTTGATGTTTGTTATTTATGTGCTTTACTCAGTCTTGAGCCATCCTCAAACTCCTATAGCACTCACAAAACACATAATATAACACCCAGTAATGATGGCAAGGAAAGAATATATAAAAAAAAAATAAGAAAAAGATTATAAAAATCCTTAAAAACTTATCAAAGCACACACCTACATCCAGTAGAAAGCACAAGAAAAATGAAAAGCTATATCGGGGAAAGCAGCATTAAAAACAAAACGAAGGAAAAATCAAGAGTGCCATGGATGATGGAGTCTTTAATACACACTCTTGCATACTTCAGTCAGGTCACTGCCTGTCTAGAGGCGCCGCGCACATTCAAATTCAAGGATATAGGTGCCTTGCGTTGCGAAAAAACAACAACACAAGAATAGGTACAAGAAGGCAACCAGCAGCAGCAGCAACAGCCACCCAATTCACCCACAATATCTCTATCTTATTCTAAAAAAAAAAAAAAATTGTTACTGGTGCTAGAAACAATACAATCCATCCTATTTTTATATCTAAAACGTTTTTAAAAAAATTACAGTTTCCCGCGAAAATGCAAACATCGGTTTAAGAGAACACAATCAATACCAAACAAAAAAGATACATTTCAAGAGAACAACACAGTGTGGTGAGTTTCTCAATCCAATTGGTGTGGTGGTTATTTTTTTGTTTTGTTTGTTTGTCTCCACATCAATTTTTATTGCTTCTTTTTTTCCTATATGCTGGTATCAGTTGGAAGCACTAATACCGTTGCAGCAGGTAGAAAAGATATGTTTGTGTGTAGCCCGGCCAGTTTTTTGTTTGCCAGGGAGAGTGAGTCCAATGAATTGAAAAAGGATGTGAAACGAAAGCCGTTCGATCACCTCACCGCACCAAACCCCGAATAGCAAAAAATGGAATATAGATAGATTTTGAACAAACCTGATTGGATGGCTATTGACTGGCAATGTGGTACAGTAGGAAGGGAAGATTATTGTTTTTTTTTTCTTGTTGTCTGTATCTTCCGATGTTTCTTTTCGTCTTCTTCTGTGTAAACGGGAGCAGTTTCGTTGAAGATGATTTGGCCGGATCTCCTTTGCCGTCGGCTCATCGAGGGTTGTTGACCTTGTTAGTTGATTGTGAATGAAACTTTTTTTTCACCTGAATTGAAATAGAATCCCACTTCTAGAAATGTCTATCGGAGTTTCCCTATCTAATGAAGACATTTTTTATCAATTTCTAGGAATTTCAAACAAAAACAATAGAGAGATGTCAAACAAATTCAATTTCGATTGAATCGGGGCGGAGCACAGCATCGAATAGAACAAAATCGAAATTTCCCCATTTTTAGCTCAAAAGCATATTCAATACCGACCGACACTTCTTTTTTTTATCCAAAGCTTTGTTGCAGCAGCACAGTCAAGTTACAAAAGTAAAACAGCAGCAGCAGTAACACTTAGCAGTCAATGAAAATATTCTCTAGATACTTTAAGAGCATATGTGTGGGGATACCTTAAAATACTAAAAGTTCTCTTTATTATTCAGACTGGGTGGCGATGGCGATAGAATTCTCTTATAGATACTATGTTGAGCTTGGTATTTTCATGCAATGTATCAGTGCCATATCTCCAAAAAAGGAATAAGGAACAAAAATGTGTCCTTCATTCGATTGTGGATTATAGTTTGCCGCACAAGAAGAGTCAGTAGAAAGAGAGCACCTCCACGCTCCACCTGACTCTGTATTCCTTCATTCGTGTTAGATAGATTAAGAAAAGAGGAATAGGTGGTGGTTGTGGTGAATATTTTTACTCTGGGATGAGGTATATGTAAGGACATTTTAAGTGCGCTCAGTTGTATGGATGGATTCCCAATCAAAATCGATAGGGGTTCAAAAAAAAGAAATCTACAGAAAATTGGAAAAGAAAAAATATACGGAGCTTTTGGATACATAAGCAGCTAGAGTAAGGGTAAAGGGGCTTATGTATACGGAAATTCTTATTTTTTTTCCTGGATTTGAGTGAGGGAGGGGTGAACATTTTTTTATCTTCGGTTATTTCTTCGCTTTATTTTAGAGACAGGGTGGGTGGGTGTTTGATATTGTGGGTGCTATAACATATTTTACAGCACCATTCCAGTGTGCGAAAAGTCGATATTCGATTGGACGAGACGGATTTCAAAACCTTTTATGTGTATAGGTATGTGAAGGATATAGACAAAAAATAATAAGAAATAAATTACCAAATCAATATGTTGTTGAAGAAGGATTCTCGTTTATAGGAGAAATGGTATGTATCTACCTATTGGAAAAAGAAAATAAAATTATATTTACTCCATCAATAACTATTGGAAACGCCTTTATTGCGCGAGCAATGAAGCGCATCCTTTATTTTTATTTATATAATACAATGGACCAATATCGATATTGCTTTTTACATTGGACATATAAACCTACCTACGTATATCTAAGGGGTACCTATCTGTTATAGGTATATGTATTAGTTGGAAGGGGTAGATATTGGTATTGGCAATATGAAAAAGCGTTAGTTCTGTTCGATGTATTGAAACAATAGCTTCCTATGTATAAGTAAGTACCTATCTTAGGTAGTTATCTACCATGCACATGCAATTCACATTTTGATTGAAATCTTTTGTTATACATATTGAGAAATCAAGATGTCGCTTTATCAATAAAAATCAAAATTGAGTTTCTTTTATCAAGTTTGTCTATGTTATCCAATCCCTAGCCTTATCTGTACGATATCTTTTTCTTTTTGTTTTTTTTTTTTTTGTTCGTTTGTCATTCTTGAAATATTTTTCTGAAGCAAGTATGTAGGAGATTACTATAGATACATCATAATATTATATAAATCTACTTTAATGCGATATCTTATCTTAAATTTTGTAATTATGATAATGGCTTCATTTAAAGGTCTATTCCCAACTGACTATTTTGCTTCCGATTTCCAAATTAAAGACTTTTTTTTAAGCTATAGTGCTTATATAGCCATTCTGAGTGGAAGTAAAATTGTTATTGGAGCCGACCCTGACATAATTAAATCCTTAGATATTATATGTAGCATATTATTACAGCGTTACAAGCTCAAAAAACCATCCTTTCTATAGTCACTCTATATTAATACCATAAAATAAGAACGGAGTATTTGCTCTTATATTAAAGAAGCAGGGAGTATTCGCTCCAATAATCATTATATAAAATAGTTATACAATCGCTATATGAGAAACTATCGCTTCGCACGTATACGACATATATATCAAAGTATTAAGTAAGTACTCTCTCCAATAGGCATATTATAAAATAGTTTGACAAATGTCATATAAGCTATTACATTACTTTGTGTAAGACCGATATATAAAAATATATAGGAAATATTGGAGCGTTTGCCCCTGGTCTATATTAGTGCATATGAATAGAACATTATAGGAGGAGGTACAAATACAAAAAATTATCATTTTGTACATATTTTGTTTTCCGTTTAACCAGAAAAGATTTGGAAAATAAAATTATGTTTGATTTGCTTGCTACATGGAAGATAATTATAAAGCAAGACAAAATTGATTCCGATTTTTTGCTGATTATTTCATATCGAGATAGGAGGTGCGGTTAGCGATCTAGACTATTAGTGCGAAAGGACCCGAGTTCGACTTCCAGAAATGTTAAGTATTTCTATAATTTATAATGCACAATTATAATCATAGAAGAAAATATATGTCTGTAGAAGTTATCCCATTTGAAAAGAAACATAAGCAAATATCAAAATAAAAATTGAAATATGCAAGAAAACATTTGTTTTTAATTTTTCATCCTATAAATTTTCTATAATTCTAGCAGTTATCATCATATGAATGCATTAGGAGTGAAAAAATTAACTCTATAAACTCCATACAATAGGAATTAAAAAGTTTTCCTTTTTATTACTACGCAGATCAATTGTGTAAAAAAAATAGTGTGAAATGTTCCAAAATGGAATTGAAATCTAAAGTGAGTATTAACTATTATGCTTTTTATTTCTTTTCTTTAATATGGTCCCGCGTTGGGCGCCATTTGTTATACCTCTGAAAAGTAATGTTAACGAATATTTTCTACAAAATCACAGAATGGTATTTACCTTATATTTGAAACATTTAATCATTCAACTATTATTTTCATTATTTACAAACCACTGTGAACGATTATTCTAAATCAGCAAATCAGCAATAAATTATCCTTTTAAAATATGTCTAACCCACTGAATACCATTCCAAGTATATTCATGAACACTCAATACACCATATAAGACGATCTTGATCCTATATCCCACAAACCTTCAAACAAATCACCACAACTCATCTGCATAAGTGGGTGTAGAGGAAGGTATACTGCAAACACAGTTCAATACACTCCGCAAAACCTTAATATTCAATACAAAGTTTAACAATGACTATCGATCCTTGCGATCACTTGCAAGAAAAAAGAACTCCATTTACATACAATTGGAATTCAATATATTGAATGAAAAGTGTCTTGTATGCTCAAGTGTTAAACGCAAACCTCAACAGAAATGTCCTTGATTGACTTAAGCTTGTCGTGCTATCTAAAATTTGTCCCATTCATGTTTGAGAATGGTTATTAAATGAACACAAGGACTCTTTGTATGGTTATTTGGCAAAGATATATTCTGCGATCAGTGTGTTGTATTGTCGCGCAGAGCTCAAGTAGGTAAATACCTATATTTTGCAAAAAAAAAAAAAACAAACAACAGAGACACACGGTCCCCGCCCTCGCACTTTATGCAAATCTCAATAACTTCTTTTCAATTAAATTCGATGATCGCGTTACTACTGGTGGAGATCCGAACGATTTCAATTGAGTATATTATAATAGCACAAAAGAGATTCTATGACTGCTTATCTTATAATTTTGTATGCTTTGATCCATTTGTTGAATTTTTTTTTGTCTGTGTAATTTCTTTTGTGGGTAAATTTTGTGATATCCGGTCATTTACATGTTGGGATGTGTTTTTTTTTTTAATGAAAACGATTTGTTTTCTTTTGTTGTAGTTGGATTTATATAAATATCTATAGGTTTTTTTGGCGACTGTTGTGTGGGTTTCATTTGTAAAATAATTTAGATTTGATTTTTGGTTCCCAGCAATAAATTATACATCGTGAATAATTTATTTCCCGATTAACAGAGCCGATAGCCGAAGCATATTTGCGTTGTTACTGATCGATTAAAGGCTTTGTTTTATTTATTTTATTACAATTTCTTTCTCTAAGAAGGTAGTCAAGCAATAAAATATATCCAATAAATAAAATATCGCCAAATATGAGTTCGTAAAAGGAGCCATTTCGTTGGGCGCCATTTAAGAAAAACAAATTTTGACTTAAGATGGTATTTTGTGGTAGATACCCACATATAAAAATATAGTTGTTTTGATAAAGTTTTATTTTTAATAAATATTTTTGTAAGGTTCGCGTGATTCATTATTAATAGACAAAGTATTAAGTTGATAGATATAATATTTCGTTGGGTGCCATCTGTAAGATAAGTTTTCATCAATGATTGTTTCGTATATTTATTCATTTTTACTTTCCATTTTTAATGCTTTACAATAGTTATCCACCCGAGGGTTTTGTCAGGTTGGCCTCAAGAAATGTTATTGCATTTTTAACCATCAGTTCTTTCGTCTCTTTTTTCTTCTTCCAAAGATTATTTTGCATGTAAGAACTAAATGTGCCCCACGTTGGGCACCACTCAGGCAAAGTAATTTTTTTTTGTTATTTCAATTGGATTTCCTCAGATTTCCTTAAGACTCAACAACCCTTTACTAAATTTACTTATGTAAACCTCCTTAATTTGTAAACATCATTAAATATTGATTTCGATTGCATCAATGATTGTTTCGTTTAATTTTACTTTTTGGGTTTCCATATTTAATGCTTTACATTAGCACACACAGGAAACGTCAAAATATCTCCCGATTGGGAATTCTTTTATGTCTGACCCCAACAAATAGGGCTGGTGCTTGGATGAGTTTCATTGGGTTGATCACTTCTTATGCATGCTTTTCCTTCTTCCAATAATTATCTTGTTAGTTATCGCAAATTGTGCCCCACGACACGATAAGCGCCACTCAATCCAAAAAAAAATTTGAAAAACGCTTTCAATCTTTAGTGCTTTAAATTAGTTATTCGCCTATGAAGTTCATCAGGTTGGCCCTAGAAAACGTTAGAATGTCTGCCGATTCCGGACTATTTTATGTTTGCCTCCAAACAAAAAGGGATCGTATGATTGCATTATTTTGTACCATCAGTTGTTACAACTATTTGTCCTTCTTTCAATAGTTGTTTTGTATGTTAGCACAAAAATATGCCCAACGTTGGGCGCCACTTTTTTTCATTGGATTTCCATAATTTCACTTTGAGCTCAACTATTCTTAAATAAATCCACTTCTAAAACTAGAACAAATTATTTGTGACTTGTAAAGCACTTGGGTTGTCATGTCCAATTAAACGTTAACACGCTTATTACAAACCGACAATTGCTGACCAAGCAAAAAAAAGCAACAACAACGCATTATTGCCTAAAAGGATAACACAAAATTGCAATATTGTTTATTAAATGTTTTCCATAAACACATTTCATTTATAAAGGGGACATTTGGACTAAAAAATACACATAGAACGCATACACAACGCAAAAACAAGGTTACAGTTATCCCCTTGTATTTTTTGCCAGTGACCTTGGTATTAAGAGGCTCGCTCGCTATTCCTTCTTCCATTCAAAAACGTTTTTTTTTATTTTGCAAGTCCCTATATCTACGCATATCTATACATTGGGGAGACTGTTATTGTCAAGGCCAAGGGCTAGTCACATCATAGGATGCAGTGCGGATTCCGTTGCAAATTTCGGCATATGATTTGTTACATTTCGTCGAAAAATAAAACAGCACAGATGAGTAATGGGATATACGTGCAAATAACCAACTGCCATGAACAGGATAATTGGGGGTTGTGTGTGTGTAGGGGGGCGTTAGAAGGGAATTTTAACCTTTGCAACTGAATAACATGAAACAACGCATCACAAGAGTGCGCGCGATGTGCATGACGAGTCGAGCGATGATGGTGGAGATAAGGAAACAACGGCCAACTCGCCAATGTTAGGGGTTTATTTACACTTGTCTACGTTTGTTTGTTTATTTGTCTATGCCAACGGATGGACAACTGGTGGCAACTGTATCGCGCCGCTCGTCGAGGATATCAATTGCAGCCCATTACTGGGTGTCATTGTCTCGACAAGCAGTGTGGAATTTGAGATTTTCACGCGAACGAGGATGAAATTGTGCGAGTTTTTTTTTTGCAAATTGCGGTGTGTAATCCTTTTTTTGTTACAAGGTCACTTCTGATGAGAAACTCTCATGAGAAACTGTCATGAGAAACTCTGATGAGAAACTCTCATCATCTCGTCTCATCAAACTTTGCATTGCGTTGGGGGTGTTTTAAGATGTAATTACACGTCATCTCGTTATTATTATGATGTTGAAAAATCGTCCTAATAATATGGTTTACAATGGATTACACAATAAGTATCTATGCATATACAACAATACCAAATAAGGTGGATACTGTGAATTTTGACGCTTGAAGAAGTACACTTTTGCATTAACGAGAACCCGCGCCGTTAAGAGACTTTAAGTGGAGAGAGAGAGTGATTTTCAGGTGGTGCAATGTGATTGAAAAGTACTTTTTGACATGCACACAGTACACCTACCGGGTTTTTCTTTTCACTTTCTCAGTCAAATGTATGGTGCATACCTTAAGTTTGATTCTGCGATGCTCCTTGGAAGCAGCAATAAATAATATGTGAGTCCTTTCCACTTTGACGACGAAATTACCCTTGCAAAATAAGGGTGTTGTAGAAGTAGAAGCATCAGCATCAGCATTCAGCAGCCAACATAAGCAGAGCAAAGAGATGCATTAGAATAATAAATAATTGTTATTATGCTGATACATCCGTCTTGCTGAAAATTATGTATATATATACAGGGTGAGTCATGAGCAATGCGACAAAATGCTAGGGCGTGTAGGTTGCGTTGAGACAAGAAAAAAATCGTATGGGAGGGGGGGGTCTATTCCCCTCCGTTTAGCCGGGAGGGGCAATTTTCGGAAAAACTGACTTAAAATGGGAAAAAAATTATTTAAAATCAACGGCTTCATTCACAATGCTGTGCGATACGTTTTTGAAAAGCCAATAACTTTTTCTTTTATTCTGTGTTTAAATAAATCTATTCTAAGAAATAGTTTTTGAAATATTAATTTTCAAAGTCAAAATTTTGAAAAAAAAAATTGAAAAAAAATTTCAAATTAATTTTTTTCAAAATTTTACGTAGTTAAGTGCTAATTTTAATTTCAAAATTCAATGCTGTTATTAATTTTAAGTATAAATAAGAAAACCGGATGCAAAAATTTTATGTCGTTCTCAAGAAATTAAAAAAAAACCAAAACCACCTTTTTCTAAGAAAAACATTTATTTTTATTGTAACGAAGCAATTTATTTATTTATTTAGCATTAATCTTAGTTTTTTTCCTTTTTTTTTAATTGGAGTTTTATGAGAACGTAATAAAATTAAATAGTATTGGAATAACCCTGGATTAATATTATTTTCATTGATAACTTCTGAAAACTGACCTGTCAATATTTTTGCCTTGGCCTGCCCGCAGCCCATTATTAATGGAGAATCATACCTGCAATTCCTACGAGACCTTTTACCCGATTTATTAGACAGCGTTCCATTGGTTATAGCAGATACTTTAATCTACCAACAAGATGGTGCTCCAGCACACTACAGCTTACAGGTGAGAAACTGGCTGGATGATCATTTTAGTGACCGTTGGATCGGAAGAAGGGGCCGCACGGAATGGCCGCCTAGGTCACCAGATTTAACTCCCCTAGATTTCTATGCATGGGGATTTATGAAGAATTATGTTTACGAAGTGGAAATAGTATCATTGGAACAACTGAAGGAACGAATTGAAGTCGCTGGAGTCAAATTGCAGGAAAATTTGTCAAGCATACACTTATGTGAAGCCATTACAAGGAGATATAATCTATGCCTTCTAAACAATGGGGATCATATCGAGAATTTTTTATAAGTACTTCCAATAAAAAACATAGTAAAAATAAAAGGAATAAAAAAAACTAAAAAAACTAAGATTAATGCTTCTTAAATTGCTTCGTTACAATAAAAATAAATGTTTTTCTTAGAAAAAGGTGGTTTTGGTTTTTTTTTAATTTCTTGAGAACGACATAAAATTTTTGCATCCGGTTTTCTTATTTAGACTTAAAATTAATAACAGCATTGAATTTTGAAATTAAAATTAGCACTTAACTACGTAAAATTTTGAAAAAAATTAATTTGAAATTTTTTTTTCAATTTTTTTTTTCAAAATTTTGACTTTGAAAATTAATATTTCAAAAACTGTTTCCTAGAATAGATTTATTTAAACACAGAATGAAAGAAAAAGTTATTGGCTTTTCAAAAACGTATCGCACAGCATTGTGAATGAAGCCGTTGATTTTAAATAATTTTTTTCCCATTTTAAGTCAGTTTTTTCGAAAATTGCCCCTCCCGGCTAAACGGAGGGGAATAGACCCCCCCCTCCCATACGATTTTTTTCTTGTCTCAACGCAACCTACACGCCCTAGCATTTTGTCGCATTGCTCATGACTCACCCTGTATATAAATATGTACCTACCTACTCCTGTGTGTGGTGTTCTAAGTTCTCTGACAATGAGGCTCCTCTAAAGCATCACAAGCAGTTTTGTTTGCTAGAACCATTCGTATATATATCTGCAAACGATGTATACGATACAATGGGATCAGATTAAAAATGGCAATGACTTCTAGCGATGGTGTGACAACCTCTTCGTTTTTAATATAAAAAAAACGGAAACCACAAACACGCACACATCACGCATTTACACCTACTTAAAATATCTCTTTTATTTTTTAATAAGTGTACAAATCTTAACCTAAAACAGTGATTAACAATAGTACATCCTCCCTACTTGACACAAATACGTTGCATATTAAATGTTGATGATTACATAGAGATAAATCTACTACATAGACAAACATGCAAAAAGCGGGGAGTAAAATGTAATGAATGATTTGATTTTAAATCTTGGAATATTCACTGTCGACATCGCTTAGTTGTTTTCTCACAAAAACTTACTATACCTTTATGATAATGATTGAACAATGATTTATGAAAACTTTAACATCAGACAGATCAAGTCTTGATGGGGGGAAGATGAGACTATAGATTGAATGAATCACTGAATAGTTGGACGGATTTTTAAAAGTTAAGTTTATTATACATCAAGACTGAATTGTCTTCCGTGTTGTTTTGAAAACAAGTTGACAGGCAATTTAGTTGTGTAGGTTTAAATCGTAGATATGAGAAAATCATTTTAAAATCGAATAAAAGATCTTTCGTTTTTATTTATATTCGTATAACTACATTCACTTTGAAGAAAACGAAATGTGTTCAAATGTGTCCACCTTGATACAACGTTTTGTTGAAACCTCATATCTTCCAGCAGTTTAGTACATTTAAAACCCATGGATAAGGGTTCTTTATTGCTCGAGAGTCACATTTTCACTCACAACACCGATATACTCACAACTAGCGCACTTCAAGGCCTGGCAGTGCTGCTTGAGTGAAGTTCCAGTCTATCCCGTAAATCTGTTCTGAAATTTACGTTGCTCCAAAACATTTATCGATTCTATAAATTTTATCCAAATATCATGAACAAAACTGATAAAGACAGAAATAGAACTCATGTTGAAGATAAAGAACAGGAATGACTCAATTTTTGACAAAGCAAACGGACTTCCTTGTAGAAAGTCACGTAGTAATAAAAATATAGATAAGGAGTAAAACGATAAAGATGTATATTGTTATCGTTTTACTACAACACAGAATACAATATACGCCTTGGCAGACCTAAGATATGAATTTAGGCAGCAGATCTTAAATGAACGCGAAACTCGTATCAACTAGTCTAAGAACTCCTCGATAATATTTGAATAAAGAATGAGCCTTGGTCTTAGAAATTTAAACAGTTCTTTTGAAAAAAACACTTATTTAAAATCAACTGTTGAAACCTACGTACCTGAAAAATGTCCTACGTATTAAGAAATATTAAATCTCGAAGAAACAACTAAAAACAGTGTAAAAACTCAGTGAAAAAAAAAATTAAGAACTCTTTTCAAGTTTAATAAAGTCTAGAGTCAAGCAAAATATCATTCACAAGTTAAAACAAAAAGTGAAATAAAATCATTCAAGAAAATAAAAACACTTAACGCATTGGAAATAAACTGAAATTAATTTAGCAATCCAAACAGATCATGAGCACTCGTTTGGCTTCAAATTCTGAAAGAATTTAACAGTAAGCTTCAAAGATGGAAGATCAATCTCGAAGAATTCGACTTTGACATACAATACATCCAAGGAAAAGAATACAAAGTGACGCACTTTAGAATAAAAATTGAAGACAAAGTAAATGCACTAGCAAACGAAGTACTTATAAGTATTAGACATAGCGCTGAAAGCGACATCAATGATCTGATAAAAAACACGAAAAAACACGGAAAAAAATTTATTTAAAAGTCAAATAATAGTTAAAATCAATGATGAAAAATCCAAAAAAAATAACGAAGCGACTTTACGACAAAAGACTTCGAAGAAATCAGAAACGAATGTGACCCTTATATACAAAATTGTATCTTTATACCAGATCAAATATTCTTAAAATTTCAAGAATAGTGGAAAAACAACAACTGTAACAAAAATCTACTTAGAACGAAAATTATACTAGAACACATTGAACTAATTAAAAATATAATATGCAAGGAGCACGAAGGCTATAATCAAGTCAAAAGAAAGTATTAGTACCCTTATTTAAAGTAACTAATCACAAAGATAGTCAACAATTGTTAGAAATGTTATTTAAAAATAGTGTTACAAAGCTGGATAACTGCACCATATTTGGCGTTTGTTACCAAAGAAAGAAAAAGAACAACCAAATAATATTAATCCGTTTATGTTGGACAACTAAAGAAATGTTGGCAGCTGTTATATTTAGTTTGATGTTGCAGTTAGGCGAGTGAAAATTGTTTACAACGAGGTCAGAGTGTACAAGTCACAGCTAAGAATGTTGGAATGTGAAATATTTTATTCCATGGCGAGTGAAAGTTTACTGGAAACTAAAGATGTGTATAAAAGGAAGCCGAAAAAAAAAGGAAAGAGTTTCTCCTAAAAGTGATGAATTAGAGCCGAAATTTATACTTAACTTTTTTTTTTTAGTTAAATAGAATTGTAATAACCCTCTCGGGAACCACCATAAAAGTCGTTATTATTTCGTAATTTTGTTACAATAGAAAGAAATCCTATTAAATTACCCATAGAAAAAACAGAAACTTCTTAGGAACCTCAAAAACACTATCATATCGACATTTAGATACTCTCCAATAAAAAAAATACTTAACGTGTATCGACGAATTCTCAAAATTTATAAGTGTTGAAAAAGTAAAAACAAAAATTCAAACAGACATTTTAGTAGCCATTATAAAAATATTCTCATACATGAAAAAACCTGAAAAATTGACATTAGATAACGATCCAACATTTCGAACTTACTCTATCAAAGAATATTTCAAAGAAAATAATATGCACACACATACAACTACTCCTTACAGACACACTGGAAATGCAGACATTGAAAAACTACAATCTAAGATTACTGGATGATGACGATCAACCCTTATCTCTAAAAGTGATAAAAGTAGTGGAAATCTACAACAGAACCATACACCTCACAACAAAAGAACGTCCAATCGACATACACCTAGGAAAGATAGATTTCGAAAATATTAACGATAAGATAGAAAAAACAAAAGAAAATGTACTAAAAAGAATAAATAAAAATCGTAAAAATTAAAAAAATTAATCTAAATTATACCAATGTAAATAACCCGACCAAGTTTGACAAATAAAAAACAAAACAAAAAAGGTTTAATTAATAAATAAAAATGAAAAGAAAATAACAATCAAACCTCATAGAGAGATACAGATATTACACAAAGACCAGTTTATAAACCTAAAGAAATACTAACATGACGAAACTAACGATAACGATAAAATCATGACGATGACTCATTCATGTCCAATTCATACAAAAAATAAATAAAATCGAACAAGAATTTGTAATTATTGAAAAAGTAAAAATAGAATTAATACAAAGTTACAACTCAAGCATACATTTCATAAACACTACAAATTTCAGACAATTGATTAGCAAACTGTACGAACAATACGAAATTTTACCGTACAAACAATACAAATTTCTTAGTAAAATTAAAAAAATTAGAAATAAAACTAGACACTCTAATACCCCATCAAACATCAAAAAGAGGATTAATATATATAGGTGGAAACCTCCAAAAAATCATATTCGGAACTATGAATAACGATGACCGCATTGACATAGAAAATAACATCGACGTACTAGATATGGACCGCCAGTCAGGTGAAATTTTCATGTAAACGGCCAAAAAAGTTGTTCCAGCTAAAAGCGGCCAAAACGCGCCATCATCTTTTAGTGTTAAATACGTGTACTAATTTCTCCTTTAAAATTAAAATAAAACGATGAAATTCATGTGCAAGTAACTCAATGCCATGTAGAGTGGATTTGTTTTGTAAAAAAAAACTAGTTTGATAACAATTTCCACCAAATTATATTAAAATTAAATAATTAATTAAAACAAGAATAGCACTGCTACGCAAATTCTCTGCTAGAATTTGATGGCGCCCCTAGTGTGAAGTTGGCTACTGGCGGTCCATATCTAATACGTCAATGGAAAATAAGTTAAAAAATATAGAAGAAAATAATCATAATACTATCACAAATGTTAACTGACATTTGATGACCAATTTCCAAAACTATATGACATTCTGACAAATAGTAAAGAGAACATTAATAATTTAAAAAAGCATAACTCAGAACTTAACAATTTAAAAATTGAAATTGAATTTAAAGACAATTTAAAAGAAGTCACGGACCTCATTAACGAGATATCGGACATAATAATGACAAGCAGATCAGGAACACTAACACAAAACATTCTGCCGAGTCAAGAAATTGTAGAAAATAGAATAACTCTTTAAAAACTAGAAGGATTAAGGATAAATTTAGCAAAATACAAAGAAAACAGTTTAATTATACTATACATTCCAGAATATGCAGAAGAAAAGTATTACAAATATTATATTTAAAACTTTCCAGTAAAAAAGAAAATTCTAAGTTTAGAAATAAATGACATAATCAGTAAGTATATGACACAATGTTTGACTTATTAAAAGAAATAAAAACTTTATAAATATTTAAAAAATAAATGCATTCAAAGTATTTTAGAAAATAAGATCATAAATTGTAAACTTATTAATTATCACAATAAAAAAGAAATAATTGAAAAAATTCTTGATACTAAAAAATATAGAGAAAACTATTATACATCTAAATTGTAACAATTAAAACTACACCTTAGAAAGAAATTACGTAATAGAAATAGAAAACTGCAAAGTTATAATAAATAATAGAGTTTTCAGTAAAAAAATGTATCAAACAAATAAAATACTATAATAACAATAACATAAGAATACCTTAAAGATATAAATTATGAGAGAAATAGAACTCATGTTAAAGATAAGGAACTGAGCAAACGGACTTCAATGTAGAAAATCACGTAGCCATAAAAAAAAAAGATAATAAGTAAAACGATAAAGATGTCTATTGTTACCGTTTTACACAGAACACAATATGCCCTTTAGCAGACCTAAGATATGAATTTAGGCAGCAGATCTTAAATGAACGCGAAACTCACAACAACTAGTCGAAGAACTCCTCGATAATATCTGAATAAAGAATGAGCCTTGCTCTTAGAAATATAAACCGTTTCTTTTTAAACAGACTTATTTAAAATCAACTATTAAATTTTATATTATATACTTTTTGACGATATATAATGTATATATATGGTCAAAAAATCTTTTAGTGTGCAACGCTCCAGAACAATGGGAAAAAACTATAAAATACTTGGGTTTAACTTTGGATAAGAGCTTGACCTTTTCTAACCAAGTTTCAGAAAGCATTAAGAAAGCTCAGTTTTTAAATAAAAACTTTTGAATAAAAACTATTACCTCAGCCTTGAAAATAAATTACTAATATATAAAGTAGTGTTTCTCTCTGCTATGCCACTATAAAAAGATACAAATCTGTCAAAACAAAATGCTTAAAACTGCATTTCTCAACGACTGGACTCCATAAAATTGCTTATATTCTAACAGTAAAAGACAAATGTTCCATAGTACATACGAACTTTATAAACAAATGCTTAATGAATGAAAACCCAATATTAAAAAAACATTGCCACATAATATGTTTAATTTTAAGATTTTAGTTATAAGCTCATTGAGTTTTTAAATAAAAGTAATGTCTTTCTCAAATCAAATTACATTTTTCCTAATTACCTCTAATTTTTGTTAAATTTATAGTTGCTAAGAATTTATATTATTCAAATCTCTATGCTTTAAGTATCTTTTAAGTTATGTATTATATTGTGAATAAATAAACTGAAACAATAAAAAAAAAAAAAATTCGTGAAATTTTCAGTCACAAAACCGATATTTTAGTTGGGACGAGCACTTCGAGGCCTTCTGGGGCTACTTATTTCAGGTTTTGTGTAATCCAAAATCGCTTTTGAATTATGACGCAAGGAAATACTAAAAGTATTTTGCAATCTTAAATCATATAGCTTCTTTATGGCTTGTCAAGCGTGTATTCTGCATTATTTTTCCTTCACAAACGTCAAAATTAAACTGACACTTACCGCCATTTGCAAAACTTTTATGAAGTATCATTTGACGCTACGATTTGACATCAGTTTGACTGTTATGATTTCTGTTTTTGACTATACTTTAAAATATTAAATCATGTAAACCCCCTTTTTATAAATTTCTTATTGTTTTGAGTCATTCGTCAATATTCCTTAGAAATATCAAGTGAGAACACCATCTAAAGGTATTTTAATACTTCAGTATGCAGCAGTGTTTCTTTACGAGGTATCTTTTTAGGTTTTTCTATATTTGATGTTCAATGCCATCCTTTTCAAATATAACTAAAGGTATCTGCTGTGGGAGTGTTCTAGAAAGAAGAAATCATTAAAAAACCTGGATACATATGTGATTCACAATTCGCAGATTCTAAGAGACTGACTGTTTCTATAATTTATATTATTACCCATTACCCAAGCATAGTTAAATGATTTAAAACCAAAGAAGAAAGGACAAAAAAACATATATCTATATACTTAACAAAGCTAATTAGAATCATTTCAACCTCATCCTTATTAGGTAAATATCGGAAAATCAACACATTCATTACTAATTCGTTTGTTCCCG
Organism: Baccha elongata; assembly: GCA_951217065.1. NCBI lineage: Eukaryota > Metazoa > Arthropoda > Insecta > Diptera > Syrphidae > Baccha > Baccha elongata. The sequence goes on along the minus strand of OX578274.1, from coordinate 14,741,555 downwards.
TTCGCTTCAATCCGTTATTTATATATGGAGTATGGAATATGGATATACACATCCATTCTCGCTAATCCTTTGTAAAAGCATTTTGGTGCATGCATCTCTCAACAACTTTTCAAATAGATAAAGGTCCTCATCTATATGCCTTTTTCTTCAACCTACATTATATCTATAGACAGTAGATACATATTGTACTCATACCGATATGGGTGCAGAACAAAATACATCATATTATCATGGAAAATATAAGCTTTTTTCCCATTCATTGTCTCGCTATTCCTCGGTTATTCTTCGTTCCTTTAATGCATATTTCATTAGGACTAATTAACCCAAAAAAGTACACATATTTCATATAGGTAAATGATATATACACACCATATAATATAATGCCATGTGCGATTGGTATCATTATAGTTCTTTGCTTATCGATACGTGCAGATACATGCGAGATGATACCTTTGTACCCATTCAAGATTATCTTTGAACTCCTTTTATGAAATATTTAAACAAATAACATTGGTTTTCTTTTTTCCATCAAAAAACCCTTTTTTCTACCCCAAACATACCTATGGACATCACCAACATTTTGGGTATAATAATGCTATTTTGTCTGTATGTTTCCAATTTCTATAGCTCCTTTTTCTATATTAAGCTTAACCTGGTTTTGAATCTTCAAAATTTTCTAAATAAATAATCATTCACAAATTAATGATAGAGATTCATGAGGAAGTGGTGCAGGGGTGGGGGTGAGTATGTATCTACTTACGGTCATGTTGCTGCTTGTTTTTTTTTTTTTTTGTTTTTGTTCTCCAATACAAAAAAGAACGAATGTTGTGGATGAACATGGTGTACATATTCCTTTTTCTCCATAAATTTGATGAAAAGGGATGAAGTTGTTCCACAGATCCCATTCCATTTAATAACTCTGCTCCAAAATAATACTGAACCCCTTTTTTGTGGTTGACAAAAGTTTTCATTTATATGTGTAATATGAATGTATATGGAGGTATCTGAAATAATAAAAACTTTGGGTAAAAAAAATGGACAAAATATGCATGATGGGCACAGCACATCGCAATCACATCAAAAATGAACAATTCAGGATTTTGAGTTCTTAATACTTCGGTATAGGTAGATATATAAATATAAATACAAAAAAAGGATGCCATGTTATAGTGAAAGCATTTCCGATTGTCCATTTTATAAATTGTTTGAAGGAATATTTGAAAACTCATACCTAAATGTGGTATAACTAGTCAGAAAAATCATAATTCTGATCAATAATTCAGCTTATACTGTAGAGTGGGAGAATATGCTGCTTTTTGCAATATATGTATCTATAATTATTTTTGCCTATACCCTTTGAAGTAATCACCTACAACGAAGGCATTTATTTAATGGAATGAGTATGGATCCTTAAAAAAATAAATAACAAGGATCTTTCTTCTTTTGGTTCGTAACATTTCTCAGCTTTCGTTTGCAGATGACGACGCGCTTCCTTCCGATGTCGATGTTTGCTTTTGATAACTAATAAGCAATTCATGTATTATAATATATGCAAGTGTGTGTATAAATATTTCTTTTTTCTCGCACTCCTCCTGGGTGATATGTGAGAGTTTGTTTGTTTTTAATCCTTTACTTTTTTGTGACTCACATTACCATCCAAAAGGTGTTTTCATCTTCTTCTTGTCACCGTCTGTGCTTCTCCGTTTGTCGTCACACGCGTGTATCCCTTTATTGTCATCGGGCTTCTTTTTTTTTGCACGACTGCTTGATTGGAGGACTCTTGTATATGTACGTATAAGCAATTAATACAGAATGCCTTGATTTTTTCTTCAGCACCCTTTTTTGAATGCCTTGTTTTGTGTACAAACACAAACACACACACACACATACACATACACATAGAAAGTCAAATAAACACACAAACCCAAGAGAGTATTCAAACAAAATTAATAAGCAAACCAATAAATGAATTAACATACGATTAAAAATCCTTTCTCTATCTCTTTCATTCGTTTCATTTTTTTTCGTACACCTATTTTTTTTTTACTAATAATTTATTTAAATATTACACACATGTGTGTATTTTTCAACAAAGTTACACACCATCAACAAAAAACTGAAACAGCACCCATTCAAAAAAAAAATATAAAACAAACCTCATCCTCCTCCCACTACACCATTGAACAAAAATCATCATTTGTATATCAGTTCGACCATTTTTTCTTCTTCTTCTTGTAATGCCACCCCCTCCGATTATAAACCACCTCTCCTTTTTTTTATCCCACCACAGTCCCATTTGAGGGTCTCATCCTTGGAATCCGAAGTTATAGAGTATAGAGAAGCAGGATGCTTTGCTTTGGGTCTATATTTTTTGAAAGGATAAAGTAACAGTCTTGTTTTTCTTATATAGATATGTGTATGGCTGATGTTTTGTATCTATACTTCTATGCGAATTTATGACTGTGTTATTTTTCAGTTAAGAATATACATTAGCTATCTGTCATGGTGGAATTGAAAATAACGGGGGCCAAAAGGGGTGAGTTTTGTATTTATACCAACAACACATATGACAGGATTCGATTTTTAATGGATGAGTTTGTGAAGCAGTGTACGAGGCAATGGCAGCCAGCAGTAGCAGCAGCAAAATAATGAAGAAGAACCTTAAAATTATAATTTGTGTCTTAATTTTGTATATTTGTGTTTTTATATGTCGCACAACCCATTTTCTCGAAAAATACAACCTTAAACTTGATAATTAGCAGAAGAAGGTTGTGTGAATAAGGTAAATAATAATGGTGAATGCGCTTGCTGCATGGGGGTGAGTTTTTAACTCTTTTATCGAAAGTCTTGTATTGCAACAGCAGCAGCTTTTTTTGACTGGATATACTTAGAATTTCTCTGAATAGGAGTAAGGCATCTGGCTCTGTCCGTACGATCCACACCTGCTGAACTATTTTTAAAATAAGAATTTCAAACAAATCTTGAGATCAATCAACTGCATTTTCTGTTAAGTCGAAATAAAAATGAAATATTTCCTTGTCATACCCAACTAGTGAGATCATGGCTGAGCATTATTTGAAAAAATCGAAGACAAGAATGTCACATAAAAGACACGTTTTTGCAACATGAAAAGAAGTACTGTACACTATAATAAAAGCATTTTTGTGTCTCAGAACATAAACAGCTAGTTTACATATTTTCATCAAACAAAACCACAATAAGATACAAATAAAATAACGAAAGCTAAAAATCACAATTAAAAGATCGACAGCCACCTGTGTTCTGATGTTGTGTTCGACTAGCGCTGCTGCTGCTGATGCTATGTCTAGCACTTTGAAAATCAGAAAGAAATATTTATTTAACCGCGTGCATTAAAATATACGCGCCCTATTACAATAAAGTTACTTTTGCCAAGGCATTTGTCATCGGCAGCAGCGTCACAAGTATATTTTCCCCCTTTAGAGCAAGAATCTCTATCTTTGAGTCGACGCAAATACAAAATAAAAACATATACCTAAAACTAAAACCGTCGCTGCCATTGCTGCGCGTCACGTCGCGTTCCACCGTGCAAATCTTTGCGATAGTGAACAATAGATACTTTTGAATTAATTTTAATATAATTTTAGAATGCTTGTGAAGCACTGCACTGCTGGCTTCGAATTAATAATCAAAGTTGGCCGGGCATGAGGTATAAGATGCGGTTTCTTGCTCTCAGTCAGCATTTAAATGAACATTAATTAATCTTATATTATTGCCATAAATCTGTTTACCATACCCAGACAGGAGACGGTCATCTTTATATCCACTATAGCTGAGCTGGCTCTTAGAGCTGGCTGATGCTGTCGCCAACACACCAAAGACAATTATTTGGAAATTTCTGATTAATTGGCATTGTTGGTATTGTTTTACAAAGGATTTGACAGTTTTACATTGGCAAATGGTTGAGGAAATTTCAAAAGTGTGTCCCCAGATTTAGAGCATCACACCGGGACCCATCGCAGCAATCATATATACCTCTACCACCGCAGTCTTGCTTTCGATATAATTTAAAGGTGCTCCCATTGCCTGAAGTTGAATGTCGATCGAAATTGGGGGTGGTGCTTGCTCCATTTATTATTTGGGTCCCTTGGTTATTGTGATTTGATTTTTGGAAGTAACTCAAATTATGTAGAAGCGTCTTCTTCCAAAACAAATATCTTACATCTGCTGTAATTCATCATTCCACTTGAATCAGACAGGCCACCCTTTTTACTTGTCAAATCATGACATTCTAAATTCATGTGACAACCTTTTACATTCGATTTAGTTTCTTTCTTAAGATACAACATTTTTGGTGACAATTAATTTATACCTATTCATAGGGAGGGAAAGAATGTTCCTTTATATTCCTCACGCACATTATACCTTTCACATAGCAGCAATATTTTTGAGAAAAGGAATGTAACTTCGTCTTTCAAGGAGCAACAGGATTCGTCAGTCGGCCGGAGAAAACAAATCAGGCAGATATTAATGGGATGGTTTTCTGATGGTTGGCTTTACTGAGTGATGGGTTAAAACGAATTTACCTTTGAAAGTAGTATGTTAAGGAAAATAACAGCACAAAGATATTTTATGTATTTGGTCTAGAAACGTTATCTTATAAGAGGGGAATGTAATTAATTAAATTAATTTGTTTTGGTTTACATGAAGTTCGAGAAATGGAATGAGTTGTATAATGGACGTTTACTCGATTTAAAGTTTGTCTTCTTACATTGATTTAAAAATCGATAAGTTAAAGGGATTCCTCTTTGGAAGAAAGTGGTCGAATGTTTTGCGCTTACTCTACTTACCCACTTAGAAGTATTTGCCTAAGTAAAACTATTTCAGAATTAATTTTATAGTTTGTCCGACAATTAAAGCTGAAAATAGGTTTTGGTTGCAAGGAAGTAAGGTTATTGGTTAATATTACCTACATACAGTGTGGCCAATTTTTAGCAGGTTTTTTTACCAAATCATGCTAGCATTTTTTTTAGCATGATTCTATATTTTAGTTTAAAAATTTGGCAGGATTTCAGTTTAGCCAAAGTATAGAATTACAAAAGGTTAGTCAAATCAAAACAAACGTAAGTGTGAACAAAGCCCAATACAATTTTCAGGAAAAATTGCAAGTCTTAATATCAGAACATTCAATAACATTAGAAGATGAAAATAAATTTAGAAAAAACTGTCAAAATTTCATTTTAAGGCTTATTAAAGAGCTTCAAGCAAGGACACCAGAAAATTTGAATATTTTGAAACAAATCAACTTTTTTTTGGTAAACAAATGTTTGAGAATAGATTCACAGATGCTTCCAATGAAAATCCATACCAAGAGCTATCAAATTTCGCTATATCTTATTTGGTTCTGCCGATATCTAATGCGGCTGTTGAGAGAGTTTTTGACCTATGCCAACTAGCACAGTCCATAACGAGAAAAGTCTCTCGTATTCCTAGCTTCATGAATTTAGTAAAAGACCAACGAAGAAATAGAATGAAAATAAATAGTATGCTTAATAGTATTCTACTTATCAGAAACAATTTGTCAGATGTTTGTTGTGACAGTTTCGCCATTCCAAGCAAAATCGTGAAAGAAGTGGGATTAGCAACATTCTATAATACACTTGAAGAAGAAAAGAATTTGCCTGATGCTTTTGAGGAGGCTTTAAATGAAGCCCAATATTTTTAATGTTGTTTACAAAAACAATGACTGAATTTAACTGATTTTTGTTCCTTTTTATAAAATAGTTTTAGTGTCACGAATTGATTTTTATGTTTTTGATATATTTGCTTAATAAATACTATTTTTTCTGAAAAAACAATGTTTTTATTAGTTTTAGGCTTTTTGCAGGATTTTTAGCAGGTTTTGTATTCGAAAAAATGTTTAGCATGATTTTTAGCATTTTTTCTTTAAACATGCTAAAATACTGGACTTAGCATGATTTCAAATATTTCATTGGTCACACTGCCTACATATGTATCTACACAGAACCTACAACCTAAAACACTTTCAATGTCGCCTAAAATTATGCAACGTTTTTTTAAACAAAGCAACTTGAAATTACCATTTTTAGAATGAGATTGTGTCTTCACATAAAAGAGACTGAACAAAAACCGAAAAACCCCTATTAACCCTTCCGATGTCATTCCTTAAAAGCCCTCCTCACACAAGCCAGAGGATATTTTCAATCACAATATTCTAAGAACATTCACTCCCATCATTCTTTGCGGCTTTTTACATTTCAATCAACCGGAATCGATTAGTAATTATTATGAAAAAAAAGCCTTAATAGATTTTGATAAAGGATATTCAATGCGCCAGTCTGTATTAACTACAGCTTCAGATTAATTTGACTATATACTTCCCTTACACATTGGTCGATATTATGTGTATAACTACCGTTGCTGAGCCTCATACAATATAGCTGCAAGGGTCGAAAAATCTTTACATCCAGAAATCAAAGAAAAAAGGGTTTTTTTTTCATAAACACAACATCGCGCGGGAGGGCAGGGCATCTATATGGTTATACTACCTAAGAATATACATATTTTGAAATAAAATTTTATAAATAAAACCATAGCGGACATACGACAAATAAACAAAAGCAGTTCAAAAGGCATTCAATAAAAATATAACATACACAATATAAACATGTATAGAAAAAAACAAACTGTCAAGAAAACCCAAAGAATTTATATATGCAAACAACAAACACTTTTGTATACACGGGGCTTTTTGCATATAAACCGCAAAACAAGGATATGACAGAATGACAGAATGACATTTCAGCATTGATTTTGCTTGCTTTTATAATTATTTGCTTAATACAAAAAAAAAATACATTGCTTTGAACAATCGACCATTGAATATTTCTTTTCTCGACACAAAAAATAGCCGCAAGGATATTATTATTATTTCATCTGTCACCGCATTTGCCTCCCGTCACAACCATCGGCCACCATGCCGCCGATTTCTGTTTTATGATTATTTTTTTTTCTCTAATTAATTTTTCTTCATCCCAGTCTAAGATTTTGTCATGTCGTGTTATATCAATTAAAAATTATTACTATACTACTATGAGACAGATATTATAAATTTTACGCTTTTATTTGAAATAATTTTATTTGTTATCCTTGTCCTCGTAAACAAAAAAAAAAACAAAGAAACAACAAACACTATTAAGAAAGGAAGTTCCTTTGTATTTTGAAAGCATATTGAAACCACCTTCATTTCCTTTATAATAGACCCCCTGAGGTTTGACGCCTACCCTTAAAAATAAAAAAAAGTATACTAAAAATAAAAAATAGTATAGAAAACTCATTCACCTCGCATCCCATCATCCGCCGTCAATAATATCTTTGTTTGTTTGGTCTTCTTGGTTTTTTTGTTGCTAAAATTGCTTCCATCTTTTTAATTAAGGGAAAATATTTGACTCTGAAGCGAGTGAATGATAGAACCAATAAAGATTAATAGCATCCTTTTTAAATTGCACCATTCGGAATAGGAACAAAAAAAGTATTCATTTCAATTTTCATTTAAGCTTCTCCTTCTCAACCAACTTATTCCTATATATCCTTTGCAATTTGACTAAAAAATAAAAAAATCAAACACCACCCTTTTACTGCCAAATATATATCAGTAGTCAACAAAAAGGAAAGAAACACTTTGAGGATTGAAAACGATATGAACTTTATATTCCTGTAGATATATGTAGTTAAGTTCTCTCTTTGCAAAGATTATACTTTTCCCAGTCCTTGAGTAGCTCACTCGAGGAAGCCAATAATGATAGCGATATTTTTCTGAACACGTTCTCTATATCTATCATAGGACGTCGAATGGACATAACTCTCCAGGCATGAGATGGAACGTGTAAGTACTCTAAATTCTAAAAAACAAAAATATTGGAGCACACGGGTCATCCTTGAAGGGGATGCCTGATGCCAATGTTTACCCGTTTGCTATATAAGGATGACGAATTTGCTTGAAATAAAAAAAGATTTTTGGTTTTTAACAAATTTTGTGTGGGCGAAGTATGAGTTTTGTACATCAACTCAAAGCAAATCAACAAATGGGATCCTTTTTGCCAAAATAAACTCTATTAAAAATGTTGGACTTTAGATACCTATTTAAAATATAAATGGATGCGAGGGATGTAAAGATTAACACAACATACATGCTTAAGGTCTGTTGTGTGGTCTTTTGTGCTTGAATTGAAGCCCGCATTTTAGTTAATTAACCCTTTTTACATTTTCGTTAATTGATATCTCTATTGATTAAAAGGCGAAATGTGTTTGTCTTTCAAAACGAAAAAAAAAAACAAAATAATAGAAAGCAACATCAAAAACCAAAAAATAAAAGCATCTCTTAAACCACAGTTTTTGCTGCCGCCGCATCTTCCCGCATTCTCGCGTCGAAAACTTTTGTAAAATCAATTGAAAGGGTGTCCGACAACCATCAGAATCAGACATCAAAAATATTTCACCCCTTCTTAACAGAAAAGTCTTCTTAACCGCTTTAAGCTTAAAAATCATTAAAATCGTGAAAAGGCGGTGCACGCGGTTGTCAGATGTAATCTGTAATTAAACATTAGCGACTTTGGGAACGACAACAAAAGTTGAAAAAGTTTTGCCCGCCTTTTGGTTACCCAGCCGGAGCAACTTGTCATCGCGCGTTTCCTCTGTTCTTCATTATGAAACTAAAGCAACAGAAATAGAAACCGGTCGGATGAGGGGAAATAGGGTTTGAATTTTTCAATTCGCTAAAAGTTCTTCGATTGCGATAAATCTACTTCTAATAGCTATCTGCCTCAGGCAGTATAGCACCATAGTTGTTGAATGATGAGAAAAGGTTGTTGTTTTTTTTTTTTTTTGTATATTCCGTTTTTATATTTCAATTTTCTTATAACTACTTACTTGCTAGACAAAAACCTTAACAACTAGCTTACATATTAACTTAACTAACTTACTGGCCCTATGCGAGCGCTCTAAATTATACCATAACCAACTTAAAATTATTGCCTTTCGGCGTACCTAGCTTAAATATTCTCAAAATTCATTTATTACTTAAAAATAAGAAAATTATGAAAAAACTTATTATATGTATCATTTTTTTATTTTTTATAAAACTTAAAACTACACTTAAAACTACTTAAAATAACTTAAGACTAGAACAGCCACAGCAACGGTTTTTTTTTCTTTTTAGTGCCACCATGATTGTTTTGTAATAACCTAGCCTACTTTTAAAGCCAAGGACACGCCTAAACCTGCGCAAGTCAAACCAAGGCAATAAACTCAATAAGTGAACTTTTATTATTATTTATTTTTTAAATTTTATTTGTTATTTTACATATGATTCAACCACCAGAACTGGCGATTTTGGTCCAATCTATTTATCTGGTCCCTTTCGGACACAGCCCTACTGAACCGAAGGCGCTCTGCTCCGCTTTCTGCGACGACGTCACGACCATAAAGGAGTCGCCTATCCACAGTTTTTCGGCCGACGTGGTAGATCAGCGGTACCGCCGAACTATCTTGTATCAGCCCTCGACTGTCTAAAAAGAGGAAAGCGTCGGGTGGGATAAATCCGCTTAGACACACACTTTCGTAGTATTCATCTTTGGGGTAGTAAGCCCCGAAAATCAAGCCATTAGTTGAAGTCATCGCTCTTGCAATATGACCCCGAATCAGCTTGATTAAAAAATTATCTATTCTGTTTATGTTAGCCCTGTTGTATAGAACCTCGTTGGAATAATATTTTATGTACTCCGACTCTGGTGTTCTGTGCAATCCAAGGCAGTGTCTAAGACACTGCCTCTCAAATACCCGAATCTTTTCCATTTGAGATGGTGCAACGTTAAACCACACAGGACATCCATAGGCAATCATCGGCCTGATTAAAGCCATGTAACAAATCACCTTCACCCTGCTATCAAGATGGCTGCTGTAAAACAGGCGTCTTGTCAGGGCAAAGGCTCCCCTAGCCCTGGTCAGAGCAGCATCTATATGTCTGTCGAAATACAGATATTGATCCAGCCAGATGCCAAGGTACTTCACGACACTTTTACTTGCCAGTGGCTGTCCAAGGGGTCCAACGATCACAAGTTTTCGCCAGTTCTTTCTCGTATCCGCAGAAGCTCTAGACAAAGGGGTTCTAAACAGAATAGTTTCGCATTTCTGAAAGTTGATTTTCAACTTCCAGTCATCGCAATATTGCTGAATCTTGTCGAAGTCACGCTGCAAAAGAATTTTGATAACTTCAACTTTTGGACCTGTTCTGTACGCTATTAGATCATCGGCATACGCAATTGCATGAGTTAGACTACTTATAAGATCGCTAGTGTAAATGTTGAAAAGAATCGGCGAGTTAACCGCTCCCTGCTGCAGACCATTTTTTATTTCAAATATTTTGGTAGACGTTACGCTGCCACTCTTGACAGTAAACTTTCTACCGTTGAGCATATCATAAAGTATATACAATAATGATTTACTAATACCAAGTCTGGTCAGCTTTAGATACAGACCTTCTAACCATACGGTGTCGAAAGCTTTCTCCAAATCAACCAGACAGGCACCCGTGCACTGTTTTTTCGCATTGTTCCATTGAATTTCAGAAACAAGCTTAGACGCGGCATGAATAGTATCGTGTCCTGCCTTAAAGCCAAACTGTTTATCAGGAATAATATTTTTGTCCTCAGCCCATTTGAACAAAGCCCTATTGAGAACTTTTTCGAATACCTTACTGATACTCGGAAGGAGACTTATCGACCGTAGATTTGCCGGATTGGAGTTATCCTTCCCCTTTTTAGAGAGAGGATGTACCACTGCTGTCTTCCAACGCACTGGATAATATGCATTATTCAGTGCGTTGTTAAACAATGTGGTGTAAATGTCGACTGTTGTCTTATACAACCGATTTGTGCGGGTCTCATAACTTGTCTTTTGCGTAACGATTTTGCTTGCATTTTGTACAAAAAGGAGCTTAATTTTTGTCTTAACTTTGTTTTTTTTTGTCTTTTCTTATGTCAAAATAGTTTTTGGGGTAAATATTTAATTTTGTTCGTCCATTGGTATCTCCTTCGCACCACAATAACTAGGACTTGTTGAAATTCAATCCTCGTGAGAATCTATACACTTGTTCTTGATATCTGTATTATATCTGTCTGTCTATCTACGACACGTCCGTTTTAAGAAGGAAAAAGGAAAGCAAAAAAGAATACCTACTACAAGGTAACGAAAAGAGAATCATAATTCTTCCCCATAGATACAATTTGGTTTCATCTCTATCTATATGGTATTTTATTCGATGCAGTGTACAACACCCAGACAAAAAAGTATCCCAAATCCGAGTAGCCACAACAATCGGATACACAAAGAGAGACAAATTTGCCGAAAATTAATTCCATCTTAAGCCCCCGTTTTCTCGTTTGATTCTTGAGCATTTGCCTTTAGAATTTTAGATATCTACTTTATTTAAAGCTAGAATTGTTTTAGGTTATTTCTTGTTCTCCTTCCTTCCGGCTGGCCTCATGACCCTTTATCATGACTTAAGAATGTTGGTGTTTGTCCTTCGATTCGACTGACTAATTTGCCAAACTTATTTTGGACTCTACCCTAAATTAGCTTATCGATAAATCCATTGCATCTATCTATTTATACATATCTAAGTACAGACAAAGCACGTTGTCACGATGTATAGCTCGTACTACGTCTGTGAGTGTTATAACAGACTGTAATGTATTAATTTGGGTAAATTAAGCCCGTAATGACTTTAAAAGTAAAATTAATGAGGGTGTGTCCGACCAAGGAGGAATGCCTGGATGGTATCGGTAAAAAGGGGTTTGTGGACGTTTCTTCCTTTTTTTTGTTAACTTGCTTTTTGCTGGTACTTCTCAACCTCTAACAAAATAACAAGGAAAACTTTTTCAAACTATTAAAATTCGAAATATACTTGAATTTCCACCTACCCCTTCCCAGTCTGATGGGTGACTGTGCTGTACATAGAGAGTTACTGGTTAAAATCCATTTAGCTTCATCCAAATTCAAATTGAACGGAAATACATTTGTGTTAAAGTTTTGTCTGTTCCTCCAAGTTGCAAAAACTTAATGAGAGGAAACAAAATTTACCAAAATATGGTTGCTTTTTTGTTGCCATTGCCACCCAACTATAGGACTTATAATAGCAGTACGAGTATACATTTGAAAAATATTATTTTAAATGGGGTTTAATTGGGCTATAAATTCTGTCCGATAATATCGACAGACATCAAAATGTGAATACTTTGGCAAACATTTTTTGAGGGTTCAGTTCGGCGCGGCGGAGTTTTGTGTCTGGAATTTAGTCGTTTTTTTTTACTTCAGAAATTCATGTTTATTAATTTGTTTTTTTTTGTTTTATTTTTTTACAGAGGGCTACTTTGGCTGAAAAAGAAGTTAATACTTTAAAAGAACAATTCCCAACAACTTCAACTGTAACAACAACAACATCGACGTCATCGACAACAACCACAACATCGTCTTCGATACATTCGTCGCCACCGTGAGCACAAAATACGAAATATCAGATAACCATCACCAAGGATAAATACCAACAATATTTTCAATAATATTAACAATAATAAATTGAACATTTTTGCCATATCACAGCATTAACATCAGAACGGCAAGCACACCATCACCGTGGCCGCCATTATTCGAAAACGGTAGCACACTCAACGGATTCTTTAATTCGGAAAAATTACTCTTCAATCATAATCAAAGAATGGACACAACATCCGCTAAATCAAATACCGTTACTGATTTATCTGCCCTGTTAGCAGCTGCAGCAACTATAACCACCATCGGCTCTACAACTGTGGGTGCAACCATAACGGATACCATTAAACTTATAACGGCAACAATCGCCGAAATGAAACTCCACCAAGACTCCAGCGAATCGGCCACACTGGCTAGCAATCAAATGTCAAATCGATCGCACAGTCCACTGCCGTCGGCAATAAAGGGCAATAGTGGGGGCATAGATGCGAAAAGAAACAATAATTATAACATAGTACCAATAACAATAATAATACCAGTACATGATGAATTGGCTGCCAAAGAAAAAGAGGTATGTGTCGATACACTGACCTTTGATTCTTTAATTCAATACGTTATAACACCCTCTGTGTAAATAAACCAGCAGCAAAGAACAAGAAAACCCTTATTATGACCCAAAACACTTGAAATTAATTCTTTATTGAGTCTGTTTATCCAATAATGCCTAAAGTATTCTTCAATTAACCCCTTTATGTGGGAGAAGATAACTTTTTCAAAACATCAACAAAACGTTAAGTCTGGGTTTGGGACAAAAAGTAAAAGTTTAAAATAAAGCATTTCTACAATGGCGCTAGAAACCCCCCTCCCGAAAAAAAAAACAGAAAAAAGACAGAAAAAGGAATGTAAACAATATTCCAAGGCGCAAAAATTGAGATGTCAAAATCTACTGTAAATGATACTGGTATAGTCTTTTTTTTTATTTCTTCTGAAGGGATGGGTGAGTCGTGGTTGGTTGTTTTCGAGGCGAGAAACAACATCTTTAAATTGTCTAAATAGGGCAAACAATGGCTTGAACAAAAAAAAAAAGAAGAAAAACTGGAAAAATCACAGCACAAGGAAGAAAGAAAGATGGTCTGGAAATTTAGATGGTTGGTTATATATTCATTGACTTTTGCAGAGGGGATGACTTAAGAATGTAAAACAAAAACCAATAAAGAGTTTCGAGAGACGTGGATTTTTGTTTATTTTATTCTTTTTGGTGATGGCGTTGGAAATTCTTTTACAATTTAATAAGCTTTAAGTGGAAGCGGACTTGTAACTATATTCAGGCAATTTAACCTGTAGAAGTGTAGAATCCTTTGAAGATTTATTTATTTTTATAGTTTTAGGCAAATTATTAACTGGTTTGCAACTCTTTTTCAACAGCGATAGCCCTTACAACCGTTTAGAGACCTTTCATTTGTATTGTAGTAAAGAGGCACAAATGAGTTGGGTGATGTTCAATTAATTTCAAACTTGTTTTTAATTTTTTAATTGAAATATGCTGTTCGGTTCCTAACGATTTTAGTTGTATGGTAACGCAATAATCTGGAACGGGATAGCAGTCATGTGCAGAGAACCTAAGTTTCCAATGTGATGCTACTAACAAATATTCCCCAACTAAGATGAGATAAGTAACACCAGTTTTGCTGTATATGTATTTCCTACAACTGTATCTTTTCACTAAACGTTGCTCATCAAAGAGATATGAATTGTCCAGGGATGCTTCCATGCTTTTTCTTCATTATATCGGAGAACTTTTGATATTCATTCTGTGTGTGAATCTCTTAGAATCAGAAAATCCTATCCATGGTTTAACCCATAATCTTAAAGTCATCAGCACCCAATCATCATCATCGGCTCGACAACCGGGGTCCGGTCCTGGCCTCCTTCAACAAGTCTCTCCACCTATCCCGGTCTCGAGCCGACGCCATCCAGTTGCGCACCCCAAGGCTCCAGGCGTCCTGGTCTACGCCATCTCTCCAGCCAGCGCTAGTATGGTCTACCACGCTGTCGTCTGCCATAGAATGTACCACAAAGAACTTTCCGAGCAGGTTCCTCTTCGCTCATGCGAGCTAGGTGCCCTGCCCACTATTTTTCAGGCACCCAAGGTACCGGAAAAATAGTACGTGATGTGTTTAGATAGGTTTTTGTAAATAATTTTCAATTGCTCGGCGATGAAACTTCACAGTGCGCCCTTTTTCTGAGGTCTGCTATAGATTGAGCTGAAGGTTTCCGTAGAATGTCTTCATTCATCAAGCAAAATAACCTACGACTAAACATATCAAACATCATCTATCTGTCTTGCTTCCAAAAAATTTAATTGCAACTTACGATGTAGCCATACGAATATATGACCTTCTGATTTGCAAAATGTCAAAAATGCCATTGATCTTGAGACGGAGAATGCTTAGCTACAAAAAAAAACTAAAACAAACTATGTACGTGTTATGCTATTCCAAGTGCAGCACTCATCCTAATTTATGTATGCTTCACTGCTGCGGCGTTGCACCCGCACCGGGGCCTCCAAGGGGAAATATGATCGCACGACTTGCATGGTCCTCGTTTAGTATATTAAAACATTAATCCGGAGAACATGCGCGCCCATTTATTACTTATACGCAAAATTCACTACAAGTCTTCTTCTCCATCATCTTCATCCCTCAGGATCTCCGGCTGTGTTTTTAGCCATGGCTCTTTGTATAAATATAAAGTTCTGCAGAGCACATGTGTTCCATATCTTATCTCTAAGATCTACGAACAATTTGTAGATTTTTACCATAATGTGTACTGCAATCGAAGCGATAACACAATTCTTTCAGTTTTGTATTTTATTTTATCAGTTAAAATGAAATAAAAAGTATTTTAATTATCAACATTTTTGCCAATGGGTTTGAAATCACCTATCGGAAACATGTGTGTTATTATTATATGATTGTGTTTTCTTTAGAATTTTGTGGTTATTAATACATCCAATGATTAAATGGTTGAGTGGTGATAGGACCAGAATTGTATATTTATGAAAAAAAACATAAAATTTTTCAACAAAAGAAATATGTTTTTGATTTCAGAATACAGTCATCTGCTAGAAAATTTATTTAAAATCATTTTTATGGTTCGAAATGCAACCTTATATAATGAATGTCAACTGTCAATTTATTGATAGTTGATATATATTAGAAATAAGGATTTTTAAATTTAACTGATTGATCAATTATTACTTTTCTTTCAATTTACTGTGGTCAGCATTGTTCTCATTGACCAAAACTTGTATTCATTTAGTTATATGATACTAAACTTCAATTTTTATTAACTATCAATAAGTTGAGAGTTAACAATTACAATAAATAATGACAATAAATTTTCTCATAAATTGATTTCCCACATTTTTTTTTGTTTCTTTGCGTTTACATTCAAGAAACAAATTACAACTTCACAATTTTCTATTCGATACAAGAAACAATTATATTAAACTATCTGTAAACTTACCTTTCTTCTAGGTTACTACAAGAAGATATATAAACTTGATAGTTTTTTATTGGAATATACATATTTCAATACATATTGTATACATGTTTAACATATTTGCATAAAGAAATTCACTTCCTAAGCTCATTTAGAGAAAAGTCCCAGTTAATTTTTAACAAAGTTTGCTGTGAAATGCAAAATAAGGTGTAAGTAGATAATAAATTTGCTCTTTTTCCGAACTTTTGAATTTCCTGGTTATAGGTAGATACAAATGAGACGTTTCAACGATAAAGTCATTAAAAATCATTGAAATTATCACCATTCATTTGACATCAAAAAGGTTACAATAATTTATTTTCTCATTTGTTGTAAAATGTACAGCAATCATGCATTCTTTGCAGTCTTTTGCATTCCTTTGCAATATTTTGCAATATTTTGTATTCTTTGCATTCTCTTAAATTTTATTGCAATCTTTGCTTTCTTTTGAATTCTTTGTAATCTTGTAAAATAATAAAAATTATTTTTATTCAAACGAAAAATATTCATATAATAGAAAGAATGCTAAAGATTGCAACAGTATAAAAAAGAATGCAATTGAATGCAAAGAAGGCATAGATTTCTTGAGTTCTCAAATGATTGCATTCACAATTGATTGAAAAATTAATGAAGTCTCAAAGTGTAGTCAATGAATGCAATTTTTATTGGAGTCAATAAATATTTCAATTACAAAGGATTGCATTCTTTTACAACCCATGCCGCCTTTAAGATAGAAAAATAGCCGCCTTTTCCAATGAAATCGATATCATTACAGGATGTCAAAATAATGACTTTTTCGTAAGGTCTCCCATATAGTCCCAATTTTTCTTTATTTATGACATTCTTTTTAACCACGAAAGACTGTACTGTCACAACTCATTTTTGTTCTACAATAAACTTAGATTTATTAAAACCACAATTCGTTCTTTTGTTTTAAAAAAGTTATTGTTCCGTACTTGTAGTTTCAGTTTTAACCCCATCCTTCCCTTATTTTATAAATCTTCGTAATACAAAACTAAAAGGTCCAGTCTTCACATATTTTTTTCCAATTTCCTTTACAAAATTTGTGTTTATTTTAAAGATTAACATTTTCGATAGTTTTTGCACGAGTCTTCTCTATTTAAATAACCCTTCTTCCGCTATTTTATTAATTTTTATGTAAAAAAATGTCATCTTTAAACTTAAAATGTTTGTTAAATTTTACCCATCCATTTAGGGCCAATTTTTCATTCGTCAGTTAGTTAGCTATGAGAAGAATAAAATTAACTGACTCTTTAGCAGTCTGATAACACTGTCGGATTTTTCAAGCAATAAAAAAGAGTCTGTATAACAAAGAGTCGGAATAACAAAGTTAACTACATATAACTTCACTGTGTTAGAGTGAGAAAATCCCTTAGTTTTATATAAAGTTATGCGATCGAGTAGGATAGACATACGACTTTGAAATCAAATGGCAGTTTCAATTGTTCTAGTCTAGCTATCAAATTTTTGATTTAGTTTTTGTTTAATTTTTTTTTAACAAAACACATTATCTATTAATATTAATATATTATCAGGTGAAATAATTCGTGCATAGGTACAATCAATTGCTGCAACAACTCGAGAAAATCTTGCCAGTTGATAAAATTCTTGTTGAGTAGCTATTATTTCACTCAGGTTTTTTGGCATTTGAACAAATCTGGGCCTTAAAGACGCAATGGCTGTTGTGACCCTTTTTATGATACCACAAACGGAAGACGCATCCACACCCGCGATATTTATTCCTAGGAATAACTTCTTAACTGTCTGCGAAACGAACAAATAACTTTATTCCACAGTTAAGACATTTATTCCTAGGAATAAATGCTAACTGACTGTCGAAAAATCAATATTTTCACTAACTGGGGAATAAGTACTAACTGAGGAATAAGTACTAACTGAGGAGAATAAGTATTAACTGAGGAATGAAAAACTGGCCCTTAATGTATTTGCAAAAAGTCTGATCACTTGGAATTGACTTTTCTTTTTTTGGCTATAAAAATTTTATAGCCGCCTCAATGGCTGGATATATCCAATTTGTTGGCTGAAACGGACTGCAGTTCGATATGGTTATCGTGTGGGTAGATACAGTTGTTCGCGTAATGCGAGTTTATCTTGTAGAAATGCAGACGCCCATATCGAACGTTTTGCATGTGCTGAATATCATATTTGTCCTGCAAAATATGGCTGCACATGCATTATATAAATTTTTTGTGATTAATTGATTTCTGTGTACTTAAAGATGTGTATTCTACAATATCATTTTAAATTTTTATCTTTGAGGGTTTTTGGTTTCACTTGCATGTTTTTTTCTGCATAGATATTGTGAGCATTGTTCGAGTGCTTCAAGTTTAATTGCAGCATTGCACCCTTCGATTTACATCATTAAATCGGTTACAGGTTATTATATTAAGTGGTTCGTTGCTTTTAATCAAAATGTATGGAATCAAGGTACATTATAATACCATATCGTTTCTGGTATCCACAAGCCCATTGAAGTGTGCAAATATTTTGAGGACAAGAAAATGGCCTATAACAAAAAATGAATATCAGCAAAATATCATCTCGAAAAAAAATGTAAAAATATTTTCCAATCTATTATCATCGGCAAGGGCTGGTGATGGTTGATGATGGCTGATGACAGTAGAATGGGGAGAATGGGGTGTTTCTCACAAAAATATTGTCATTTTGTTATTTGTATACTATGTATACCATGCTCTGCTTCCATCTCTGATTGAAAATGATGATGATGATGTTGCTGATGGGTAAGATGATGATTACACAATGCATTTGGTGAGTGTTCTCCGCTTTCTCATTCTCTGTTGCATATGGAGTTGGGTGCTGTTTTTTTTTTTTTGTTGCTTCGCTCTTTTGTGAAAATCATAATATGAAAATGGCTTTTAATGGATTTTGAAGCATTTTGCCAAACATATCTCATTATGATCCTTTTCCATCATCATCGCCGCGCCGCCGCTATAAGCAAAGATAATGGGTTACTTATACGCGTGAATGGACGCATCCAACTCAACAATCTATTGCTGTTGTAGCATCAAAGTAAATAGACATTTTAAAAGATAGATAGAAAGGTATAGGTACAGTGTAAGTCCAAGAATTGGAGTCACTTAAAAAAAAAATATCTAAAAGTACTTTGAATATTAAGCTTTCTAAATAATTATGCACAAAGCTTATAAGTCCACCCCAGAAAACTTTTTTGATTTACTAATTCAGTGATATCATACGAAGAAATTTGTTTCAAGAATGAATTTATTTCCACAGTGTATAAGCATTAATATGGCTTTGCCATCTACTTTTACCTGCTCAATCGATTTGAACGTCCGCCAAATGTTAATTTTTTTTTTTTTTTCATAATGGTGTTCAACCTAAATTAGATTTTTTCCATTCTGGTACCGAATTGCAGTGCACATATGCATTATATTTCATCTTAGCAGCATAATAAGCAATCATCCGCATAAAAGGGATCTCATTTATAGTCTGACACTCAGCACATACTCTATATCGTTGTGTCGTCTCCTGTTGAAGCATAAAGATATATGTATGCAAGCATAGGAATGCGAAAGTGGATGCCACTTATCTCCTATACAAAATTGTATCTCCCTCTGTATATACATACTTGCATTCTCTTCTCTTCTTTTTTCATTTTTCCTTTCATGATGTTGATACATCATACAAGCTTTTTTCTAAAAGCCTAAATATAGGTAGATACGTGCGAATCTTTTGAATTTCAACTGAATCCACATATATCTAAAGAATATGCACTTGTTTTGTTTATAGGTGATGCTTGGATACATAATAATAAAGATGACACTCTTGGAATAGGTAAATTCGTCTCGTTTTTTCTATGTCTTCAATATATACCCAATGCGCTGCTTGGTGAAAAGCTATTCTTTTGCCTCTGTTTGCTGGTTTATAACAATATCAATTCATGTAGAAAATCTTACGTGATCGGAAGCAATCAAGATTCGAAAACCATAATTATTATTGTTTTTCTAAATATGATATTATCCACCATCTCTATTGTAACCACAAAATATAAATAGAATTCGTTTAAACTCATGATTCAACCTAAATCGAGTAAAAGATCTGAATCCAAAAATCTCCAAAAAAACACCAAGGCAGAAATTTACAGGATGATCTAGTGGAAATATTTTTACTTGTTAATCCATTCTTTATTCTCACTTTACTCCTTCGAAAAATCGTCAATAAGATCCATTATCATAGGAAGTTATTGTTTTCGAAGACGTTCTTTATTACTAATTGTTAAACCGATACGTGTCTTATACTCGTATGAAGTGTTTAAAGGATTTATTTATTTGGGAACGTAAAAACAAGATGCAAGATTTATATTCATCATCATCGTGTTCTGTAACCACGGGCGTCAATAAAACTTCTCCATTGTTTACGGTCTGCAGCAAGGTATTTTAATTATGGCCACGTCTTTCTCCGGGATTCTGCTTCTGAAAGACAGTTGATATCCATGTTGTTCTTGGACTCCCAACCCGCCGTGTACTTTGAGGATTCAATTCCTCGATTGTGACCAAACCGTTGCCCTTAACGCTGTGGTATGTCTACGTCCAGCGGTTCTTGACTTGTCCTGCGCCATTATTCCTCGTTTGATATAATGTGTGGCCAGTGCATCTTAAGGATGTAGTGTAGAAAGCATTTTCCTCGTGAGTTTCCCCGTGAGTTTCCAAGCTTATAACAGCACGGATTTGAAATTGAGTTCGAAGGATCTCAGCTTAGTGCGTAAGGAGATTTGACTCATAGAGTACTGAATGCAGCACGAGCTTTATTAATTCTTCTTTCAACATCCAGATCCGTACCGCCATTTGCAAAAACAATCCTGCCAATATAATTGAACTCTTCGAGTTCTTCTTCCTCTGGAATCTCCTGTCGAATAATAATCTGATGTGTGGAGCAGCTTTAATGCATTATTTTTGTCTTTTTGCTCTTTGTTCTTAGACCACTTGGCTCTTTATTTACTTACAGTGTTTGGCATATCCCGACTGATGTTATTTGCCAGGAGATATTATAACATCGACATAGTCTAAATGACTGAGCATTTCAAAGAGTTTCATTGAATGTCCTGTCGCTCCGTTGTACCAACAATGGCGGTCAGTACGTCATCTATCGCCAGAAGGAAGAGAATATTGGTGATAGAACATCCCCTTGTCTCATACGCTCGATAATGATGGTTGTCATTAGTTTAGGCAAAATGAATAAAACGGTGATACCACACCAATTGTTGCAATTCATAAGGTCACCTTTATCATACAATGCAACTTACCAGAAAGATATTTTAACTGATGAGAATCAACGAAAACTAACCGTTTAAAGTGATTGATGAATTTAGAGTCCCAAAGTACTTCTTGAATTTTTCGTCTCCTGAAAAACCTGTTGATTCGATTTTTATTATAAGAAAAGACATAGATTATTATAGGACTTTTATATATTTAGTCAATAAAAGATTTCAATTCAAAGGTAACAAATGGTTTGACATTGAATGGCAACATTTCTTCAAAAATATTTTTCTAAAAAGTTTACATAAATAGGAATAATAAAAATCAATTTATTTACTAGTAGCTGCCTAGTGTTGTTTTAAAAAAAATGATGTTTTAAAAAAAATTTAAATTTTAAGTTGGCGCCATTTTGGTAGCCAAAGAAAACCAAAATGCAGTCAGAAAAAATATAAAGATTTCAATTTATTGGTTCACCCTGTATAGATGTCTTTTACGTATCTCTATATAATTGATTATTTGAAATCTTTAAATATTCAAACCAGGCAGATGTGCGTTTATAGTTTAATCTTATTAGTTATGTAAGTCGTCGCAACCGCTACAAATAATATTACTTGACTTCACAATATCTATGTCATCATTTTATGTTTGCCACCAAAATGTGGCTGATGCTTGCATCGAGTGACAGCATCATTAAAGATGATACCGTCAAATCTATCTATCAAAAATAAATTGTGTCTACACAATTATTTTGTATTTTTTTTCATATAAAATTCGAAGAAATCGATTGATATCTGTAAAAAATATATTTTTGATTATAAGAATTTTTATTCTTGCTTGTGATGCGATAATTAAAAATTGATTGAGCTGTTTTTTGGTTACAGACTAATTTATATTTATTTATATATATTTATGAAGATAAAGATTTAAGAAACAAATTAAGAATTAATCTATTGACAAACTAATGAATTGTGTGGTATTTTTTAAAGAAAACAATTATGGAATTAAAGAACCATACAGAAATGGTTAAAGTTTTTTTGCTTGTTTGATCTCACACCTTCAATAGCTTTTGACTGCCGCACTTAAGCCATAACAATCGAATTAAATAATAACATTCCAATCAAATTACCCAATCATTTGCTGCATTTATTTCTCACTTTTGTCGTTGCCGAATCTAGCTAAATCATATACCCTTCTTTCTAAATGAGAAGAGATGGAGAAACTTAATAAACTTAATTATTTAACATTGTCGTCGACGTTGTCTGTAATGTCCCCTGCCTTCCCCAATACCCTTACATTGTCACAGTCGTTTGCATAGTTGTTTTTCGTATCCCATCCCCTTCAAATCAAAACAGACACAAAATACTATTTATATACATTGGATTTTGAAAAGGATTAATACTGGAATTTGGAAAAGGGAAAGTGCTACTCCCTTTTTTATTTTAATTACCCACATTCATCTGAAAACTGTGTGTCATCATTAAAGACAAATAATTGATTTATACCAATCGATTGCTTAATTTTTTTTGAGCCATCATAATGATAAGGGGGGCAAGTCTGAATCCATGTTCCCATCATGTCAATCGTCTATATAAATAGAACTTCATTCGAATGCACTTATTTAAAGTTGACATAACGATTATCACTTGTTGTTTTGAGTAGTTACTTTTGTTTGCTCTTAATATGACACATGTATGTTATTCTCGTCGAATCATTTGTTTATAAATGTGCTACGTAGGAGAAATATGAAATGTTTCCCATGATTCTTCTATTAAATTTGTACATGCTCTGGGTCTGCTACGTGCGTGCAGCATTTTATGTGGGAGGATTGCAATAACTATTTAAATTTTTTTTTTTTTGGTTTAACACACTATGCATAGAGGGACAGACAGGCATCATATCCAAAAGGGTCACAGTCCCCATATTATTTGTTAGGTTAGTTAAATCATTCAGCTATACTCACACAGTCTTTTCATTACACATCAAAATAATGATAAATCTTATAATGATGATGATGAAAATGATGTGTAATTCCCCTTAGCGAATTCTTTTGCGCAAATAATTTGTGGAATACTTCAATTAAAAAAAACGCAAACATTCTCTGGATTGATGGTTGAGTTTAGATTGAGTTTCTATCCAACACGTTAAAAAAAAATAAATCAACCCAAAATAAGCAAGCAATCAATTTAAAAAAAATCAAACTCGAATGGAATCACAAGCTACACTCCATCATGATGTTGGCCTGGGCCTGCATCTATCAGTACAAATAATAATAATAATATTAAAACTAGTATTATAGTCGATTATCGAAGTGGATGATGTTTTGTCGGTTTAGTGGAGCGTGGGTAGTAGACTGATTCGCAACAAAACGGACAAACAACACGAAAATAATTTTCAACTGATTTGAATTGAAATTGAAAAGAAATTGACTGTCGGTCATATTTTTTTTTTTATTTTGTTGAATTAAATAATTGACCTTTTGATTTGGATTTTTTTATTTGTATATATATTGAACAGACATCTTGTAGTAAATTACAATTCAGTTAACAGTAATAAATTGAGTAAGGGTAAGCAGGCGGACAAACGAATGGACAGCCGACGACGATGAAATTAATAGACAGGCAATCATAAATCACTAACTCGATGTTGCACAAGACAAGACTCTTTTCAAGTGCAAAATTTTTCACGCCTTTAAATATTATTTATTATATATATTTCACTATCTCTCAAAATTATCTACCAGAAAACTTGAATTTTCGAACCTTCTCGCTTCAATTTATCGTAAATTTCCGTTCAGCCTTGTAACTGAGTTCCTATTTCATGTGTGCGATGATGTTCAACTAGATTAAGATTTTCTGATGGTAAATGGTGTTTGGGCTTTAGTGATGATTGAATGCTTACAATTCATGTTTGCTTATCCTCAGTATTCTCAGTGAAATGATTTCTTGCCTTTTTGGCTAATTGGCTTATAAATTTGAAGGGAATCGATTGATAAATGAATCCGCCTCTATATATAAACTCGAGGAGTCTTCCTTCGTCTTCGTTTTCATCTAAGCAAGCCATCTTATTTACCATTTTGGCGAATGAATAATAATTCAATTAAATATAGCCTCCAAAATTCATCGTCGTCTTTTTAAGTTATATTTTGTATAAATGCAAAATTTGATTTAAATGCACTCATCGATGTACATTCATGTAAATTAAATTTGCATGAGATTAATGGTGTGCCAATTATTTTACAATATATTTAATTTTCCTTATTCATTTAAAGAATTTATACAAGAAGAAATGTCGTGTGCGGACTGCGTATATAGTTGAGTGGTATGATTTGCCCGCATGTGGGCATAGATAGATTATCCGTAGTTTTTTTTTTTCTGTGTGGTTAGTAACCTCTATGGATATATAACGTAAGACATAAGATGACCACTTGATAGTTATTGTTTTTTTAAATAAATGTACCGGAAACAATGACTTGATTAATTTTAGAGAGGGTCGAGCGAATGGATCTTTATTAAATTGTTAAATAATTATAAATGCAGGTTTTAGAAAAAAAAAATCTTAATTCTGATCATACACCCACCACTGTTCATTTGGTTTGTTTATTAGTTCCAAATAAAGTACAAGTTTTTTTTAATTTGCGAAAATAGGATTTTAGATTGTATTCAGTTGATTTTTCATCAACTAAAATGAACAATATTATATCAAAGGGTCTTGAGCAGTAAAATTCCATGGGGGTCAAAAGGGTTCAAAAACTGTTTATTCTAAATATCTACGTAAAGGCATATTTTATAGAACAAAATTGTACTTAAAAGTTGTCTGTGTACTGTGGCGTAGTGTGTCGGTCTATCAGGCCCGAAATCTGGGTTCGAGTCTTGAGTACAACTAACATTTATTTTCTAGGGACACTGCATGTTGTGAGGAAGTGACAAATCCTCCAAGTGTCTCATTGTCATGAAAAGTGCATCTAACCATAGTCGTTCGGATTAGTTTCCAAAAACTTATTGAATATACTATGAAAATTGAATTTTTAGCTAGACCTACTTCTAAAGGAAAGTAATGAACATTAGATAAATGTTTGCTCATAAGGCCTACAGTAGAGGAAGGATGACTCAACCACTTGTTTTATTGGAAGGAGTAATCTACGCTTTTAGTTACATAATATAAACCTTAAATTTTTAAACCCTCATGTTTTACCAAGCTAAACATATTCACTGATTCCATTAACAACCGCCATTAGTGATAAAAAAATATCCATCCATAACATTTTTGAAAAGATATTGTTAATAGACGACTCAATTTGGGAATGTGACATTACATTGCGAATCAACAAAATCTCCACAGGTATTCACTCATCTGATTGCAAATTTATATTGATGTCCTTTTTTTTGGTCATTGCCATTACGAAAAGAAAAGTGGCATAAGGGCATTAAGGCATAGAGTAGATATATGTTCCTTTTATCTATTCTTATGATGGTCTATGCAGTCATCATCATTAGGTTTATTGAAAAATCATGTATATTTTTTTTTGTTTGTGCTATTATCCTTCTTCTTCCTGTTTCCTATATATTCTTTTTATTTGTTTTTTTTTACGCTGCCCGACAGCATCATCGTCATCATCATTGTCGTTGGAGTCGTAGTCGTCGACGTCGTCATCATCGTCGTTGTCCTCTTATCATTCTCATCAATTTGTTGAAGATAAAGTATTTCCTCATCGCACTCGTTTATATATTTTCAAGGATTTATTTGTTTTTTTTTTTTAAACGTAAACCGCGCTCTGAGTCTATAGATAAAGTAGAGATATCCTGTGCGATTCAACTTTATTTTTATTTTTATTCCTTCGACTTGAATATCTTCAAAAAATATGAATATAGAAGCAACTTTAGGATTGAGATTTGTATGTATATATACATATTTCTATTTTGTTATGTTTGTTACAAAAAAAATCGCCTTTCACACAGGATTCTAGTTTTCAGGGTGGCGAAATAACCCTTTCCTCTCAAACCAAAATTTCTTTTTCTAGGTTTGAACAATGATAATGGTTGGTCAGAGACTCCGGATCTCTCAATATATCATCAGACGAAACAAATAATAATGTGAACCTTGTTTTTTGTTGTCGGTGCGATGATAAGGATGCTGATGCTAGCTCTTTCTAAAAAAAAATATTATTATTTTGGAGTGAAGGTAAAATAGATAGCTATGTATATATGTGCATAAAGATAGGAATATCCGTTTTCCTTTTTATGAAAAGTGTAACAGTTCAGAAAATTTTATAACGGTCGGATAATGCAAATCAAAAGAAAAGAGCTTATTTTTTTTATTTCATACCTTAGCTCCGGTATGATTTTCGTGTGTGGATGTAAAATAGGATTCCCTCCAATTCATTCGAATCCTGTGTAGATTGTTTTTTTTTTGTTGTCCTTTATGCGAATATGTGACTTAAAATGTAAAAATTGTATTTGAATACCCTGGAAATCATAAATTTATATTCGATTCCGGTTTGGATGTTCCCCCCACGAAAGAAACAACTCCAGAGCAAATGGATTACAATCCTTTTTTTGATTCCTTGTCTACGTGAGATAGCCTTTGTTTTTGTGTGCTGCTTCTGGTTGTCCGTAATAAGCCCAACCAATTGCTAACGAGAAAATGGGTTTTATTGGTTATTATTTAAATCTACATAGATGAGTAAAATATGTTTCCATTTTTTTATTAAAAAAAACCGAGTTCGCAATCCAAATTTTTAAATCCTTCTGTTTCCCCGAATTCGTATCAAAGTACTCAAAATAAATTAATGTCTAGACTTTAGCTGATACAAAAACACCCACACAAAGAACTTAACGCACTCAGTCATATCGGTCATTTATTTGATTAAAATCTGTAATTCGAATTCCAAAGAGTATCTATGATATGACTAAACGCCAATTTGATTACAATTCAACTTAATTATTTAAGTCTTTAAAAAATGCGTAGAAGATTATGATAATTGTAATTTTTTCCTACCACGAGGACGGTAAAAAACATTTCCGGAGAGTAATTTTTTATGCGGCGCGACTAATTAATTGGTATTTGCAAGAAGGACCACACTTTGATTCACTGATGGAAAAAAAGGAAAAAAACGATTTCAATTCCCTTCGGTTTATTCAGAGGACATCAAATCAAATAAATTTGTCATTATTGTGGATATTCTTTTGCGTGTTTTCAATTTCCTTAGTTCAATTTGCCCATCACACCGACTCGAACACTTATCTTTCGATGGGAGAAAAAAAATTACTAATTTTCCCCTCAAGGACCTTATCGTTATAACGTTTGGTCTATTAAACTTGATAATGATGATGAGAAAAGTTGATGCACAGTTCAATCAAATTTCAATTTGTTGAGAATTACATAATCATCAACTTTATGACAGATTATAAAAGAGAAAAAAGGGAGACGTAACATTCGAATTTATACTCTTCCTCTAGAAGAAAGGAATCTATAAACTTTTGATTAATTGTCAGTTTTTTCCTTTTTTGCAATCTTGACTTTTGCGAAAATCCTTAAGAAAAAATAACTTCTAGCGTTCAATATTTTGTTACAAATCATATAGATAGATACCAAACCCCCAGGAAGGACTCCTGGTAGTTTGGTATCTATCTTTATGATATGATCAAAGTCCAATTCCACCCACAATGATATGTATGTGTATAAAATTTATGGCAATCAAATAAGTTTTATTTTTTGTTCAAGAGACCAACAATATTTTTGCATAGGAACCTTTTTGTAGCCATCAGAAACAGAGAGTTAGATTTATAATTCAATATGAAAAATTATAGACGAAGGAGTTGATGTATCTATGTGGTGTTGTACTGTATAGATTTTGTATCTTTCACCCTAGAAATCTTCTTCTATATAATGTATATGCATAAATATAAATGAAAATTTATGAATTTTATAAATATTTTTGATCTATGACGATATTTGCACGAAAGGGAAGATGCTGAAACTGTATTCTTAAGGAGTACATCCGAACCATCATCATCATCAGAAAAACAGGAAACGGATGAAAAAAGATATAAAACTTTTACTCGAACTATTTAGTGTTTGGAAAACTATGGGATTTTACCGAGTCCTGATGCTTTTTGTGTACCAACTTCAACTTATACCTATAATACTACACCCACCAACATAATATAGATGTTACCCTTTCCTGGTCTATATTTTTCGAGCAATGCATATTTTTATACAACAAATATTATTGTATTGTATGCATCTCTTCTTTCTTCCGACATGAATAAATTGAGACTCCTGTGTTTCAGGGTAAAATCTTCTTTCATTGTTTACTGTAACAAGCAAGGGTATATATATCTATATAAGTAGACGAAAAAAGAAGCGCATTTACAGGGTGTTCTCTTGGATATGTTTTAGGAAATTGACATTTTTATTTTTGTCAAAAGCAAAAAGGAATATTTTTAGTATCTTTTTTTTTTAAAAAAAAGTTTATTTTAATTATGTTTTTGCATAATTAAAAACATATCGAAATTCATAGGAAAAAAATTAAATTAAACTTTTTATATATTTATTGTTTTAATTAATAAAAAAATTCTGAAATTATTTGATTTTCAAGATTTCCAAAAATATACGAGACATAATTTATTCTTTTTTTTAACTTTTGGCTGAAAATTTAAAATTAATTGCGAAACTATTTTTTAAATGTTTTTCTTTAGATGTTAAATTTAAAATTTATTTTTCTTTAAGTCACAACTAATTAAATTGATACAAAATTCGAATAAAATAAAAAATTTATTTGAAACAGAAATATTACGTCATTACGATTACAATCAGATCCCTAGACCATACAAAAGTCTTTTCTTCAAATAAGTTTCTATATAAGACATCTTTACAATGAGCAGAAACACCCTGTGTCAAGAGCGGTAATATTAATGCAATTGAAGTTCAAACAACACAAAATATAGATATATACAAAGCATCTTGAACTGGCACAAACTACACCTGCCAAAACTCATGGTGACACATGCAAATTCCTGCAGGAAGAGAGTTGATATAATTTTTTTTTCTCCAATTTTGTACGTTTATTCTTTTTTAAGAATATATACAATTGAAGCGAAAAACAATTGCATGTCAAATAAAATAATAAGTAGTTGAAAAAAAAGTACAAAATTCAAGGAGTAAAAAGGAGTTTTCAATGCAACAATGCGCTTTATAGACATTAGACACGTCATGTGATTGCACCCGAGGGAAGGAATATACCAGTCCTTATACAGAGATAATTTTCTTGGCATTCTGAGATGCACATATACTATAGAATCTCGATGTAATCCCAGATGTATACTTACCCCTGAAAGGGTAAGAGAAACAGAGCAGCTTTGAACAGATTCACAAGAAGAAAAATAGGAAAATTGAATATTACACGATAAAATAAAAATCATTGAAGAAACCTTCACAATTCAAAACAATCAGAGAATAAAGATGAATATGATCAAAAGGTTTTAAAAGGCAAAGTTTTGTGAAAAAACATTCAAAATGTTTCCATCTTGATTTTTTAATTAGAAGAATATTCCCCATTGAATAAGAAAAAGCTATTAGTTAGTTTATTGAATAAGATTTTTTTGTAGAATAGCTATTAGTTAGTTCACGATCGCTTCTTCGGCGCTTCCGTTGAAATTAAGCTCGAAATCAAACTGATTCTCTTCCAGAATAAGTCTTTTGTATGTATTTCTAGAGTAGCCAATATAGAATTTTCGACGCCTGCGAGTCGGAAAAAAAATCAAAAGAAGATCACTTAATAGTGAACTGGCTGGAAAAACCAGTTGTTGAGGGGTATGTATACTACGACTTCTAGAAGAAGAAAAAAAAAATGAGAAGAAGAAAGAACATTAATAGTAGAAGCAGAAGTAGAAGAAGGAAAGAAGGAAGAAGTTGAACAAGAATAAGATGTAGTAGAAAAATTAGAATTTAAATGATAGAAATAGAAGTAGAAGCAGAAATAGAACTAGAAATAGAAATAGATGAAGTAGAAGAAGAAGTAGAATTGATGTAGAAAAAGAAACAGAAATAAAATAATTAGAAGATGAGCTAGAAACAGAAATTAAATAATTCGAAGATGAGGTAGAAACAGATGTAAAAAAAGAAATAGAAGCAGATAAAGCAGTAGAAAAAGATGTGGAACATAATATTACATGTACTTATATGCACAAATCTTGAGAAAAATTCTTCTGTAAGTATCCATGTATAGTGAATCTTTAATTTACGTAAAAATATGAAGAAACTTCTATTACCTTCTCCTCTTTCTTTTCGACTATGTTATGATCTCTGTTGAGATCACATCTTTCCCACTTCATCACTTCACTTTTTTGCAACTCCGGTTGTGGGTTTCGTCGGGTTGAACTCAGAAAACGTTGGCAACATCCTGGTTATGGAATGTTACATGTAAAAGGCCAACTGAAAGCTGGTGTCGTTTAATTTTTTTTTTGCCTTTCATTCGCAAATGTACCATAACGTTGTATAAAAGTGCCTTTTAGATAGGATTCTTACTAGCTGAGTGGAGAATTTACGGATCTTCTTATTTGTAATTCCTTTCAGCAGAAACATTAAGAAACTAAACTAATTTAAAGACATCACTATCAAGCCCTACAAAACGAAAATTACAGAACTATATACACAGACAGAAACACGAATGTTTCTCTTACAAAAAAAGCCTACTAGTATCTATAAGGACATACATATGATTTATTAATCCTCCCACACAAAAACAAAAAAACCATACATGTGCTCAAGTGGAAAAAAGCAAAACAAAAAAAGACAAAATTTCCAAAAGGGCGAACTCATTGATTTATTTGGATATGACTGATAAAATTCCTCCTTCTCAAATATAAGAAATCTGAATACGCAAAAACATATTATACAAAAAATCAAAAAGATTGTGAATTATTGCGAAAATTATTGTATGTTTGGTTTTTGTATATCAAGAACCCAAAGGGGACTTATTGGATTGTGGTATAGGTACTTTCTAGTCTGAGTTTATGTTTCTACCATCAAACGCACTCGTTTTGTAATTAACAAAATTGCCAGGCAGCATAGTACCTTACACCAAAATAACCAATACAATATAATAAATCAACCCATAATATAAATATATATAAAAGCATTGAATAATATGAATAATACTAAAACCAAATAACACAAAACACTACCAATTCACCATCATCACCACGGCCGTCGACGTCGTCATCATCATCGTCATCATCCTTAGACTCATTTTCATATATCCAACAATCAATAGACCGAAAGGGGTCTTCTACTTTTACTCCCGGTGGTTTCTACCGGAATCTTCCTTTCGTCTCTGTGTACAACAATTCATACACAACACAATAAGCAGTAATCAGCTAAAGGCGCATTGAAACAAATATCCTTCTTCGCCGTTCAACCCGCGCTAACCTCCAAATTTTGTTGGCCAAATGGCAAGTAAAAGGAATTAAAACTCATTGTAGCGAATATTTTTTAAAAGTATATAAGCGCGAATTAAAACACTTGTTTCTTACTTTTAAAATTAAACAATATTTATTTGGAACTATGTCCTTTATTATTGAAATACTTTTTACTAATTCTAAAAGGAGCTTAAGGCTACTATGTAGTTACAATAAGACTATTGATAAATTCATCATACAGTCGTATTTATATACTTTTCTTATCTATCTACAAGGAGACCCAAGCGTACAATCGTCTTGCTTGATAATGAAGAAGAGATAATATTCCAACATTGTATACAAACGATATTATCTCTTTTACATATGTTATCATTGTAGCGTTGTGTGCAAGACTGTACTAGAGACTAAAGATATCATTGAATACAAATAATGTTATCTTTTTTCTCAATATGTTTTGCTATGGATACTTAACTCCCCCCCTTGTTAAACGAAATCGTCCCGATTTTTCGACGCTATTTTTAACATTTCTCTTTCATAAGTTTTGTTATATGCGTCAATCTTTTTTTGTTTTTGACGATCTGTTATACATTGTATAGTTTTTATCATTACGTACGTAAATGCTAGAATAACAATCAGTGTTACAATTGTGTATATAGTTGATAATATCGGTTTTTCTTCAAAAGGAATAATTAGTTTTTTTAAAGTATCTATGTTATCGAATTTGTACATTGTATCTTCTTTAATTATTTGGTCGATGTAAGACTCTGAATTATGATTTCTTAATATAACTTCTTTAATTTGCTTATGCATGTTTTTGTATATTTTATCGTCTAGATTTATAGTATTTTCATAAGTAACTAAGTTTATACCATTAATTGTTTGATTATTTAACTTATGCTTACCGCTTAATAACATAACACCGGATTCAATTTCTAAGTCGTAATCGTATTCTTGTTTAATGTTGCATTTTGAAGTTATATTCTTTAAAAGTGGAATAAGACAATTTTCTTCTTCAAAGTTAATTTCACAAATGTTTTTACTTAGATGATTTTGACAATTTTTTGTTCTTAAATAAGTTTGGTTACATAAGGCAATTGTTTTATCTGTAATGATTTTTCCATGTTTTGAATTTAAAGGTGTTACTTTATACAATTTACATGATTTAATTAGAACTGGATATTTATATATTGTGATGAAGAATTCATCAGTTCTAGCTAATAATATTTTAGAGTACTCAAGTATATTTATTATGGGTACTTGAATTATTTCATGTTGAATAATATTTTTAATGTCATCTAAGTCTAGGCTTTCTGATAAATATTCATTATTTTTTGCTGCATTAATTGTTCTGGTCAATAATAATAATTGTTCGTACACTTGTTCTATTACTAAATGTTCTTTAAGGCTCTGACCTTCGAATTGTTGCAAAATTTGTTCAAATCTAGAATTTATAGTTTTTTGTTTATTATTGTTTTCTATGAGATTATTTATACTCGTTTCTATGTTAACTAAGTCATAATGGTCAGGATTACCAAACACATATTTGAAAGCTGTTCCTAAAAAGTTAATTGATCTAGTATGCCTAGTATGTTCTTGTAATTGGTCTGCTAAATTCTTAATTTTACTTAACCAAATTTTTTCTTCTTGTGTAGGTTGATATTTACTAGTTACGATATTTACGTAAGGTTGAAATATCGAAGTCAGGTTGGTTGCATGTAACAAATAAGTTTGTTCTTTGAATAAATACACGTCATCTGTTTGCGTAAGTATAAACTTCTTGTTTAGTAACTCAGTTATTTGAACGTTTCCTTGCCCTTCTTGACTCTGTACAATTCCTAGTAATGTTAGGAATATTAATATTTTCGTCATCTGAAAAATGATAATTCTTTATGTTATCCTTGTGAATTTTTATTCCTTCTTTAGAGGTTACAGTGTCTCCTTTATCTTCTTCTACTATTCTTGTTATGTATCTGGCGTTAGATTTCTTTCTAAGACCTGTGATTCTTACCATTATCTTATCTCCTTTTTTATACTCTCTGTGTCGAGTTCCTTTATTTAGACGTTCGATCACTTTTTTGGATGCTGAGTTTAGTTTATTTATTATAATTTCACTATTGCTATATTTATTTTGATTAAAGAAAATGTCTCTAGGTTTCAAACCGGTAACTGAGTGTATAGAATTATTTAATTCACGCACTGTTCTAAATATTTCGTCGATAAGTCTTGTTTTATTCTGAATTGTGAATATTCTAGACAGTTCAGTTATTGTACCGTTTACACGTTCTACTTGACCGTTCGCTGTCGATCTGTATACTGGAGTTTCTACTTTAGTTATGTTGTATTTCAAACACATTTGGTTCACCATTTCTGTTTTGAATCCCTTCTCATTATCTGTCATGAGTCGTTCACATTTTGGGAAATAATTAGATAAGACCTCTTCCATAACGTCGTACAGTCTGTTTCGAGTTTCGATTTCCCGAAGGATTGTATATTTAGAATACTTATCTACTGTTACAAGGAAAGTATACTTGTCGTTGAAGTATATGTCCATATGAATGTGTGTTCCCACATGTGTTGGTATTTCTGAATTATTTAGAGGTTCTCTGATAGGTTTTCTTTCATATTTTCCAAATAGACATGCTATGCATTTTTTGTTGAAACTCTTTGCTTGTTTATTTAGATCGGGCCAGTAATATTTCTCTGAGATTTCTTGTATATTGTTACGTAACCCTCGGTGTGCTCTTTCGTGAGTTACCCTTACAAGTTTTAGTTGTTCCTCCAAATTTGTCACGTCTTGAAGTTTTCTTGGTGTGAATATAAATCTTACTAGTGGGAATTCTTTTTTTATGTTTTCACCATATTTGTATATGTTTTCAAATTTCGTATGCAAAGCTACAATCTTTTGGGGTTGTATAACTTCTTTCATCTGCCTTAGTAAAGAGTCTTTGTCCTTAAACTTTATTATGAGTCTTATTTTGTTACTAAAATAGATTTGTGTTTCGATATTATTTGTTATATCTT
The DNA here is from genome assembly GCA_951217065.1 of Baccha elongata. Lineage (NCBI taxonomy): Eukaryota > Metazoa > Arthropoda > Insecta > Diptera > Syrphidae > Baccha > Baccha elongata. The sequence goes on along the minus strand of OX578274.1, from coordinate 14,706,751 downwards.
CAATAAGTTCGAACTGTGCAGCGTATGCATTAAAAGGCTGATTCACAGTTTTTATTATATCATTAGAAGAACTTTCAGCTGAATGTGCTGTTTCTATGGTAGAAGTATTTATGCGTTGACGTGATAATGCGTCAGCTACAAGATTTAGGTTTCCTGGTTTATATACTAATTTTGCTCCAAAGTCTTCAATGATTCCCTTCCAACGTTTCAGCTTTGTGTTGGGATTTTTTTCTGATACAGAATATATAAGGCTCTGGTGATCGGTATATATGGTTAAGTCTGCTATACCATATATGTAGTTTCTGAGTTTTTGTAAGGACCATATGATCGCTAATAGCTCTTTCTCGTTTGTGCTATAGTTCTCTTCTGTCTTACTCAGTGTTCTTGACAAGAAGTGTATAGGTTGCTTATTCTGACTTAGTACGGCTCCAATAGCTATGTTGGATGCATCAGTAGTAAGCTCGAATGGTTTACTATAATCCGGTTGAAAAAGTTCGACTTGTTCTTTCAAATAATTTTTTAAAATTCTAATCGCTTCTAATGCTGAATCATTCAGATTTAACTTAATATTTTTACTTTGTTTTTTGTTTACTTTACCGTTATCTCCTCGTAAATATAATGTCAGGGGCTTGGCTATGCTTGCGTATCCTTTTATAAACTTACGATAGTAACCTGTAAGACCTAAAAATCCTCTCAAATCCTTTACCGTTTGTGGGACTGGAAAATTTTCTATAGCTGCTATTTTCTCAGGGTTCGTAGTGATTCTACCATGTCTGATTATGTGACCTAAGTATTCTACTTCTTCTTGAAAAAACTTACTTTTCTCATCAGATATTTTTAATGTGGCTTTATTGAGTACGTCGAATACTTGACTTATGTGCTGTATATGTTCTTCCTCAGATGAAGAATATATCAATACGTCATCAATGTAAACGTGTACGAATTTACCTACAAAGTCTCTCAAAATGTCGTCCACGCATCTCTGAAATATGCTTGGTGCATTTTTGAGCCCGAAAGGCATTCGTTTAAAATGATATTTTGCGCCATTTATAGCAAAAGCTGTTTTTTCTTTATCATCTGCTTTGATTTTAATTTGGTGGAAACCTGACTCCAAATCTAACGTTGTAAAGTACTTGGCTTTACCTAAATTTTGAATTGTCATGTTGACATCCGGAATGGGGTATCTGTCTGTTACAGTGTGAGCGTTAAGTTTTTGGAAATCAACAACCATGCGCCGTTTTGGTTTTCCTTTTTCGTCCAAACCTTTTTTAGGTACTGTCCATATGGGACTGTTATAAGGACTATGGCTTTTTTCTATTATATCGTCATGTAAGAGTTTCTGTATTTCTTTGTTTACGAATTCGTTATCTGCTATGGGATATGGATATTGTTTAACATAAACCGGATTATCATTGGTCGTCCTAATGCTTGCTTCTATAGTATCTGTAAAGGGTAACGGTCCTATGCTGTTATTAATCTTCATCAGTCTATCTATGTCTGCTTTATAAATATTATTTTCCCCAATTATGTAATTAATTTTCTGAATAGATTCGACACTGCTTATGGTAGTTAGAGTCATATTACTGAAATTTATTTCCGCGTTTAAAACTTTAAGTCCTTCATATCCTAATATCATATCAAAAGACTGAATATCCTCTAATTCAAAAAATGTTATATTTTTCTTTAATATCTTAACTACTTTCTTTGTATCTACCATAGAATAACCATGCATTGTTTTTATTTTTATAGGTTTAATTTTAATTTTTTCGCTAGAATCGCATTTTCTATTAATGTAATTATGGGTTGCACCAGTATCAATAAGAATTTTATAAATTTTCTTAGAAATAATACTAGTTAAATTTAAGCAGGGCAACCCGTCTACTAGTTTAAATGATCTATTCTTATGTTATTATTTACCATACATTCCGTTTCATCTGCTTCTGCATATGTACTGCTGACATCGTCTCTGCGTTGTTGTCGGGAGTTATTTACTCTCTGCTGCTTGAAGTTCTGCTGATAAGATCGTTGCGGTCTGTTGTGTGTGTTGAAACTCCCGCTGTGTTCACGTTTCGCTGGTGGATTATATACATCGGGTTTGTATTGATTCCAATTTTGTCGCTGTGCATGTACAATTTGTCTCGAGTTTATCTCCATCGGCTGTGGTCCGTCATTTCTCTTGAAAGGGTTTAGGCGTGGTCCTTGATTGTGTTGCTGCATATTATCGTATTGCTTCTGGGGTTGATAATTCGTTGTTTGGCTCGAATAATTTGGTCTTCTTTCGTTTCTGCGTTCATGTGGCATATTTTTGTGGTGCTTATCTTGAGTGAGATGTAAATGCCTGTGCACATTATCATGTTCTATTCTGCGAGCAATTGCGAATGCGTGTTCTAGATCATTTATTGTAGCTGAATATAATGATCCTCTTGTAAAGTTGTCACTCATACCATCAATGAATATACGAACTGCGTCGTCGTTAGCATTTTTAATTAGTCTGTCGATTATATTCGGCGGATCACCTGACATAGTGATTTTTGATATTATTAAATTGAGATTTTTATTTATCTCGTCGTGGTATTCAGACAGTGTGCTTCTTTTTTGCGTGATGGCTTTCATCATGTCTTGTAGCACGTATAGAGGTTCTTGATTAGAGTACGTATAATCTAATCTGTTACGTATCGCCTCAAAATTAAAAATTGTGTTATAATTAGTTAACACATTCGCGGCTGCACCCTGTATTTTACTTTTCACTATAGTCAATGCTGCTGCGTACTTACTGTGTGTTTTGAAGTTTTTAATGCTGTCCATTAATCTGGATGCTTCTTCGCGCCACGACCGATAATTTGATTGATCGCCGTTGAAAATAGGTAGGCTTTTAAATGCGTCTAACTGTATTTCACTACCATCTGTATATGTGGTTCTTATTTCCTCTAGCACAGGTATGTTTGGTACTATGCCTAATCCAGATTTTACTTCATTTAGTTTTGTTTCTAAATTAGTGTTTATTTGATTTTGGTTAGTTATTATTGCTGCTAACCTTGCATTCTCTGTGCGTGTGTGCTCTAGGGTTTGTGTTACTGTGTTGCACCTGGTTTCTAAAGCTTCTAATCTTGCCATTAATACTGCGAGTTGTTCCATTTTGAACTCGTGTCTGTTGTCGTCGAATTTGTGTGTTTTTTTTCTCCACATATACACTTTCACTGAATTGCTTTGCTGCTTCGTACGAAGAAGCTATATTTGTACCTGCTATGCTAGGTAATTCTTGTAACCGGTAACGCGAGTGTTCTGTTTATACTAGATTTCACTACTTGTTCCCGAGGTCCGCTCGATTGAAGTTAAAAAGTATATTTAACCTCCTGGCAGGATCGCCAATTAAAACACTTGTTTCTTACTTTTAAAATTAAACAATATTTATTTGGAACTATGTCCTTTATTATTGAAATACTTTTTACTAATTCTAAAAGGAGCTTAAGGCTACTATGTAGTTACAATAAGACTATTGATAAATTCATCATACAGTCGTATTTATATACTTTTCTTATCTATCTACAAGGAGACCCAAGCGTACAATCGTCTTGCTTGATAATGAAGAAGAGATAATATTCCAACATTGTATACAAACGATATTATCTCTTTTACATATGTTATCATTGTAGCGTTGTGTGCAAGACTGTACTAGAGACTAAAGATATCATTGAATACAAATAATGTTATCTTTTTTCTCAATATGTTTTGCTATGGATACTTAACTCGCGCTCTTGAAGGTAAGGGCGAGCACAAGAGAATATGAAATGTCATTGATTTTTGATTCCATATCAGTGTGTTAGCAGAAGAACATTAGGTATAATATAATATCCTTTTTTCTCACACCGCATTTAATTTCCTTTTTATAGTCCACACATATAGAATGTGAGGGTTATTTTTTTCTCTGTTGCCTTTATATTTGGTGGCTTCTATATCCTCGTTGTTGACCATGAATTCATACAAAGAAAAAAAAAAAACAGGACGAATACATTTAATTTAATTCAACAACATTTGCTGTGAAGTTCATCTTAAATAATTAATCAAAAATCCATAACAACACAAAAAGGAAACAATAAAAGTGGAGTCCTTAATATAATTTCTGTTATTCATTTGACCATCAAAATTATATACATCTTCGAGGAGTTTGTTCCATCAAAGAAGGAGTGTAGGGTGGCTACACCTGTCAAATTTCTCTATGTGAACGAGTTCATAATTAAAAAGAAAACACAAAACAGAAGGAGCAAAGGAAATCTCCTTGCACACTATCAAAACTATATAGATTCAACATCCAACCCTCAATCCTTGGTTTATTGGATTTCTGTCCTTTCTCACACATAAGATTTAAATACAACTAGATACAGTGCTGCCACCTCGTCTTACTTTACCATCGTTGTTGGCACGCTCTACGAAAAGAAGGACAGTGATTTATAGCAACAAACGAAACGAACTTGTATCTAAAGAGAGATGTATTGTATAGAAAACAATGGAATTCAATGAATTACCTCTTTTACTCAAATCCGTGTAATTGGTCAATATTTCAAAATTGTGCGCTATATTTCTATAATTTGCATGCGAAAGGGTTGATTTTGATTTGGAAGTTGTAAATGTGTGTCTTCGATTATATTATGACAACCATCTAACATCCCTTAAACCCACATTGCCTCCACCCCCGAACAACAGTGCAAATGAAATTGAAAGGATTCATTGTATTGAAGACATAGAAACACACATAAAATTCGCTGAATATTTTTCATTATTCATCTGTTCTGAAAACAGTTACGAGGAAATTATAATAATTGCAAAGAGGCAAGGAAAAGGAGCTGAGTGGCTTAACGCTGGGGGTATGATGATAAAGAAACATATCAAGGAAAAATCTGCCATCGTTTTTTTGAAATTTCGATTCGATTCATTAATTAATACGAGAGGTAGATCTGCTAGAGTTTTGCAATGGTTATAAAGGACGTGGAGGTACCCGACATTGAATTTGAAGATTAGATTGATTAGATTTTATTTCATGTTGGTTTTAAATATAGGATTGGGAATACCGGTTCAATATTAAAGTGATAAATCAAAGAGAATTTTTGTCTGGAATCGAATTATATGTATACCTATACATTTTATATAGATACTTCTGTGTGAGCAGGGGATTACAGAATCATCTGCTTGTTTTAAATTGAAAATTTATAAGTCACATAGCGTTTAATACCCTATCCCTAGTGAATCTAACTTACTTTTTTTTTTCATTCGACAAGTGTTGGGGATTTCGACTAACCTGATTTTGATTACAATATGTATTTTTTATCAGAATTATTTGAGTTGTTCTTAAGAAAGCTTATAGAATGACGAAAAACAAATCTTCAATGTTGTTTAATAAAAAAAGATTCAAACAAAATATCGCTTTGATTTGATTTTTGCTTATGAAATTGGTAGTTTGTCAAAATTTGAGAATATTCAAGGAAATCTTTTAACTAGAACTAAAACTACGAAAATGTAAACGAACTTGATGAGCAACAAAATATTTCACTTTTTCAATGTTTGAATCAATAGAATCCATTTCTTTCTTTTGAATTTCAAAGTCAATTTGACAGAACTATCGGTTTTTTTCTTGCCCTAGAAAAGTTTACATTGTTGGACCATCATTGTCAACCTGGGTCTATGGCAGAGGTCAATGTATAATCCTATTTCACTTCTGCTTATTCATGTATGCTTACATCAGCGGTTCTCCATTTAGACGGGCACTTCCCTTTTCTTTTGTATTTTCTTCTTTGGTTTCTTTCCACATTCTTATGTGAACATTGGATATCAAGTTTCACTTGAAAATTCCTGAGATGTTGCGTAGACATTTTATTAAGAAAATGTTCTTTCTTCTTTCTTGTGATAACGGATGACAATTTCTAAGTGATGCGCTTGACCATAACTTACTTTTTTATAATTTCGACAGACTTATTTTCCGGATTCGGCTGAAAATGTGTCGCTAAGATACCACATTATTATCATGATTCATGAACAATATTTCGATACTATTTCTATATTGATAGCCAGCTGATCTTGATCGTTCTTAGTGTTAATCTTTAGTCTAACGATTTCATGATGTATTTCTATGCTATGAGAAAGTGATCAACGAACATGCGACATCTGCAAAGTCTATAGCTTTTTAAGATATAATGTGTTTTAAATTCTTATATATCTTTCAGTGATCAAAGGTGAATGAATGACCTGCAAAACGTTTCACAAAAAGAAATAGTGTTCTTCTGTAACAGAATGTAAATGCCTCTTAGAAAACTCGTGTCAGCTTGAAGAAAGTCTTATTCGTGGCCAAGGCATTTTCCTCTGACAACTTTTCGAGCACATTTTTAAAACTGATGAATAAAAGTTCTAAGAATCTTCTTCGATATTTCGTGTGTACAAATTTGCTGGGTGATGTTAATGTGCTGGTGAATGTTAATGTGCGGGACATAAAGGAAGGTCTAACGATACACTACTTATTCGACATCGAGTGCGTCCTCGATGTTTTGTTTTATTCCTCCAAATATGAATCTTGCTATTATTTTGAAAAAAAAAAAACATCAGCACCCTTTTCTTAGTTTTCCATCGTTGGAAATTCTGGAAATCTCAGGCTCCTCTTTTAAGTAGAAAGGAGCATCTATCAAGCACTTCAAAAATCGAATTGAAAACTTTCATGAAAACTATTGATTTGGCAATGCTTTTTCTTAAAGTTTTCCCCCTCTAAAATTTGTGTGTGCGGTTTTGAAATTTATTATTTGCTCATAGATGAAAAATAATAACAAGCTAAGACGACATTATATTACCCATCGTTGTTGCTCTACCATCAAAATAACATAACATATTTTTTTTAAATTGCGCACCCCCATGTTGTAGTAAAGTACTTGTAGGAATGATGCTTGATGCCATTGCCATCCGCAACAAAGGTATACACGAACTTACATGTATATCTAACTCATATTCTTTAACAAAGGACATAGATAAACCTCAGTTGTAGATATATATTTGAAAGGAAAATATGATAATTGGAAAATTCGAAAATTCGACAGGGATTATTTTGTATATGATGGAAGGTTATAGTTATAAAAATAGACGTCCTCCCTTAAGATAAAGTAAAGACAAACATTTTGGCTGTGTTTGGTTCTGATTAAGTCCACACATATACCAAGTGGGGGTGTGGTTGATGTGCTGTGTTTGTTTCTTTATTGACATTATGCCTTTGTTAAGTTGACTCTTCGAACTTCGCCAAAGTAGTCACATCGCGTTTGTTCCCTTAATTGCCAAGGAGGCCTCGACAGAACACAGATATCTATCTGTTTATATCAACATACATATAAATCGACAGACAACGCATGATATTTTAAAATTATAAACAAATTCCCCTGCTTCGTGTTGAGAATATATTTTTCTTAGTTAACTCCTTCCACAAATTATTCTGAATTGAGTGTGCACTTTTACTTAACCATCTATAGTAAAATCCCAACAGGCGGCAACCCTTCTACTTTTTCTTCGTTTCCGTCGTTGTTGTCGGTTGTCGTTGAAGACAAATTCTAAAAATGTATTCAATTAATTAAAGTCGATAGAAATATTGCACACCGTGTGTTGGGGATGTTTGTCTCCTTCCACTATGCTGCTTTCGTATAGAAAAAGAGAAGTCCTCACGTGATAGATTTGTATACACACTATACACACATGTTGGAGGAATCCAGTTAAACAAAAACACGAAAGCTTTATATTCTTTGTAGATATTATATATCTGTTCTTTACTCTGTTAGTCGCTAATGAAATAATGATGAATCCTTTTTTGTCAGAAGGGCATATAAGTATAGAGGAAGGGGATAAAGGTTGATTAATTTGCTAAGTAACGGTACCTATTCCCTCATCAAATTTTTCATACATCTTTGTGATTGGAAATTATTGCCGTTTGGGACATTGAGTTATGCACACGCAGGATCGAATCATAAACATATTTATACGCACGCAAACGTGTAGACGATACAGGTTAGCAATGATTTCGAGGAATGGGAATACCCCACCGAAGAAATCCATAAAGGCAAACATTATTTTTATCGTTCTTATGATGGGTTTGGTTGCAAAAAACAAATTAGCAAATATCGTGTACATCACAATCACAATATATCGATGGGGCGCACTGTGTCGCACATTTTATGTTTGATTGCCCAATAAAACTGATTAGCATGACAAGATCTAATATAATTATAATTGATTTTATTTTGTTTTTTCAGATCAAAGCACTACAAAGCCTCGAAGATAATCTTGAGTCAAAACGTTAAAACATTATGCAGCTTGAAACATGTCAACATCAACAACAATTAAAAAGTTTTGATAGTTCGGAGGTTGCACTCGAATCATGTCCGGAAGAACATCATCTGAGGGATGAGATTGAATCCTCGTTGGTCGTCGCAGAAGTGGAAGTTGAAGAAACTCGAATAAAAAAGGAAAACCCGTAAGTAAAATAATCACTTTCAAGCATTTACTTCAATGGCAACTTGTGAAATTTTAATCAATTTTTGTTGTTGCCTTTTTTCCATGTGTAGATTGCAAACACCACCACCAGCATCATCATCTTCAACGACAGTAGACAACACAAGTCAGTCAGCTCAATGACCCTAAACAGTTACAAGAACTTTTGATGTAGATAAGTAAGGCGCAGCTCATGCTTCGACTGAGGCATTTCAAAATTAAGGTAAGCGAAGCCAGCCTTCTTTAAACCTCATCTTCATACTCTCTCTACAAAGTGCCCCCTTTACGCATAATTAACATGAAATCAGTTAAGGAATTTACTTTTATGACATATATGACACACATGGCGTGGCATTGGCGTTGCAGTAGCGTCTGCATTTGTTGCCATAAGTATTATTAAAATCAGAGCGAGTTATCGATGATAGTATAAAACTACATACCTACATTCAAATGATTAAATATATTTAGGCCGCGCTATGCTTTTGTAGTTCAATTTGTTTTATTTTTCCTTATTTGTTTGCAAAATTTCAAAACGAAAACAAAATATTTATTTTTACATTCATTTGGCGTTTTAGATATGGATGTCGTTGTAAAAGAACTCATAAACAAAAAAAAATATGTGTTTTACATTCTTCCATACTTCCTCAATCTCTCCGGAAAAAAATCCTACAAAATACATTTGCGTTTCACAAAAATTTCCAGTGATACAACCGCTGTTGGAGCATCAGTTCCTTCAGAGACAATTCGTCATCGAATTCCCAATCAATAGCAATAACAGCAACAACAATAAATCCAACCTCTAAGACGCCAACATCGATTTTCCAAAATTTCCCATCAATTCTCTCGTGTCAATCGCCTCCACCACTTTTATTGTCAATCGGCCATCAACCACAACTCTCTTGAGTCAGCTAGTCAATTCAACTTTCTCATCGAATTAAACTTCTTCTCTTCGAACAGATTCCCATTTCTCGACGTCGACCACCACGACAACCAGCAATAGTCTTCACTACACCACAATCAGCATTTACATCATCAGCATCTCTCCGTCCAAAACATCGGACAGCGACTTTTCGACAAGTACATCCTTGGCCTATCACAGAGCACCGTCTCAAGATTGCTGTCCAAGCCAAAACCCTGGGATAACTGACTGAAAAAAGCCGTGACAGATACCGCGAAATACAAGCCTGGTAATGTGATGATAACTCTGAAAAGCTGCTTAAATCCCTCATACCCATAAAAGGTAAGTCAAATCATAATATTTTATTATTGTTTATTTTTACCTGCGATATTATATAGTTCAAAAAAATTAGACGCACACATTTACCCAAACAACAAGAACAAACCAATAAAGTTACTCTTCCACATAAATCTCCTATGCTAAATCAGAACTTATATCGTTGTACCTGCCCCATGACGTAGTGCAATTCTAGCAATCGGTGTACTAAAGTTGACAATAATTTAAAGCGATTACTCATGAAGGAGGGTTGCATATTGCGATTTGCCATTTGTGACTTGCCATTGCGAACGCAACTCCTCTGAATGCAAGAGGTCGGTCGGAAGTTTCAAGGCACCGACAGACAGCATAACGACGACAAATAAGGTTCACAATAAAATGCACCAAATAGTTCAAGACATCGTACAGCAGCAGCAGCAGCGTTGAAATGGAAAGACAAATATTTACAGATTCTCATTTTGGTTTCGCATTAAATTATTTGGCGCCCAAATAAATTTAAATTCGCTCCTTTTCTTTGCTGGCAATCGACCAAAAATCGAGGGTCAGCAAATTGCTTATAGAAAGGGCAATCGAAAACATACCGTGTATAAGTAGATGCATTTGTTTTGGCATAACTTAGAAACGAAAAACAACAACAATAAAAAAAATAGGACATTATTATTTAACCAAATCGAATGCATAAGACACGCTATACTCACTGATTGGGATCTTATTTTTCTTTTAGCCCCTCTGGATAGAAGGAACATTTAGCATAGAGCAAATAGTAGAGAGTGAAAAACTGCAATGTCGAGAAGGTTTATTCCTTTTTAGCGGTAACAACAACTTCTTCGTAAGGTAGTAATTAAAAATTCACCAAATAAAAAAAAAAAATTCCAACCTGCCAATTTATAGTGCAAAAAAAAACTGTTTCCTCTGTCATTAGTTTTTTTTTTACCATGCAGCTATTTTTGGTAACAGGACACTCCTTCGTGTTGCAAACAAACTTCATACTAATGGATTTAGATCTACAAAACGAAAAGCAAATACTGACGATGGTATGACGAACAATGAATACTTACAGTAACTTTAATTAAATCAATAAAAATCACAAAGAAAAAATTTATTTGCCTATCGCCATGTTATAGTCTGTTGTCACTTTGTCAGCCTTTTATATCATAGAATACCTACACAAACATTAATTTAAATATAAAATCGATTCTTTGCATACCTAAGAATGTCTTAAACTTATACATATGTGTATAGATACATTTGTATAATCGGTAAAAATCAAATCAAAATAAAAATACAATAATTAAACACAAATTATGTTATTTATGTTTGTTTAGTATAAAATGTTGTTTTTTTAAATATTGGCTTGGAACCAAAGATGGCATCTCCCCTCGAGTGGATGTGGCCTGATTTTTGACGCGTCTTTCTGGTGGGATTGCGAGGTGTCGTGCACCTTCGCTTTCTCTGTGAAATATACCCAGGACATAATGTTGTTGTCACAAGTAATTGCTACGAAAATGTAAATCTGCTGATATGCTGTCTCAGAATTCAGACACTTCGAATTCGAAATGACCTGGAACTCTTAGGGGAACTATTGCCAGAAGGTTTGATTTTGTCGTTACACTTTTTGTGTGTTTGAATGAGGGATGTATTTTTAAATTTTTAATACACATCGAATTAATGATTTAATGTCACTGTTTTTAATGTCACTGTGGGCTTATACCCGATTTTAAAGAAACTTCCTTTACCTGGCAATTCTCATTTATTAAAAATTAATTCAATCAGAATTCATTCATTCTTTTTACAAATACTTATAATTTATTGATCTTAAATATAAATTCGAGTCCCCAGGGTCAACGACAAAAAAAAAAAAAACAATAAATCTTTTTGCCTCAAGAATAAAAATGTATTACACATTTAAGTGAGCATTATAAAAATAAAACAAAATCCGCACTAAAAACTAAAAAAAAATTTGAACAATAATTCCTCAAAGGATTCCAATCCCAAACTTTAAGTTCAAGAACTAAAAGAAAAACATCGAGAAAAAATAAAATTAAAAACAATATATATTTAATAATTTGTTTTGCCATTTGAAAATTGATTTTTGTGTGCAATACACACTAACACATACAGCTAAATGCAAAAAAGTTACTTCCATTGATTGTTTTACTAGAAAATACATAAACATAACAATTAATAATTTGCAATGCAAAAATAAAAAAATAAAAAAGTTTTAACAATAAAAAAAAATCTAGCAAGGAGCAGGAGCAAGTTTAGTTCTATATTTGAACCCTTTCGTGTACAATTACAATTCAAAAGTTTCCTTGATTCTTTTCCTTTTTAATTTTTTTCCTCTGCACTTTTGTATAAATAATAGTTTTTATTTAAATACCTATACTTATATATTACTACTGCACGGTTGATGTAATGAATTTAATTTAAAATGTTTCATCACAAAAGGAGTAGGAAGGACAAGAAGAAGGCCGGCTCGGGTGGTTGTTTTATAAAACATAAGCACCAAAAAGCACATGTGTCAAAATTGATTTTAGAAATAATCCCTGAAAAACAAAAGGCATCACCAGAAAGGAGACACACAAATGCAGACTTCCATTTGATTAAGAATTTAAGGTCAAGCCTTACATTATCGAGCAATTAAACACTCTCGGGTGAAGTTGGTGTTTGTGTGTAATGGGAATAAGGCAAACTTTATTAGTTTTGGACATAGGACCAGTTTTCAGTTCATTAGCTGAGCTTTATTATTGTTCAAAAGTGGCAGTTGGTTGAAGGCGTTGAAATGCTCTGTGTCTCTGATTAAAAGGGCTCTCCTTCGGGAGTAAACTTGTGTAGGTCTTTAGATCTTAAATTGTGTAGTTTGTTAATTAAATTTATGAATATACATCGTTTTATAGAAGAGTATTGCAATAAATATTCTGTAGGTTCTACAGGTGACTTTTCGGTGCGGGTGGAGGCATGATTTAATTTGGATTATTGGTCAGTAAGTTCAAGAGAAGCGGCAAGATGCACTTAATTTTTCGTCTTGCGTAGCCTTGAAACGAAAAACGTTCCGATGTCTTTGTGGAACCTAGCTCGCAAAAATGGCGCCCAACGTGGGGACCGCAACAAATTGTTCGATAAATAAACTATATAATGTTAATGTCTGTACAAACTGCAGAAGAACTCTTCAGTATCTCGGACTGTCTCGTCAGAATTGTGGGTTCGAATCCAGGGTAACGCTTAAGTTTCCTTATTGAAGGTGCTTGCCGAAAGTGATAAATGCAGAGAAGGGGAAATTCCTCCAAGAAAATAATTTCGGTGATACATTCTAGGATCCGTCCGTTATGGTAAACTTAAAAAAGGATTGGTTGAGTATAACACTGAAAGTGTACATGATGTGATGATCATCTAAACGGTAAAAAAAAGACTACTCAGAGCAGTCAGGCATCCGCTAGCGTTTTTCTTTCTAAGCTCGGAGGAGTGCACTAAGCTGTCAAAAATAGATCTGTGTTTCTATTAGCTTTGAGGGCTCAGAGTGCGCAAATTATGTTTTTTTTTCGATCAGAGCTTAGATCATGTAGTTTTTATGTTATTTGAAAGATTGTGAGTTGATTTCTCATCATATGAGTATTCAAGTGTGTTTTCTAAATAAATAAGAGCGGTACTCAGCTCAGATCATACTCAATAAGATCAGGCAAGTTAAAGTTCTAACGATCTCCTTCGCCAGAAGCATTTTAGTTGCTGTTGCCATACAGAGTTAAACTCGGAAATAGAATTGTAGAATTCAAACTAAATAGAATCAAGAATAATACTAGATCCTTAGTAACCTCACAAAACTACCGTAATGCCTTTGCCCTGGTAATCTTAAACAATTTGGAAAAAAGAACCATTAAATGTTCTGTAGCTCCTTCGTTTGGATTTAAAATTCAACATTCTATTTTCAATCTCTATCGCTCCAGCTCATCCTTTTAAATGTTTCACCAATTGGGCCCTATTCTCCACAAAATTAAATCCACCCCTTCTTATTATGCAAGGAAATATTTTCTCTTCTATTGGAAACATTTTGTTGCAAAAAAAAAAAAAAAATTCCAAACGAACACAATATAAAAGAATAACATTGGTCAACCGTTCACAATGTCGCCTTTTATAATAAGTATCGATGCAAGGGTAAGTCAAAGATTAACATTTCCTCATAGTCCATCATCTCTTCGATGCATATACATTAAATAGGAAAACGGAAAAAAGTGTTAATTTAAATATACCCTTTGTTGATGAAAGCACATAAAATGTAATATTGTAAGTAAGGGCTTTAACTTATACTCCGCGCTCTTTCTTCTCTATTCATATACATATTTATTTATTTAATGTTAATCTTTCGAGAGATAATATTTGAAATGCCTATCAAAAATCATAAATTGATATTCCTTTTTTTATTTGGCTGAGAGCGTACAGAGTGCATTCATAAGAAGCAAAAGTCATCGTATATAGACATACGAACTTCGAACAAACAGACAGACAGATAGAAAGAAACGCGTATGGTACGCGTTACTGCCGAACAACCACCACCCATTCCAAGTTATAATTGTTATTAGCAAAAGTGTCAATTTACTCGATTTATGCTAGAAAAGATCACAAACGTGCAAATTTCAAACCGGAATTTATTATAAAAGCCGCATTCAATGTTTGAAATGCTTGAATGTGTATAACGTCATTATGATGTGCGTGGAATTTGTGGCAACTGTTTGTCTTATAACAAGTCAAACAGGAACGATAAACTTATTAATTGGGGGTTATTGCATGCAATTCAATTTATAAACTGTTTTAGGGGAGGTACGGGCAAAACTGCACGCTGTTTTTTTATGTTTTTCTAAGAAATACAATCTTCATTTGCGAGGAAGTACTTTTTTTTATATCTACTCGTATATAATTCCGGTGGGCATGAGCTCGTTATTCTTTTCCTTCAAATCGACTTGACCAATTTTGATGAAATTTCGTTTTTGCACTTATGGGGTTACCTTGATGGTTTTTTAGCTTTTTGTTGCTATAAACTATAGGTTGCGCTGAAATTGAGATCCAGAACTCATTTTTAACGAGCAAGACCGCTATAAAACTAAAATATCTTAGTTGAGAATTTGTTATTTTATAGTTTCGATTAACTTCTCTAGGATATTCTAATGAAACAACAAATTCGATTGTGCCCCAATAATTTGTTACCCCAGTCTCTCATATCCTCTCGAACTCTATTTCTTCATTCTTCAACTGCGTGTCAAATGTGTAGCAATTATTACACATAGATACGACAACGAGTTGCATAAATATACATGCATAAAATATACCTTATAGGTGTCCCGCCGTGACACAATTAAATCATAGGTTCCTCAAATTGAAAGAATGAGAAAATCTAATGGTGGTAATATGGTATCTTTGGCTTTATGAATCAAAATTCGATTTGAAAATTCATTTATTCAATCTCTGTGAAGTCTAAATAGGTGATGAAGAAGTAGATGAGTTGAGTGGGCTTACATTTTTTGTTTGTGGGACGCGCAATGGAAGAAGAATGAAGAACCCTTTACGTGAATGCAATTTCCCAATTAAACACGTTGCTTGGGAGGATCTTCTTGATGTATCCAAGTACGTATTGTAATTTATTTTCGAGTAGATACGTGCTTGTCTAAGGACTTTTAATGTTTGTATCCCCATTTGTTCATTGACATACAAAGGTTTTTTTTTTGTGCATAGAAAATACTTAATTAGAAACGTATGAGCAACTTTAATTTTTTGCCACGAGCACATATCCAATCAGTTTAAAGAATTTGTATTTCTCTCAGTTTTTTTGTGGTTGAAAACCAGACCATGTTTATCAATTTTTCTTTTAATTATAATCACATGACAAAGCACAAGATACTAATACAAGTTTTATCATTAATTTCTCATCCAAGGTGGAAGATGATAAAAAAAACTAATAAAGCTGTCATTAAAACATCGCAATGATTAATTTCTTTTCATTAAGCGCCTGGACACAAAACCCAACCACACATCCCCCTCTCTCTCATTCTCTTTGCAACACAATGCGACACATTCTATGCGATCGGCGACAACGACAATAGCAACGATGAAATACATTTTTGCCAGCAACGACACAAAAATTGTCTTTCAATAATCCTCGATGCCCTCACAAAAGGACTTCCACTACCGTCGTAAAAACGATGATTGAAAATAATACAATCTCCTTTTTAATTCTGTGGCGATGGTATACACGATGACTATTATAAGGGTCAAATCCACCTTAGCCTTATCTCATGTGTGCTCTATGTCTCTAGCTACAACGACGACACCCATCATATTCTACTCCTTCCATACAATTATAACGGAAAACCTTCTCAAGTGGCCCTTTTGCTATATCAGAAACGACAGAGCAACAACGAGACTTCGATGACACAGTTCGGAAAAGGATATCCTGTACGGATATGTCGAGCTAACCAGAGCTCTCACTCTTTCCCAATTGACTCTCTCCCTTCTGGCAACACTGACGATGAGAATTGAAACAAGTGACCGACTGATTGTGAAACTACGATAAAAACCATGGTATCCAAGGTAACTCCATGTTTTGATACTTTGTCCGTACGCTCGGGGGATATGACAACTTGGCAACACGTCCTCATATAGGTAGTCCTCGTCTTAGATTCGAGAAAGTTATTTTTATGATGGTGAAAAATTGCACTTTTGTTTTTCTCCACCGCAAGGATCAATTGGATTCGAATTTGGATTACAACTGTCAGTATTTTTATCTGGTTTTGTTGTTGTTTCTTTTGCCGCCTTTGCTTCCGTTTCCTGTGTGGGAGAGAATCGCTTCACATATCGTAAATCCTTTTGCAATCCTTCGATATTCATTCAACCTTGCATCATGGAGCAAGAGCCCATTCAGCAATCATCATTGCCGTTGATGATGTGAAGAAGAGCATCAGCAACAACTCGATGAAAATACAACCAACAATGACGATTTTGATGATGATGACGATGATGAAAGAGTGTTTAGCCCTTTGGGAATCGATTATCTATGAAATTGTAGAGCTATTTGCAGGAATTGTTGCTGTTGTTGTTTCTTTGTGTTTGAGTGGATTAATTTTTTTTTTTCAAAATACATGCATCATTCCACTTGCTGAATTCTTTTTACATATTATACAGGTATTAAAAAGTTCAACCACTTGTACGAATGCAAACCAACGTCTGTGTTCAAATTCTGGCATAGTATACAATTTTGCGCTTTTCTATTAATAAACGAAGCAAAAACTTGGCTTGCTTCCTATATATCCTGCATTCTAAGGATCAAACACAATTTTTTTTTCTTAATGTTTTTTTTTTTTTTCTGAGCACTTGTGTTTTCAACGTTTAGTGGGTATCAATAAATTAAGTGTGCCTATATAGATCTGACGGTAATTCCGCTTATGATGGATAAAAAAATTCAAATTTATAAAAACCCACTCTGATATGAATGTAAAAATGCCTGCCAACGGAAGCAGAAAGTTCAAATCGAATCAACGCTGAATTTATCCTTTTGATGTTTTAATCTTGTTTTGTTCTCCAAAAAAAAATCATCACATAAAGGATCCTTGATGGAGACGAGCAAAGATACTGGCGGGTAGTTATAATTTAAATTTAATTCGTCATTCATGTCTACCTCTTCCTACCATGTTTTGTTTTCCTATTAAACCATCCTTATGACTTATAATTATTTTATATTGTTTGGTTCTTGCTACTCCTTGAAATTCTCTGCAGGAGTTCTTGCAAACTTCGACTCTGATAAAGTAATTTTTGAGCTCATATCGGTCAAGAACTCGCCTATAACTTGACAAATATTAGTTTTTAAAGAATCAAGAGATTGTGTGCAAAACCCGTTTGTTTTGTTTACAGACCCAAAGATTCCAAAAGCATACATCACGAGATCAAAATCGTGAAATAAATCGTCCAGAAATTTCGTTCTTGCAAATATCGGATGCCGTGCATCCGTCGGGGTCTGTGCTGGCCTACTGCTCGCTGGAGGGCGTATAGGTATTTGACCCCTATCAGAATCGCGCATACAAAATAATCATGCCATTCTTTGCTTCTAGATTGTTAATGACACGCAAGAAATTTTACTTTACCCACTCAACCACCAACTGCCCTATAAGATTTTTAAGATACCTAGAGTAATAAAAAATTCGCTCAAAAAAGCGTTATGTGAAAATGATCATTCAAGCACAAGCACCCAATTGTCATACGTTCTACGAATTCCGTGATCAGCTGGCTTTAATTTTTGAGTGAGTTAAGATAGGAACGTAGATGCAAATTCTGATTCAAAACACAAAATAATATGCGGTGACACACCAAATGATGTGATCGTTTTGAAATCGATAGATTTGTATCTTCTCCAATACATACATACATATCAAAAACCATATACACACAAGGCGTAAGAATAAAAATTAAATGCAGACTTAAACTTTATTGTAGTATAGAGTCCCATATGACATTTCGATTTGTGATAAGAATAGTGATGTCGGATCCGAATCATAAGATGAGTCTACTTAATTCCAATAAGTGAGCCTTGACCGAATACTATCGATACACTATTGCTAGAATGGGTCCACTTTTGGAAAAACAGTCAAAACTGTCTTATTTCACATCAATTATTGAAATTCAAAAAATTGTTTTTTTTTTTTGTGGAGTTCGAGAACTTTCTTCCCAAGAATTCGAGACCAAATTGAGTTCATTAAGTGAACTCCAGTGAAGTCCAATTCAGACTAAAAACAATATTTATTCAAAGTCATTACAAAGTCATTTATAATCTGTCATAATTATGTAAACTAATACTATAATATAAAAGAAATTCTTAGTACATAGATAGAAGGAATTCTGTATGTATCGGCTTTTGTTGATCGCTGAAGTTGTCGATATAGGGTGTTCCATATTTTTGAACGTCATCTGACGAGCCCACAAGCTAGCACCCAGGCGAAACGCCATTTTCTTGGACTATTTCTCCATGTTTCTTTGTCCTGTTGGAAGTTTCATTTTGTAGTTGCAAGCAGTGATTTTGTTTTCTGTAGGCAAGTTTGTTGCAGAGAATTCTACGCAGAATTTCCAAAGCATAATATCTATTATCGGCTGGTTTACTCTGTGCCTCTCCTTTTAATCGTCACCCTAAGTTTCTTAATTTCATTAACAGCACTGCTGTAAGTGATATCTTCTGTCAGCTTTTATTAATAAACTTTGAATTTAACACGAAAAGATGTTGCACATGTAAATGATGTGTTTACGTATCGTTTTTTTGACCCTAACACCAGTCCTCATTCTAATCTCCGCCAGGAATCATATCATAAGCTCATCTTCCATCACTTATCAAACCGTATCTTTTTTCGTTTGTTCGAACTTAATTTTGAAAACATAAGCACTATTATTCCACGCATTTCTTTGCATTATAAGTTTCAGAGACATCAAGCCACTAGACTTCTAACACTTTATATCATATCAAGTAACTCTTTCACAAGGATGACATTGGTTCTATTCTTAACTTAACAATAAACCATCTTTTTGGCTTCCGCTCAACATGCAAAAAAACGCGTTTCACATAATTCAAACACAGTTTCCATTTCGTGAGTAGCTATCGATAGACAACATGGAAAAATTGTGGAAATAAGAGGAAAGAAATAAACTTATAGAGTTGGTTTCCATTTGAGAGTAAAAATGCTGCGAACAGGTCTCAAGTATCGTTGCTAATAATAAACCTGCTGCTTCCTCTGGTTTGTGAACATGACAAACATCAGTGGCGATTCCTCTCAGTTAGCTGATATAGTACCGCTAAACCAAGAATTTTAATGAATAAATTCTATAAATTTCATTTAAAATGTAATTATGAATATTAACTATAAATTAATTAATTAATTAATTATTAATGACTGAAAAAACAAAACTACGTATTTTTAAGTCAATTTTTCCTTCACACAAATTAAACTTCCATATAAAAAGGATCACTTAAAAAATTGTTTAGCATACAAATTTACGATAATTAATTCCCTACAATCCATTTAATTGTGCAAGCAAAATAAACAAAAGCGTTAGTGCAACAAAAGGCAATAAAAAATATGAGATATTCGTTGAAATTTGAAAGTAAATAGCGATAGCAACTTCGTTCCTAATTGAGGTTAAGCTTTTAAATTTGGTGTGTGTGTTGTTCTCTAATTATTGAGTATTCAGTTTACAAATTAACAGCGCCCCTTTATGCATATTTATCAAACTTAGTCCCTGATTGAAGTAGAGCCTTGAAATTTATGACGTATAGAACTCTAGGGCTACTGATATTCCGATGTAAAAATCGACCGCCCGCAGCGCCCCCTACCTGTATTTTTTTTATTATATCTTCTCTCCTAATTGAGTTAAAGCTTTGAAATTTTGTTTGTGTGCTGCGAGTATTGAGTATTCAGCATAAAAATTGACCGACTGGAGCGCCCCCTAAGTGTATTTTTTTCTTATTTTGTTCCTGATTGAGGTAGAGCCTTGAAATTTGGTAAACTACAAAGATCATAATATTGACAATAAAACAAAAGTTAAAACAAAAAACAAAAAGCTGAAAAGAAACATTTTAGAAATAAAAATAAAATGTCTTACCTTTTGATTGTTGGTGAAAGTGATTCACATCAATGTAACCCTTTGTTTATAATTTATCATTTCTTCCGTCCTAACTTCAAAGAGTAGTGTGAGAGTTTCTTCGTTGTTTTTATTTGACGATTATTATTTACAGTTAATATTATTTCTTATTCATGTATCTTTTATGTCTTGATTGATTACACACTTTATTGCAGATTATTGTCTGTTGAAACTTTACACTTTTATACTGACTTACACATATTTTTTTTCCAGGCTGAACATACATGCATAATGCATATACTTCATAAAATCCTAGATGTGAACCAAGGCGGTGTTATATCATATATTATGATGATTATAGTGTATTGGCTAAAAGATTCACAATTTACCACCAGAAATTTCTGCAGAATTTCTCGAAGCTATGAAGGTAAAATTTATATTTTTATTAATTCACATATATAATTATCATTAAATTGTATTTTTATTTTTTTGTTTTCATCCTCAGCAAACTTGGGTAGAACAATGGGGCGAAATAAATCCTTACAATCTTGTTTTTGCTAAATTGCATCACAAACTGAACGACAAAGATCTAGAAAATGGACTTGGACGTTTTCTTTCATTTTTTCTTTTTAAAGCAGTTGACATCGATTATACAAGTCATTTAAATTTGTTTATCCAAGAGAATAAAAAAAAATATTATACTATTTATATATAATATACACAGACAATTAAACAAAAATGAAATAATGTTTTAATTCATGAAAAGTTAAAAAATTAATATCAAATTTAGTTTTTTTTCAAGTTTTACAAGTTGAGAATATCGTTCATGCGTTTGACTTTCATACTGAAACCAATTTTTTAGCAGAAAATGAAGAAAATTGATTTATTAGTTGCTTAAAACAAATTTTTACTTGTTTAAGCTTGAGTTAAGTTTAAATGTTGGATCTTCTTAAATAACAAATATCACAAGGATTATTTTTTAAAATGGTAACTATATCTTTCTCTTTTTCGTTTCACTTCAGCTGAACACTAAGCTTAAACAGTATACATATGGAAGTGGGTGAAAGGAAACGTCATTTTTGACGTACGCGTTGCGAAAATAAGATAAACAGTTCGTTTTACTTGATTTTTGTATTTGATCGCCAATGGTATTTCCCCTTCAGAATTTTAAATACATCATAATCTTATCAATTGAGTATACATTTAAAATAAAGATCAAGAGATTATGCTTATAAAAAAATTAAATAATAAGCAAAAGTACCGATTGAAAAAGGGCATCCTGTTCGTTCTCACGGTCGGTCGTGAAGACTAGAAATTGGATTGGTTCAAAAGGATGAGAAGAAACGTGAGCTCCACCATTTTCAGTAGCATAAATCGAATCAGTTTTTGAGTTTAAACCATTTTTGCAGGTGCCATATCTCACTAAGAGGATATTTGGCACCTTGATTTCGGTTGCAATGCTTGACAAAGCGAACGAAAACTCCCAAAAACTGCTTTAAAAACGGAAGTTTATGGATTTGGGTGGTCGCTTTTGGTGAACAAATTATTTAATAATAAAATAAGTTAAAAAACTGTCTATAAGAATCATCCAAAGCCTTCCATTCACAAAGAAAGTGAGCTGATGGACCATAAATCACACGGCAAATTCCGATTTTCAACAATTTCATGGTTCAATTTTCGAATCCTAAAATACATGCGAAAGAAAAGCCGCTTTATATTTTCCTGAGAAATTGTGGTTTCCTTATTGGATATTTCCATCATATGCTTTATATATAATTGGCAAAAATATATGGTCCTTGACCATCTCCATTTACTGCTTTGAAAACATTTTCCAATGACAGTAACTGGGTCATCGCTGCTGTAAATGGTTTAGAGTGGCCACCTACGTCCAAGTGATGTACCCAAGAATTTTTGTTTGCCGTGTCATCTTCCATGTTTGGTATCTCATTTTTTAACTGATGACAAATATAACTGGCCAGATTCTCAAGGCCATCGTATGCCTTTGGCAAATCCCTTTCAGGTTCGCAGTCTATATTTGAGTTTACCTTTATAAATCTCAACATCTTTCCTGTAAAAAAAACTTAATTGCTTCGAACCGATTTAATTTATTTGACGAACCTAAGAAAGATTCTTTTAATAACATCAGGTCTGGTGTATCATCCACTCCCACATTACCACCCCCGATAGAGCACCGATAGAACACCTTCATTATGTTTGGAATTGTCTTCAACTTGCTGCTCTAACTCAGTCATCAAATCTATATTTTCCATCAAACCCTTGAGCAATTCTTTATTTTGTTAGAACTTTTTTTGAACGGTCTGATTTTAATTTAGGTAGGTTCTTTGATCTTTGCTTTCAAGGTGAACCGCAGGAACTGCATCTTGATTCAAAACGGCAAGGCTGTAAACCCTGTATGGGAATGTATGTACATAGTTTATTCTCTTAAACTTTCAATAAATTTAGTAGCTTACCCATATAAAATTGTAAATTATTCTTGAAATCATCTCTCAAACAAACCGAAAATTTCTGCAGTTTGAACATTGATTAATCCACTGCTTAGTAAGTGTTGCATTTCCTTTTGGAAATTTTTGAAAACTTGTTTTGTTTTCTGTGTTATTATTGCACTCAAACATAGGATATGCACCCCTTTTTTATAAATTTCATTTAACGCGAAAACAATAATTTTTTATCAAAATAACAATTCAAATTTGAAAACTAACATCTATTCAATCAGGGCACAGGAAACAAAATTGCGCCATATTACGTCACATCATTTTGACAGCCAAACCTAAACATGCGCAAAGCCATATCTTTATTTGTTGTATCATGCATGCAAAAGCAACATACAGGTTGTATGGGTAGTCTGTCGTAACTCTGAAAATCAATAAAGATTAAAGAATTCCATGCTACTATTTACTTGATGTTTAATTTCATTGAATCCTTTAAGTTTTGCTGCTCTCCATTATGTCGTTGGTTAACATTTTATGGAGATAGAAAGATTGTACAGAATTCACAAGTAAATCACAAAAAAATACTTGAGGACACAAGATAGCAAAATACACAAGAAATTAGAGTTTGGAAAAACAACAAGTTTCAAAGAGTGTTCATAGATAAAGTGTATTACCGAGAACTGTCATTAAAAGGGAAGTTTTTTTCTTTAGCTCAAAAAGTAAAGTTCATAACACAGTGGGCATATTTTGAGCACGACGCTTCTCGTATGTCGTTTAGGTACATGCGATATACCTCAAACATGGGACACCTTCGTAGTTACGTTTGCTGACGACACTGCAAGCCTTCAATACACCGCAGGAAAAAAAACTTTTAATACTGCTTTTAAATCAAGCAACTCCTGCTTGTAACTCGTTTGTTTTTCACTAGTTCACTTAAGCTTGTGGGAGAGAAACGTATGTGGTGGCTGGGGAAGAGAATTTTCCTTTCAAACCAGCCTAAAGCGTTCTCATCCACCTTTAGTAATGTCCATGCTTCTGCACCATGAATAAGGACCGGGATGATGATTTAAGGGACATTTTAGTTACTCGAGAGAAGGCTTTGCTTTTCAGTTGCCCAAAGAAACAGCGGTTGGCAAGAGTAATTCTTTGTTGGATCTCAGCACTGGTGTAATTCACTGAGTTGAACCTTGGTATACATAGTATTTGAACACCTCAAAATTATCGATGTCTATCTTGACGTTTTGTCCAAGACGTTTGTGTTGGGTGTTCTATCTTGTTGACAGCATATATTTGGTTTTTCCCATTATGTCAATATCGTTGGCGTACGCTGGTAATTGGACGGACTTTTGAAATATTGTTGCTCTGGTGTTGACGTGAGAATTTTGCACTATTCTTTCATAGATGGTGTTAAGGAATTCACATTACAGCCCTTGTCTTAATCCATTCTTGACAGAAAATGTATCAGTGAGGTCTTTACCGACTTTGATGGAGCATCATAAGTTCTCCATCCTCATCCTGCACAAACGGTCGAGTTTGGTAGGGAAGCCAAAACTAGACATTGCTCTGTATAGTTCGTCTCTATAGATGACAGTTTTTTCAAAATGTTTCATTTACCTGCTACTTTTCTGAGATTTATGAGCTCCTGGTGTTCCATCAGGACTTTTCGTTTTTTCGGCAAACACCAAATGACAGTTTTTTCAAGATTTTTCATTTACCTGCTACTTTTCTGAGATTTATGAGCTCCTGGTGTTCCATCAGGACTTTTCGTTATTTTGGCAAACACCAAATGACAGTTTTTTCAAGATTTTTCATTTACCTGCTACTTTTCTGAGATTTATGAGCTCCTGGTGTTCCATCAGGACTTTTTGTTTTTTCGGCAAACACGAAATGACAGTTTTTTCAAGATTTTTCATTTACCTGCTACTTTTCTGAGATTTATGAGCTCCTGGTGTTCCATCAGGACTTTTCGTTTTTTCGGCAAACACCATATGACAGTTTTTTCAAGATTTTTCATTTACCTGCTACTTTTCTGAGATTTATGAGCTCCTGGTGTTCCATCAGGACTTTTCGTTTTTTCGGCAAACACCATATGACAGTTTTTTCAAGATTTTTCATTTACCTGCTACTTTTATGAGATTTATGAGCGCCTGGTGTTCCATCAGGACTTCGTTATTTTGGCAAACACCAAATGACAGTTTTTTCAAGATTTTTCATTTACCTGCTACTTTTCTGAGATTTATGAGCTCCTGGTGTTCCATCAGGACTTTTCGTTTTTTCGGCAAACACCAAATGACAGTTTTTTCAAGATTTTTCATTTACCTGCTACTTTTATGAGATTTATGAGCGCCTGGTGTTCCATCAGGACTTTTTGTTTTTTCGGCAAACACCAAATGACAGTTTTTTCAAGATTTTTCATTTACCTGCTACCTTTCTGAGATTTATGAGCTCCTGGTGTTCCATCAGGACTTTTTGTTTTTTCGGCAAACACCAAATGACAGTTTTTTCAAGATTTTTCATTTACCTGCTACTTTTCTGAGATTTATGAGCTCCTGGTGTTCCATCAGGACTTTTCGTTATTTTGGCAAACACCAAATGACAGTTTTTTCAAGATTTTTCATTTACCTGCTACTTTTCTGAGATATATGAGCTCCTGGTGTTCCATCAGGACTTTTCGTTTTTTCGGCAAACACCATCATCAGGACTTTTCGTTGTTTTGGCAAACACCAAATGACAGTTTTTTCAAGATTTTTCATTTACCTGCTTCTTTTCTGAGATTTATGAGCTCCTGGTGTTCCATCAGGAATTTTCGTTATTTTGGCAAACACCAAATGACAGTTTTTTCAAGATTTTTCATTTACCTGCTACTTTTATGAGATTTGTGGGTGCCTGGTGTTCCATCAGGACTTTTTGTTTTTTCGGCAACACCAAATGACAGTTTTTTCAAGATTTTTCATTTACCTGCTACTTTTATGAGATTTATGAGCTCCTGGTGTTCCATCAGGACTTTTTGTTTTTTCGGCAAACACCAAATGACAGTTTTTTCAAGATTTTTCATTTACCTGCTACTTTTCTGAGATTTATGAGCTCCTGGTGTTCCATCAGGACTTTTTGTTTTTTCGGCAAACACCAAATGACAGTTTTTTCAAGGTTTTTCATTTACCTGCTACTTTTATGAGATTTATGAGCGCCTGGTGTTCCATCAGGACTTTTCGTTATTTTGGCAAACACCAAATGACAGTTTTTTCAAGATTTTTCATTTACCTGCTACTTTTCTGAGATTTATGAGCTCCTGGTGTTCCATCAGGACTTTTCGTTTTTTCGGCAAACACCATCATCAGGACTTTTCGTTATTTTGGCAAACACCAAATGACAGTTTTTTCAAGATTTTTCATTTACCTGCTTCTTTTCTGAGATTTATGAGCTCCTGGTGTTCCATCAGGACTTTTCGTTTTTTCGGCAAACACCAAATGACAGTTTTTTCAAGATTTTTCATTTACCTGCTACTTTTCTGAGATTTATGAGCTCCTGGTGTTCCATCAGGACTTTTCGTTTTTTCGGCAAACACCAAATGACAGTTTTTTCAAGATTTTTCATTTACCTGCTACTTTTCTGAGATTTATGAGCTCCTGGTGTTCCATCAGGACTTTTCGTTATTTTGGCAAACACCAAATGACAGTTTTTTCAAGATTTTTCATTTACCTGCTACTTTTATGAGATTTATGAGCTCCTGGTGTTCCATCAGGACTTTTTGTTTTCTCGGCAAACACCAAATGACAGTTTTTTTCAAGATTTTTCATTTACCTGCTACTTTTCTGAGATTTATGAGCTCCTGGTGTTCCATCAGGACTTTTTGTTTTTTCGGCAAACACCAAATGACAGTTTTTTCAAGATTTTTCATTTACCTGCTACTTTTCTGAGATTTATGAGCTCCTGGTGTTTCCATCAGGACTTTTCGTTTTTTCGGCAAACACCATATGACAGTTTTTTCAAGATTTTTCAATTGCCTGCTACTTTTCTGAGATTTATTAGCTCCTGGTGTTCCATCAGGACTTTTTGTTTTTTCGGCAAACACCATATGACAGTTTTTTCTAGATTTTTTATTTACCTGCTACTTTTCTGAGATTTATGAGCGCCTGGTGTTCCATCAGGACTTTTTGTTTTTTCGGCAAACACCATATGACAATTTTTTCAAGATTTTTCATTTACCTGCTACTTTTATGAGATTTATGAGCTCCTGTGTTCCATCAGGACTTTTCGTTTTTTCGGCAAACACCAAATGACAGTTTTTTCAAGATATTTCATTTACCTGCTACTTTTCTGAGATTTATGAGCTCCTGGTGTTCCATCAGGACTTTTCGTTTTTTCGGCAAACACCATATGACAGTTTTTTCAAGATTTTTCATTCACCTGCTACTTTTCTGAGATTTATGAGCTCCTGGTAAACCATCAGGACTTTTTGTTATTTTGGCAAACACCAAATGACAGTTTTTTCAAGATTTTTCATTTACCTGCTACTTTTCTGAGATTTATGAGCGCCTGGTGTTCCATCAGGACTTTTCGTTATTTTGGCAAACACCAAATGACAGTTTTTTCAAGATTTTTCATTTACCTGCTACTTTTCTGAGATTTATGAGCTCCTGGTGTTCCATTAGGACTTTTCGTTTTTTCGGCAAACACAATATGACAGTTTTTTCAAGATTTTTCATTTACCTGCTACTTTTCTGAGATTTATGAGCGCCTGGTGTTCCATCAGGACTTTTTGTTTTTTCGGCAAACACCAAATGACAGTTTTTTCAAGATTTTTCATTTACCTGCTACTTTTCTGAGATTTATGAGCGCCTGGTGTTCCATCAGGACTTTTCGTTATTTTGGCAAACACCAAATGACAGTTTTTTCAAGATTTTTCATTTACCTGCTACTTTTCTGAGATTTATGAGCGCCTGGTGTTCCATCAGGACTTTTTGTTTTTTCGGCAAACACCAAATGACAGTTTTTTTCAAGATTTTTCATTTACCTGCTGACTTTTCTGAGATTTATGAGCTCCTGGTGTTCCATCAGGACTTTTCGTTTTTTCGGCAAACACCAAATGACAGTTTTTTCAAGATTTTTCATTTACCTGCTACTTTTATGAGATTTATGAGCACCTGGTGTTCCATCAGGACTTTTCGTTTTTTTCGGCAAACACCATATGACAGTTTTTTCTAGATTTTTCATTTACCTGCTACTTTTCTGAGATTTATGAGCGCCTGGTGTTCCATCAGGACTTTTCGTTATTTTGGCAAACACCAAATGACAGTTTTTTCAAGATTTTTCATTTACCTGCTACTTTTCTGAGATTTATGAGCGCCTGGTGTTCCATCAGGACTTTTTGTTTTTTCGGCAAACACCAAATGACAGTTTTTTCAAGATTTTTCATTTACCTGCTACTTTTATGAGATTTATGAGCTCCTGGTGTTCCATCAGGACTTTTCGTTTTTTCGGCAAACACCAAATGACAGTTTTTTCAAGATTTTTCATTTACCTGCTACTTTTCTGAGATTTATGAGCTCCTGGTGTTCCATCAGGACTTTTCGTTTTTTCGGCAAACACCAAATGACAGTTTTTTCAAGATTTTTCATTTACCTGCTACTTTTCTGAGATTTATGAGCTCCTGGTGTTCCATCAGGACTTTTCGTTTTTTCGGCAAACACCATATGACAGTTTTTTCAAGATTTTTCATTTACCTGCTACTTTTCTGAGATTTATGAGCTCCTGGTGTTCCATCAGGACTTTTCGTTATTTTGGCAAACACCAAATGATAGTTTTTCAAGATTTTCATTTACCTGCAACTTTTCTGAGATTTATGAGCTCCTGGTGTTCCATCAGGACTTTTCGTTATTTTGGCAAACACCAAATGACAGTTTTTTCAAGATTTTTCATTTACCTGCTACTTTTCTGAGATTTATGAGCGCCCGGTGTTCCATCAGGACTTTTTGTTTTTTCGGCAAACACCAAATGACAGTTTTTTCAAGATTTTTCATTTACCTGCTACTTTTCTGAGATTTATGAGCTCCTGGTGTTCCATCAGGACTTTTCGTTTTTTCGGCAAACACCAAATGACAGTTTTTTCAAGATTTTTCATTTACCTGCTACTTTTCTGAGATTTATGAGCTCCTGGTGTTCCATCAGGACTTTTCGTTTTTTCGGCAAACACCAAATGACAGTTTTTTCAAGATTTTTCATTTACCTGCTACTTTTATGAGACTTATGAGCTCCTGGTGTTCCATCAGGACTTTTCGTTTTTTCGGCAAACACCATATGACAGTTTTTTCTAGATTTTTCATTTACCTGCTACTTTTCTGAGATTTATGAGCTCCTGGTGTTCCATCAGGACTTTTTGTTTTTTCGGCAAACACCAAATGACAGTTTTTTCAAGATTTTTCATCGCCTGGTGTTCCATCAGGACTTTTCGTTATTTTGGCAAACACCAAATGACAGTTTTTTCAAGATTTTTCATTTACCTGCTACTTTTCTGAGATTTATGAGCGCCTGGTGTTCCATCAGGACTTTTTGTTTTTTCGGCAAACACCAAATGACAGTTTTTTCAAGATTTTTCATTTACCTGCTACTTTTCTGAGATTTATGAGCGCCTGGTGTTCCATCAGGACTTTTCGTTATTTTGGCAAACACCAAATGACAGTTTTTTCAAGATTTTTCATTTACCTGCTACTTTTCTGAGATTTATGAGCGCCTGGTGTTCCATCAGGCCTTTTTGTTTTTTCGGCAAACACCAAATGACAGTTTTTTCAAGATTTTTCATTTACCTGCTACTTTTCTGAGATTTATGAGCTCCTGGTGTTCCATCAGGACTTTTTGTTTTTTCGGCAAACACCAAATGACAGTTTTTTCAAGATTTTTCATTTACCTGCTACTTTTATGAGATTTATGAGCTCCTGGTGTTCCATCAGGACTTTTCGTTTTTTCGGCAAACACCAAATGACAGTTTTTTCAAGATTTTTCATTTACCTGCTACTTTTCTGAGATTTATGAGCTCCTGGTGTTCCATCAGGACTTTTCGTTTTTTCGGCAAACACCAAATGACAGTTTTTTCAAGATTTTTCATTTACCTGCTACTTTTATGAGATTTATGAGCTCCTGGTGTTCCATCAGGACTTTTCGTTTTTTCGGCAAACACCAAAATGACAGTTTTTTCAAGATTTTTCATTTACCTGCTACTTTTCTGAGATTTATGAGCTCCTGGTGTTCCATCAGGACTTTTCGTTTTTTCGGCAAACACCAAATGACAGTTTTTTCAAGATTTTTCATTTACCTGCTACTTTTCTGAGATTTATGAGCTCCTGGTGTTCCATCAGGACTTTTCGTTTTTTCGGCAAACACCAAATGACAGTTTTTTCAAGATTTTTCATTTACCTGCTACTTTTATGAGATTTATGAGCTCCTGGTGTTCCATCAGGACTTTTCGTTTTTTCGGCAAACACCAAATGACAGTTTTTTCAAGATTTTTCATTTACCTGCTACTTTTCTGAGATTTATGAGCTCCTGGTGTTCCATCAGGACTTTTCGTTATTTTGGCAAACACCAAATGACAGTTTTTTCAAGATTTTTCATTTACCTGCTACTTTTCTGAGATTTATGAGCGCCCGGTGTTCCATCAGGACTTTTTGTTTTTTCGGCAAACACCAAATGACAGTTTTTTCAAGATTTTTCATTTACCTGCTACTTTTCTGAGATTTATGAGCTCCTGGTGTTCCATCAGGACTTTTCGTTTTTTCGGCAAACACCAAATGACAGTTTTTTCAAGATTTTTCATTTACCTGCTACTTTTCCGAGATTAATGAGCTCCTGGTGTTTTATTAGGACTTTTCGTTTTTTCGGCAAACACCAAATGACAGTTTTTTCAAGATTTTTCATTTACCTGGTACTTTTATGAGATTTATGAGCTCCTGGTGTTCCATCAGGACTTTTCGTTTTTTCGGCAAACACCATATGACAGTTTTTTCTAGATTTTTCATTTACCTGCTACTTTTCTGAGATTTATGAGCTCCTGGTGTTCCATCAGGACTTTTCGTTTTTTCGGCAAACACCAAATGACAGTTTTTTCAAGATTTTTCATTTACCTGCTACTTTTCCGAGATTTATGAGCTCCTGGTGTTTTATCAGGACTTTTCGTTTTTTCGGCAAACACCAAATGACAGTTTTTTCAAGATTTTTCATTTACCTGCTACTTTTATGAGATTTATGAGCTCCTGGTGTTCCATCAGGACTTTTCGTTTTTTCGGCAAACACCATATGACAGTTTTTTCAAGATTTTTCATTTACCTGCTTCTTTTCTGAGATTTATGAGCTCCTGGTGTTCCATCAGGACTTTTTGTTTTTTCGGCAAACACCAAATGACAGTTTTTTCAAGATTTTTCATTTACCTGCTACTTTTATGAGATTTATGAGCTCCTGGTGTTCCATCAGGACTTTTTGTTTTTTCGGCAAACACCAAATGACAGTTTTTTCAAGATTTTTCATTTACCTGCTACTTTTCTGAGATTTATGAGCTCCTGGTGTTCCATCAGGACTTTTTGTTTTTTCGGCAAACACCAAATGACAGTTTTTTCAAGATTTTTCATTTACCTGCTACTTTTATGAGATTTATGAGCTCCTGGTGTTCCATCAGGACTTTTCGTTTTTTCGGCAAACACCATATGACAGTTTTTTCTAGATTTTTCATTTACCTGCTACTTTTATGAGATTTATGAGCTCCTGGTGTTCCATCAGGACTTTTCGTTTTTTCGGCAAACACCATATGACAGTTTTTTCAAGATTTTTCATTTACCTGCTACTTTTCTGAGATTTATGAGCTCCTGGTGTTCCATCAGGACTTTTCGTTATTTTGGCAAACACCAAATGACAGTTTTTTCAAGATTTTTCATTTACCTGCTACTTTTCTGAGATTTATGAGCTCCTGGTGTTCCATCAGGACTTTTCGTTTTTTCGGCAAACACCATATGACAGTTTTTTCAAGATTTTTCATTTACCTGCTACTTTTCTGAGATTTATGAGCTCCTGGTGTTCCATCAGGACTTTTCGTATTTTCGGCAAACACCATATGACAGTTTTTTCAAGATTTTTCATTTACCTGCTACTTTTCTGAGATTTATGAGCTCCTGGCGTTCCATCAGGACTTTTCGTTATTTTGGCAAACACCAAATGACAGTTTTTTCAAGATTTTTCATTTACCTGCTACTTTTCTGAGATTTATGAGCGCCTGGTGTTCCATCAGGACTTTTCGTTATTTTGGCAAACACCAAATGACAGTTTTTTCAAGATTTTTCATTTACCTGCTACTTTTCTGAGATTTATGAGCTCCTGGTATTCCATCAGGACTTTTCATTATTTTGGCAAACACCAATTGACAGTTTTTTCAAGATTTTTCATTTACCTGCTACTTTTATGAGATTTATGAGCGCCTGGTGTTCCATCAGGACTTTTCGTTATTTTGGCAAACACCAAATGACAGTTTTTTTCAAGATTTTTCATTTACCTGCTACTTTTCTGAGATTTATGAGCTCCTGGTGTTCCATCAGGACTTTTCGTTTTTTCGGCAAACACCATATGACAGTTTTTTCAAGATTTTTCATTTACCTGCTACTTTTCTGAGATTTATGAGCTCCTGGTGTTCCATCAGGACTTTTCGTTTTTTCGGCAAACACCATATGACAGTTTTTTCAAGATTTTTCATTTACCTGGTACTTTTATGAGATTTATGAGCTCCTGGTGTTCCATCAGGACTTTTCGTTTTTTCGGCAAACACCAAATGACAGTTTTTTCAAGATTTTTCATTTACCTGCTACTTTTCTGAGATTTATGAGCTCCTGGTGTTCCATCAGGACTTTTCGTTTTTTCGGCAAACACCAAATGACAGTTTTTTCAAGATTTTTCATTTACCTGCTACTTTTATGAGATTTATGAGCTCCTGGTGTTCCATCAGGACTTTTCGTTTTTTCGGCAAACACCAAATGACAGTTTTTTCAAGATTTTTCATTTACCTGCTACTTTTCTGAGATTTATGAGCTCCTGGTGTTCCATCAGGACTTTTCGTTATTTTGGCAAACACCAAATGACAGTTTTTTCAAGATTTTTCATTTACCTGCTACTTTTCTGAGATTTATGAGCTCCTGGTGTTCCATCAGGACTTTTCGTTATTTTGGCAAACACCAAATGACAGTTTTTTCAAGATTTTTCATTTACCTGCTACTTTTCTGAGATTTATGAGCGCCCGGTGTTCCATCAGGACTTTTTGTTTTTTCGGCAAACACCAAATGACAGTTTTTTCAAGATTTTTCATTTACCTGCTACTTTTCTGAGATTTATGAGCTCCTGGTGTTCCATCAGGACTTTTCGTTTTTTCGGCAAACACCAAATGACAGTTTTTTCAAGATTTTTCATTTACCTGCTACTTTTCCGAGATTTATGAGCTCCTGGTGTTTTATTAGGACTTTTCGTTTTTTCGGCAAACACCAAATGACAGTTTTTTCAAGATTTTTCATTTACCTGCTACTTTTATGAGATTTATGAGCTCCTGGTGTTTCATCAGGACTTTTCGTTTTTTCGGCAAACACCATATGACAGTTTTTTCTAGATTTTTCATTTACCTGCTACTTTTCTGAGATTTATGAGCTCCTGGTGTTCCATCAGGACTTTTCGTTTTTTCGGCAAACACCAAATGACAGTTTTTTCAAGATTTTTCATTTACCTGCTACTTTTCCGAGATTTATGAGCTCCTGGTGTTTTATCAGGACTTTTCGTTTTTTCGGCAAACACCAAATGACAGTTTTTTCAAGATTTTTCATTTACCTGCTACTTTTATGAGATTTATGAGCTCCTGGTGTTCCATCAGGACTTTTCGTTTTTTCGGCAAACACCATATGACAGTTTTTTCAAGATTTTTCATTTACCTGCTTCTTTTCTGAGATTTATGAGCTCCTGGTGTTCCATCAGGACTTTTTGTTTTTTCGGCAAACACCAAATGACAGTTTTTTCAAGATTTTTCATTTACCTGCTACTTTTATGAGATTTATGAGCTCCTGGTGTTCCATCAGGACTTTTTGTTTTTTCGGCAAACACCAAATGACAGTTTTTTCAAGATTTTTCATTTACCTGCTACTTTTCTGAGATTTATGAGCTCCTGGTGTTCCATCAGGACTTTTTGTTTTTTCGGCAAACACCAAATGACAGTTTTTTCAAGATTTTTCATTTACCTGCTACTTTTATGAGATTTATGAGCTCCTGGTGTTCCATCAGGACTTTTCGTTTTTTCGGCAAACACCATATGACAGTTTTTTCTAGATTTTTCATTTACCTGCTACTTTTATGAGATTTATGAGCTCCTGGTGTTCCATCAGGACTTTTCGTTTTTTCGGCAAACACCATATGACAGTTTTTTCAAGATTTTTCATTTACCTGCTACTTTTCTGAGATTTATGAGCTCCTGGTGTTCCATCAGGACTTTTCGTTATTTTGGCAAACACCAAATGACAGTTTTTTCAAGATTTTTCATTTACCTGCTACTTTTCTGAGATTTATGAGCTCCTGGTGTTCCATCAGGACTTTTCGTTTTTTCGGCAAACACCATATGACAGTTTTTTCAAGATTTTTCATTTACCTGCTACTTTTCTGAGATTTATGAGCTCCTGGTGTTCCATCAGGACTTTTCGTATTTTCGGCAAACACCATATGACAGTTTTTTCAAGATTTTTCATTTACCTGCTACTTTTCTGAGATTTATGAGCTCCTGGCGTTCCATCAGGACTTTTCGTTATTTTGGCAAACACCAAATGACAGTTTTTTCAAGATTTTTCATTTACCTGCTACTTTTCTGAGATTTATGAGCGCCTGGTGTTCCATCAGGACTTTTCGTTATTTTGGCAAACACCAAATGACAGTTTTTTCAAGATTTTTCATTTACCTGCTACTTTTCTGAGATTTATGAGCTCCTGGTATTCCATCAGGACTTTTCATTATTTTGGCAAACACGAATTGACAGTTTTTTCAAGATTTTTCATTTACCTGCTACTTTTATGAGATTTATGAGCGCCTGGTGTTCCATCAGGACTTTTCGTTATTTTGGCAAACACCAAATGACAGTTTTTTTCAAGATTTTTCATTTACCTGCTACTTTTCTGAGATTTATGAGCTCCTGGTGTTCCATCAGGACTTTTCGTTTTTTCGGCAAACACCATATGACAGTTTTTTCAAGATTTTTCATTTACCTGCTACTTTTCTGAGATTTATGAGCTCCTGGTGTTCCATCAGGACTTTGTTTTTTCGGCAAACACCAAATGACAGTTTTTTCAAGATTTTTCATTTACCTGCTACTTTTATGAGATTTATGAGCTCCTGGTGTTCCATCAGGACTTTTCGTTATTTTGGCAAACACCAAATGACAGTTTTTTCAAGATTTTCCATTTACCTGCTACTTTTCTGAGATTTATGAGCTCCTGGTGTTCCATCAGGACTTTTCGTTATTTTGGCAAACACAAAATGACAGCTTTTTCAAGATTTTTCATTTACCTGCTACTTTTCTGAGATTTATTAGCTCCTGGTGTTCCATCAGGACTTTTCGTTTTTTCGGCAAACACCAAATGACAGTTTTTTCAAGATTTTTCATTTACCTGCTACTTTTATGAGATTTATGAGCGCCTGGTGTTCCATCAGGACTTTTTGTTTTTTTGGCAAACACCAAATGGCAGTTTTTTCAAGATTTTTCATTTACCTGCTACTTTTATGAGATTTATGAGCTCCTGGTGTTCCATCAGGTTTTTTCGTTTTTTCGGCAAACACCAAATGACAGTTTTTTCAAGATTTTTCATTTACCTGCTACTTTTATGAGATTTATGAGCTCCTGGTGTTCCATCAGGACTTTTTGTTTTTTCGGCAAACACCAAATGACAGTTTTTTCAAGATTTTTCATTTACCTGCTACTTTTATGAGATTTATGAGCTCCTGGTGTTCCATCAGGACTTTTCGTTATTTTGGCAAACACCAAATGACAGTTTTTTCAAGATTTTTCATTTACCTGCTACTTTTCTGAGATCTATGAGCTCCTGGTGTTCCATCAGGACTTTTCGTTATTTTGGCAAACACCAAATGACAGTTTTTTCAAGATTTTTCATTTACCTGCTACTTTTCTGAGATTTATGAGCTCCTGGTGTTCCATCAGGACTTTTTGTTTTTTCGGCAAACACCAAATGACAGTTTTTTCAAGATTTTTCATTTACCTGCTACTTTTCTGAGATTTATGAGCTCCTGGTGTTCCATCAGGACTTTTCGTTTTTTCGGCAAACACCAAATGACAGTTTTTTCAAGATTTTTCATTTACCTGCTACTTTTCTGAGATTTATGAGCTCCTGGTGTTTCATTAGGAATTTTTGTTTTTTCGGCAAACACCAAATGACAGTTTTTTCAAGATTTTTCATTTACCTGCTACTTTTCTGAGATTTATGAGCGCCTGGTGTTCCATCAGGACTTTTTGTTTTTTCGGCAAACACCAAATGACAGTTTTTTCAAGATTTTTCATTTACCTGCTACTTTTATGAGATTTATGAGCTCCTGGTGTTTCATTAGGACTTTTTGTTTTTTCGGCAAACACCAAATGACAGTTTTTTCAAGATTTTTCATTTACCTGCTACTTTTCTGAGATTTATGAGCTCCTGGTGTTCCATCAGGAATTTTCGTTTTTTCGGCAAACACCATATGACAGTTTTTTCAAGATTTTTCATTTACCTGCTACTTTTCTGAGATTTATGAGCTCCTGGTGTTCCATCAGGACTTTTCGTTTTTTCGGCAAACACCATATGACAGTTTTTTCAAGATTTTTCATTAACCTGCTACTTTTCTGAGATTTATGAGCGCCTGGTGTTCCATCAGGACTTTTTTGTTTTTTCGGCAAACACCAAATGACAGTTTTTTCAAGATTTTTCATTTACCTGCTACTTTTATGAGATTTGTGAGCTCCTGGTGTTCCATCAGGACTTTTCGTTATTTTGGCAAACACCATATGACAGTTTTTTCAAGATTTTTCATTTACCTGCTACTTTTCTGAGATTTATGAGCTCCTGGTGTTCCATCAGGACTTTTCGTTATTTTGGCAAACACCAAATGACAGTTTTTTCAAGATTTTTCATTTACCTGCTACTTTTCTGAGATTTATGAGCTCCTGGTGTTCCATCAGGACTTTTCGTTATTTTGGCAAACACCAAATGACAGTTTTTTCAAGATTTTTCATTTACCTGCTACTTTTCTGAGATTTATGAGCTCCTGGTGTTCCATCAGGACTTTTCGTTATTTTGGCAAACACCAAATGACAGTTTTTTCAAGATTTTTCATTTACCTGCTACTTTTCTGAGATTTATGAGCTCCTGGTGTTCCATCAGGATTTTTCGTTATTTTGGCAAACACCAAATGACAGTTTTTTCAAGATTTTTCATTTACCTGCTACTTTTCTGAGATTTATGAGCTCCTGGTGTTCCATCAGGACTTTTTGTTTTTTCGGCAAACACCAAATGACAGTTTTTTCAAGATTTTTCGATTTATGAGCGCCTGGTGTTCCATTAGGACTCTTCGTTATTTTGGCAAACACCAAATGACAGTTTTTTTCATGATTTTTCATTTACCTGCTACTTTTCTGAGATTTATGAGCTCCTGGTGTTCCATCAGGACTTTTTGTTTTTTCGGCAAACACCAAATGACAGTTTTTTCAAGATTTTTCGTTTACCTGCTACTTTTCTGAGATTTATGAGCTCCTGGTGTTCCATCAGGACTTTTCGTTTTTTCGGCAAACACCATATGACAGTTTTTTCAAGATTTTTCATTTACCTGCTACTTTTCTGAGATTTATGAGCTCCTGGTGTTCCATCAGGACTTTTCGTTTTTTCGGCAAACACCATATGACAGTTTTTTCAAGATTTTTCATTTACCTGCTACTTTTCTGAGATTTATGAGCGCCTGGTGTTCCATCAGGACTTTTCGTTTTTTCGGCAAACACCAAATGACAGTTTTTATAAGATTTTTCATTTACCTGCTACTTTTATGAGATTTATGAGCTCCTGGTGTTCCATCAGGACTTTTTGTTTTTTCGGCAAACACCAAATGACAGTTTTTTCAAGACTTTTCATTTACCTGCTACTTTTATGAGATTTATGAGCTCCTGGTGTTCCATCAGGACTTTTCGTTTTTTCGGCAAACACCATATGACAGTTTTTTCTAGATTTTTCATTTACCTGCTACTTTTCTGAGATTTATGAGCGCCTGGTGTTCCATAAGGACTTTTTGTTTTTTCGGCAAACACCAAATGACAGTTTTTCAAGATTTTTCACTTACCTGCTACTTTTATGAGATTTATGAGCTCCTGGTGTTCCATCAGGACTTTTTGTTTTTTCGGCAAACACCAAATTACAGTTTTTTTCAAGATTTTTCATTTACCTGCTACTTTTCTGAGATTTATGAGCGCCTGGTGTTCCATAAGGACTTTTTGTTTTTTCGGCAAACACCAAATGACAGTTTTTCAAGATTTTTCACTTACCTGCTACTTTTCTGAGATTTATGAGCTCCTGGTGTTCCATCAGGACTTTTTGTTTTTTCGGCAAACACCAAATGACAGTTTTTTTCAAGATTTTTCATTTACCTGCTACTTTTCTGAGATTTATGAGCTCCTGGTGTTCCATCAGGACTTTTCGTTATTTTGGCAAACACCAAATGACAGTTTTTTCAAGATTTTTCACTTACCTGCTACTTTTATGAGATTTATGAGCTCCTGGTGTTCCATCAGGACTTTTCGTTATTTTGGCAAACACCAAATGACAGTTTTTTCAAGATTTTTCATTAACCTGCTACTTTTCTGAGATTTATGAGCGCCTGGTGTTCCATCAGGACTTTTTGTTTTTTCGGCAAACACCAAATGACAGTTTTTTCAAGATTTTTCATTTACCTGCTACTTTTCTGAGATTTATGAGCGCCTGGTGTTCAATCAGGACTTTTCGTTTTTTCGGCAAACACCAAATGACAGTTTTTTCAAGATTTTTCATTTACCTGCTACTTTTCTGAGATTTATGAGCTCCTGGTGTTCCATCAGGAATTTTTGTTTTTTCGGCAAACACCAAATGACAGTTTTTTCAAGATTTTTCATTTACCTGCTACTTTTCTGAGATTTATGAGCTCCTGGTGTTCCATCAGGACTTTTCGTTTTTTCGGCAAACACCATATGACAGTTTTTTCAAGATTTTTCATTTACCTGCTACTTTTCTGAGATTTATGAGCTCCTGGTGTTCCATCAGGACTTTTCGTTTTTTCGGCAAACACCATATGACAGTTTTTTCAAGATTTTTCATTTACCTGCTACTTTTCTGAGATTTATGAGCGCCTGGTGTTCCATCAGGACTTTTCGTTTTTTCGGCAAACACCAAATGACAGTTTTTATAAGATTTTTCATTTACCTGCTACTTTTATGAGATTTATGAGCTCCTGGTGTTCCATCAGGACTTTTTGTTTTTTCGGCAAACACCAAATGACAGTTTTTTCAAGACTTTTCATTTACCTGCTACTTTTATGAGATTTATGAGCTCCTGGTGTTCCATCAGGACTTTTCGTTTTTTCGGCAAACACCATATGACAGTTTTTTCTAGATTTTTCATTTACCTGCTACTTTTCTGAGATTTATGAGCGCCTGGTGTTCCATAAGGACTTTTTGTTTTTTCGGCAAACACCAAATGACAGTTTTTCAAGATTTTTCACTTACCTGCTACTTTTATGAGATTTATGAGCTCCTGGTGTTCCATCAGGACTTTTTGTTTTTTCGGCAAACACCAAATTACAGTTTTTTTCAAGATTTTTCATTTACCTGCTACTTTTCTGAGATTTATGAGCGCCTGGTGTTCCATAAGGACTTTTTGTTTTTTCGGCAAACACCAAATGACAGTTTTTCAAGATTTTTCACTTACCTGCTACTTTTCTGAGATTTATGAGCTCCTGGTGTTCCATCAGGACTTTTTGTTTTTTCGACAAACACCAAATGACAGTTTTTTTCAAGATTTTTCATTTACCTGCTACTTTTCTGAGATTTATGAGCTCCTGGTGTTCCATCAGGACTTTTCGTTATTTTGGCAAACACCAAATGACAGTTTTTTCAAGATTTTTCACTTACCTGCTACTTTTATGAGATTTATGAGCTCCTGGTGTTCCATTAGGACTTTTCGTTATTTTGGCAAACACCAAATGACAGTTTTTTCAAGATTTTTCATTTACCTGCTACTTTTCTGAGATTTATGAGCTCCTGGTGTTCCATCAGGACTTTTCGTTTTTTCGGCAAACACCAAATGACAGTTTTTTTCAAGATTTTTCATTTACCTGCTACTTTTCTGAGATTTATGAGCTCCTGGTGTTTCATTAGGAATTTTTGTTTTTTCGGCAAACACCAAATGACAGTTTTTTCAAGATTTTTCATTTACCTGCTACTTTTCTGAGATTTATGAGCTCCTGGTGTTCCATCAGGACTTTTCGTTTTTTCGGCAAACACCAAATGACAGTTTTTTCTAGATTTTTCATTTACCTGCTACTTTTCTGAGATTTATGAGCGCCTGGTGTTCCATCAGGACTTTTTGTTTTTTCGGCAAACACCAAATGACAGTTTTTTCAAGATTTTTCATTTACCTGCTTCTTTTCTGAGATTTATGAGCTCCTGGTGTTCCATCAGGACTTTTCGTTTTTTCGGCAAACACCAAATGACAGTTTTTTCAAGATTTTTCATTTACCTGCTACTTTTCTGAGATTTATGAGCTCCTGGTGTTCCATCAGGACTTTTCGTTTTTTCGGCAAACACCAAATGACAGTTTTTTCAAGATTTTTCATTTACCTGCTACTTTTCTGAGATTTATGAGCTCCTGGTGTTTCATTAGGAGTTTTTGTTTTTTCGGCAAACACCAAATGACAGTTTTTTCAAGATTTTTCATTTACCTGCTACTTTTCTGAGATTTATGAGCTCCTGGTGTTCCATCAGGACTTTTCGTTTTTTCGGCAAACACCAAATGACAGTTTTTTCTAGATTTTTCATTTACCTGCTACTTTTCTGAGATTTATGAGCGCCTGGTGTTCCATCAGGACTTTTTGTTTTTTCGGCAAACACCAAATGACAGTTTTTTCAAGATTTTTCATTTACCTGCTACTTTTCTGAGATTTATGAGCGCCTGGTGTTCCATCAGGACTTTTTGTTTTTTCGGCAAACACCAAATGACAGTTTTTTCAAGATTTTTCATTTACCTGCTACTTTTCTGAGATTTATGAGCTCCTGGTGTTTCATTAGGACTTTTTGTTTTTTCGGCAAACACCAAATGACAGTTTTTTCAAGATTTTTCATTTACCTGCTACTTTTCTGAGATTTATGAGCTCCTGGTGTTCCATCAGGAATTTTCGTTTTTTCGGCAAACACCATATGACAGTTTTTTCAAGATTTTTCATTTACCTGCTACTTTTCTGAGATTTATGAGCTCCTGGTGTTCCATCAGGACTTTTCGTTATTTTGGCAAACACCATATGACAGTTTTTTCAAGATTTTTCATTTACCTGCTACTTCAGGACTTTTTGTTTTTTCGGCAAACACCAAATGACAGTTTTTTCAAGATTTTTCGTTTACCTGCTACTTTTCTGAGATTTATGAGCTCCTGGTGTTCCATCAGGACTTTTCGTTTTTTCGGCAAACACCATATGACAGTTTTTTCAAGATTTTTCATTTACCTGCTACTTTTCTGAGATTTATGAGCTCCTGGTGTTCCATCAGGACTTTTCGTTTTTTCGGCAAACACCATATGACAGTTTTTTCAAGATTTTTCATTTACCTGCTACTTTTCAGAGATTTATAAGCGCCTGGTGTTCCATCAGGACTTTTCGTTTTTTCGGCAAACACCAAATGACAGTTTTTATAAGATTTTTCATTTACCTGCTACTTTTATGAGATTTATGAGCTCCTGGTGTTCCATCAGGACTTTTTGTTTTTTCGGCAAACACCAAATGACAGTTTTTTCAAGACTTTTCATTTACCTGCTACTTTTATGAGATTTATGAGCTCCTGGTGTTCCATCAGGACTTTTCGTTTTTTCGGCAAACACAATATGACAGTTTTTTCTAGATTTTTCATTTACCTGCTACTTTTCTGAGATTTATGAGCGCCTGGTGTTCCATAAGGACTTTTTGTTTTTTCGGCAAACACCAAATGACAGTTTTTCAAGATTTTTCACTTACCTGCTACTTTTATGAGATTTATGAGCTCCTGGTGTT
Source organism: Baccha elongata (assembly GCA_951217065.1). Taxonomy (NCBI): domain Eukaryota; kingdom Metazoa; phylum Arthropoda; class Insecta; order Diptera; family Syrphidae; genus Baccha; species Baccha elongata. Next base: position 14,664,643 of record OX578274.1, on the reverse strand, counting down.
CCATCAGGACTTTTTGTTTTTTCGGCAAACACCAAATGACAGTTTTTTTCAAGATTTTTCATTTACCTGCTACTTTTCTGAGATTTATGAGCGCCTGATGTTCCATAAGGACTTTTTGTTTTTTCGGCAAACACCAAATGACAGTTTTTCAAGATTTTTCACTTACCTGCTACTTTTCTGAGATTTATGAGCTCCTGGTGTTCCATCAGGACTTTTTGTTTTTTCGGCAAACACCAAATGACAGTTTTTTTCAAGATTTTTCATTTACCTGCTACTTTTCTGAGATTTATGAGCTCCTGGTGTTCCATCAGGACTTTTCGTTATTTTGGCAAACACCAAATGACAGTTTTTTCAAGATTTTTCACTTACCTGCTACTTTTATGAGATTTATGAGCTTCTGGTGTTCCATCAGGACTTTTCGTTATTTTGGCAAACACCAAATGACAGTTTTTTCAAGATTTTTCATTAACCTGCTACTTTTCTGAGATTTATGAGCGCCTGGTGTTCCATCAGGACTTTTTGTTTTTTCGGCAAACACCAAATGACAGTTTTTTCAAGATTTTTCATTTACCTGCTACTTTTCTGAGATTTATGAGCGCCTGGTGTTCAATCAGGACTTTTCGTTTTTTCGGCAAACACCAAATGACAGTTTTTTCAAGATTTTTCATTTACCTGCTACTTTTCTGAGATTTATGAGCTCCTGGTGTTCCATCAGGACTTTTTGTTTTTTCGGCAAACACCAAATGACAGTTTTTTCAAGATTTTTCATTTACCTGCTACTTTTCTGTGATTCACTAGCGCCTGGTGTTCCATTAGGACTTTTCGTTATTTTGGCAAACACCAAATGACAGTTTTTTCAAGATTTTTCATTTACCTGCTTCTTTTCTGAGATTTATGAGCTCCTGGTGTTCCATCAGGACTTTTCGTTTTTTCGGCAAACACCAAATGACAGTTTTTTCAAGATTTTTCATTTACCTGCTACTTTTCTGAGATTTATGAGCTCCTGGTGTTCCATCAGGACTTTTCGTTTTTTCGGCAAACACCAAATGACAGTTTTTTCAAGATTTTTCATTTACCTGCTACTTTCCTGAGATTTATGAGCTCCTGGTGTTCCATCAGGACTCTTTGTTTTTTCGACAAACACCAAATGACAGTTTTTTCAAGATTTTTCATTTACCTGCTACTTTTCTGAGATTTATGAGCTCCTGGTGTTCCATCAGGACTTTTCGTTTTTTCGGCAAACACCAAATGACAGTTTTTTCTAGATTTTTCATTTACCTGCTACTTTTCTGAGATTTATGAGCGCCTGGTGTTCCATCAGGACTTTTTGTTTTTTCGGCAAACACCAAATGACAGTTTTTTCAAGATTTTTCATTTACCTGCTACTTTTCTGAGATTTATAAGCTCCTGGTGTTCCATCAGGACTTTTCGTTATTTTGGCAAACACCAAATGACAGTTTTTTCAAGATTTCTCATTTACCTGCTACTTTTCTGAGATTTATGAGCGCCTGGTGTTCCATCAGGACTTTTTGTTTTTTTCGGCAAACACCAAATGACAGTTTTTTTCAAGATTTTTCATTTACCTGCTACTTTTGTGAGATTTATGAGCGCCTGGTGTTCCATCAGGACTTTTTGTTTTTTCGGCAAACACCAAATGACAGTTTTTTCAAGATTTTTCATTTACCTGCTACTTTTCTGAGATTTATGAGCTCCTGGTGTTCCATTAGGACTTTTCGTTTTTTCGGCAAACACCATATGACAGTTTTTTTAAGATTTTTCATTTACCTGCTACTTTTATGAGATTTATGAGCTCCTGGTGTTCCATCAGGACTTTTCGTTTTTTCGGCAAACACCATATGTAAGTTTTTTCTAGATTTTTCATTTACCTGCTACTTTTATGAGATTTATGAGCTCCTGGTGTTCCATCAGGACTTTTCGTTTTTTCGGCAAACACCAAATGACAGTTTTTTCAAGATTTTTCATTTACCTGCTACTTTTCTGAGATTTTTGAGCTCCTGGTGTTCCATCAGGACTTTTTGTTTTTTCGGCAAACACCAAATGACAGTTTTTTCAAGATTTTTCATTTACCTGCTTCTTTTCTGAGATTTATGAGCTCCTGGTGTTCCATCAGGACTTTTCGTTTTTTCGGCAAACACCAAATGACAGTTTTTTCAAGATTTTTCATTTACCTGCTACTTTTCTGAGATTTATGAGCTCCTGGTGTTCCATCAGGACTTTTCGTTTTTTCGGCAAACACCAAATGACAGTTTTTTCAAGATTTTTCATTTACCTGCTACTTTTCTGAGATTTATGAGCTCCTGGTGTTCCATCAGGACTCTTTGTTTTTTCGGCAAACACCAAATGACAGTTTTTTTCGAGATTTTTCATTTACCTACTACTTTTCTGAGATTTATGAGCTCCTGGTGTTCCATCAGGACTTTTCGTTTTTTCGGCAAACACCAAATGACAGTTTTTTCTAGATTTTTCATTTACCTGCTACTTTTCTGAGATTTATGAGCGCCTGGTGTTCCATCAGGACTTTTTGTTTTTTCGGCAAACACCAAATGACAGTTTTTTCAAGATTTTTCATTTACCTGCTACTTTTATGAGATTTATGAGCTCCTGGTGTTCCATCAGGACTTTTCGTTATTTTGGCAAACACCAAATGACAGTTTTTTCAAGATTTTTCATTTACCTGCTACTTTTCTGAGATTTATGAGCGCCTGGTGTTCCATCAGGACTTTTTGTTTTTTTCGGCAAACACCAAATGACAGTTTTTTCAAGATTTTTCATTTACCTGCTACTTTTGTGAGATTTATGAGCGCCTGGTGTTCCATCAGGACTTTTTGTTTTTTCGGCAAACACCAAATGACAGTTTTTTCAAGATTTTTCATTTACCTGCTACTTTTCTGAGATTTATGAGCTCCTGGTGTTCCATTAGGACTTTTCGTTTTTTCGGCAAACACCATATGACAGTTTTTTTTAAGATTTTTCATTTACCTGCTACTTTTCTGAGATTTATGAGCTCCTGGTGTTCCATCAGGACTTTTCGTTTTTTCGGCAAACACCATATGTTAGTTTTTTCTAGATTTTTCATTTACCTGCTACTTTTATGAGATTTATGAGCTCCTGGTGTTCCATCAGGACTTTTCGTTTTTTCGGCAAACACCAAATGACAGTTTTTTCAAGATTTTTCATTTACCTGCTACTTTTCTGAGATTTTTGAGCTCCTGGTGTTCCATCAGGACTTTTTGTTTTTTCGGCAAACACCAAATGACAGTTTTTTCAAGATTTTTCATTTACCTGCTAATTTTCTGAGATTTATGAGCTCCTGGTGTTCCATCAGGACTTTTCGTTATTTTGACAAACACCAAATGACAGTTTTTTCAAGATTTTTCATTTACCTGGTACTTTTCTGAGATTTATGAGCTCCTGGTGTTCCATCAGGACTTTTCGTTTTTTCGGCAAACACCAAATGACAGTTTTTTCAAGATTTTTCATTTATCTGCTACTTTTCAGAGATTTATGAGCGCCTGGTGTTCCATCAGGACTTTTTGTTTTTTCGGCAAACACCAAATGACAGTTTTTTCAAGATTTTTCATTTACCTGCTACTTTTCTGAGATTTATGAGCGTCTGGTGTTCCATTAGGACTTTTTGTTTTTTCGGCAAACACCAAATGACAGTTTTTTCAAGATTTTTCACTTACCTGCTACTTTTCTGAGATTTATGAGCTCCTGGTGTTCCATCAGGACTTTTTGTTTTTTCGGCAAACACCAAATGACAGTTTTTTCAAGATTTTTCATTTACCTGCTACTTTTCTGAGATTTATGAGCTCCTGGTGTTCCATCAGGACTTTTCGTTATTTTGGCAAACACCAAATGACAGTTTTTTCAAGAGTTTTCATTTACCTGCTACTTTTCTGAGATTTATGAGCTCTTGGTGTTCCATCAGGACTTTTTGTTTTTTCGGCAAACACCAAATGACAGTTTTTTCAAGATTTTTCATTTACCTGCTACTTTTCTGAGATTTATGAGCTCCTGGTGTTCCATCAGGACTTTTCGTTTTTTCGGCAAACACCAAATGACAGTTTTTTCTAGATTTTTCATTTACCTGCTACTTTTCTGAGATTTATGAGCGCCTGGTGTTCCATCAGGACTTTTTGTTTTTTCGGCAAACACCAAATGACAGTTTTTTCAAGATTTTTCATTTACCTGCTACTTTTATGAGATTTATGAGCTCCTGGTGTTCCATCAGGACTTTTCGTTATTTTGGCAAACACCAAATGACAGTTTTTTCAAATTTTTTCATTTACCTGCTACTTTTCTGAGATTTATGAGCTCCTGGTGTTCCATTAGGACTTTTCGTTTTTTCGGCAAACACCATATGACAGTTTTTTTAAGATTTTTCATTTACCTGCTACTTTTATGAGATTTATGAGCTCCTGGTGTTCCATCAGGACTTTTCGTTTTTTCGGCGAACACCATATGTTAGTTTTTTCTAGATTTTTCATTTACCTGCTACTTTTCTGAGATTTATGAGCTCCTGGTGTTCCATCAGGACTTTTCGTTTTTTCGGAAAACACCATATGACAGTTTTTTCTAGATTTTTCATTTACCTGCTACTTTTCTGAGATTTATGAGCGCCTGGTGTTCCATCAGGACTTTTTGTTTTTTCGGCAAACACCAAATGACAGTTTTTTCAAGATTTTTCATTTACCTGCTACTTTTCTGAGATTTATGAGCTCCTGGTGTTCCATCAGGACTTTTCGTTTTTTCGGCAAACACCATATATTATGACAGTTTTTCAAGATTTTTCATTTACCTGCTACTTTTCTGAGATTTTTGAGCTCCTGGTGTTCCATCAGGACTTTTTGTTTTTTTCGGCAAACACCAAATGACAGTTTTTTCAAGATTTTTCATTTACCTGCTACTTTTCTGAGATTTATGAGCTCCTGGTGTTCCATCAGGACTTTTCGTTATTTTGGCAAACACC